>CM057228.1:39389782-40639782 GCA_029891385.1 Erythroxylum novogranatense
TGCGTCATGGCAAAGATCACGCCTCCGCCGCGTCGCTGACGTGCGAGCACAGAAAACGACTCGAAACTCGACTTTCCACCATTTTCCAACTTGAATCCTTCCCATTTGAAAACAACACCTCTAAATAATAGATCAAGTCCTCTACTACACTTCTAACCCATTCTAACCTTCCAATCCATCATAAACTCAACAATCCAAGGATTTCTAACCATTTTTCCCCAAAACCCTAAATCACCGATTCTTACTTATTCTCTTTATCTTAAGGTTTAATCTAGCTACAACACAAAGGAATGAACTCATACTTACGGGGAATCGCCTCGAATCATTAGAAAATCCACAAGAATCTAATCTTCTCTTCTTCCTCAGCTACGACACTCTCCCTCTCTTTTTCTCTTCTTTCTTTCCTTTCCCTTTCTTTCTTTCTAATTCTTTCCTTTCTTAAGCCCAAAGGGAACCACAAGGACTAAAATGCCCTCCTAAATAAGCCTTAGCCTAACCAACTTAAGCAATCTTCCCAAAATGTCCTCATCCATTCTTACCCTTAAATTCCTATTTAAACCACATTAAACTCAAATAAATCTCAATTATCCACTAACACTCTCAATTTAAATCAAACTAACCCTTAATCACATAATTAAAATAATTCATGCTTAATGACATCATAAAAATAATTTGGGGTCCAACAATACCCTTCCTTATAAGCCTTATAACTTAAAACCTTAAGTGATCTTCCAAATTTGCCCCTAAAGCATTTTCAACACTTTAATTCAATTTAGACCAATCAACTTATTTTATATGACCTTACTCAAATTAACATGTTAATTACTCACCTTAACATGCTAATTAAGTCCTCACAATCATAAAATATATCAAAGTCTCAAAATATCACTAAATCATGATTAACTTAGGACATTTTTCAATCATCAAATTGAAGGAATTTGCTAAACGTCCTTCTAGAGAAATATTACTCATTGTCTCAATTTTATAATGAAACTAAAATAATTTAATTTGGTTCACTACTCAAAAGTTATACTCCAAACATTTCGGACTATTCATTATGCTAAAATATTTTCCTGCGATTTACTTCCATCCAAAAATTGATATTCTTAAAGACTAAATTGAAACTCAATTTCTTCATAACATTTGTAGCCCTATCGTTTTAGTTTAATCCAAATCAAGAATCACCTCATTTGGATTACTAGAGAAAAAGTTATTACCAAAATACTTTCAGCTCTTACTAATCCAAGTCTGAACATGAAACCCAACTTCAATTCAGAAATTGAAGGTCCTAGAGTCCGAATTAAAATTCAGTCCCTCATATAACTTGTAATTCCATCTCTCTAGTTTATTTTCCAACAAGAATCAACTTAATTGGATCTCCACATATCAAGATATCGCCAAAATATCGAAGCATGTTCAGAAATAATTTTCCAACTCACTTGATTCAATCAATCTTTTCCAAGTTAATCTCCAACGCTTCAAAAATCAGATCGATCGGAGATCGGATGAAAAATTTATGGCCAAAAGAATGGAGAGAGGTCGGATTAGGAAAATTTCCAAATCGGAGCTTGCACTGTGAGAAGTGCTCGCCCTCATGAGGGCCCTTCTCCTTCTCTTCTTGAGCCTTCCAACTTTTAAAATTCATAACTTGTGACTCGAGAACTCTAAATTTTCAAATTTGGTATCAATGGAAAGATAAAAGAAAAGTTATACAATTTTCATAAGGACGTAAAACCAATTCCATCTCTAAAGGGGTCAAAATCAACTCATAGTTTACATCTCATCTAGTCATCCCAAAGCGTAACTCAACTTCTATAATTTCTATCTTTCAACTACAAGGTCTAAAAATGTCATACTTTATATCAATGAAAAAATCAAAATGCAACCTACAACTTTCATGAAGGACAGAAAAATCAATTTGGCCCCTAAGGGAGTCAAAAAGCCACTCAAATTTTCTGTCCACTAATGATCATGTCAAACAGTAATAGAAACTTCTAAAAATCATAACTTCACATTCCATGATCTAAAATTTCCATACTTTACATAAATGGAAAGATAAAAACATAATCTAAAACTTTCATGAAGTACTTAAAGACAATTTCAACCTCTGACTAGGTCAATTTTTCAATCAAAGCTTCTGCTCAAAAATTTGTTATCCTATATCACATCCAATCTTCACAATTTCACATCTTTCAATTTTCACAAACAAAAATAACATATTATATATCATTGAAAAGGTATAAACTTCCTCTACAACTTTAAATAAGGCTACTTGATCTAATTCAAACCACATCAGTACAAAATTCACCTCAAAGCACAGTACACACAAACTTACCCTTAATAGCATTTTTTAAAAAAAACAAAGCTAAATAACGTTAACCTCGAATGATCATAACTTTCAATCTCGATATCAAAAAATGTCATACTTTACAGCGATAGAAAGATATCAACAGAAGCTACAACTTTCATGAAGATCATTTGATCAAAATATGCCTAGATCAAGCTAAAAAAATTCACAAAGTTTCAGATCAAAGTTGTCACTTTCTGCTACTATTCATCCTCAAAATTTCATATTTTCAATTCTCCAAATCTAACACGTTTACTATTCATTTCTTGCTTTTCAATTTCTATTTAAAACAAATCATTCACTATCAATTCCATTTAAAGTTAGAACACCATTTTAGTCCATAATCAAACATAAACATCAATAACAAAAGCATACACACATATACACTCTCATCCTCGACTTGCTAAATTCACTACCTTAATCTCATATATCAAGTCACATTCTTAAATTCTCTTTTTCTTTGCACATGAATAATTCACCACAAATTCCCCATTTTATGTCAATTGATACTTCAAATTTTCAAGAAAAGTTCAGGGTCCAATAGATAGTACTTTTATTCAGGAAATAGGTACTTTGCCATCTTCCTTTTTGTGATTTTGACGTTGCATTTTATTATTTAAGTTATTTATGTAGTTCTGAGAGATCCTCGATTTGGCATTCAATCATATATTCCATATTTGAGTCAAACACATGGCATTGTATGATTATTTTAAGCCCAAAAAGTTTGATAACAAAGTATTGTTAGCATTTACATACGTGTGTGCCCTTGATGGTGAGTGTCTCTATTTTAAAAACACGAGCTAAAGTTGATTAAAGGTTGAATTTAACATTCTTTGGGAGGGTATCGATTCAATCATATCTTAAATTTACAGGTGGGTACTGTTGATTTGATTAGGCTAAAGAGAGCTAAAATGAGAAACTAATCTATACTACACTTGTAGATTATAGATGATCGATGGAGCTAAAGATCTGCAAAGTGTGCATAAACATCTCTCTCTCTCTCCCTCTCCTATATATACACACATATATCTATATCCTTTCAGCTGATCCTGAAGTTAGTGAAACTTATTATATGAATTAGGAACATTGAAATTAATTTGGGGATGCAAAGATAAAGTTTGTCAGAAGATTTGAGTTTCAGGCCGTTTTAAATTCGTAATGAACAATGATTTGAAAAATTGATGCAGACAATCCTAAGCTATATTAGTTGCACTGGATGTCAGATGGGGTTCTTTTATGTTAGCAATGAAGGAGAATAAACATTGGTGGTGGTGATAATGAAAAATTATTAAAATAGCTGAATGGTAATCTTACCTGCAAAATGTTACAAAATGATAGGTTATAGGAATAAGCTTTCATGATTGTATCACTTTATAGCTCTTGTGTCTTGTTTGCTTGGTACTAACAATTTTAACCATTATATTGCTCTCCCCTGCTATGTTATTCTTGGATACCTGAGCTCTTATTGATTTTCTAGGAGAAATGTTGTTGATTTTCTAGAAGAAGAATATATTGTTGTGAAATAAATTTGTTTCAAATTTTCTCCTTTTTATGTCATTTATGCAGAAAGTTAGTACTTCAATTGATAATTGTGTTTAGGTCTTGATTATCATTTTCGTTTGCTTATGGGGTTGGGAAAGAGGTGGTGATTTAGCCAAAATATCAATAGCAAACGATGATCTTCATTTAAGGCTATATTTGGTTTGAAAAATGGTTGAGATTTGTCCTTTCATATACTTGTTTTTATGTCCAAGTTTATGGAATTGAATTTTTGAACACTTAAAAGGTTTGAGACAAAAGTTTCTACTTATTGGAATGGTTAAAAAAAAAAAAAAGAGGTTAGAAATTGTATAGTTCGTTAACATTATTTCTTGTAAATCTTACATTCTTATTTCAACAGTCTTGTCAGTAAAGGATGCAAATTAGTTGATTGTGGCTCAGCTGTGCCAACTCTTCAAATTTCAAATGATGATCTGGCAAAATTTGTTGATACTTCCGATGAATGGATATCTGTTCGTATTGGGATTCGAAATTGAAGAGTTCTTACAGGGCGTTTACCTTCTTTTGGTTCTTTGTTTTGTATATTGAAAATTTGGAATCTGAATGTCTTTAATTGCTTGGAGTTGCTAATGAAATTACTTTATTGTGACTTCAAGTTAATTGAGTTGATGCTTCCCCTTTTAAAATAATGATTTCATTGGTGATTATTTATTTTGAGTTATCTTTTGAATAATAGTACAAACATGTACTGCCAGAATGCTTTCTTTTGTTATTATTCAAAAGCAATCTATCTTATATGCCTTGGTCCTAATATCTATATAGCCTTTGTCTTTTCATTGCCAATCTACGACCTATAGAGGTTTAATGATCGAGTTTCTTTTATGGAGAGGAGAATTCAATTTTTGTGTGGAGATCCTTATATTTCTAATGATTACTATGTAAAATATTATTTTGTGGTGACTTTAATAATGTTATATATATATATATATTTTATATACTAAATAATTTAATTATTATTATTACTTTTAATTTTTTAATTATAGGGATAATAACAAATATATATATTACTAATTAGTATTAATTTATATATTTATGTAAATACTATTTTGTTATTATATATATATATATAATTACAAATACATATATTTCTAAGTAGTATTAATTATAATATATGTAAAACCAATCAAAAAAAGTTTGTTCTTTAAAATATAATTAATTAATTAACTAATTAGGTAATTTTGATTTAGCTGTTGTTAATTATAATATAATAAATTATAATTTACCTAAAATTAATATAATTAATAGATTAATTAATATTCAGTATTCTTGACTAATTAGCTCATATATTTATGTTATTTTTAATTAATTTTAGTTTTATATAATTAATTTACTAATTACATTATAATTAATAGATTGACTTAAATTTCATTATATATATTTATACATTTAACTATTTTTTAAAGCTAGTATATATATATCATCAATTTTAAGCCTCAGATGAACTTTACCATGATACAATTACATTTTTTGTATACAAATGTATTATTTTGTACCACTTTGTTTAGCAATCTTATAATATTATAATAAGGTGAATTATACGCTTTAAATGCATATTTATGATAGTGATTCCATAAGAAAAATAATTAATTTCATATTTGACGTGTTGATTATAAGTATTAAACAAATTATCTATTAGATTATCTCCATTAGTAAACAATCAATAAATTGGTTATTTTTAAAGTCTGTTAAAATGGACATATTATAAAAGTTATTTTATAAAATTAATTTAATTTTGTGCAAGCAAAATTAGTATATATTTTCAATAGTAATGTCAAAATTGTTAATATATTAAAATTAATAATATGCTAGATTAATCAAAACTTTAAAATTAATATTTTATTTTCCTTTATTTTATGATCTAAATTAAAATTTTATTATTATTATTATTATTATTATTATTATTATTATTATTATTATTATTATTATTATTATTATTATTATTATTATTATTATTATTATTATTATTATTATTATGTAATTTATTTCAATAGATTATAAAATTCTAATTTTATAATGTATAAGAGAGTACTTTCTTCCTAAGTTAACCTTCCAAGCTAACTAATTTACATCACATTATACATTTACATTTTTTCATTAAGTAATTTGTACTACGATTTTACTCACTCATTTCAAATAATTAAAGTTAACAAGATTTATTTATACATATTTAGCCAATCATAAAATAACATATTAAGCCTTATGTTAGTGTACTTTTTAAAATTATAACTTTATTTTTTAAGTTATGTACTAAAATATTATAAGACTTTTATTTAGAACTTTTCCTATAAACTTTATCAAATTATTTTATCTTTTCTCTTGTATAAATTTCACAATTTTGCTCACATATTTCATCTATTGATCTTTTAATTCATTCAACCATTTAATTTTTATTCATTCTTTACTATACATTTCAAAGTTTTAAAATTTTAAAATTTCTTATTTAAACTTAGTTATTTTATTAATTCATTCAAATAATTCAATTACTATATTTTCTTCTTTTCTTTTGACAAAATTTTAACTTCAATCCTACAATTCCATCTTTCCTTAAATATTAATGTATTCATTTGTAAAATACTCTTTATTTTAAATTAGCTGGTATTCTACAATTTTAGCATTTTCGTAATCTATTCTGCTAGTACTCATATCTGATGGGGTCTTTGATGTATGTAATGGTATGTACAAAGCCAAATATTGCTTAAGCTATTGGGATGATAAGCAAATTCTTGTCAAATCTATAGAAGTTTCAACCTAAAAGCGGTGAAATGAATTTTAAGATACTTGAGAGGCACACCAAAGTGGAGTTTTGTGTTTTGATGATGGTGGCGAACTAAAAGATTTTATGGATACAGATATGGGTATATATTTTGATGGAAGAAAATATACTTTAAGTTTTACATTTAAGATTACAATGAGGAGCCATCTCATGATAATCCAAGCTACAAATTTGCATGGTTTTATCTATGGTTTGAAGCAAAATATGTAGTTGTAGTGGAAGCTTGTGAGGAGATATTATGGCTAAAAGGTTCCTTGAGAGTTGGATATGAAGCAAGGAGACTATGTAGTATATTGTGATAATCAAAGTGCTATTAACTTGAGCAAAAGATTATGTGCCATTTTCATACAAACCATATAGAAATCGAGATATTATTAGTTGAGGTTTGTGATTGAAGAGTGATAATTAATGTTGAAAAAGATTTATATGAATTTGAATGGAGCTAATATGTTAACTCAAATGGTTCGTATAAACAAACATGAGCTTTATAGGAAGCTTGTTGGGATGTATCTCAAGTAGATGATGGAGAATAATATGTCCTCCTTATATTTGGGCTAGAGGAGGAGATTGTTGAGTGTCTAATCATATTTTTAAGACTTTCGATGATCATAAGCAGTTTATAGTTAGTGAGAATGAAAAATAAGTGAAAAGAAGATGGATGAAGCTCTTTTGAGGAAATACAGTCGTGTAGCACTTACATGTTGTGTGGATTTCATGTAAGTCTCTGTAAACAAGTGAAGAGTGAAGACATACATAATCGTATACCTGTTAGATGCGAAGATACAAGGTCGTGTAACTCTCTGTAATTATGTACAATTGCGAGTAAGACAGTATTGAAGATACACGCTCACTTTCATGACAATGTAAGTGATCGTGTACAATGCATAAAAAAACTATTTCATGATATAAAAGAGAAAAATGCACGAGTTTTTGTAGAGAGTGCACTTATAATGTCCAAAAATGAGGAAAAACAAAGAGATGATAAATAGTATTATATTCAATTTCTTTTTATTGTTTTGGATTGGTTTTGTGTTATATTCTAATTCTTTTTTTTAATGTTTTTGGGGTTGGTTTTGGTGTTTCTTAATTGTGATGTCAACTTTAGTTTCAATCCTACAACTTTGTGAGACAACTTGTCGTGGGGTGAGATATCAACTTTTTTAAATCCTTATTGAATTTGGAGGATTTATTTTCATTTTGCCTTATAATTTTCCCTCATACTAGAGAGTTTTTACGTAAATCTTAGTGTTTGTTTCATCGTTAAGTTTATGTTCTCATGTTATTTTGCTAGTACAAGTTAGAGTTTTGGTTAATCTTTTAGAGAGTTATGTTATTGTCTCCTAATAATGTTATCCCTTTTGTACAATAAAATAAATAAATAATTTTATAATTTCCCTCTCTAATAGAAATGAATCATTCATGAGACATGTAGAAACAAAACCACTCCTTACCATAACCAAAAAATCAGTTAATTTTTCTTTTCAAAAGATAAAATAATAACTAATAACTAATCTAGTAACCTGACACAATTCAATTATAGGGCCTTTTAGAAATTAAACATCAAATATTACTTTAGTTTAGGGGTATATCATTAAATTAATGTCTTAATTAGAATAACTAGTACAATTGTATTTAAAGAATACGATCAAGGAAGCAAAGGTTGTTTAAGTAGAAGCGTTATCTGATATCTTTTTTATAACTTCGAGGTTCGATTTGATACATTATTTGGGACTATATAGTAGCAATTTCAATTCATAGATAGGTAAATTCGGTTTGATCTTAGATAATATCAAATCTTTGCTCAAACGGATGAGCTACATCACCAGAAAGATTATATCGCCTTAAATGAAGCTGCTCCTATCAAAGCTCTAACCTACAACCGCACGTGATCCTCTCCCTTTTCTACCACTGGACTACCTCGTAAGGGGCCTTATACAATATCTTGAAGACATATAGGAGGGTCCTAAAACCGTTTCCGAGGTAGACACCATTTAGCTTAGTCGGGGCTTTAATTTCAGTAGGGTCGAGCCCACCTAGTCTAAGAGTGCAATAGAAGATATTGACGAGTTATCATAAATTCATACTCGAGTTTCAAATAAATAGCGTAATCCGTGTACGCGTTGATACGCAGATGCATTTATGTCCGAGAAAAAACAATTCAGTCTTTAATCGTTGCACAGAGCAAATGAAAGCAGAAGAATATAGAAATATAAGCAAAAACACGCCTTAAGTTGCGCTCCTTCAAACCCAAATGAAAAGGCGTTTTAAATGCCGTTTGGTCCGTTATTCTGTTTTGGTCTCGTTCGTTTCGGCGAAACAAACACCCCTCTCTTCTCTTTCCCTCTTCCTGCACATCGAAGCTTTTCCAACATCTGAAATTTCAATTTACGAACACAACTTTCTTCTTTTATGGTAAGTTTCTCTTTTTTCTTCATAATTTGGAAATAAAACTGAAAAGGTGAGTCTAATCTAATGTGTGTCACAATGTGAAATGTGATTTTGGTTTTAAAAAATAGTTTTCAGGATTCTAAAAGATAGAAGAAGAATAAGGAATGGCATACAAGGTGGATCATGAGTATGATTATCTATTCAAGATCGTATTGATCGGTGACTCTGGTGTGGGCAAATCCAACATTCTTTCCAGGTTTACGCGTAACGAGTTTTGCCTCGAGTCCAAATCTACCATTGGCGTTGAGTTTGCTACAAGGACTCTCCAGGTTGGTTCCATCCTTCCTATGCAGCATGATTATTCGGGAAATTGAAGTAATGGGGATGAATTATTGAATTGAATCACAACCATTAATGAGAAGATCATGGAAAAGTAAAGTATACCAAAACGACGCGGATTAAGAATCCGCATCCGTGTACAAGCCCACTTGTCGAACCACGTAAAACACCTGTATTCTCTGCTTTTGTTTTCTTTCTTTTTTTTCGCTAACAATGTTGGTATTAACCATTAGCAGATTCTTTTATATGATTTTTTTGAGAATAAATAATAGATTAGATCATCAATAGCCAAGCTATTGCAAAATTACAAAGGTACTTCAATCATCAAGTTACAAAGGTTCTCCTATCTAAGCGTTAACTATACAGAATCTAAAATAGTGGACTTGCTTAGGTTTACAAGAGGAGTGTTAATTACTATCTGTGGAGGTGCCAACTGGTTTGCATAGACGGGGAAATTTGAGCTTCAACCCCTTTGGCTATAAAAATCGCACGGATGCTGTTTAGGATCTTGTCAGTTATCTGATACTTGTCTATAGCAACGTTTCGATAAGTTCGATAATTCCTCTCTTTCCAAATCATATAATTGATTCTTTTATATGATTTTGGCTATCACTATTGATATCATCTGAAGTCTGAGAGACAAGACTCTAATGCTTATAGCCTTTAAGATTTTATGGCAATTAGTTATGAAGAACAATGACTCATCTTGATTGGAATCTCTGACCTGAAGTGGTTTGTAAATGGCATCCATCTCTTATTTAATTTAGTTCTTGTTGGTTAAGCTATACAAATTTGATGCAGGTAGAAGGGAAAACAGTTAAAGCACAGATATGGGACACAGCAGGTCAAGAAAGGTACAGAGCAATTACCAGCGCCTACTACAGAGGTGCAGTGGGTGCACTTTTGGTTTATGATATAACAAAGAGGCAGACATTTGACAATGTGCAGAGGTGGCTCCGAGAACTTAGGGACCATGCAGATTCCAACATCGTAATCATGATGGCTGGTAACAAGTCTGATCTGAACCATCTTAGAGCAGTCTCTGCAGAAGATGCGCAAGCATTGGCTGAAAAAGAGCACCTTTCGTTCCTCGAGACTTCAGCACTCGAGGCATACAATGTGGAGAAGGCATTTCAGACAATTTTACTGGATATCTATCAAATTATCAGTAAGAAGGCTCTGGCGGCACAGGAGGCGGGTAACTCAACTGGACTTCCTCAGGGCACTACAATAAATGTTGCAAACATGTCTGAAAATACGAACAGGAAAGTCTGCTGTTCTAATTAAGAACATTTTTCATGATAGCTAGATAATTAAGCTATCAAGCCAGGTAAAATGCTTATTCATTGGTGACAGACAGGCTCTTTTAGACATTTGGCTTATACTCTCTTCAGGCCGGAGGGTAAGGAGGTTTTTGATATCAAAAATAGAAAAAAGGGGCAATACACAGTGAACACGATGGATCTCAACATTCATTCAAAATTCAATCGTTTGGGAGAATTGGTTGACAATTGATGTCTCCTAGTTTAGGCGGATACACTGAAAGTAACTTTACAAGTTTATCATTCAATTTTGTCTTTTAAAACTTATGATTTTGAATTCTTTGAATTCCTGCAAAAAATCTTTAATTGATTCTTTAATTTCTGGAATACTATCAAGTAAGGAATTTCACTTGGTCTGAACAACCATGCTGAAGCGCTGAGAAAAATATACAATTTTTATCTGGTTTCTAACTTCAGTGGATTAGATGCCTTCGAACGGTTATCAGGGTAATTGAAGATAACATCTCCTATGATACTTCATAGTCATATTTTATAAAGGGTTACCAATTCACCAGTTCCATGACCAGGAACTAGACATAAATCACTTTTTTGTGTTTGAAGGTCAGTGCATGGTAACAAGGCCAACTCAGATTTGGAATGTTACAGTTAGAGATCCTAAATTGTTCTTCTTCATGTCAATGCATCTTCCATCTAATTTTCATACTGGTGCTGCCACTATTGGTTTAGATGTTCCACGACTTTGTTGTAACTGCATTCTTGAGGCAATGCCTGATAAAAACCGTAAACAGAGTTTCTCAGTGATGTTAAGCCTCTTTTTCTCTGATTAAATTACGTTAAATGGCAACCTAGTATCAAATTCTGCTTCGAAAAATAGTATTGGAACAATTTCACACTATCTCTAGTTCACTGAGACAATTATCGACATCATTTTCGTCTTCAAGCTTCATATCAAAAGTTACATAGTAGCAGAAGAAACACCACTACTCAGAAGCTACTCTCTGAGCATAAAAATTTCAAGAACGACAAACTCTTGGTCCAGAGTTCATAGGAGAGATTCTTGTAGGATGCAAATACGAAAGTAACTCAAGAATACATCTAAAAAATGTTTTAAAGGTGAAATGTAAACACAGAGCATCCATGTTATCCCAATCAAAGATTTTTCAAATTGACAGCATCTTGAATATGTTCCGCGTTATGGCTTTGTGCCTAATCTAGACAGCATATAGTTATTACAATAATAGACCACAAACATCCACATCAAAGAATCCTAAATCTTAGCTATCGTAATAAGTTGGAAGTTTGTTCATCTCTTTCCTAGCTCAACCTGGTCAAACACGAAATCTCCATGCACGCATCATGTATGCAATCTCTACTCCGCAATTCGAATAGATGCGACCATATGTTGGAAATTCTTTTGCAATAAACCTTCTTCATTGATACCGTGGCTCAAAATTGAAAAAAAAAGTTTTAATGGTTCTGCATGACCACATCTCATTTTTTCTTCCTCAACCATACCTTTCACTATGAAGATAGAAGGAAGCAACGAAAGGAGCTTTGTCTATAATGATCAATTTAAAGCATCAAATGCAAGTGAAACTTAGCTTTATGCATTTGTTGATAAGGAAGAACTCCACCAAGCTACAGAGACTCAAGCTTGGTCGGTTTGCTACAGTCTGGTTAACGGTAGATTGCAGATAACGTTACTTCTATGATAAGAAGAAACGATTCTATTGTTAATATATTACTTTCTAGAGACCAATGAAAAACGAGGATTAATCGGACTAACTATAACATATCGGCAAGTCAAAGAGATACTCCCCTTTAGCCACTTGCACGTATTATGTTAGAACTAGCAGGTTAACACTGCGCAAATCTTGTGATGAAAGTGTCCGATGAATTTATCTGCGAAGCGAAATTTAAGATGACGATTAAATAAAAATAATTTGAAAATGTAATCGAGATAATCATCGGTTGGGAGAAAAGCTAAGATGAAATAACTTTCTTTCGAGATAAGATAAAAATAATTTCTGATGTTTTGAAGAAGGATTAGTCAATTCATTATCTCAAGAAGAATTATGGAATTGGTAAGTGAAATTTAATCGGAGTTGGAAATGACATCAACCGAAGCTACTTTAAATAAAGAAGAACAAGAACATGCTCGAAGAAGCAAAAATCGTTCAGTAGTAAGGCGTTGAAAAGCGAGCGAAAGAAGAAGAGCAGACGAAAGTTCAAAAGTAGATGAAAGCAAAAGCGGTTGTTATCTTGGATAGATAATCTAGTGGAAAATCTTGAACAAAGCGTACGAGCATAAAAGCAGAGCCTTGAGAGCGAATACTAAAAGCGAGCGAGATGCAAATAGTAAAAGCAGAGCGAAGCGTGAATAACGAGCGAGGAGAAGAATCGAAGCGGATCTGAGAGTCGATTCGAGTTAGTTAGGAAGTCGGTGATTAGTTTACGTAAAGATTGAAAGAAGAATCGAAAGTAGTTGAAAGCATTGAGTGTGGAAAAATGGTGGAAAGAATCGGCCAAGCAGAGAGCGAAAAATAAGATTCAAAGCTTTGTTTGAGTATGAAGATTGTGTCAAAAAAAGCGATTCTAAGAAAATAGCAAGCCTTGAATGAAGAATGTTGTTATCTTTGGACGGATAATCTAATGGAAAGATTGTAACAATGTTGATCTTTCTAGTAGTTATTCATAATGTGTGAATCGGTTTTTGGGTAAGAGCTATTGAAAAGAGAGGAACTTCACGAAGGCGGAGTTGAGCAGGAGAGGAGTTGGCATTCTCTTTCCTTGTACATATATTTTTCATGTCGAAAGGAACTCCTCTGTCAAGCGAGAGGTTTGAGGATTATCGGGAGGAATTATCTAGTTTAAGACATATCGCTTTGTAAAGTTTTATGCTCTAACTTTTGTGCTTTATGTCTTACTTGAGTCGCATTTTAATTTTCAATATCTGAATTTGGTCGTTTCACTTCTATCGTCTCGCTTCTTAATTGGGAGGTGATTTGCTTATTCTATCGTCTGTTTGTTAATTGGACGTGATTTGCTCTGGTTGGTTTTCCATAAATGCCTTTTCCTCGGCTCTAACACACGAACTTGACAAGGCGGAGGAAGCGAGAGAAAAGCAGATGGAGTTGAGAAAGTGAGCGAACTTAAAATAGATGGAATTGAAAAAGTAGGCGAAGTTATAAATATAGCGGAGATGAAAAAGTAAGCGAAGTTAAAAATATACGGAGTTGAAAAAGTAGAGCGAAGTTAACAATCTGAGGCGGACAATAAGAAAATTAGGCGAAGATATAAAGGCAGAAAAGCGGGCGAAGCCTGGCAGAGGAATCTTAAAAGCGAGCGGAAGTTGATTTTCTTATGAGAGAAGTAATGAGCTTTGTGAAATACATCAAATTTGCTATAAAAACATAATGGATCTTTGGGTAGGAAGCATTCATCTAAATTGAACTTGAACAAGGCAACATCCGTAGCAATTAGCATGGAGAATACAAGCGTCGAGGCGAAGACATAAAGGCAGGCGAGAAGCGGGCAATCTGAACACAAGCAGGCGAAGCACAAAAGGAGCGAATGAGAAAAGCGGGCCGGGCTCAATTTTCTTGTCGAGAAATGCGAGCTTTGACGAACTACATCAGTTGCTATAAAACATTATGGGCCTTTGGGTAGGAAACTCGAATTAAGTAATAGAATTGACCACGATATTAGGAAAACAATGGAGGGACGGCGCGCTTGAGTTTACGTACTTGGATGTTAATGTAAATTGAACTTGAACATGATGTCGGAGGGCTGGAAGCGGAGGCAAGCGATTCACGATATTATGCTATCTATTATTACAATTCTTCAAAGTAAATTACCGTTAATATATTGAGCAATAATATGATCAAGATGCCTGAAGAAGGCGGGTTGAATTGTGATAAACTTATCGTTAACCCTTTAGAGATATGACTTGTTCTCTCGAACACTTATCGTGAAGTCAATGTGTAACTAGTTTAAAACTTGTTAATATGAAAATGCGATTTAGATAAAGTAAGGGTTAGAGAGAAACACAACAATTGATTAAAATCGATTTTTGTATCAATTTGCTTTTCTATTCCTAAGGCTTAAAATCGCTTTTTGTAAAATGCTTAAATCGCTTTTGAAAAAAGCTTCCGTCATTTTTGCTTAGCTTACATGCGCTTTTAAGTAAAAAGCTTAGTCATTTTTGCTTAGCTTAGTCTGGTTTTCTTTTAGCTTAAATCATCTTTAAGTAAAATGGTTAAATCCTTTTCTTTTAGCTTCCTCTGTCTTTTCGTAAAGTGCTTAGTTTGCTTTTCTTTTAGCTTAAGTCATCTTTAAGTAAAGTGCTTAATCGCTTTTCTTTTAGCTTTAAATCATTTTTAGTAAAATACTTAAATCCTTTTCTTTTAGCTTCAAATGCCTTTTCTTCCTTCAATTGATTTTTCTCATCGTACTACTTTTCATTTGTATATTTCTCTTTGTTGTATAGTTCTCTTTGTTTGTCATCAAAATTATTTAATCGTGAAGTCTGGTTTGGTGAACATTCTCTCCTTTGATGATAACAAATACTTGTGAATTAGAGAAATATGAAAAGTATCAAAATATCTGAAGTATTAAGAGATCGAAATAACCACTTTTTACAAAATATTACATACGCCTTTTCCTTTCGGTGATTCTTCTTTACGATTCTTCCTTCTCCCCTATTTGTTATTAATCAAAAAATCTATTTCCCAATCGCTTCATCAACTTTTTCAGCATCTTCTTAATTTTCTTCATATCCTTATCAAGTTTACGAACTTGCTTCTTTAAAGTTGATGATTAAATTTGCGATCGAGGATTACTGTCTCAACAACTTGCTTTTCAACAATATAGTTGTTGTTGTATAAGCTTCCTCTTTTGAGACATTTGATTGATGATTTGTAGGAGAGGTGGAGGAACATATCTGACTTTTCAGAATATCAAGATCAAAGGGATCACGTATCGTGAAACGGTGCTTCAAACCATGGCATAACCTGCAATTGAGTTGATCTCCCACGAGGTCGATTTAGCGAGAATGTTACGTAAAATAGTATAACAACATTACGAGTTGCCAATCGAAGTGAGCAATATTGACCCTTACGATAGTGCCTCCTGTGGATCATCTGTTGTAGCCTCGGTTTGGCGATCTTGGATCTTGATAAGCGAGATAGAGGTACCACTTCTTTTCTTTTCACATGCTTCATCAATCGGTTTCACTTTATACGCAATCGATCGAAGTCATGTCATCCAAGGCTGGGCGTGGTTGAACTTTCGACTTCATTTTCTCATACTTGAGTTCAAAAAATTTGGTGGTTGTAAATCGGTACCACCTTGATCCTTTATCTTGTCGATATTGGATAAGAAGTGAGGCGCTCTCCAAATGGCTCTGGTGGATATGGTTCTTTTGCAACTCTCTTGATTGATCATAAAAGCTTTTGTAGCCCTATCTAACGGATGTAAAATGCCATTATCATATTCAATTGATTTGAAGAAGGCTTTGACAAATCTTTTGGTTTGTCTCGGATGATATGATTTGGTCTTCTTCTCCTCTGTAACAACCAATCTATGTTCCCAACTTTCTCTTGAAAGGTTAAATACTTGGATGGAACATTGGTCATTACATTCACTGACTTTTTAGTAGCCTTACGTCCCATAACATGTGTAGCAACTTGTTTATGGACAATTGAAGGCGAAAAGTAGTAGAAACTACTTCTTCAAAAATGTATTATTAAGGACATTGTGAGAATCCTTAATATTACGTAACAACTTCCACACTATCTTGATGGCGGTTTCCACATTAGCTTGATAAAATCAACAGTATCAACAATAGGTATTACAGCCTTGCATTCTTAGACTCTGTCTCTGTTGTTGAAGTTTCTTCTTTTCTTGCACTCATCTTCTTTAACCTCGGTGACCTTTTAGATTGCATTTTCTCTTCTCGGGTTCTTTTTCTTTTCTTCCACTTCCTTGAGATTGAGTTTCTAAATCTTTACGAAGGATTGATAGCAATGACTTTGTAGCTTTTGATCTCGCCTTGATAATGCTTTGAATGGCTTGATTGTGTGGATTGAGTGGCTTCTTTTTGTCATACAGTTTCAGCTCTGGGTGACCTTTTGCTTCTTTGGAATGTCACTCGTGAGAGGTTCCCCTTCGTTTTAAGTTACGATTCAAAGAATCGAACACTTCTCGACTTTGGTTCTGAGAATGTGATGTTGTTCCCTTCATAGAGGATTTCTTGATATTGGCTCCCCTCGGTTGTTGGTTTTCTTGGTGCTTATGCTCCTTTTCTATCTGAAAATCTCGGACCCATTTTGTGTCGATGTTGAATCTATGTAGCTTCTAACAGATACCTACATCGAACTCCCAATCAATCGATGCGGCTTCTCTAAATATTCTTGTCAACAACATCCCATACGGAAGGGTGTTCGTATCCTTTATTGATTTTACCATATAGTTAAAAATCGAAATGGTAAATCTATTGGTTGATGATTGAGAAGATGAAGGATACATTGTTCATCGGGGTAGTGACGATGTCGTGAACCTATTCTAGGTAACACACGATCCTGAAGAACCATGAACAATACCCTTGCCTTTGGTACCACCAAGAGGCTCTCCTTTCGATTGGGTTGTTACATCCATAAAGTTGACGAGTAACTTCATCTTCGTTCATCTTCAACTTAGTCATCCATTTCACCATGTTAAAGGTTGAACTCCACTCCTCGGACATTCGGTGACTTTCTCCACTAACTCCTTCGTTCTTATAACGAGGTGTGTTTCTACATATGACACGATTGTATCGTCCTTTGTTTTAGTATTCTTCGAACTCATAAACTTCTTTGAGATAGACTTGATCTCGTATTTGAAAGAAGTTTCTCCAACTACCGCTATTATCTCGGCTCTATATCCATTTGTTCCTTTCTTAGTTCTTGAAGTTTACCAATCTTCCCAGTTTGCTCTGGATCAACTTCATAAAATAGGCGACATTCATCTTCTTGATTACGATTGAGTAGGAACTTGGTTGAAAAGATTTGAGAGATTTGGAGAAGCAAGATTTCTCGATTCGGTAGAAATCCCAAAAGTCGATTTTGAGGATTTTATGGCAAATTCTAGAACGATTGTACTTCTCGATGATCGTGACCTTTTCCCTCTTAAATTTTCCTTGTGAAAGAAGTTTTAAGTCGAAACCGTCTAACATTTATTAATTCCACCGTTCCTTGTCTTGTCTTTAAAAGAAAAACCGGATGAATGGTCCGTTAACTCCTCCGTCTCATGCATCTTGTCTTTATAAAAAAAGCAGATGGATGGTCCGTTAACTCCTCCGTCTCATGCATCTTGTCTTTATGAAAACCGGATGGATGGTCCGTTAACATCATCATATTGAGGTTGCGTCGATTTCTTTAAGCGATCTTCACTTAGTCGGGTCTTCATTTGTTTCTTGAATATGTGCTTCTTGAATCTTGAAAAGCGGTTATTGATTTGAGTCCGTAACTAACTAAAACTTATGTTTCTTTGTTAAAATCGATTTTTGTATAATTTGCTTTTCTCTTAAATCGCTTTTCACTTGTAAAGCTTAAATGCCTTTTCTTTTATGAAGCTTAAATGCCTTTTTCTTATAAAGCTTCAAATCGCTTTTGTTGTAAAGCTTACATCGGTGTTTGCTTGATTGATTTTTAACTTAATTTTTTTTGCTTGCTGATTTTTCTCTTTCATTTGTTTTTTGCTTCTTGATTTTTCTCGTTCATTTTTTTTTGCTTCTGCTGATTTTTCTCCTTAATTTGTTTGTTACTTCTCTTGCGTCCATCTACTTTTCATTTGTTCATTCGTCTATCTACTTTTCATTGTATATTTCTCTTTGTTTGTCATCAAAATTATTAAATCGTGAAGTGTGGTTTGACTTAACAATCTCCCCTTTTGATGATAACAAATATTTTGATATAATAGAGGAATATGAAAAGTTTCAAATATCTGAAGTATGAGTAAATAAAAAATAACTACCTTTCATCTTTAAATGCCTTTTCCTTCGGTGATTCTTCCTCATTCTTCCTTCTCCATTATTTGTTATTAATCAAAATTATTTCCTAGCGCTTCACCAACTTTTCAGACATCTTCTTAACCTTCTTCATATCCTTATCAAGTTTACGAACTTGTTTGTTTAAGTCGACGATTCAATTGCGATCGAGGATTACATCTCAACAATTTGTTTTTCAACAACAAGCTTGTTGTTGTATAAGCTTCCACGTTTGAGACATGTGTTTCAATAATTTGTAGGAGGCGGAGGAACATATCATTTCGATCGGGAATATCAAGATCATAGGAGTCAAGTATCGTAGATATGTACTTCAAGCCAAGGCATAGCCTGCAATTGAGTTGATCTCCACGGAGGTCGATTTTGCGAGAATGTTGCGTAAAACAATAGAAGAACATTTTAACTTGCCAATCGAGAAAAGAACAATCTTGACCGCTACGATAGTACCTCCACATGGATCATCTGCTTGTAGCCTTAGTTTGG
Source organism: Erythroxylum novogranatense (assembly GCA_029891385.1). NCBI lineage: Eukaryota > Viridiplantae > Streptophyta > Magnoliopsida > Malpighiales > Erythroxylaceae > Erythroxylum > Erythroxylum novogranatense. The sequence continues at coordinate 39,409,000 of CM057228.1, forward strand.
CTTGTTCACGGATCTTGATAAATCGAGATAGAACTTGACTTCTTTTCTCTTCACATGCTTCATCAATCAATTGCCTTTATACGCAATCGATCCGAAGTCATGTCATCAAAAGCGGTTACGGTTGAACTTTCGACGGTTTCTCTTCACGCTGCGTTCCACAAAATTTGGTGGTTGTAAATCGGTACCACCTTGATTCTTATCTTGTCGATATTGGATAAGAAGTCGGGGCGCTCTCAAATGGTTACGGTGGATATGGTTCTCTTGCAACTCTTTTCGAGTTGATCATAGAAATTCTTGTAACCCTATCCAGCGGATGTAGAATGCTGTAATCAAATTCAAGTGATTTGAAGAAGGCTTTCACAAATCTCTTTGGTTTGTCTCGGATGATGAGAGATTTGGTCTTCTTCTCCTCTGTAACAACCAATCTGTGTTCCCAACTTTCTCTTTGAAAAGTTAAAGATTCGGATGGAACACTAGTCATCACACTTACTACTTTCTGAGTAACCTTTTGTCTCATAACATGTGTAGCAATTTGTTTGTGGACAAATAAAAGGCGAAAAGTAGTAGAAACTACTTCTTCAAAATTGGATTGTCGAGGGCGGTGTGAGTATCCTTGAGATTACTAGTAATAACCGACATTAACTTGACAATATCGGTAGTATCATCAACAGACATTTGTTTAGTATCAACAACAGTCTTTTCTTGTCTTGCCTTCTTAGACTTTGGTTTTGTTGTTGGACTTCCTTCCTTTCTCGGACTCATATTCTTTCGCCTTGGTGACCTTTTAGGTTGCATTTTCATCTTTCCAGGTTCTTCTTTCCTTTTTCCTCCAGCTCCTCGAGACTGAGTTTCTGAATCATTTTCAAGGATTGATGACAGGGACTTTGTAGCTCTTGATCCTTGTAGTTGAGAATGCTCTGATTGGCTTGAGTCTTTGGATTCTTGGCTTCTTTTCTGTTTGAGTTTTTGCTCTGGGTAACCTTCTTGCTTTCTTTGGAATGTCACTCGGTAGAGGTTCCCCTACGCTTCAAGTCACTGATTCAAAAATCGAACACCTCTGGACTTTGATTCCTCGGAATGTGAACTTCTTGTTTCCTTCATAGGATCGCTTACATATCGCTTCGGCCTCAATCGTTGCTTTCCTTGGCGATTCTGCTCCTTTTACATGCGAAAGTCTCGGACCCATTTTCGCAATTGATGTTGAATCGATGTAGCTTCTAATAGATATCTTACATCTAGCGCGATCAATCGATGCAGATTCTCGAACACTCTTGTCAGCGACATCCCATACGGACTAGTGTTTGTATCCTTTATTGATTTTACCATGTCTGAAAAATCAAAATGGTAAATCTATTGGTGATGATTGAGAAGATGAAAAATACATTGTTCATCCGGGGTAGTGACTTGATGTCGTGAACCTAATCTAGGTAACACACGATCACGTAGAGCCGCGAACAATACCCTTGCCTTTGGTACCGACCAAGAGGCTCTCCTTTCACTTGGGTTATTTTGTCTATAAAGTTGACGACTAACTTCATCTTCGTTCATCTTAAGCTTAGTCATCCATTTCGTCATGTTAGTGAGTCGAACTCCATCCATCGGACATTCAACGACTTTCTCCGATAACTCGCCGTTCTTATAACCGATTGTGTGTCTACATACGACACGATTGTATCATCTCTTGATTTAGTATTCTTCGAACTCATAAACTTCTCGAGATAGACTTCATCTCGTACTTCAAAAAGTTTCTCCAACTGCCGCGATTATCTGCGGCTCTATATCCATCTCTTCGTTTACGAGTTGTTGAAGTTTACCAATCTTCCGATCGATCTGGATCAAGTCGCAAAATAAACGACATTCATCTTGTTGATTACGATTGAGTAGGAACTTTGCTTGAAGAAATATCACGAGATTTAAGAGAACTAACAATTTGTGAATTGGCGAGAAATCCCAAAAGGTCGGTTTAGGGATTTTATAGTGAATTCTAGAACGATTCTACTTCTCGATGATTTGTGACTTTTCCGCTAAAACTCTTTTTGTCAAAGAAGTTTTATATCTGAAACCGATGTAGCCCTTAACTCCACCGTCTGTCTTTGTTGTCTTCATGAAAAACCGGATGAATGCCCGTTAACTCCTCTGTCTATCATGCGGTCTTCATGAAAAACCGGATGAATGGTCCGTTAGCATCACCATATTGAGGTTGCGTCGATTTCTTTAAAGGGATCTTCACTTAGTGGTTTTGTGAAGAAATCCATGGTGATATTTTGTTTCCACGAGCGTAGGTAGCGACTTTCCTCTGAGCGTAATCTCTCAAGAAATGATGTCGACTTCTATGTGCTTGACCGCTTGAATGTTGTATTGGATTCTTTCGAGAAGGTGATGGCGGTGGTGTTGTCGCGATATATTGGAATCTCTTCCTCTTGTATTGAGTAGTCCTCAATTGATACTTGATCCACAATATTTGTGAACAACAACTTCGGCGGACATATATTCAAACGGCGATTGATAATGCAATCGAGCTTTGTCTCTTGCTTGACCATGACACTAGGTTTGGTCGAAAGTGAGTGCCACCACTAAATACCATCTTTGTTTCGACTTCACAAAAGTTTTGGTTGAATGTAACTTGAACTAGAATCACATAATTGACTAATACTTATCAAGTTATGCTTTAGACCATCAACTAATAATGCGTTGTTAATGCATGCATGGAATTCTTATCAATCTTACGAATATACATTCTTTCTAGTGAATCGAAATCCCATAGATTTACCCTCGGTGGTGTTTGTGAGGAAGATCATGGTTTCTTCTATCTTGGTAACATTTGGTTTTCTTTTGTTTATTCTATTTACGTAATCAAATTTCACATTTTACTTTGTTATTTCTGACTAATTCACTTGGTGGATAATTCAAGTGGTGAGGATGACGAGGCTTGGTATCAGCGAACTCTTTGAGGTACTTGTTCCTTTTAAAGGAGTGCAAAGGTTGATCGGGTTTCACGAGAAGTTCTTTGGAAATCTTCGAGGTCAGCAGTTCTTCTAACTCCATCTGAGGAACTAGTGTATCGATTCTATCACGAAAATATATGGTGAGGGGTGCTTTGCATTCTTGAATCCATGAATATGGTTGATCATGAGAAGATGCAAAATATTGCGAAGCGACTTTTGAAACGTTTAGGCGTCTATCATTAGACTATGAGCATTTCTTTGAAGGTGTAAAGGAATTCATACACCTCTCATCTAAACTTGCTCAAATAGAGGTCTATGGTGAAGACACTGTGTTTTGAAAAGCTCATTGACATCTATGACAGCAAGAAGATGCTATTTGACAATGATTACAGCCAACACAAAGCAGCGATAGCTACTTTTGAGGTTTACGAGAACCGCCTTAAGTCGATAAAGAAGAAGTATAATGAGCGAAGAGATGCTTCTTGTCTAGAAAGCGGGTTAGGCTGTTGTGAGGCTAAGACATTAAGCTACGCAGGCTTGTGCGGAAGAGTTTGGTGAAGATGCATTGGAGTCGAGAGAAGCATGGATCTGCTTATAACGAAATGGTAAAAGCCATGGGTGGGAATAGCGAAGGAAGCTGCGGTGGAAGCATTAAAGACGACCTTTGGAGACATGAAGGGTTCGACTCGGGTTTCCAACTATGTTAAGTTGTAATAATATTGTTGATGTAGAATCATGTCGTGTATTTATTGAATTAAGTGATGTTGATGTTTTGTGTAAACAAAAATAAAAGCGAGTCGGTTTGTGTTTCCAAGTTCTAGGATGGGCCATTTTAGAATCTTCTACGGTAGTTCTTTGCATTATCTAGGCGAAAGATAAAGTTCTATCCATTGTAAGTCTTACTAATGACAAAGGTTTGGGTGCATTTCGATCTGTATTTCTCCTTTCTGTGGTTACCAAATTTCTTGAAATGTCGGTGTCTCTTGTGGTGCTCTTCTTCTCTAATTACATTCATGTTTGCTTACTTCTTGAATACGTTTTGGCAAGAATCGACATTATTATACCGGTTAGAACATTATTGATACAAGAAAACAGGTCTTGGTTCATACATTTTGGGGTTAGCGTGTCTTTCCTTGCCACAATTAAAAATTATAGCGGTCTCACCTATGAATTAAAGCGTTAATCTCTTTTCTCGTGTTTATTTACATGTCTGGTATTGGCGGTGTTTGACATTATGCCTATTAATTGAAGCGTCAATCTACGGCGGAAGAAATGCATGCGATTAAAAAGAAGAGATTTTTAAGTCTAAGCGACTTGACATAAATGATGTTGATAAAGTACAAATAATGATGAAAACAAGGCGAATTTTAAAAGCAAACTCAAGTTGAAAAGCGGATGGAAGCAAAACCGGGCCAGGCAGCGAGCGAAAGTTGTGCAAAAGTAGGCGGGAGTAAGCGGGCGATGGAAGCAGAGGAAAGCAAAGCACGTGTGAATTAAGAATCAGTTTGAGTTAGTTACAAAAGTCAATTGAATAACCGGTTCTTTCAAGATTGAAGCAATCTCTGTTCTCGTCGTCTTCATCTTGCGGAAAGCAGAAAATAATTGTAGAAGGTCAATCATCGGGAGTAGTGCGTGAGAAACCTATTAGCTATAAATTGAAGCGTCAACGGCATTTGGCGGGAATTGCCATTATCATAATAGTTAGAAGATTATTGGATCTGAGAAAAGCAGATGTGAAAGTGATCAAGTTGTGGTTTTGCTTTTGCTTAGTCTACTTTTGCTTTAAATGCGCTTTTCAACTTCGTCTGTTTTCCTTCTCGGTCCACTTGTCACTTTTAAATCGCATTTCAAGTTTACGTAAATATGAATTTATTGGCCTAGAAATATTGCCCTTTGGTTTGATTTTATAATATATTTAACTATGTTGAGATTTAAATGCGATTTCGCTCAACCGTTCTTCTTTGAATGGTTTAGCGAAGCGAAATCGAGTTAAAAAGGCGTCGAAGTAACGGCGTTGAGCGATAAGTTACACTGGTAACTTGTGGAACAAGGAAAGTTACGAAGGAAAATTTAAGTGTTGAGAATCCCAGCGAGTCTAGAAACACGCTGACAAGACCACTATATAACCTCAAATCGAAGCGGTTCGAGTACCATTAGCCTTGAGGCGTTTGATCTCTCTCTCTCAAAATCCTATCGAGCAGAGATAACCATTGAAGAGCAGTATCGAATCATTTTCAAATCGAAGCAATGGAAGGAGCTATGATGTATGGAAGGCATGTGGACTTGAATCTCTACGAAGAGATCTGATGGATGTCGAACCGAGAGATTATTGGGCAGGTTGGAGAAATTTCTTGCGATCGAGAGGATGTGTATCCAAATCGGTATTTGATTTTTGGAAGTATGCATAGATGGTGGAAAAGACTATTGTGTCAGCGGTGAGCGGAGTTACCATTATTGTTACAATGGACTTAATTGAGAAGTATTTGGATGTTCGGTAGTTGGAGAAAAGCTTTCTACCAATCAAAATGGATAACAATAGGCGGTTTGAAGGAAGCAGATGTTAGTAAGCGACTTTATGGAGTGAATGACCCATCGAAAGGAAGACATCAAGTGCAGTGTGAAAGCTAGGGTTCTTCATGCGATTACATTGCCTTGCATCGTACGAAACGAGTTCAAGACACTTGGTAACTACCTTCGATGGCGGTGCTTATTCTATCTGTTGAACCACACACCATTAAATTTACCATTTCGATATTTCATTATATGGTGAAACAAATGAAACATACAACTATTTATCAAATGCGGCATGCTATTGACAAGAATTTTAAGAGAATCGGAATTCGTCTTGGAAGTGGGAAAAACCTCGAGTGCTGTAAAAGCACTATCAATTTAGGTACTATAAGCGAAATTGACTTGAAGATTCTCAACAGTAGAAATGAAGATTACGAGAACAAAGTTAGGAATGACGGGGAGGATTCTGAAGAAGTCTCCTGCAACAAGTTGCGAGATCTCAAGTGAGCTCACATGCGGATCAATGGAAGGAGAAAATCATGTGGAGGACCTTCGTTGAAAGAGTTTATCGTCAAGAAGAAGTTAGGCTTGTTAGAAGATAACGAAGGTGGGTCAAAAGGAAGCGGAGGACTACATCCAATCTGCGACGCATATGATACTACACTTACGTCTCTAGAACTCGTAGCGAGATGATGATCAAGCTTCTTTGCCTTGGCAGCATAATGAAGTACAAAGCTTACATCGAAGTCAAAGAACATAAGGAAATAATGAATCGAATGGAGAAGATGATAGCAGACATGCAGGCGGGATGATAGATATCGAGAAGATCTTGTGAATTTATGCGAGTCATCACAGTTAATCGTTTCTTATTATAACAAATAGGGAGAAGAAGAAGTTGTTATTGTATTCTCTATGTTTTGTTTTGTTGTCTAATTTGTTATCATATATATATATATATATATGGAGTACGACTTATCTGGATGTCTTCTCTATTGATCATCTTGAAGCTTCTTCTTCTCGAAGATTAGTCCATCATCTTTGAAGCTCTCGAAGAACAAGGTAAGAGTCAGCGAATATTTGTTTCTTTCAAGATTCAAGAAGAAAGAATAAATAGCGATTCTGAACGAAAGTTATACATACAAGTCGGCGAAGATTAATTTTTTGTGAGTTACAGAATAAGCTAAATTACAATTAAAGGAACAAAAGTTTGTCAGAAAGGCATTGTCTGAATTAGGCGACAAGCTGTTGCTATTTTCTTGTAAAGCTGTTCCAAACATTCTTTTAAGAAAGTTATATGTTCTTTGCTGGTTGAAATAGATGGCGTAAGTTTAATTGTTGTTATGTTCTTGCAATGAAGGATATGATGTATATCGTTAAAGAAGAAGAAGACGAAGAACGGGGTAGGAATTGTTTGCTCGAAGTTAAGAGGAGAAAGGTTTGAAAGTTTAGATATAGAGGTATCGAGGAGGCGTGAGGCGATCTTGCAAGATGATAAAGTGAAACAGGAAGGATTTGCGTTGAGATAGGTTTAAAATAGTTTACATGTGTAAAGAATAGTTTCAAAGAAGGATTAGTCAATTCGTATACTCGAGGAATCGATGGCTGAAATTTAAAGCGAGTTGGAAATGACATCAAGTGAAGCGCTTTAAATAAAGAAGAACAAGAGGAAGTTAAAAGAAGCAAACATAATTTGTGCGAAGAAAGCGAGAAGAAAGCGAAAGCAAAGCGGGCGGTCATTTGAATCATCGATCCATATTACGAAGAAGAATCTTTGTTATCTTGGACGAGATAATTTTGTGCAAAATCTTCAACACCTTGGTTGATTGTCATTATTTGGCGAAGGTGTTGAAGACTTTTCGATAGATCATCTGTCGGGAATGTTTGCAGGACACTCATCTTCATGATGATAGTTGCCAACCCATAAGGAAGATGACATGGTGAGTGGCGGTGGTTCAAAGAAATTAGATGATATAATAGAAACTCCATCATCGAGGCTGAGTAAGATGGCGTTGAGGATTTTCGAGATACGGTGTATTGAAAAAGATTGGAAGTATAGGAGTTCGATCCGGAAGATCTAATTATTGAGAGACTGTCAAAGAAGGCGAAGCTTGGATTTTATCGATCTGAGAAAAAGCAGAGGAGTTGAAAAATACATGAAGTTGAAAAATAGGCGAACTTCGGAAAAGCAGGCGAAGTTGAAAAATAGAGCGAAGTCGAAAAGCGAGCGAAGTATGCGAAGAAATACAAACATAGGCGAAGTTGACGGCACACGAAGGCGAGAGCGAGAGCGAAGTTAACAACAGAGCGAAGTTCACAACACCGACTAAGTTTACAACACGACGAAGTTAACAACCTGAGCGAAGTTAACAACACAAATGAACTGACAAAGCACACGGAAGCATATGCAAGAATGAGTTTGAGTTAGCTCTGGACCTCCTTTGAATAAGCATTTCTTTCAACATTAAAGAAGAAAGAATGAAGAAGCGATTAGAGACAAAAGTTTTAAATACAAGTCGAAAGTTATGAGAATGCGGGTTTTTCCTATTACGACGAGTATCACATGCAGATTAGGCGTCGATTGCGGCGTACATTATTTACTCTTGTGAGCTTATCCATTTGTGACGGCAAGTGGTATTGACATCGGAAACCTTTTTGAGACATAGTTTAGGCGATGAAGAAGATTCAGGATTTTTTCTGAAAATATCAAAAATCAATATATATTAAGCAAGCGATATAAGGGAGATGAATTGAAACTAAATGGCACATCTGAAATAATTAAAGATGATGTTATAGATAAAATCAAGATAAATTAAGAATAAAAAGCACACGAGAGTGGTGGCGAGCTCTGCTTGTAGTTCATCGACATCAATTTTCGGCGATAAACAACGATAAATCGTTGCACGACTGCGAATAGACCGAGTGTTCATCGGCTTCACGTGGAGAAGAAAGGTATCGCTTTTCAATTGTCGTAGACTTTCTCGAGGAAGATCCATGTTCTTATAACGGAGAAGAAAAATGTCCATTGTCGGTGAAATAACTAGTTGAAAATATTTGGTGATTAAGCTGAAATGTACATGAAAGAAGGAAGGAAAATATAACCTCATTGTAATATTTCATTGCTTCAACGGCGGTTAAGTTTAATAGTTTCTCGGTGAGGTCGCATGAAAATAGAAGCCGTTATAGTTCGGTGTCATCGGTCAAATCCATGTCGTATCGGCATCGCTTTCGATAAAGTAAGAATAGTAGGGTAGGCAAAAAAGTAGTGCGGCGACATGGAAGTAAAAATTCATGCGAAAAATATGGAATGACACGAAAGGAATAAGCAACAAATCGAAGATTGCAAATAGAAAGCGAAACCTTGGCTCTGCATGCGTTTTTCTCTGATAATTACAAGTAAAGAGAACTCCAGATCACGGCATTTGTGAGACCGGAAGCATTTGTTGCATGCCATATACCAAAATTTTTGTAAAATGTCTTTGAAAGGAAATTTTGGCTTCAATCCATGATATCTAAGGAAAAGTTGATAACAATGTTAGGAGGAAGAAGTTTCAAATTCAATATGTCCTTTGGAATATGCGAGATGTGATTACCTTAGGGGTAGAATCTAAAGACATGATCTTGGTGATATCTTTGGTGAGATCCGAGAAGATATCTGGGGATTATATGTAAAGTAAGATTTTCCTTGTGAGGTTTTTGATGTGGTTGTTATTTCGTTGTGCCTGTAACATAATATTTATATAGGCGACAAAAGAAAGACATTTTAAAATTCCTATATAATTTGTAACAAAATGTTAGAAAGGTTATGCGTAACATAATGGATTACCAATTTTGAGATCGGCAACTTCTTGTATGGGTGGCTCAGCGAGGATGGTGAGTCGAACCACGTTGACAATGCAACGACTAACATTTCAAAATGATTTTTAGATAGAATGAAAAGGACGAGTAAGATGTGTTATTATGAGCAAGGAACAAATACCGTTAAAGAAATTAACTTTGAGATTCGTGCAAACAATAGCTGGATGAGAGTGAAGTAATTCCATAATCTTACGGCCCTCGTTCTCAACAAAACAATTCAAAGCGATAGTATAGCTGCTTGTTCCTAAAAAACAAGAGATAACGAGAAGATGTAAAATTTGTTCATCTCGACACAAAATAGTAACAAAGATCTGAGTGAAATTACTCTTTATTTATGATAACAAATTTTTGGACGAGTTGAAGCTTTTAGTCTCTAACGACATCTTTTTTCCAACACTTCAACGGGCGGCTATAATATCTATCATGTGTTAAACATTAATGTAATCACAAAGTGGAAAGTTTTTGTAAGATTGTATGAAAAATATATTAAGCATCTAACCAACAGATTTTTGCTTGTCGTCCACATAATCCATAAGACTTTGGAAAGGCGTGAAGTTGAAAATCGGAGGATGATTGCATCGTCTTGTGTGACGAGTTCGATGACCGTGCGACTTGTGAGAATCCTTTGTATGTTCAAATTTTCAGTTTGATCTTGAAGAATTGATTTGACAATTGCATTAGAAATGATATATTCTTGACACGGTGTAAGATGTCTCCAATTCTTTGTATATCATTGTTGAATATGATACCCTCAACTTACGATCCTGTTAATTATAAAGAAATTATTGATAGGTAAGTTGATAAAATGTGAAAGGAAAAAGTGTAATTGATATACACGAGAATCGCAGAAGACAAACTTTTGTCTTTTAGTCGGTGAATGCTTAGAAACAACGACTGTTGTTTTGTTGGACCATCACTTGACAAGACCATGATTGCGCTCGGGCAAAATATTCTTCATCGATAAGCGATTATCCATCTTTGAAAGAAAATGTTGGATGGTCGGCGAAGACAAATAATTATGCCTATAAAATCAAATCATGTGAACCGAGACAACAAACAAATAATATACCTTGTCTTGTGAGGAAATTTGATGTTTTATTATTTGACTAATTCAAAATTTCACGGAAAACAATATTCCTTGTCTTTTTTGAAGTCTAAAGATTGAAAAGTTCGGGAATAATAAGAACTTTAAGCTGATTAGGAGTTCGCGCCCTTGTGAGCTACATATAATTGTCAGTGTGAGAATACGAGGTTGACGGAGATAAATTCCAACATGATCAAGTGTTTGACCTTGGGATTTGTTTATAGTCATTGCAAAACAGACGAATTGGAAATTGTGTTACGATAAAAGGAATTCCATTTTTTCGTTCTCAGGAGATTGCGAGGAATCTTAGGTATAAAATGATTTTTCCTTTGTGAGGTCCAAAACAATTTCAGCTGAAATTGTATGATCTTTTAGGTATATGCATATCAACCTTGTTCCATTGCATAATCCTTAGTTGGATTTAAATTTCTCGAAGCATAATTGGAGAGCCTTCTTTCAAAGACAAAAGTTTATGAGGAGGTAGTCCTTTAGGGTTCAAAGAATTGAGAAAATCTTGATAATCGACTTGATGTCTGCGATCAACCGTCTTGTCAAAACTCACATATGAATGCAAATCTCTGTTAATTTTGAATCATGATGTCATTAATTTCATCAACACAATTATTAGTTGGACATAGCGCATCATTTATCATCGATCTGGTGGGATGAATATAAGCTTAGGTTAGGGAAAACATTTTCCGATAACCTAGTAAACACAATTGTATATTAGGAAAGTATAATCGTAATGCAAAAAAGATTAGTATGTAATTTAATGAAAAAGAAGCAACCTATGAGCAGATTCATCCTTGTTGTCGTAAGGAATAATGAGTTCATCTGGTAAACATATTTGATCTTGTTCATCCATTGGTTGAGCCTTCTCGACCCATGATAAGAAATCACAAAATGTGGATTTGAGATAGCTCTCATATTTGTCGTTAAGCGAGTTTAGAGATATCTTGCCGAGATGTGAATTTAGAAGACTTGAATCAATGAGTTGTTGTTTAGTTGCTTGGTGAATAGCGGCAATGTTTGGCGAAAGTCACCACCAAATACAACAATTTTACCTCAAAAGGCTGATCGAGTTCATTATATCTTGTAGTAAACCATTAAATGCTTGATGGCTTCTCGTTTTGCCATGGAAGCCTCGTCCCATAAAATAAAATTTGGATTCAAATATCAATTTTTAACTTTGCTTTGTTTGCTCAATGACAAACTTTTGCTTTGATAAATCAAGGGGATTTTAAATCTTGAGTGAGTGTCCTACCGCTTGGGAAGAATTGACGCAAGAACGCTGATGTCGCCATACTGCTATTGCAATGTGTCTCTGTGATCGTAAATTTGCAAGAAGAGCTCGATATAAGAAAGTTTTACTGTTCCCCGGGACCATCGATAAAATAACTTGCACTCGTTAAAGTGAGGCTGATTTCATTATTAAATCAAATCGTGCTTTTCTTTGGTCGTTTAGTTTTGATTGTAATAAGAAGTCATGTTCATCAATCTCTATATTCATCTCACTTTCTACCTCCTTATTTTGCCGTGATAATCGATAAGAAATTCATGTTCGATGAAATGATAATCATTAAGCTTTTCCCATTTGTTCGAGATTTATTGATATCTTGAAGAGCCATTTTGTAATATCATCATATGTATCGTATTAGAGGATGAATAAGCATATAGGTAGTCGAGAAGAGGTGGTCTCTGAAAGTTTCCCGAGTTCCTAAGATTTGCGGTGAACAATAGAACAAGAGTGTAGCAAATAACAATCGAGGATGTTGGCATTTGAAATATGGCAACCGTCAAGTGTTTGTTGTATGTAAGAGTCGATGCTAGCAATCCTAATTGCGATCGGCATCCACGAAATAGTTCACCTTTTCACCATCAGCGATTAACAACTTGTCAAGCAGCGTTGGTCCTCTAACATTTGCGAGCAATAATCTCAAGTAATACCTTTCTCCTTCTCGAGGTCAGCGGTGACTAATCGTCCTATCACTTTTCTCCGCTTTCTTTCCGACCACGTCCTTGTTTTTGATTCCAAACAAAATGTTGAGGAAATCCGCATCTGAGACATTTCATTTACGCAGCCTTTTGATTTGTTGAATTGGTCGAAAAAATTACGTAAGCATTGTTTTGGAGAAGTCAAAATTCCTCGATAAATAAGACAAATTAGCATCTTTAGCGAAGGAAGCAGTTGTTGATCGGAAGGTGAACTTGGAGTATATAGATGGATGGATTAATCTCTGCAAGCGGAATTCATATATCGCCATAAAGCTTGAGGTGAAATCAACGGCCTTCTTGGAAATTTGTGATTTCGTCGATATCAAACTGGTTTCTTGGTCGTTGGCGCTAAAGTTGACAAGGTCGTGGCCTTAAATACATATTTGTATAAATATTTAACAAGCTTCACGGTGGAACATATTTCAACATTAATGTGGCGGTCAAGCAACATCGGAAGGTGCAGGTTATGAGGAACCACCCATCTATTATCAACCTCGTATGCGGATATTTTAACTTTTCTTCCATTATCTCTCGTCTATAGCACGGATAAGCTGTCTTCGCCATGGACGGTGAAAGGAGTAAAATCCTTGGGGTAATGACTTTTGCATACACCATTTCTCATGCGAGGGCCTTGCTTGTTCATAAAACCACAAGGACCGTGGATCATGTGCTTAATGACAAGAGAATATAATCTGGAATTATCATCGAGATTAGGTATTTGGTGATATGATTTGATCATAGGAATCTGGATTCAACGACTTAAATTGTGGTTGAAGTATTAGAAGCAAGTGAGCATGAGGGAATCACGCTTTTGAAATTCAATTACGTAAACAAATGCGCAACATCTCAAATATTCCTTTTTGATCAAGTGATTTTTAGAATTTCAAATTTAGCCTGAACACTCTGCCTGATAAATCTGGTCTCTCTTGTGCTTTTCATGGAATTTAAGATTCTCTTGTATTTCCTTCCACATAGGGTTCAAGTCATAGTGAGAAAAAATCTGGTTTGCCATATTTTTGCACGAGCCATTGCATCTAGATAAGCGCCGCGTTTCATGTCCCTTGGGCGCCGATAAATGAAGTGGGAGGACAACTCATGACCAATTGTAGAAGCTTCAGTTTGACCAATATTAACGCTATCTAAAACACCTGCAAAATTTTCGATCGTATTTAGTTCTGTTTTTCCTATGGAATTCAAGCGTGATGTTTCAATCTTTATATAAGAACCAACAACGAATTGTTGTAGTAGTCTTAAAGCGTGGATAAGCATGGATTCATCATAACTTCTCATTTGAAGTCGATGGCGATAATACTCTCTCGAGATACTACGCCATGTTTGCGATCCCGTCCTTGAGTAATTAGTAATAGTAAGAAAAAATGATAAATTAGTTTTGCCCAATTAGACAATATGTCGGAACCAAGGTAATAAGCGGACAACTAACCTATGTTTTCGAGAGCAAATAATTCATTTGCTTGAGTAAAAGTGTTTAAAGGAGCACCGCTTGTTTTATCAAAACCATTGGTCTTTGTTTGTTTGAAATTTAACCGCTTAATGCGAGGATGCCATCTGATTCACCCGTGGAAGCGAAGTGGGTATTGAAGCGGGTCGTAGCATGCATAATAACATTGAATTCTATAGCTCAGACTGAGTATTGTGAGACTTGGATATGAGGAGATTTATCATCTTTGTTCATCATCGATTTGATCCATATAGCATTACTTGGGATGCGGTTGGAAGATTATAAGCGCTGTTGATCAAGACCGGATAACATCTCGAGAACAATCTGGTGATTTTCAAGGAAGGAATATCTTTAAGGCGGCGAAAGAACCTAGCATAAGGGTTATCTTGAAGAATTGTCATAATCGACTTCAAGGTACTTTCACGAAGTTTATCACAACCTAAGAGCCTTTGTTGTAGTTCTTCATCGGTATCAAAGAAATAAAGTTGGATTCGGATACTTTATTGCTTGTCGACACTAAACTGTCGAGAAATGGTAAACTTGTCCTTGAACACGGAATGTATAAACTCCATTGTGTTTTTGTCACTCACGATCATATCGGCTCCATAGGAAGTGAAAGCTACATTGTTATTATATGTCGAACATTCTTTACGAAATGTTGGATTCTTCGTCGCTATTTAGAAACAAAGACTTTAAAGCATAAGGCATCGAGGAGCAACAATAGAAATTTGTCTGACGAACAACAAAATGATGGAGGTTCAAGGTAAAATCGTTTTGCGTTACAATATTGACAATCTTCAACAAAGGGAGCCGTTTCGACTTCAACCGTAAATTCTGTAACAATGTTAATGTTGTAGGAGATGTGCGATGATTTATCCCTTGAAGCGTATAAAAGGACATTATAATGATGTGGAGTAATTAGGTTGGAAATAGTTTGATATATTGTAAAGCAGTTACCTTCATTTATGTAAGAGGGTTCATAACTTGGAAGTTGGTGGTGGAAGGTTCGATATTAATGAAAGATTCATACATTGAGGAGTAATTCTTTCTTTGAAGTGTAGATGAAGTGGAAGATGTGTTTTTGGCAGCTCGATTTTCTCTACGTCGTCGCAACAATTCTTGTTTTTTCATTTGGCATTTGAGCATAATTTTGGCGTCTTTTAGCATTTCTATCCATATGTAAATACGAGGAATCGACATAATATAAGCGTCCTTGATCTATCCATTCATGATCTTGATTGTATCACAGTGAACATTAATAAATAAACATTATGTTTATGACCTAATAAACAATATGTCGAGCAAACATGAATACAAACCATTTAAACAACTAAAGCGAATTTATATAAAAAAATTATTTAATTTAACTACAAAAATAGAGTATACATGCAGCCACAACGTAGAAAGGAGAATATGCTCTATTAGGGTTAATAAATAACAACATGAGAATTTTGACTCAAAATTTATTTTACCTAAACATATATACCTTAGTACTCCAAGAATGCGAGAGAATAAGCACGGGGCTGAAAAAATGGAGTATAAATGCGATTAGAATCTAGAGCAGTGAATTTGATAACTAAAAGAAGAGGGTAGTTGAGAGAAGTAAAGTTTGGGTGGAGAAAATGTTTCATTGGTTGGGATAGATTTGGTTTAAGGATTAAGAGAGGAGAGCAGGTAAGAAGTTAGAATATAAAGGTGTCGGTAGTGCGGACTGACGGATCAAATATCGTTCTAAGTTATTTTGATGCCAAAGAAATTGCTCTTGAATGATTGATTGACAAAGGGATGCAAAAGGCAAGCTTGAAAGAAAAGGAAATGATTGTAGAAGACACATCGGGAAGAAATGTAAAGGCAAACAACGATAGTAATTTCGAAGAAGAAAATAATTGTAGAAGGTCAACTGTCCCGAGTAGCACGTGTATAATAATTTTATCACCTATGAATTGAAGCGTCGATCTCTCTTGTGGTGCTCTTCTTCTCTAATTACATTCATGTTTGCTTACTTCTACAATATGTTTTTGGCGAGAATCGACATTATTATACTAGTTAGAAGATTATTCCATACAAGAAAAGCCGTCTTGGTTCAAACATTTTGGGCGTTACGTGTCTTTCCTTGCCACAAGTAAAAATTATGATGGTCGACCTATGAATTAAAGCGTTAATCTACGTTACGGCGTTTACTTACAATACTGCTGCTTTGGCGGTGTTTGACATTATCGTATTAATTGAAGCGTCAATCCGGTGACACAAGAAACCTGCGGTTTAAAAGGAAGAGATTGTTAAGTCAAAACAACTTGACATCAATGATTTCGATGAAGTACAAATAATGATGAAAAGGAGGCGATGAAAACAAGGCGGAAGTTCAAAAGCAAACACAAGTTGAAAAGCGGATGGAAGCAAAACCGGACAAGCAAAAGCGGACAAAAGTTGTGCAAAAGTAGACCGGAGTAAGCGGGGCGGTCAAAAGCATTTAAAGCAAACCACGTGTGAATTACGAATCAGTTTATGACCTATGAATTGAAGCGTCAATCTGTTATGGTCCTCTTCTTGTCTTTGTAGTCCTCATTTTGCTTATTTACGGAATAGGTTATTGGCATTTGGTGGAATCGAGATTATCATAGCGGTTAGAAGATTATTGGATACAAGACAAAGAGATGTGAAAATGATTCATACATTTTGGGAGTAAGCAGGTAATGCGTCTGACAGATAAAATTTAGTTCTAAGTTATTTTGATGCCAAAGAAATGGCCCTTGAATGATTGATTGATAAAGGGATGCAAAAGCCGAGCTTGAAAGAAGAGCAAATGATCGTGAAGGTGAAACCGCCACGAAGAAAAGTAAAGGAAAACAATGATAGTAATTTGGAAGAAGAAAATAATTGTAGAAGGTCAACTGTCCCGAGTAGGGCGTGTATAATAATTTTATCATTATGAATTGAAGCGTCGATCTCTACTCGGTGCTCTTCTTCTCTAATTACATTCATGTTTGCTTACTTCTTCAATCGTTTTGGCGGGAATCGACATTATTATACCGGTTAGAACATTATTCCATACAAGAAAAGCGGTCTTCTTAATCTACTTACGGTGTTTACTTTACAATACGCTATTAGAAGTGTTTGACATTAACTATTAATTCAAGCGTCAATCTACCCGATGAAGAAATCTCTGCGGTTAAAAGAGGAGATTGTTAAGTCAAAGCGACTTAACATAAATGATTTCGATGAAGTACAAATAATTATGAAAAGGAGCGATGAAAACAAGGCGGAAGTTGAAAAGCAAACACAAGTTCAAAAGCGAGATGGAAGCAAAAGCGGGCGAAAGTTGTGCAAAAGTAGGCGGCGGTAAAAGCAGAGCGATGCAAAATGAGGCGAAACCAAAGCACGTGTGAATTACGAATCGGTTTGAGTTAGTTACATAACTCAATTGAATAACATGTTCGTCGAGAATCAAGCAATCTGTTATGGTCGTCTTCCTCTTGCGAAAAGCGAGAAAATAATTGTAGAAGGTCAACTGTCGGGAGTAGCGGTAAGAAATCTTTCACCTATGAATTGAATCGTCAATCTGTTATGGTCCTCTTCTCTTTGCGATCTGATTTTGCTTACTTACGGAATCGTGATTGGTATTTGGCGAGAATTGACATTATCATACCGGTTAGAAGATTATTGCATAGAAGAAATACGGATGTCAAGCTGTTGTGTCAACAATTAAGCAATCTACATTACGGTCGTCTTCCTCTTGCGAAAAACATAAAATAATTGTAGAAGGTAAACTGTCGAAGTAGCGGTAAGAAATCTATCACTATGAATTGAAGCGTCAATCGTGTTACGGTCCTCTTCTCTTTGCAGTCCTCATTTGCATACTTGTGGAATCGTTATTGGTATTTGGCAGAATCGACATTATCATACCGGTTAGAAGATTATTGCATAGAAGAAAAACAGATTACGAGAGTCATTCATACATTTTGGGGTTCTGGTGTATTTCCTTGCCACAAATAAATCAATATGGCGGTGTCGAGAAGTCTTATCACGTATGAATTGAAGCGTGAATCGTGTTACGGTTTACTTCCGCAACACGCTATTGGCGGTGTTTGACATTATTATAAGCGGCTAGAAGATTGTACCTATTAATTGAAAACTCAATCTACGCGAGAGAAAAAATCTATCTGAGCGGAACCTATTGAATCGCATGTTAAGTAAAAGCGACTTGACATATATGATTTGAATGAAAACAAGCGAACAAAAAAGGCGGAGAATCGAAAGCATAAATAATATGTTGACTTGACTCTTATTTATAACCTTCGTGTTCAACCGCTTGTCCACCCATCTGTAGTAGCATTATGCGAGAAATTTAAACATAAAAGACGATATGTTCAGCCATGCGATGACGTCTGAAATAAAGAAGGCGAAAAGAATAAAGAATTCAAGAAAAGTGTCAGGCCCAAAATATTTTTTTTAAAATTAAGCATGATTAGATTGATTAAGTAAGTTAAGTTATCATTATTTTGGAATTCATGTGGGTAGATGGATGATGTAAGTTTAAGTGAGATTATAGCATGTTGAGAGTGGAGTGGATGACTTGAGAGGTTTAGAAGATAAAGAAATATGTTAGGAATCCAATGCTTCAAGAATCGGGTCATTTGGAGCTCTATAGCTCAAGTTATCCTGAAAACACTGATCTATGCACGGACTGTTTTCTTTCAGCTGATTTTTATTTCAGCTGATTTTCGCTTCAGCTGGTTTTCGCTTCAGCTGATTTTCCTTCAGCTGATTTTTGCTTCAGCTGATTTTTGCTTGGTGATTTTCGCTTCACTTTTTTTGTTTGGTGATTTTCCTTGGTGATTTTTGCTTCGGTGGTTTTCGCTTGGTGATTTTTGTTTGGTGATTTTGGTTCAGCTGATTTTGTTTCACTGATTTTCGGTTCACTGATTTTGGTTCACTGATTTTGTTTCACTGATTTTCCTTCACTGAATTTTTTCAGTGATTTTCGCTTCACTGATTTTCTTTCGGTGATTTTCGTTTGGTGATTTTCCTTGGTGATTTTACATCGATATAAGTGGAGCGTTAGTCAAGTGTTTTGGGCATAGTTAGAGGCGAATCTCATTTTCAGTCTTCATGAGAGTTGTATATCTAGATGTACAAATGCATGAGTTAATGAAAACAGATTACATCGTCTCTTTTTGTTCGCAGACGTCGCTTTTAAATGCATCTTTATGTCTTCGTCTCACTTTTGTATACTAAAATCGTATTGTTAACCGTCTACTTTTTGAACTCCGTTTATATTTTAAACTTCGTCAACTTTTAAACTCCGTCTATATTTAAGACTTAGTCTACTTTTTCAATCCATCGATTTTGAACTTCGTCTACTTTCTCAACTCCATCCCAATACACACGTAGTAGATTATGGGGTCCAAAACATGTCTTTAAAGTACTTGCAGAGGACAAGGTAAAATTAGTTACTTACTTTCTATATGAGATTTTTCACTTGTGTATCGATATTATCTTGAGAAAATATAAATTGCAAAGCTTTGAACTTATGGTGCATTATTGTTCGTATAAATGCGCTTTTAAATACATCTTTATGTCTTCGATCGACTTTTGTATTCTCCGTGTGTATTGTTAACTTGGTATACTTTTTCAACCCCTTTATATTTTTAACCGTCAACTTTTTCAAGTCCATCGATTTTTAAGTTCGTCTACTTTTTCAAGTCCGTCTATATTTAGAACTTGTGACTTTTTCAAGCTGCGGCGATTTTAACTTCGCCCATTTTTCCTTCTTAAATGCATTAGAGGTGAGAAAGCGAGCGATTGAAAGCAAAGCAAAACAAATCACCTCCAATTAAGAAGCGGACGATAGAAGAAGCAAATCACCTCTCAATTAAGAAGCGAGACCATAGAAGTGAAGCGATGAAAGTAAGATCTTGAAAAGTTAAAACCAAATGCGCTTTTCAGATTAAATGCCTTTTATTAACTTCGTCTGTTTTTCTTCGTATAAATCGCGCTTTTAAATCATCTTTATGTCTTCGCCTCACTTTTGTATTCTCCGTCTGGATTGTTAACCGTCTACTTTTTCAACTCGGTTATATTTTAAACTTCGTCTACTTTTTCAACTCGGTTATATTAAAACTTCGTCTACTTTTTCAACTCGGTTATATTTTACACTTAAATGCATTAGAGGTGAGAAAAGCGAGGCGATGGAAAGCAAAGCAAATAACCTCCGAATTGAAGCGAGGCGATCTGGTGAAACTATCAAAGTGAGATATTGAAAAGTGAAAAGCACATGAAGTAAGACATAAAGCGAGAAAAAGTTGCAAACAAGCAAACTAAGACATAAAACTTAATGGGATAGATTGCATGCTCGTCCATCCCATTCGCTCTTAATATATATCGTAAGAAAACTTTTCAAAGCTGCAGCCTTCGTAGTTATATGGACAAAGGCGGCGATGAATACGCTCATATCCAAGTCGCACTCTGACTTCTTTGTTGAACGCATCCATTTTGATTAAAGCGAGATGATTCTGGTGATAATCGTAAAACTTCATTTTCACGAGGAGTTCGTTTCGACATGAGAAAATATATGTACAAGGAAGAGGATGATGGTGGTGAAATAATGACTTTGCAATTTATGATAAATCTCCTCATAGCCAAGTCGGACTCGCCTTACTGCGTTTGGGGCACTCTTTTTTGAAGTCTCGACTCGCATTCTTTATTCGAGCCATCGTATTCTGATGGCAACATGAAAAATCTCCTCGTATCCAAGTCTCATTTGTAGCCCTCGAAAACATCTGTACACACAAAACCTCCGACGTGCGGTTGGTGAAAACCTTAAACAACCTTATGTACGACTACGCCTTCTTTGGTGAAGTAGCGACTTTGCAATTTATGAAGCTACAATATCGATAAATATCCTCATATCCAAGTCGCACTACAAAGAAAAATAGCCAAATACGAAACTCACAAACAAAAAAAAAACCTTATGTACAAGACTACGCTTCTTTGGTGAAGTAGCGACTTTGCAATTATGAAGCTACAATATCGATAAATATCCTCATATCCAAGTCTCGCACTACAACAAAAATAGCCAAATACTAAACCTCTTGCAAAAAAAAATCCTAAAAGAAGATTTACAAGTAACAAAGGACAAAAGCAACATGAAGCAACTCTTTCGGCAAAGAACAACAAATTCACAAGAACGGCCGAAACAATAGCTATGACAACCACGATAACAACACGAGAGATAAGAGAGGATAAGAAAAAGCGTTAAGAAGATTTACAAGTAACACGAAGCGAAACCTAAGACCAGCTGAAACCGTAATTTGTAAATCTTCTTTACGCAATTCTCATCTTCTCTTATCTACGTAACGATGTCGTGGTCATCGCAACTATTGTTCTGCGAAAAATATCGGTGTTCACCAATCAACAAACAACAACGGCTAGGACAACAGAACGGAGGAAACCGCGATACTCTTTCGACAACAACAGCTACGACAACACGAGCGGAGAAACCACCGATACTCTTTCGACAACAACGGTGGAGAAAGCGGAGGAACGCAAGGCGTGAGAGGAAAAACAAAGAGAGAAAGGACACAACATGAATGAAGAGATATGAACACATATAAGCGGTGACAAGGGCACACATTGGGCGATCGTCTGCTGCGGTCGCTGACAAAATATTACAACGAGAAGATTGCGTCGAAGATTGAAGATTGTGTCGAGAAGATTGCGTGTATATCGCGCGTAGAAACAACATTCAATAAGCGATGCTGGATTAAATAAATGGGCGAAGAAGGAGATCGATGAATATAGGCCGTCGATTACATGAAAAGCGAGAAAATGTAAATCATTTGGATTAAATGAATGAGCGGATCTGATGAATATAGTAGTCAGTTAAATGAACGAATGGGATGGATTGCATGGTCGTCCATCCCATTCGCTCTTAGTATATATACTTAATGAATAGGTGGATGAAGCAAGGTAGTAGTTCAATTAAATTAAAATTAAAAGAAATAAGAAATATGAAATCTGAAATATTATTTTGAGTGAGCAGGAAGAGTTATAATACAAATAGTCTCTAACTATAAATATTAATTTATAACTAAGAACTTATAAAATTATAATCTTTATAAGATTTATTCTTAGATAATTTAATTTATTTTTGATACATGAAAATAAGAAGATAGTAGATATTTGTAGGTGAATCAAACTAATTATAATAACATATTTTAATTTATTATAATTATCAAAATTCTAATATTTACTTTTGTACTATAAATTATTTATTTTGTTAGATAGTTTATGACTAATATTAAGATTATTCTAATCTGAATAATATCTAAATATTGTGAATAATATTTAGATTCTTTTAACAATTCTCACTTGAATATTTGATTAAGAACTATTCAATTTTAATACTATCATATTATTATCATATTATTTATATTTCCATCAATTCGCATAAAATTGACATCAAACAATCTTGTATCTATTAACTATCTTTATTATAAAATATGTTATATTGTCTTTGCTATGGACTTTTTGCACATCCACAATTACATTTTCACAAATAAAGTAAAATTGAACTTATATGCATTTGATTTTTGAATGAAATGTTGGATTTCTTGTTAGATAAAAAGCACTCTAACTGTCACAAAATAATAAAAACCTTTATTGTTTATGCTCGAGTGCTTTTAACATCAGTTTCAATCACACCACTTCTTTATATATATTCTATTTTTGTTATTGATGTAGTTACAATTGACTATAGTTTTGAAACTCAACTTACAACCTCACCAACAAGCTGAACACATAATTTATAGTAAATTTGCTTATATTAAGATCATTTGTATAATCGAATCAACATATTCTTTAATAAAAAATATGAAAATTTATATTGTAATGCAACATTAGATGTCCTTTTGATATATATTATGATACTCATTAGAGTATTCTAATATTCTTTACCAGGGTTTTTCATATAACAAATAATTTATCTCACTGTATGTTAATATCTAGTCTTATACAAATTATAGCAAATATTAAACCCTCAACTACAAATACATACAATACTCAAGACTTCTTGATAAGTGGTAATTAGTCCTATGGAGCAAAAGAAATGAATTAGGACAAATTTGGGGCTATTTGTAGTTGTTTTAACCAAGTTATGAAGAAGTTGAAAATCAACATTGTCATTGGACACGCCAATATTGATGGCTACATAGTTCTAGAGAGTTATATGGTTATTGAACACACTCATGTCCCATTTCTATATGCACATTTTGAGCCTATGTTCATTACAAATTCAAGGGTTTCGTAATTTTTATCAACTTGGCCACATGCGCTTGTGTTGGTGATCATGTACCATCTAAAATCCTAATTTTCAAACTATAAAAGGCAAAATTAAAAGGAAAAGGAAAAAGAAAAGAAAAGGCTTAAGAACACAAATTAATACCTAGAACGACATAAATAATGAAGAACAAGCAAGAAAACACATAGTGGATTTTCTTCGATCTAAAGTGGATTTCATAATGATTAAAAGGGATTTTGTCATGTTTCTTTTGATTTTCTAGTTTTCCTTTAGTTTTTTGATATTATGATTTCTATGATTAGAAACTAAACCTTTATTGGCACTTAAATTTGATGAACCATTTGATAGACTTTGTGGTGATTTTATTTTAATTTAATCCATTCTTTAGTTTTATTGCGATTCAATTATGTGTTTTTAATTATTCTTGAATTAATATTGCTAGTATGTTGATTCATGTGTAATTTCATGTAATTAAAATGGAGAAATCCCTTTTATTAATATATCTAACATAATTAAAAGGAGTTGCATGCAAACCTAAAGATAAATAGACATAAATGTTTTAGATTATAGTCAAACCTAATAGGTAAATTAATAAATTGTTTAATGCAAATCTAGGGTTTCAAGTTAAATGTTAATATCCTTAAGAAAGATATTAGTATAATTAAGATATTTCTATGGTCCAATGAACTATATATTAAATACATTAGTGAATCATGATTTCATGAAAGTCCTTGGACATCCATTTAAATTTTTTTTTTATCTTTATAAGCTATTAAAGAAATAATTATCCATATGTCTCCATGTGAGCTACTGTAGCAAAAGGTTTATTATAATCAATCCCTCAGTCTTATATCCCTTCTTAATAAGCCTCACTTTTTATCTTTCTAACTCACATTTTGAATTTTTCTTTGTTTTATGCAACCATTTTAGTATCGACTACAACATGTCCATTAGGAAGAGTAGTTAATTTTCAAATGTTATTCTTTTCAATTGCTTATAATTCTTGATTATTATATTCTCTCTCTTTTTTTCATTCTCAACAACAGTATTAAATTCAATTGGATCAGCATCTAGAAAAAGATAAAATACTGTAAGATCATTAGCTCTCATTTTTCCAATAAAGATCATTAAGCCTCATAGTATGTTAAGGCCTTTCACTTAAACTTCCTTTAAAATCTCCAATTTCAGTATGTGATGGTGATACTGGGGGAGTGGTGACTTTTCATCCTGCTTCAACATCATCTTCCTTCTCCAAGAAACAAAGAAAATCGTAACTTTCTCTTTGAACTTACTAATCCTATATGGCTTCCTTATCAAAGTCCACATCTCTACTAATGAACATCTTTACATCATTAAATTGTAAAGTTTCTACCTTTTGATGTTGGAATTATAGCCAACAAATACATATTTCTTACTCTTATTATCAAGTTTGGAATTCTTATCATTAAGAACATGGACATACAATACTTCTAAATACCTCAAGTGGGATATATTGTCTTTGTTTCACTCTATGTTTCAAGGGGAGTCTTATTAGTTATAACTTCCGTTGTCTATTAATTCAACAACCACATAGCACAATTGATAACTTGAGTAAAATCTTCTTTCAACATCTTGTTAATTTTTATAATATTCCTTGTCATATTGACAATCATTTGATTCTTTCTCTCATCCACATTATTCTATTATGATTACTCTATAGTGGTCAGAAATTAATAAATCTCGAATACACTGTATAATTATTAAAATTCCTTAAAAATGAATTCGCCTCTTCCTTAATATCTCAAGGCTTGGATTTTAATATTATTTTCTATTTTGACAAGAGTTTTAAAATTCTAAATTTTTTTAAAACATTTAGAAAGTACACCTTTGTCTTTTCTTCTTAGATTATTAATAAACAATATAAAATACTTGTTCGTACTAAAAAAACATGGAGTAATAGACCCACACAAGTTAATAAAAAATAACACGATAGGGCCTTGAAGCTCTTGATTGAGATTCCTTTAGAAATCTCTTTCAAAATTTCTTTCTAAGAAGATAACCTTCACACAGATGGTTATTTAAGGCAAATCATTTGTCAACTTATTGTTTGCTATTATTTTGAGTTTACCAAAATCGGTATGCCCAAATCTCAAATATCATAGTGATCTATGATCTCTGTAACACAACATCAAATATTTAGCAAAATTATTTGTATCAATGACAAAAACAACTAATTCTTTGTCATAGGCAGTTTGACAATCAAATTCTCTACCTTATTCTTTAAGAATAAATTGTGAACTTTATATAGAAAGTATAACCTTTCTTTAATAATTGACCTATACTTAAAATAGTATTCTTCATATATGGAGCACAATAATCATTTAAAATAAATTAGTTAATTTTATTTTCGAAACGCATCAAAATTTTACCTTTCATCCTTTTAGAAATTTTGGATGAATCCCCAAAAAGTTATAATACCACCAACTTTATCATCAAGTTTTGTAAAGAAGTCTTTGTTGTCACATATGTAATTACTAGTTCTAGCATCAAAGTACAATAACAGGTTCTCCTCTTACTATAAGTCCTTGTAAGTTATCAAAAGAGCGGATTGCACCTCATTAATATTTTATATTTTTTCTTCATGAAAAAGATTAATTTTTATGTCATCGTTGGCATCATTTTGCATTCTCAAGAATAATGACCTTACTCCTTCTCTATCAAGTCTTTATCTTAAGGAAAATTGATAATTTTCATCTCTATTTTGAGATAAAAATGAGTACCTCTTTCTCCTCTTCCACAACCTCGCTAGCATCTATGAGCTTGGCATCCATTGTTTGCATTTCTTTATTTTTCCTTGTCTTTCAAAGCAAGCTTTGGTTGTAAAACATGCTCTATGTTCTCTTTTATAATAATTTATTGGATCAAGAGAAATAGGAGGAAACAAGTATTTTCTCAAAAAGAAATTACAAGAAGAGGAAGATACTTTGAACATGTTAACACTACACTTATAGCAGCACTCTCTCTACTTTCAAGATCACATACATCAACACACACTCATATAATAGTACTAACTAAATACTAATGTTCTAAGACTTAATATGTTCATGTATTAACACATTAGTAAACTCTTGCTCTTAAAAAATATAACTCCTAATCCTTCATCTAATTAACTTAATTCATATTCCAAATTTAATTAAAAAGATTTAAATAATATTTATCTTAAAAATATTATCTTCACGTTTATCTTGAATATTAAAGAAAGTGTTACATTTTCAATATCTTTGAGCATTAAAGAAAGTGTTACATATTCAATAAGCAATATATGTACAAAATTTATCAAAATTTTAATGATTATGCCAAAAAGGTAGTAGATAATGATCGTAATATGTTAAGAATTTCTTTCGCTATGGTTATAAAGGTAATTCTTATGTAAATGAGTTGCTAAAAATGTAAAGTTTTAGATTATCGTTTTTCTACAATAAATCATGTGGCAATTGATGTATAGTTTTTGGTTGCAAATCGTCTTTATATATTGCAATTGGTATTAAAGGCCTATCAATTTTATAACTTAAATGGGCCTACCTTCAAAAATACCAAAGCAAAGAATAATTCAACCATAAAATGGGTGCCAAGTGATCCCAGTATGTTATCTTCCTTGTCTCTCAGTCTCAGCTCTCTGTTCACGAGATTATTAATTATATCGTTGGTGGTGAAGCTAGAACAATAATACTAGAAGATATTGGAGAGCAGGGACGGAGCCAGACTCAACTCTAAGGAGGGGCCGGAGGCCAACATCTAAGGGGGGCACTTATATTTTTAAGGGGGGCCACTTATATTTGTAATTTTAAAATTTTTAATTATATAAGTAATTAAAAAAAATATTTGAAAGGGGGGCCATAGCCCCCCCTCCCCATAACATGGCTCCGTCCCTGTTGGAGAGCCAAACTAAAGACAAAAATGGGGAGAAATGGATTCAGGATTCTTTAGTGGATTACAAAGGAAGGAGACCTCTTCAAAGCTCAACTGGTGTTTGGAAAGCCTCCCTCTTAATCATCAATGAGTGTGTTGTCCGTATATATTATTGGTTTATGCCCTATAATCAACCACTTTGGTTGTAGTTTAGTGACAAATTATTTAAAAGACATTCTTTATCTTATACATGTTTAGATATATGTAATAAAGTTCATGGGATAATTTTACATTACAAATAAAATTATAATGAGATTATAATTATGAGATTCATTTTGCATTTATGTATATTCCTAAATATTTCCGGTCATTGTTCTATTAAGATTGGACATTAATAGAATGTAAAAAAGATTAGCACATGTTTTGTTTTTCCTTATGAAGGAACTAGTTGATCTCATAGGCTAAAGTATGGAGATACTTAAACAAACGTGCGGATACTTGTTAGAGAACAAGTTCACTGAACAGACCCGATATGAGAAATTCATTTTAAACATTACTTATATGTCTATGGAATTCTCATTGTGATGATTGTATAAGTGATTCTTTGACTTGAGGTCATCAAAGTTATCTTGTATAGAGATTGTTATGTTTTGATACAACTCGTGATTTATTTTATCAAATGTCATTTAAACGGTAGTTATTGGATGTAGCATGAACTATATAGAGATAGTTAATTGATCAATATATGATTCATCACCCTAAAGTAATTAGAGAGAATGTTTCATTGTTCTCGATTAATATTGATTCAGGAAATCCTTGGCCAAGGTGGAATGATATATTGTAAATAATTTACAAATATCATTAATTGAATCAATAGCTAATAGTGGAGAACTAATATAATTGGATTTTAAATAGAGTAGACATTAGTTTCATGCTCTATGTCTAATTGGAACATTGGTTAATGAAAAGATTGAATTATACAGAAAAATCATACACGGAAATGTTAATCAAAACCACTTTGACATTCCTAAATATTTGCATGGTCATGATGCGTTGCTAGACGTTAATTGATCTATAATGATAAATTGTTTAATTGGAGAATTAAAAATAAATTAAAAGAAGTTTTAAGTTATCTAATTCTAATTATGAATTAGAATTATAATTTATAATCATTGCCAACATATTTAGGAATATAATGGATCTCACATATAGAATGAGTTGGAGAGAGCAAAGTTGATTTAATCAAATTGGACTTGATTATAAAGTTTGAGAAATTTTATGATTAAATATAAGATATTTAATAAATAAGGATTAATATAAGATATTAAATCTTATTTTGGCATAATTGATAATTAATTAGAATTATTTTAATTCTAATTATAGTTTATTTGAAATTAGTATTTAATTTCAATTAAATTACTAAAATGTCTAAAGTTTATTATAAATAGACTTGAGCTCTATGGAGCTAACACTTCGTGCTTAACTCTCTTTGTAAAAGTTACAGAGTTCTCTCAACCTATTCTGTAGATATCGTTAGAGACCAGACACTTGTGCAGCTACGGTGGTTGAGACAGATCAGTTTCAGAAACGATTCGAGAGATGCATTAAGATAAAGATTAAGCTTCAAAATAAGATATAAATTAAATTTTCTGTTTATTATGATTGTCTTAATCATTTTATAGAATTAAATAGATATTGGTTTTCAGGAAATCAAAAGTCACGAAAAAATTTTGTGATTATTTCACTGTGGTCGACAAAGGCGGATCCAAAAAAAATTTTAAGTAGGGGCAAAATTTTATTTTTAGTGGGGGCAAAATTTTAATAAGAGTAAAATATTATTTTTTTAATAGGGGCAAAACTTAAAATAATCCATTGTAGATCCGCCCCTGGTGGTCGGGATCAAATCTTAACTCTCAAGAGTGGTATCAGAGCCAAGCTTATTTCTATAATTTGGTTAAAAGTATTTGATTGTTATCGATCTTATAATTTTGGAATTGAGTTAGAATATGAAAGGTTCATATTCTGAACCCATAATTGTTCTGGTTCTTGTTACGAGTTTAGAACCGCATCTCTTTTTCTTGCTTTCAGAAAATGGTTTCTGGAAGTTTCAATTGTGCATCCCTTTACCGCAACTCTTTTTCCTCTCTCTGCCATCCTCGTTGTTTCCCAAATCCAAACACTGTAGACATAAAGAGGATTATAAACCCTATAGCCAATTGTTTAATGAATTCGGACTAAGCCTCCGCTAAAGAAAGATCCCAGCAAAAGAAGTCCCCTAGAAAATTTCATCAAACCCAGCCTTGAATCAATTGTTATAACGTGGGTTTTGGAAACCCATAAGCATTAAACATGCGTGAATGTGCGTATGCAGCTATGAGTTTTGGTTTAGGCCAAGGAGGCGAGCCAGAGGACCATTGTCTGGGCGTAGTGGTTGGCAGTGTGGCGGCTTGACAACGAAAGTAGATGGAGGTGTGAAGAAGCTACGTCTTGATTGATGCAGTTAGGGGTGAGCATTCGGGTAATTCGGGCCAAAATTTTACTGTTCGGGCCCGGCCCGAATTACCCGAATTTTTTTTCACCTTACCCGGCCCGAACCTGAACTTTTTCTTACCCGAGCTTACCCGACCCGAATTACCCGAAATTTTGTTCGGCTTTACCCGAATTATCCAAAGTTGTTTTTTATATATTTTTAAAAACCCAAAATTTTATATTTTATAACCTAATTCGGGTAATTGGGCCGGCCTGAAATTTTTTGAAATTACCCGACCCCAGCTCGAAAATAATTCGGGTAATACCCGAATTACCCGAAATTTGAAATTTGTTTACCCGAATTAATTCGGGCCAGGCCGGCCCGAATAATGCTCACCCCTAGATGCAGTTGCAAAGAGTGAAGACATTGGAAGGATTTACGTGAATAGTAACTTGGTCTAAGTTATCGTTCACATAAATTGAAAAGTGAAGAAGCTGCGATTGCAACGTTTTTACGAGAGCAAATGGTCTGTCGGAACTTATCGTGTCTTACTCTGTCTAATAAGAATACGGCGCCATTTTGGTCTAAAAATTGGACAGCACTATTGTGAAATGAATAGGCGCCTGTGGGTTCCGTTTTTGAGCTTTGCAAGCCGTACGCAAAGCAAACCCTTTTTAACAAACTTTTAGAAGAATTGTTTAATGTTATTCCAAAGCAAACTTTATTCTTAAATAGTACCAAATTATAAATAATCAGCAACTTAATGAAATTATTTAATATCATTAATAGATAAATAATTTTGAATATTAATAATAAGAATAAGAGTAAGTAGAAAATTAATAAATATCAAAACTTTAAACTATTAAATTAATAAGAATAATTAAAGAATCTTAATAATTTTAACAATAATAAAATGGTTAATAATAAGAAGGAATATACACTTATCATATTTTAAAACAATTAAAATAATAAGAATGATTAAAGAAACATAACGTTCTTATTATTTATTATAATATAATTTATAATAATAATTCTTCATATAATTTATAAATTAAAACTGATTATAAGTAATTAGGAAAAATAAACATATAATTTTTCCTTATTATTATTAAGAACAAAATTAAGAATAATCGAGATTTATTCATGTTGTTTAATATCATTAATAAATAAATAATTTATTAATAATAAGAATAAGAGTAAGTAGGAATTAATCATTAAAGCCCATTTGAAACAATTAAATTAATAAGAATAATTAAATAACCATAACAATTGTTAATAATATTGTAATGGTGAATAGTAATAACGAATATAAAATAAGCACTTATCATATTGGAAAACAATTAAAAAATAAGAATGATTAAAGAAACAAAACATTTTATTATTTATTATAATATAATTAATAATAATAATTCTTCATATAATTTATAAATTTAAACTGATTATAAGCAATTAGCAAAAATAAGCATATAATTTTTCCTTATTATTATCAACGACAAAATTAATAACAATCAGGAATGTAATCATCTTATTTAATATAATCAAAAACCCAAATCATGTAATAAGTTATAACAATAATAGTAGGAGGAATTGGGTGTCTGCAAGGATGGGCATTTTTCAACCCTCGCGAGGGGGGCCTCACCTAACCCGAGTGGATCGCATCTTCTGTTCCTCCGCTTGGCTTAACTCTTTCCCCCACAAGTCAGTTACCCATCTGCCTTTCCTCAAGTCCGATCACCGCCCCCTTCTCGTGACTTTTCTTCACTGCCCCCGACAATCTTCCTCGACGCGTCCCTTCCGCTTCCAATCTGCTTGGGTGACTCATGAGGGATTTCCCCGCATGGTTGCAAAACATTGGAATTCATCTCTTCCCACCTTTTGTGACGGTCCATCATCTGGGGGAACAATTATGAACTTGGAATCACTCGGATTTTGACAACATCTTTTCTTGCAAAAAGAGACTTCTGGCTAGGCGCACGGGGGTCCAACGAGCCTTGGACACACATCCCTCTACTTCTTTGCACGAGCTGGAAGTCACTCTTTGTCAGGAATTAGAGCACGTTCTTTTTCAAGAGGAACTATACTGGAATCAACAATCCCGTTGCCAGTGGCTCGGTCAGAGCGACCGTAACATCAAGTACTATCATGCTCTAACGACCTCCAAAAGACGGAGGCTCCACATTGCCTCTTTACAAGACCCTTCAGGACTATCTCATTCCGGCCCTGCCGACATTCGCAATATGGTTCAGGGCTTCTTTCAAGCCCTCTACACAGCAGACCCTAATCCTCTTGCGTGCCCCCCTCTTAAAGGTTGTTTTCCCCTCCTCCCTCTGACCGCGGCTCTTGACCTAGTTCGCCTCATTTTACTTGATGAGGTCAAATCTGCCTTTTTTGCACAAGCTCCCAACAAAGCCCCAGGTTTCGACAGGTTTACGGCTTTCTTTTATCAAACTCAATGGGACACCGTCGAGCCTTCCTTGACTCGCTTCCTCCAACTCACTTTTCAGCATACGGTGTGGGAAAAGGAACTCAATCTCACCATCCTGGTCCTCCTTCCCAAAATTCCTTCCCCCACTTCCATTACTCAGGTTCGCCCTATCTCCCTGTGTTCGGTTATTTACAAAACCCTCACTAAGATTACCATCCGTCGATTACAACCTTTTCTCGACACTCTGGTTGGCTTGAACCAGTGTAGCTTCGTCCCTGGCCGCTCTATCACCGATAACATCATTATCGCTCAATAAATCATTCATACGATGAGACAGAAAACCGACAAAACGGGCTTCCTGGCAATCAAGGTTGATCTTGAAAAAGCGTATGATCGTCTATCTTGGGATTTCATACAGGACACCCTTCTTGATATCGGGCTCCTGGGATCGTTTATTTCCCTCATTATGAAGTGTGTCTCCTCCATTTCTCTACAAGTCAATTGGGACGGGGAGCTTAGTGAGTCTTTTACCCCTACCAGAGGGATTCGTCAGGGGGATCCATTATCGTCGTATCTGTTTGTTCTTTGCATGGAACGTCTTGGTCATCTCATCAATCATGCGGTTGCTCAAGGACGATGGAAGCCGATTCACCTCAGCCCGTCCGATCCCCAAGAACGTTTCGTGTTCTGTGGCACGCCGGTTGAGTCGAGACTTGGGCTTTCAGCAGACCATGGACCTCTGTTGTTACTTGGACGTTCCCTTACTCCATGGTAGGGTTCACCAATGCACTTACCACTATATCCTTGAGAAGATGCATCACCACCTCTCAGATTGGACTGGGCAGCAGCTTTCCTTAGCCAGCCGTACTACCCTCATCCAATATGTTATTTTAGCCCTTCCCACGTATACCACGCAGACTATTTGTCTTGCTCGTTGCCTCTGCGACAAGTTAGTAAAACTCATGCGCAACTTCTTATGAGGCTCCACCGCAGCAGCCCGGAAGGTCCACCTGGTGTCGTGGGACACCGTCTGCACACCTAAGCTTCACAGAGGGTTGGGACTTCGCTGCATTCGGGAAACCAATGATGTGCAGTTAATCAAATTGGGGTGGGCTCTGCTCTCGACACCTGATAAGCTTTGGGTCCGCATTGTGGCAGCCAAGTACAAGCTGAATGTCCACAGTCCACCCGCGACGCTAGGGACCACAGGTGAATCCATGAACTGGAGGAGCATTAAAGCAGTTTGGCCTCATGTCATTCGTGGCATGAAATGGGTGATCTTTGATGGGACGACAACACGTTTCTGGTTGGACCCTTGAGTGGATAACTCGAGCCCACTACTCTCCCACGCCCTGAGGCCTATCCCACCTTCTAAGCAGTCACACACTGTGCAACATTATGTAGACCCCATAGGTAATTGGGCATGGCACGAGTTTCAGACTCTCCTTCCTCATTGTCTTTGTTTGTTAATTGCAAGTATCCCTCCGCCTCAACCACATTCTGGGGAGGACAAATTGACCTGGGGTCGGTCGGATTTCGACAAGTGTTCTACGGCCTCCGCGTACTCGATGCTTATGGATCAGGATTCTGTCGACTCCACCGGCTTTTGGAAGCTTATCTGGGGTTAGGCAGGTCCTCAACGTATCCGTTCCTTCCTTTGGCTCCTGGCCCAAGACAAACTCCTGACCAATCAACAGCGGCGACGACAGCAACTCCATCCGACGGCGGATTGTCCTCATTGCCAGGCCGAGGAATCCTCTCTCCATGTGATGCGGGATTGCCCCAGAGCTCGACGCTTGTAGCTCACATTCCCTACCCAGGCCCTTTCCCCCGATTTTTCCCTCGATTTTTTCACCCTTCGATTCCACGATTGGCTCTTCAGAAATCTTCACAGTTCTCGTTAGCTTTATGGTCTTGACTGGTCCCTTATTTTCAAGACGACCTGCTGGTTCTTGTGTTTGTGGAGGAATAGGTCCATTTTTGACCCTCATTTCTCCTGGCCCTCTTCTCCGGTTCACAGTGTTTTTGACTACGTCCACCAGATCCACACTGCCTTGAGATGGTCCAAGCGCGCAGTGTTGGGACAGCTCATGCGGCACATGTAGCTCATCGGCTGGAGTCCTCCCGAGCCAGATTGGGTGAAACTCAACACTGATGGGGCCAGTCGGACAGATCGGACATTGACCTTCACGGGCGGTCTTATCCGGGACAACACGGGTTCCTGGCTTGGAAGTTTCGTTCAGAACCTGGACTGGTGTACATCTTTCACCGCCGAGCTTTAGGGCGTATTCACTGGCTTGCAGCTGGCATGAGAACTTGGTTACCGCCGGGTGTTCTTGGAGTTGGGCTCCCAGGTAGTGCTGCAGTCCATTTCTGATTCGGACACTCGCCTCACATCTATTAACCCCCTCTTGGTCGGCATCACGGAACTTTTCAACCACAAATGGATGGTCTTTCCCCGCCATACATACCAGGAAGGCAATTGCTGCGCGGATTGGTTAGCCTCAGTCGCAATCAATTTTGATTTAGGAGTTACCACTTTTGTATATGCACCCTCTGAGTGCCTTTCGCTCCTCCTAGAAGATATGGCGGGGTCTCAATCCCCACGCAATATTTTGTAATTGTTTGTTATTGTTAGGATTTATTTTTAATATATCCTATTTTTTATTTTTTGCATTTTAATTGGACATGGGAATTTCCTTAATAATTATTGAAGATTGCACTCCTTTGGAAGTATATGGTGCTTGGGATTTGAATTGGCATATTTCAGGGTAGTTGATTTTCTAAAGATGGAATTGGCATAAAAAATGGACTCTTCTAAAGGATAAGATGATATTGCGTGATTAACGGAATTTTTGTAGATGGTCTCTTTGCTGACGTGGAAAAGTGGAGTAGGGCATCTTTTGGTCTGGTGATTTTCACTTGTTTTGAGCTGGTTGGTGAATGATACGGCGGTCATTTTCTGGTTCCTTAGGCTACTGCGTTTTTCTGTTGTTTGTAGTTTTACTTCTCTGGGTTGTCTCTTGAGAGATGGGTGCTTGATTGGAACAGTGGAGTCTACGTAAATCAGCACAATTAAGTTGGTGGCTGCCTATGTGTTTGCTGGTGTCCTATTCATCTAATATATCCTCTGCTTGGACTGATTGCGTTGGTCAATTTTAAGCATCTCCACTTCAGCTCTTTTATCTTTTTCAAGCAATCAAGGAATTTGGCAAATTTCAGTGAAGAGTTTCAGATCTGAAACATTATTATTTTCTTGTTTTATTTGTGTTTGAGTTTGAGCGGAAATAGTTAGAAAATCCTCTGACGAGGTTAACATGAGTCGGTCGTGTTATTGGTCGTGAAGATCTTTCACGAGTAGTTAGCTTTTGGGTTAGTTACTTAGATTGAGTCTTACGGAGTTAATCAATCTTTGTAATTTTTGTGAACTACAGTGAAAGAGATTAATCTGGGTGAGGGCCCCGCAGACGTAGGCAAGTTTGCCGAACTGCGTTACCAAACGTCGGTGTTTTATTTGGTGTTTCACTCTTGCGATTGCGAATTTATTCGTGCTGAAAAGTTTATCTTGGATAATCTGCAAACTTATTGACAATTTAATTTTCTCATTTGGTATCAGAGCAGGTCACCTATTCAGAACTTGGT
Source organism: Erythroxylum novogranatense (assembly GCA_029891385.1). Lineage (NCBI taxonomy): Eukaryota > Viridiplantae > Streptophyta > Magnoliopsida > Malpighiales > Erythroxylaceae > Erythroxylum > Erythroxylum novogranatense. Next base: position 39,444,572 of record CM057228.1, read on the forward strand.
AGCAAGTTGGTGCAGATCCGAGATTCGCAAATATGGCTACGAGAGAGGGTGCATCAATTATCAGACCTCCACTATTGGATGGATCGAATTATCCATCATGAAAATCCCGGATGAAATTCTTCATTCAAGCTCAGGGGACAAGAGCCTGACATTCGGTAGTATACGGTTGGACTCATCCAATGATCGTTGATGATACAGGAGAGATAATTCAAAAAGATCCATCTGAATGAACTAGACAGGAAAAAGAAAGTGCACTGGCAAATTCACAAGCAATACATGCGATATTCAGTGCTGTTGACGAAGGACGCTTCTCAATGATTTCAGCATGTGAAACGGCAAAAGAAGTGTGGGACATGTTACAAACTATTCATGAAGGGTCTAAATCTGTGATATCGTCAAAACTACAGATGTTAGCTGTGCAATTTGAAGAGCTGAAGATGGATGAGAATGAGACCATTGGAGATTTTCATGAAAGATTGAGAGATATAGCCAATCAAACACATCAACTAGGGAAGAAGTACTCTAATGTAAAATTGGTCAAGAAAACGCTAAGATCGTTGCCACCGAGATTTATTCCAAAAATTGCAGCAATAGAAGAGGCTCATGGCATTGATAATCTGTCATTGGAAAAAGTTATTGGCATTCTCACAAATTTTAAGATGAATCTCTTAAGAGGTAAGCAAGAAAGAAGTAAAGGATTGACATCAAAAGTGAAAGCCAGAAAAAGTGTGAACAATGTAGAAGATGAGTCAGATGAGAATGAAGATATGGTGTTGCTCACTAAAAATTTCAGTAAATGGCTGAAAACAATGAAAAATGACAGACCCGACTCTAGACAATATGGTGGAAGTTCATCAAGTAATAACCGAAGACAACAAGTCAAGGCACAAAGAGGCGAATGGAAGGAAAGAAGAATATAGTGTCATGAATGTCAGGGATTTGGACATATTCAATCCGAATGTGTTAACACGTTGAAGAAACAAAGAGGAAAGTCCTTCACAACTACCTGGAGTGAAAATGAATCTGAAAGTGATTTCGGCAGTGAGGAAGAAATGACAAATAATGCAGCACTGGTTGCATTACACAAAAAATCCGATTACTTGTCTAGCAATAACTAAGAAGGAAATGGCGGCAATGAGCAGGAGAAGACTTGAAAATTTCAAAATCGTTCGCACTGGAATTCAATTTGGACTATGACAATGATGAGCGATTATGATGATGAAGTTGAGAATACTCATGAGAACTACAAGGCCTTGTATGAGAAATGGTTGAAAATGCGAGAAAAGAATGAGAGTTTGAAAGAAGAGAATCTTAGTTTGAAGAATACTATCGAGAATTGGAAAAGAAGCTAGCAATGACCTCAGATAAGCTTGGAGACGTGAGAATGAAATTAGTTAGTACTGAAAAGGGATTGAGGATGTTGAATGGAGGCACCGAAAAACTTGATAAGTTGATAGAAACTGGTAAGGTTAAAGGAAACTTCGAAGGCATAGGCTATAAAGGCGAGTGTTCGAAAGTGAATGAAGAAAATTTTGAAATATCCAGATCAGTCCAAGTAGAAGCACAAAAAAAGAGTGATAGATTTATACCTACATGTCATTTTTGTGGATTCATTAGACATATAAGGCCAAGGTGTTATCAATTATTACAAATGATATTTCAAAGGGGCCAAAATCGAAAATCTAGACGTTCTCCATTAAGTTTCCAGCAGCATTCCATGGTATCGAAGCAGGCTTGGATTAGAAAATGTGAAGTACAAGCACAAAAATGTAGTGAAGAGAAAACCAGAAAATGCCCAGATTTGCGATTGAATTCACGAGGAAGTAATCAGAAAGCGAAGAACTTTCGATTATTTGGATGATGAACCAACTAAAACAATGAAAGCTTATTTGAATCGAGGCTCTTCATCTCAAATCCGAAGAAACCATCTAGCAGAAAATGTTATTGAGAATGTGAGTGAAAGAAGAAAAACAAGACAAAGAAAAATGGTTGATTATCAAGAGCTTACAGGAAACTTGTGTTATACATCTTCATTCGAGCCAAAGAAAAACACCAGGTTTGAAATTCTTCAAAGGCATAGGGACAGTGTGCTTTATATTTTTGAAGTATTTTTTGTGTTGTTAAAAAAAAACATATTTTCTTTAGTGCTTTAGTTTTTTTTTTGTTCCTATTGTCGTTTCATCTTTTTAGTAGTTTACACTGTGACTTCTATTTGGCTCCACCAAAGACTCCTCAGCTCTCTCATCGGTATGGATCTTTCTCAGGTATCTCTCTCTATTTCGGGCATATCTCTCAGTGTTTTGAATAGTGGTAAATTGACATATTGACGTGTTTATGATTCTTCTGCTGCGTCTATGGTTGATTATTATGATTATGCATTTTGATAATGTTTTGTCTCAATGGGGAAGGCATCAGATTGTTTATGATGAATGTTCCATTCAGGGAGAGATTTTATGGTATATGAGTAACTATTCATCATGCTTTTTGTCATCTCTTGTCTCAAAGGGGGAGACAAACCCAAAGATAAGCAGTGTTATTCTGCTTGTTGCTTGGTTTCGGTTGGTTTTTTGGTTTGAAATCAGTTCATGGTGGCACATGTAGTTGAATATTGATCTGAGGGGGAGCATCAACAGTGTATATTTCCTTCAATGTCCAATCACTGCTTACTTGTGTGCTGGTTTAGTTGTTGAGACAGAAATGCCAAAAAAGGGGGAGATTGTTAGGATTTATTTTTAATATATCATTTTTTTTGGCATTTTAATTGGACATGGGAATTTCCTTAATAATTATTGAAGATTGCACTCCTTTGGAAGTAGATGGTGCTTGGGATTTGAATTGGCATAATTCACGGTAGTTGATTTTCTAAAGATGGAATTGGCATAAAAAATGGACTCTTCTAAAGGATAAGATGATATTGCGTGATTAATGGGATTTTTGTAAATGGTCTCTTTGCTGACGTGGAAAAGTGGAGTAGGGCATCTTTTGGTCTGGTGATTTTCACTTGTTTTGAGCTGGTTGGTGAATGATACGGCGATGATTTTCTGGTTCCTTAGGCTGCTGCGTTTTTCTGCTGTTTGTAGTTTTACTTCTCTGGGTTGTCTCTTGAGAGATGGGTGCTTGATTGGAACAGTGGAGTCTACGTAAATCAACACAATTAAGTTGGTGGCTGCCTATGTGTTTGCTGGTGTCATGTTCATTTAATATATCCTCTGCTTGGACTGATTGCGTTGGTCTTTTTTAAGCATCTCCACTTCAGCTCTTTTATTTTTTTCAAGCAGTCAAGGAATTTGGCAATTTTCAGTGAAGAGTTTCAGATTTGAAACATTATTATTTTCTTGTTTTATTTGTGTTTGAGTTTGAGCGGAAATAGTTAGAAAATCCTCTGACAAGGTTAACATGAGTCGGTCGTATTATTGGACGTGAAGATCTTTCACGAGTAGTTAACTTTTGGGTTAGTTACTTAGATTGAGTCTTACGGAGTTGATCAATCTTTGTAATTTTTGTGAACTACAGTAAAAGAGATTAATCTGAGTGAAGGCTCCGTAGACATAGACAAATTTGCCGAACTACGTTACCAAACGTCAGTATTTTATTTAATATTTATTTAATATTTCACTCTTGCGATTGCAAATTTATTCGTGCTGAAAAGTTTATCTTGAATAATCTGCGAACTTATTGATAATTTAATTTTCTCAGTTATCTTTCCCCTGAACGATAAAAAAAAAGTCAGCCCTCCTGCAATCAATCTCACTGTTACTAATCTGCAAGCCACAGAAAACCTCTAAATCTCGATACTGCACATCTTCATTTCTTCATTACAGCTGCCCTGGTCTCCCACTTCACTAAAGTCTTTGTCAGCATCTCGCCTTCATGGCACAAAACTTGGAATCCTATCATGTCCCGCAGAGAAACAGAAAAAGCAAGCTTAGAGTCACACAAGCCAACCAAGAACAGCAGGGCGCTCCAGCACAAGGAGTTCTCATGAACACTACACTTCAAAACATTTATTACGAGAAACACCAGCCCTTAACTTGTAGTCTATATACACCCTGCCAAGCTAAGGATCTAAATTGTAGGACGAGTACAAGCCTTGGTGGTTCCATGAAGCAGAACGGTGAAGCCAGAAGCGTTGTTCCGCTTGGTCCCTTCACAGGCTATGCATCGATATTGAAGACTTCAAGGTTCTTGAAACCTGCACAGCAGATTTTGGACGAGCTTTGTGGCGTCAATTGTGAAGGTTTGCCCTTTTCTCTGGATTGGCTAAGTGACAGTGAAGTCATGAGAGAAAGTATGTATCTTGGTGATCAAATGGATAATGGATGGAAGAATTTGAAGTTGACATTAATGTTGGAAGAGGTATGTTTCATCTATTATGCTTATGCACGGTTTATGTTCTTCAGATATTTTCTTGCTCAATTCTTGAGGAATAGTAGTGTCATCTTCTTTTTATAAATAACAGCGAATTTTAGGTTAAGGTACCGGTTGGGGTTGAAATGGAAAAGGGCTGTTTCCTCTCGATCAAACACATCTATCTACTTGAAGCTGGGAAAAAGAAGCAAAATGACCTTGAATGAAGCATGTAGCGTAAAAAGAAAGAATATAGTTGAAGACAATGTTCTTAAGTCAATAGTCTTAACAAATCAATTTCTTCTCTTTTAGAGAATTGGAAATATAAATGGAGTGTAACTGTATAAGAATAAACACCATTTAATTCTTACCTACAGCAACAGCTACGTAGGAATTGTCAGTATAAAGGTAAAGCTGTATATTTTAAGTAAACAACTGGATCACTGTCCATTTCGACTCATAAGATGAACAGTGTGGTCATTGGTCAAAGCTTAATAAGAGTGAATAAAGACTATGAATGCTCGTGAGTCTTGGCGTTTGTGTCTCTCCACTGAAATGATTTGATTGTCACTGTTGAAGGAGTCAGTTTCTCGGGACAAGATATTATTTTTGATTGATTAATTGAAGGAAGACAAAGCAAAAAGATGTCTTGTCTTGTCGCATTGAATCAGGATCAAGGAATTACCTGAAAGGGGTCAAACAGAAACAGTAGTTTTTTTGCGTAATTAACTTTTGTAACATGTGACTCGTAGTAGCAGCAGGAATGATTAATCTGTTTCACTGTCCATCTTGATTAGGTGTGCAGGGGATACAAATTATATTACCATCAAATGCAGTCAGTTGCTTCGTCCTTCAGAATTGTTGCTGGGCTGGCAAATGCGGCTCCTTACGTTTGTTATGCAATCAAACTTGTCTTCAAGCATTTTACTTGCTTGAAGAATGCAATTTTTGACCAAATTAAATTGAGTGGCAAAGGAAAGACTTCAGGATTTTGCGTAGCTCAACAACAACACATTCAAAACAAAACCCTGGCAATTCAGCATCACGTTCATGTTTGGAGATCCCAGAGAGGACTTCCAGAGCATGCAGTTGCGGTACTCAAATCATGGCTCTTTGAACACTTCCTCCATCCGTGAGCACTTCCTTCCTTCGTACAGTAATGACACAAATTTCTTTGCAATTATAACATATGCATTTGGCCTTTTTTTCCTGCAGTTATCCTTCAGACTCTGAGAAGCAAACATTATCTCAACAGACAGGTCTATCGCGGACCCAGGTGATGATTTCACTTCACATATGCTTTTCCTATTTAGTTAATAGCAGATCATTGAAAACCCTGTTCTTGTAGGTATCAAATTGGTTCATTAACGCAAGAGTTAGGCTTTGGAAGCCGATGGTGGAAGAAGTGCATGTGCTTGAATCAAAGCGGGGAATGGAAGAAACCAGAAACGAGGCTGTCATGGCATCTAATTGCCCCGATCTCACTCGACGCCCAGAGGCCGAAGGAAACCAGATTAAACGCCTTAGAAATGATCAGAGACAGGAACCATGAGATTGTTCCACGAACTGATGTGGTGTTGTTACTGGACGCGAGGGTGTTTCTTTGGTATTGGGTCTCCACAAGACCAATAGGATGACTATTAACTAATGGACTTGTCACAGCCTGTCCCCATAAACATTTCTCACACTGTTGATTTAGAAATGCTAAACATGGTGGCTTCCGCAAAATAATCAGTACGTATGAGAAAATCTCCATTGTGGTTGGATTAGTGAAAGTAATATCGGATGTAATTTGCATTTGCACTAATGTTGTAAAAACCGAACCGAACCGTACGGTCCGACCGGAAATTTTTAAACCGGTCAGTGATCCGGTTCGGTTTTTCTTTAAAATCTCTATATATGAAAACCGGCCGGTTTTGGATCGGACCGTCCGGTCCGGTCTGGTCTGTTTGCAACAACGGAACCATTGTTCCCAGCGTACTGAACGGAAGAGAAGACAGAAGAGAAGTGACGATGGCGAGGATCTTCGTCGGAAATAGCTGAGCTTCTAGAGTTGTAGAAACCAACGAGATTTCTCGAACCCAAGCTCACAATCACAACTTTAACATAACATATCAACATAACCAAGAACAAACTTTTTCCGAATTCCACTTATGTACCTAGACCCAGACGGTGTCAACTCCTCCCCCTCACCGTTTGCAAACAGAGACCGGTTATTTCCTTCTCCGACATTCATCCACCGTTCGCCGCCAAAATCTCCAAAATTTCCTCGTCGGTTCTCCACCGCTTCTAGAATCTCCCAACCCTACCTTCACCGCCACCACCCCGACTCCAAGCCTCCGAGGCCACCACCGTCGCCGTCGTCGTCAACGTCTCATTCTCGTTCACCAGGTCCACCTTCGACTCCAATCCCTACTGCTCCGAGTGGCTCTAAGTATGGTGAGATTTCCCGACCAGATAGCTTTCTTCGTCGGCCGAAGAAAACAAGCTTCAGGACCCTAATAAAAAAAAAGAGTCTAGATTGAAACGTAATCCTAAACATGAAAGGAGAATCAAGGTTCTTTGCGTGAGGATAACTTTTATTAATCGAGGTTCTTTGCGTGAGGATGATTAGAGGATAAGTTTGAGGAAGCAAGTTATCATCCTCACGCAACTAATAGTCCATTCTTAAGTATTATGTACTTTAAGAATGGACTATTAAGTATTAACTAAAAAAAGGCTTTTCAGTTAAGAATGGACTATTAGAGTTGCATTAGGATGAAGTTTGATTATACACTTATAGTCTGAAACAGTTACAGGGCAAGTTTAGTTAATAATTCATTCTCTACTATGCTACAAATTTATGTCTGATTTTAACTTTTTATTAGAATTCTTGCAACAATCGGCTTTATTACTAGCATTCCATCGTTAACAAAGCCGATTACCTAAAATAATTTGGCTTAACTCCTCTTTGGTATTGTGGAGGTTTGTAATATTTAGAATTCTATTTTATATTAATTTCTATAATATTTAGAACTTTATTTTATATCAATTTATGGTAGTGATAAGTTTTATAATATTTAGAACTCTATTTTATATCAATTTTTGTAACATTTAGAACTTTATTTCATATCAATTTCTGTAACATTTAAACCTCTATTTCATATCAATTTATGTAATATTTAGAACTCTATTTCGTATCAATTTCTGTCTTTGATAGTTCAGTTATATATACTCTTTCAACTATTCAATTTGTTGATCTAAAGTAGCAATATTGAAAACTAGCAATATTTCAGTTAGGCTATTTAAAGTGGAGTAATTGCTGGAGCAAAGTTTAAAAAGTAAGTAATATATGTTGATCTTTTGTGTATCTATTTTGTTGTTGTTGGTCTTCTTTATTACAATTGATAATGAGAATTATTTAGGTTGCATATTTTTGCCCTAACAATAGTATACCCTTTTTTTTTTTTTACTTTTTAGGTTAAATCATAATGGAAAATATGGAATCATCCTCTACTCGTGGTAAGTCCGATCCAGCATGGAATTATTTTTCTTCCTCTCAAGCATCTGATGGGAATGTCCAATATAACTGTATATTTTGCGGTAGAATATTTAAAGGGGGAGGAATTTTTAGAATGAAAGAACATCTTGCTGGTGTTAAGGGTAATATTGCTCCTTGCAAAAAAGTGCCACTTGATGTGCGTGATATGATTGGAAAATATTTGCATCAACAAGTAAAAAAGAAAAAGGAAAATAAAGAGGCTCATGATATATCTTTTGGAGATGATGAAACACCACAAGCATTAGATAAAGGAAAAAGAAAAGCTACTATTGACATAGATTCATATTTTTCTGCAAGAACTACTCCTGGTTCTCAACCTAGTCTAAAAAGTTTGATGGTTGATAAGGATGTTGTTTTGAGATGCAAAAGAGCATGGGCTAGATGGTTCTATCATTCATGTATTCCTTTAAATGCTTTAAATTCACCATATTTTCAAGAAGCAATTGATGCTACAACAGCAATAGGCCCAGGATTTAAGGCACCATCTTATTATGAGTTGCGTGTGTCTTTGTTTCAAGATTTAAAAAAGGAATGTCAGTTAATTGTGGATACATATAAATCTTGTTGGGAATCAACGGGATGCACTATTATGGCAGATGGGTGGACTGATCAAAGACAAAGAATCTTGATTAATTTCTTGGTTTATTGTACTATGGGAACAACTTTTATCAAGTCTGTTGATGCTTCTGACATGGTAAAAAGTGGTAATGCTTTATCTGAATTATTATCTGAAATTGTCGAGTTGGTTGGACCAAAGAATGTTGTCCATTTTGTAATGATAACGCAATTAATTATGTATCATTTGGGCACTTATTACAATCAAAGTATGGGCATATTTATTGGTCTCCATGTCTTTTTCATTGTATAAATCTTATTTTAAAAGATATTGGTGGTATGGATCATATTTCTAGTCTTGCTTCACGCGCATCTAAGATCACAATTTTGTGTATAATCATGTCACATTTTGTCTTGGTTAAGAAAGCAAGAAGATTGGGTTGAGATCGATGCGTCCCGCTGCTACCAGGTTTGCAACTACATTTATTACTTTGAAAAGTATTTATCAACATAACCATTAACTTCAAAATTTGGTGACAAGTAAACACTTTTCAAGTCATAAATTATCAAAGAGTGAAAAAGGAAAAGAAGTTTGCGCTATTATTCTAGATAATAAAGTTTGGGATGCTTGCTTGACCATTGTGAAGATTGTGGCTTCGCTTATAAGGCTGTTGATGATTGTCGACTCAGATGAGAAGCCATCTTTGGGGTATATATATGATGGTATGTATAGAACTCACAAAACAATTACATATCTTTTTAAAGGGAATGAGAGATTATGCAAGCCTTATATAGATATTATTGATCGACGATGGGATAAGCATCTTACTCAAAGGATCCACTTAGTAGCTTATTTTCTCAATCCTTATTGCTTTTATAGTGGAGAAGTACGTACAAGTAATATTATGAGAGGTTTGTTTGATGTGATTGAATGCAAATGTATTTTTTATAGTGAAAAACAATCACAAGCGATAAATGAAATTAAATTGTATCGTGAAGGTTTAGAGAGTTTTGCTAGATCATCAGCAAAGAGAGAACTGACGATGAAAAAAATGCAGCCAGGTAAGTGTTATACTTTTAAATTTTAATTCATTAATATATATTTTATCATAACTATTAATTTAAAATGCAGATGAGTGGTGGAGATTATTCGGTGACAGTGCTCCAACATTGAGAAAACTCGCTATTAGGTTACTCAGTCAAACAACTTCTGCATCAGGTTGTGAACGTAATTGGAGTGTTTTTGAACGTATTCATACAAAGAAACGTAATCGTTTGGAACATCAAAGATTTAATGACCTTGTTTATGTTACTTATAATCTGCGAATGAAGAATGTATTTTATATATTTGTTTTATTTCAATAATTTTATTTTGTTCTTGACTTTATAATTGCTCTATTATGTGTTCGGGCGTTTAATAAGAAGAGAACGATGATCCAATTGATATTGATTGTATTGAACATACTGATTTTTGGATCGAGAAGAAGAACCATCACATGATCTTGATTATAATGAACTTGAAAGGACCATTTATGAAGAAAATGCATTCGTCACAACAAATGAATTAAGAATATCTCTCGATGGTCGGTTCATATCTTATTTTGATTATATTTAAGTTAAAATTATCTTTGTATTACAAGTTTACAATTGAAAATAATTTCATACGTTACTAATTTGTAATTTATTTTAATGCGATAGAAGAAGTGGATGCAAATACTTTGGATGAAAGCGTAGTTCTGAATCTTTAAATAACGTTGGAGAATTTGGAGCTTTTTGACGATGATGAGGCCTTAACCTCCTTCGAAATACAATTTTCTCTTAAATGTTATTTTAAGTTTTATATTGGACTCATATTTATTTATTTTTAGTTCATTAGATAATACTAAACATTGGTGTATTTTTCATTTCAATAAAATATTTTATTTTTATTTATTCTTATAAAATTTTCATATTATTTATTATATTCCGGTTTGATAGCAGTTCACTACCGATTGAATCTCTAAACCTTAAACCGATCGAGACCTTTCCTTCGATCGGTTTGATGTCCGGTCCGATTTTTAAAACATTAATTTGCACAAGCCCAAGATATCCCAGAATCTATCTTCTAAACAAGCTCAAGTTTTAACTACTTGGACGTGTAATTTCGACATCCCAGAATCTATCTTCTAAACAAGCTCAAGTTTTAACTTGGACGTGTAATTTCTCTATTGGGCCTTGTAGCTTGGTTGAGCCTGTGACTCAACTAACGACCAATAGTAACAATGCGCGTGTGATGCTGAGGTCGGTGAGTGGTATTCCTTGCTTCAAAACAAGGGAAAACAAACGTACCCAATAGGCTGGACACGCGGCAGAAGCCCAGAGGAACAAAATGGCTTAACCGACTTCACAGCAACAACCGCAAACCAGCAGCCCGCCCCTCGGAACTCATCTTTTACTTGGAATATTCCAAAAACTATACCTCTCTATTGTCCTTTGATCCCACCATCTAATCACTTGGTAAATATCGGGTACTCCGAATTCACTGTGAGTTCGCGTATATTCCCATCACATTCCAAAAGGCGCCCTCAAGCATCGACGCTCCCGAGTCCCGTCGCACAATGTACATCTGAAGCAACGCAGTTTAAGTGTCATTAGCTAGCCACGAGAACCTCTGCAAGTGGTCACATTTTTGCATCCAAAGGAAAAAAAAAAAAAAGAATTGGAAGCTTGAGCCTGGCTTATTAGACGAAGAAGAAAAGCCAGGGGCTGTCAGCAATTTTCTGGAAATCTCTTGATTTAGGGTTTCTCCAATTTCTTGAACGTGACTTCATCTGTTTGCTTTTTATATCCGTTATCGGGGCTGTTAAGGTTTCCAAATTTCAGGCCTTTAATGTTTCAATTAGAGACTCATTAGTGAAGAAAGTGAAAAAGTGTGGGAGAGAGGTATGCAGACGGAAGCAAGAGTGGGAGTGGTCGTAGACGGAGGACCCAGAGGTCTTAGTTCGCAACAAAAACAACAAAAACCGTTGCACCAACAGCAGCCACACCACCACCAATCGCAGATCGGAACGGTTTCTCAGCTTGTTGCTGGTGGAGTGGCAGGTGCTCTCAGTAAGACATGCACTGCACCACTTGCTCGCCTTACCATACTCTTTCAGGTAATATTTTCCTCCGCTTCTTTATTCTTGGCCGGTTAATGGGTTTTCAAGTAGTTTGCTGAGTTTTGTCTGTAACTCGTCAATGAGGGTGCTTATATATTTGTAATTTGTTTTCGGTCGTGAAAGTTTAGATTTTTACATCGGAATGTGGAAATTTTATGCATTTTGTGTAGCATCTCCTGAATTGGGATAGTATAGTAAGTCATCATGTATTTCTGTTTCTAAAATTCCATCTTTTAAACACATGGAATTTCTAGTGATGCCGGAGCGGTAGTTTTGGAAATAGGTAGATGGGATGAGGGTAAGAAACATTTGGAAAGAATGAAATATAAGTTCAGGATAAAAGAAGTTTTGGTGTTGTTAAATTGTTTACGTGGAGTCTAACTGCGGAGACTCCAGGAACGCTAACTTGCTACTTATTGGTTTCAGTTCTGTTACATAACTTATTTTGCTTCTCAGTTTTTTACGGGGTATACATCAGGATGTAGCTCTAATATGTTAAAAGTAGTACAAAAATTTTTAGTTTCTAGGCATTGCAGCCAATGACTTACCTTTTCCGGTGAGATGGTTGTCTCAATTTTGATGAATGGTTTGTATGGGTTCCATAATAGAAGAGTAGTTAAAAGTTGTGGATCATTTTGAGCCAGCTGAACTAAAATATTGTGTTTTGTTTTCGAGTCAGTAATTAGCAAAGTAGCATAGCCCTTTATTTATTGTTTGCTACTCTACAAAAAATGGCCTTGCTTTTGTAGGTGCAAGGAATGCACTCTGATGTTATAACACTGAGGAAAGCGAGCATATGGAATGAGGCTTCCCGGATTGTTAGGGAGGAAGGATTCAGAGCTTTCTGGAAAGGGAATCTTGTTACAATAGCTCATCGGCTCCCTTACTCTTCTGTCAATTTTTATGCCTATGAGCACTATAAGATGGTGGGGATCCTCAGCATTTAAATTAAAATTTGGCATCAACAAAAACTTGATTCTTCATAGATTCCTGGTATCTTAAAATATTTACCATTGGATCTATTTTGCAGCTGCTACATATGGTGCCTGGACTGGAAAGTCAAAAGGCGAATATGGGTGGAGACCTCTTTGTTCATTTTGTGGGTGGTGGTTTGGCTGGCATAACAGCTGCATCTGCAACTTATCCACTGGATCTTGTAAGGACACGCCTTGCAGCTCAGGTAACATTTGTATAACCTCTTCCAGTTCAGAACTGGCAATAACATTTTAACTTTCCGATTAATTTGATTAAACCTGAACCTGCAGACAAATATCATTTACTACAGAGGTATCTCGCATGCATTACGAACAATTTGTAGGGACGAGGGAGTTTTTGGCCTCTACAAGGGACTTGGAGCAACACTCTTAGTATGTCTATTACTAATAATGTTAGCTTTTCCTCCGTGTGTACCCTTTGATGCTTACTTAACGTGAGTTGGCTACTATGATAGGGTGTTGGACCTAATATAGCCATCAGTTTTACTGTGTATGAGACTCTACGATCTTTCTGGCAGTCTCACAGGTTGGCCTTTCCTATTTATGAAGTTTCTTGAACTTCATATGTATCTCTTGAGCATCTTGTTCTTGTATGTAATCCTTGAATTTTATTTTATTTTTACTACAGGCCCCATGATTCTACTGTTGCAGTGAGTTTAGCTTGCGGTAGTCTTTCTGGAATTGCCTCCTCAACAGGTGAGTTAGATAGTCTTCTGTTTTATGAATCATTTCAAGTTATAGCTTTTCTTTCCATGCAGTCTGAGCCCAATTATCCTTAGTCTTACAAAATTGTGGTTGATTGCTGTTTCTGTGCTGCATATAATCTTTAAATATATGCGTTGTTGTATATTTCAGATGAGAAAATGTTGACGCTAAGTCATTTTTTGCTCCTTTTCACAGATATGATAATGCCAAAATTTAAGTATCCAACAGCAGTGTTTAGCAAAGATATTATTTAGTTGAACAGCTTAAGTCTTCCATGTTTAATGACTTGGTGTATCATGAGTCAAAGGAGTTAATATCTGTAGCTTTTTACTATGCTTTTGATGCAGAGAAGCTGGTTATGATGCACGCTCTGCATTAAGTATCTAACAGACTGACCCTAGAGCCAGAGACCAGACTGGAGTTCTTTTATATCTTGGTTGAGACTTTTAGTAAGGAAATCAGGAAAAAGTATTTTTACCATGTCATCTAACTTCTACTTTTTCCTTTTGATCATGAACATTCGTTTTCGACCGTTTCTTCAATAACTTGTCTGATGGGGATTGCAGTTCATTCTTTTATTGGCTGGCACTACTCTCAGCTGAAGTATTGCTATTCTTTCTGTTATCAAATGTGAGAGGTGTCCTCTTTTGAGGTATGCTTCTCACTTAGGCCTCCATCGCCAATTGCAGATTGGGTAGGAAACCTTCAAACTGTTTTGGTGTCATCTTTCATCAGGAAGACGAACAATTTGCATGACTTTTTTCCCCGGAAATCTGTCACCATAAAATTGAATGATGTTTATTTGAGAAAAGAAAAAGAACATGGAGGCCAAAATGACACCTTTCTTTTCATGAACAACATATTAATGTCCTGATAAAACATGTATGCATGACTATGCAACTAGGAGCAAGAGCAGAAATATACTGGAAGCTGCTATAGTCCAAAAACACTTGGTAAGCAGGAATTTGGTATTTTCTGTTGTTAACATGTTTGTGATGGTGAATTGTAGTTGTAATAATTGTGTCCTCTGTAATTTTCTTTTTCTTGGGAAATATGTGTATTGTGTGAGTTGCATGCATAATCTTGAACGCATGATGGTTTCTTGTACATTAGTGTCTATGCTGGTATGTTATATTGTGCATCAACCTTTTCTACCATATGCAGCGACATTTCCTCTTGATCTTGTACGCCGGCGGAAGCAATTGGAAGGGGCGGGTGGCCGGGCTCGTGTGTACAAAACAGGCCTTTTTGGCACATTTAAGCACATACTCCAGTGTGAAGGCTTTCGGGGTCTATATAGAGGCATTATGCCTGAATACTACAAAGTTGTTCCTGGTGTTGGGATATGTTTTATGACCTATGAGACACTCAAAATACTTCTAGCAGATGTTACAGCCAAAGTATAGCTGCTTTAGACCATCGGCCTGCCTGGGTCTGATATTCAATTGTTCAGTTTTTATGTTGTAACAGCATTGGCCGATATAGCTCATGGTTTATCTCACGGCAGCAGATTTTGTGATGGCTACATTGAGAATTGAAAATTTCCATGTATAGAGGACAGAGCTCAAAAGTACTTTGCAATTGTCGACATTGAGAATTGAAAATTTCCATGTATAGAGGACAAAGCTCAAAAGTACTTTGCAATTGTCCTCAAAATTCTTAATGAAAGCAATTTTATAGGTGATCAAAGCTTTGGCCATCTTTAGTCGACGATGTTTACGGGTTCATACAGCTGATTTGTAGGACTTGAGCCCTTTGTTTAACATAAACCGCCTGGTCATGATTGCTACGTACATGATTCGCATACGTGCGTCAAGATGAAATGTGGTATATGGTTTTTTTTTTTTTAAATTCATAATATAAATCTATTAATTTTTTTTATAAAAGTAAATTGAACATGATCATTCCAGAGTAATTGTGGAATGATAGTTATTTATAAACATTAAGTTAGAGACGTAAATTTTAAATTTAAATTGAACAAATAGCCCAAGTTTTTAAACTGAAAAATTATAAGAAAAAATTAAACTTAAAAAAACAGAATATTTTTTGGTCTTTTATTCCTTTTTTTCTACTCTTGCTGCTTGCCGTATTCTTCTTGCTTCATTTCTTGCTTATTTATTGGCAAGAGATAGCTAAATAGCTAGCCATCCTCTTTCATTAGTCAACTTTGGAGGCTTTAACTTTGGTAGACATCATTTTTGGTGCCTACCTGATCATCTCTTGTTTGATCTAAAGATTAAACCCTTAGAAATCGAAGCAAAAATTTAATTCCAAGAATTGCAATATAGGATACAACCTCGAATCGTCTCACTTAATCGAAACTTAATGCAAGTGGTCTAAGCTAGCCTAATTGTCGAAAATGCAAACTAAGTTGATAAAAAAGAAAAGGGGGTTTGGATCATTTGTAAAAGAAATTTAGAAGATTGAACTAAATGAAAGAAAAATGTATAAAAAGGTATTTTTGGATTTTTGGGGAAGTGAAAAGTGAAAAAACTCAAATAATGATCAAATATGATAAAATCCTCTTGAAAATGAGCTTTGGCTATCATAATTCAAAACAAATCTTTCGGGAGAGAAATTCACTAAGTCTTCGAATGATAAACTTTAAAGAACTCTTTAAGTCCAAGGTTTTAATTTATAAACTCCATTTTTTAAAACCTTGTTAAATGCATCTTAATATGTATTAATGGATGAGCTAATGCAAGGGGCCAATATGGATAAGCTTAATCTCAATATCAAACACAACTAGGCAAATAAAAGAGAGTTAACACAATTACCACAAAGACATATATGAGACCTCATATATTAAGCATCAAAGTTCTACATAAGCAAATCCATAACATAAGCATTGTTCAACACTTGATTAGACTCTAATCAAGTTAATTTAACTACACGGCCATAAACCTTAACTCAGAAGTTTACAACTATGCAGTTAAACTTGACAATATAAAACAACTCCCTTTTGAAGCCCATCGAACTCAAGTCATCGCTACATCTTCAAGAGGAAATGAATGTCTAACCACGCATTGTAACTGGAAGCTTCATAACTAGGAATGCATCCAAGCTACTCATCATGGAAGTCGGCGGTGAAAATACTGGGAGAGAAAACCTATAAGAGAACTCCCCCCAGGGAACCCCGGAGGGAACTGTGGGTGATAAGGTCGTGTATGTGTCTTCAGTCTTCTCTCTTCTCAGCTGATGGAATATCAATCAATATATATGTCGGCACTCTCCAACTCATCCAAAAATAGGTTTCTTCTCAAAACGGGTTGTTGGGTTGGTTTTGCATAGTAGTTAAAGCTCCCAAAAATGGTTCGGGTCTTCTTAGGTTCGCCGCGGCGAAACTCTGACTTCACCGCGGCGATCTTTAATTGTTTCGCTGCGGAAAAACACTAACTTCGCCGTGGTGATCTTTAATTGTTTCGCCGCGGCGAAACAGTGACTTCGTCTTGGCGAACTTTACCTGAAAGGTCATCTCGTAACTTCCATTTTTTTGTTCCACTTTTGGCTTTCCTCTTTTTGAGTAACCTGCAATGAAAAGTAATAATTTGTAATATCAATTGTCCTATAATTTAAGGGAGTGCAATTGTTAATTAATTATGACAATTTGACCCTCAAATTACATTAATTCAAAACAAGCACTCTTAGGTTAAATTAAGCACAATATCTAACAAAAAGAGCCAAAAAGTATAATAAAAACTATGAAAAAGTCACTAAATAATATAGCAAACTTAGGTTCAATCAAATTCCCCCACATTTAGACCTTTGTACTCCTGGACAAAGCTTATAAAAGTCAAAAAGATACAAGTGCAAAAGAAAATACCGTCCATGTTTAAAAATTAGAGTAGGAAGTTGGTAAAACCACTTTCTTAGAAATCAACCAAAGCAGACTGAAAGAGTGCTAAGAAAATAAACACTTCAAGAATTTAATCTAAGAGATTGAGCAAAAGAAATTTCTCTAAAGGGGAATTGTTTATCTCTCCACTCACTTGTCTTGGGATAATTTTACTCTAAAATCTGCTTAGTCCATTCTCAATCATAAGCTTGTGATAGTTCTACCTCTCCACTATAAGAACTATAATTTTGAAAATCAAGAGGGCTTTTCAAGGTTGTAATATACGAAAGGCTAAAAGAATGGATTGAAGAGAAGAAAGAAAAATGAGTACATGCACCACAATTATTTTCATTATGAAACAAACACCAACACAACAAACATAATCTAACACATTTTTTTAACTTCTCTTTTTTTTGTTTTTTGTTTTTTGTTTTGTTTTAGAAAGCTTTCTGAACTTCTCTTTCTTTCTTGGCCTTTTCTTAATAACCAATCTCCTGTGAGAAAGCTTCCTGATATGAATTCTACTATCTACAAAGATCAACTAAAAGTAAGGAACTGGAAATGAAATATTTACATCACTATGAAAACATATGCATGCACTTAAAAATATGGCTCAAGGGGTTAGCAATGGATAGGTGTTTATGGGACAGTGTTTGGGTCAAAGGGTTTTGAAAGAAATGTCTCTATCATATTAACAAAATTTTAGTTCATCAAGTTTTGATCAAGAATTAAAACAAGTTCTAGAGAGGTATGAAATTAAGCAGATACACACAACAATTGAAAGAATTCAGGCTCAAATATCCTTCCAACAAGGTTTAGCATCTCAATTAAACAATCTTGAGGTTTAAAAACGCAAAGTGCTACTTTTCAACGTACCCTTATTTACTTCGTGTTGAAAACATTGAAAATGAAATTAGCCAAAACCAACTATTATTTAAAAACATAGATGGTGTTTTCACAAACATATGGACAAATTTGAAGTTTATAAAATCCTCAAGACACAGGAGTGAAAAGAATCTAATTTGGAAGAATTGTTGAAATGAGGGAATTAAAAGCAGTTTAAGGATAGCGTCGCCGCGGCGAAATGAAGAGCTCGCCACTGCGAACCACAATTCGTAACGTCGTCGCAGCGAAACCAAGAGTTCGTCGCGACGAAAAGTTGTAGACACATTGGGAAAATGCAATTCAGCTCAATTCCTAAGTTAACAATTTTAAACACACACATGACCTATTAAAAAAATTAAGTGGCCAAAATTGATGCATGAAGAAGTTGTTTTGTTGAATTAAAAAAGATAGAAATTCCTCCCACACACTTGGACAAAACATTATCCTCAATGTTAAACAAGCAAAGATAAAACATAAGGGAAGAAAGCACAAAGGAAGCTTTTCAATCACAACAAAAAGGAAGGCAGGAGGCAGAACTAAAAAGAGAAATTATTCAATTGAAAGCTTGTTGATTAAACTAAAAGCTAAGTTATTTTCCTATTGGGATCGTTTCTCCCCCACACTTACTCAACAAACTAATGCACCAATATATAGTCACGAGTAACCATGAGGCATAAGTAAGTAAACAAGTGAAGGAAAGAAACAACCTGGGAGTTATGAAGGTTTCTGATTCTCCCAATAAAACTTCGACAGATGGCCATGTTGTGGCAAAACAACTTCACCCATTGCCATGTCGATGTCACCCTCTACTATGCCAGATTCTCCTAAAATGTTTGTCGTGGGAAAAAGTAAAAGTTAGCCTCAGCGAACTTCCACAGAAGGTGTGATCTGTAAAATGCTAACTATAAAAAATGAAGGAAAACTATCAATGAGGATGAAGCTAAACTATCTAGAATGCAATGTAAAAGAAAAGACTTCTAACCTCACTTAGCAACAAAAATGACAAAAGCTAACTTAGAGAACCAATTGCTTGGTTCCCCGGCAACGGCACCACTTTGATTGGCTCTTGTTTGATTTAAAGATTAAACCCTTGGAAATCGAAACAAAAATTTATTTCCAAGGATTGCAATATAGGATGCAACCTCGAATCGTCTCACTTAATCGGAACCTAATGCAAGTGGTCTAAGCTAGCCTAATTGTCGAAAATGCAAATTAAGTTGATAAAAAAGAAAAGGGGGTTTGGATCATTTGTAAAAGTGATGTAATAATTGAAAATGCAAACTAATTTGTCGAAAATGTGATGTAATTTGTTTATTTTTATTTTCTTTTAATATTAATTAAATTAGGATCATATTTTCAAAATAATCTAAAAACTTATTTAGATCCCTAGCTTTTAAGACTCTAGATTAAGTGAAGATTTTCTAACAATTAAGTTGTATGTTTAGTACCTAAGTACTCAATATAAGTAGGAGTCTAAAATGAACTTTAAAATGATATTTTTCTCTTTCCTTTTATCAATTATTAAATAATTATATGATTCGTGAGACGTAACATCTTGCCTCCTAAAATTTTTAAGAGATTAAACTGTTAGATTGAGTCACATGAGTTATTTCATTTAAAAATTTACGAGGTGCATTTCATTCACATGCATTATATTCGTATACATATATGAATTAGGATTTAGAAAACATTACAAGATAATATATGCACTCAATTGACATATTCCGGGGTATGAAACGAAAATGAATGTGATATGAATGTGCATTCCCAATGTTTTGCATTTTGATTTACAAATAAAACAAATTGATGGATTATAATTAGTGAATTGAGAATTTATTGTTACAATTGAGTAATTGATGATATGATATATGCATCTAGTCTAAGAAAAATGTTAAAGAGCGAGACAAATTGATATATGAAAATTTAGGTTGATTAGGCCTTTGAAATAATGACATGTGACATTGGGAATAAGTGACAAACGACTCAGTTAAATGGATGACAAGTGACTTGAGTATAATTACAACAATTGTGTTGGGCCCGGGCCCCGGATCCCCATTCCAGAGGCTACCCCTTAGGTTGCGCCGGCGTTGGACGACCAAACATATCAGACCCGATCCCAACATTTATACATAGATCGATTCATACACATACATTCTAACCATGAATTTATCAACACGATTTCATAAGCCATCAAGTTAGTAATTGAAACACGTATTTTGAACCATGCACATTACAAAATAAAGTGTCAATCCACAATACATGAACTATGCTCCATGATAAAATGCTTGGAGGGCCAACCAAAATACGAACTTAATAGAAATCTCCTAACTAGCTCGAAGTTTCCGATGCCCTTGCAAGATCAACGATTGGCCTGTTCTGCACCTGAGGAGGGAAAGTAATGGGTTGAGCTACACAGCTCAGTGGCTAATATAATTATAGCCATCAGTAACTAGTACAAAGTCAAGCATATGTACATATATACAATATATATATATATATATAGGCATCAATTCAAGCATTCATATGCTAATTAAACAAGTTATGCATATATATATATATATATATATATATATAGGCATCAATTCAAGCATTCATATGCTAATTAAACAAGTTATGCATTCAACATAAATAATTCGATTAACAAAACATGTCACAAATATGTTTCATAACAAGCAGTTCAAATGCAATGCACATCACATGGCTCAAGAGTTCCATGGAAACAAAAGGAGGCGAAGTTTACACTCGAGCGAAATGAGTCCATTCGACTCATAGCCCTGGCGGGCAGCGGGAGAAGGCTTTTGTCGGCGCACGTGATTTAACGAAATGGTTCCACTCTCGCCCAAACAAAAGCACATAATCATGCTCATAATCATTTTATGATATGGTATGCTTTCATTCTTTGCATTTAGTCAAAATGCCATGAACAAAGTCGAGGCATAGCATGTTCAGAAACAAAACTCAATTCTATCAATTCCCATGATTCTTTCAAAGTATATGAAATCAAAATAATTCAAATCATCATGTTTAAACATTCATAACATAGAACATATATTCATACATAGGCAAGAAATTTCCTAGTCACACAATAACTATAAGTATATTACCCACCTAAGATCACTCGAGTCTCCGATTCACTGGTATCCTTCCTCTTGCGATGGAATCGGGTCAGCTTGGTTTCCTAAAACAACCAAGTTTCTATTCAATCAGTATCCACAGAAAATTATTCAAAGCTTGAAAAGCCAAAATAAAGCACTAAACGTCTATATTCGACCTCCTCCTAAAATTTCGAACTTCCTTTCTTCATACAACTTGTAGTCCTTTATCTCTAGTTCACAACGAATCTGAAATAACCTTATTAGGACATCTATATCAAAAGATATGCCTAAAAATACCAAAAATATATCCTTCTTTGGAAAACAGGGGGCGCCGGTGCTGCCATGGCAGCAGCATTGCAAATGTCGCCAAGGCGCCCACGCGACGCTATGACGAACATAGGTTCGCACGTCGCGACGAACCCTTCCCCGCACGTCGCGGCGAATAAACATTTATTCGTCGCGACGTTGCTTCCCTTTCTCGCACGTCGCGGCGTGTTCATACGCACGTCGCGACGTGCGGGTCTGGAGAACAATTCCGAAACCCGATTTCTAGCATTTTCACACTTCAATCCTTACACAAACACAAATGCAACACATCTAAGCTTTAGATCATGCCTTATACTACATTTCTAACCCATTAGCAACTCAAAATCAGTCACAAATCCAACAACCCAAAGAAATCTATCCATTCTCCCCTCTAAATCTTAAATCACCGATTCTCTACATTCTACATTCTTCTAAGTTCCATCTAACCAAAACAAGATTAACACAAGTAGAACTTACCTGAAATTCACTTCAAACTGTCGAAAATCTCAAAGATCACAACTCTCTTCTTCTTCTCCTCCTTCCTCCACCGACGGCTTCCTCTTCTTCTTTCCCCTTCTCTTTTCTTTCTTTCTTCTAATTTCTTCTAAGTCTTTTAAGTCTAAAGACCATTTAACACCTCCTAGACAAGCCTAAATCACTCCAACCTAAGTAAACTTCCCAAAATACCCTCATACACTCTTATCATTTAATTCTCATTTCAACCACATTAAACGCAAATACACCTCAATAATCCACTAATACTCCAAAATTAATCAAACTAAGGCATAAACACATAATTATCACAATTCATGCTTAATGGCATCAAAAAAAAATTCAGGGTCCAACATTTCTCCCCCTTTTAAAAGAAATTTCGTCTTCGAAATTTACCTGAAACATCGAAGAGATGCGGATACTTCTCCCGCATGGCTTCCAATGGCTCCCATGTCGCCTCCTCTACCGAATGATTCCTCCACAGGACTTTGACTAGCTGAACCGTCTTATTCCTGAGGACTTTTTCCTTGGTGTCTAAAATTTGCACTGGAAGCTCCTCATAGCACAAATCATCCCGCAACTGAACTTCACTAGTCTGAATAATATGAGAAGGATCCGATCTATATCTCCTCAACATAGACACATGGAAGACATCATGAATCTAAGACAATTTCAGAGGTAATGCCAATCTGTAGGCGAGTGGTCCAATCCTCTCGAGGATCTCATAAGGACCCACATACCTCGGACTCAACTTACCCTTCTTGCCGAACCTCAGCACTCCTTTCCAAGGAGACGTCTTAAGGAACACTTTCTCACCGACTTCATACTTCATCTCCTTTCGGTGAGCATCAACATAACTCTTCATCCTATCCTGTGCTGCCTTAAGATGCTGCTTAACCAGATTGACTTTCTCAACTATCATCTAAATCAATTATGGTCCTTCCAATTTCCACTCTCCCTCTTCATCCCAACAGATCGGAGTCGTACACCTCCTGCCATACAATACCTCATATGGAGCCATCTGAATAATTGAATGGTACGAATTGTTATAAGCGAATTCGACCAATAGCAAATGCTCATCCCAAGCTCCTCAAAAATCCATCACACAAGCCCGAAGCATCCTCTCAAGAGTCCGAATGGTCCTCTCAGATTGACCATCCGTCTGAGGATGAAAAGCCTTACTAAAATTCAACTTCATCCCCAAAGCTTCCTGCAAACTCCCCCAAAACCTCGAAGTGAACCGAGGGTCTCTATCGGACACAATCGAATCCGAAATCCCATGCAATCTCACTATCTCATCGATATACTTCTTTGCCAACACATGCAAAGAATCAGTTTGCTTAATCGCCAAAAAGTGAGCTGACTTCGTCAACCGATCCACAATCACCCAAATTGCATCGTGCTTCCTACTGGTCTTAGGCAAACCCATCAGAAAATTCATAGTCACCCTTTGCCATTTCCATTCCGGAATAGGCAACGACCTCAACTTGCCCGAAGGTGCCTGGTGTTCAGCTTTGACTTGCTGACACACTAGACACTTACTGACAAACTCTGTTTTATCCCTCTTCATGCCCTTCCACCAAAAATACTCTCTCAAATCTCTGTACATCCTGGTGCTACCCGGATGCATGACATAAGGCACATTGTGTGCCTCATCCATAATCTCTTCCTTAACCTCCTGCACATCTGGAATACACAACCTATTACCCACTGTCATAAGTTCATCATCCCTCACTACTACTTCAGAAATCTTACCCTTCTGAATTTCATCTCGAAGCTTACTCAAATCCGCATCTTGAACCTGCAATTCTCTAACTTTCTCCCTGAGTATCGGTCTCACTCGGAAGTTAGCTAGAAGACAATCTGACTCCTCCTGCTTCAAGCTTATCTTAAGCTTGGCCATCTCTTCCAATAAAGGAAGATAAACCACCCGAACATGAACAATCGAAGACTTCCTACTTAAAGCATCCGCCACTACATTAACCTTGCCCGGATGATACTCAATCAACAAATCGTAATCCTTAAGTAACTCGATCCATCGTCGCTGTCTCAAATTCAATTCCTTCTGGCTCAACAAATACTTAAGACTCTTATGATCGGTAAAGATCCTCATCTGAACTCCATACAGATAATGCCTCCAAATCTTCAAAGCAAAGATCACCGCTGCCAATTCCAAATCATGCGTCGGATAATTTAACTCATAAGGCTTCAACTATCTCGAAGCATAAGCAATCACCCGATCTCCCTGCATCAAAACACAACCAAGACCCTTCCTCGACGCATCACTGTACACAGTATAACCTTCATCTCCCGATGGCAAAATCAAAATCGGAGCACTTGTCAATCTATGCTTGAGCTCCTCGAAGCTCCTCTAACACTCATCACTCCAAACAAACTTCTAATTTTTCCTCAACAACTTAGTCATCGGAGCGGCTATCATGGAGAATCCCTCCACAAATCTCTGGTAATAGCCTGCCAAACCCAGAAAACTCCTCACCTCTGCTACATTCTTCGGTGCTTCCCAAGTCACAACCACTTCTATCTTCTTGGGATCCACATGAACTCCTTGCTCTGAGATCACATGTCCAAGAAATGAAACTTCTCTCAGCCAAAATTCGCATTTATCGAATTTGGCATACAACTCATGCCTCCTCAAAGTCTCCAAAGAAATCCTCAAATGCTCTTCATGCTGCTCATCACTCTTGGAATAAACCAAGATATAATCGATAAAGACAGTAATAAATTGGTCCAAGAATGGCTTAAAAACCCGATTAATCAAATCCATAAATGCTGCAGGAGCATTCGTCAATCCAAAGGGCATAACTAAGAACTCAAAATGCCCATACCGAGTCCTGAAAGCAGACTTGGGCGCATCCGACTCCTTAATCCTCAACTGATGGTAACCCGATCTCAAGTCTATCTTCGAGAAGACTCTCGCTCCTTGCAATTGATCAAACAGATCATCTATGTGAGGAAGCGGATACCTGTTCTTCACCGTGACCTGATTCAGTTTCCTGTAGTCCACACACATCCTCAGTGATCCATCTTTCTTCTTCACAAAAAGAACCGGAGCTTCCCAAGGCGAAGAGCTCGGTCGAATATACCCCTTCTCCAACAACTCCTCCAATTACTCCTTAAGCTTTTTCAATTCCGCCGGAGCCATCCGGTAAGGCGGAATCGAAATCGACGCTGTACCTGACAGAAGCTCAATGGGAAACTCAATTTCCCTAGCTGGCGGTAGTCCTGGTAATTCCTCGGAAAAGATATCCGAGAATTCCTTGACTACTGGAATATCCTCCAGCTTCCCCTTGTCTGCCCTGGTGTCCACCACATAGGCCAAGAATACCTCACACCCCTTACTCATCATCTTCTCTGCTGTCATAGCTGAAACAATCCTGGGCGGACTTGCTCTTCTGTCCCCAGTAAACACCACTCTTCTGCCATCACCCAAATCAAATTCTACTGTCTTCTGCTTACAATCCAAACGGGCATTGTACTTCTCCAACGTATCCATACCCAAAATCACATCTAATCCTCCCATCTTCAGTGGCATCAAATCCACCACTAGAAGTTCTCCACTAATACAAATCTCACAATCTCTAAATACTTGATTAATCACAATGTACTGGCCGATTGGAGTACTCACCATCAGCGGAGTATCCAATGGGCTCACAATCCTATCACACACAAGTTTACTCGAAGAAACAAACGAGTGAGTAGAACCTGGATCAATCAAAACAAACACATCATCAGCAAATAATCTAGCCATACCAGTGACAACATCTGGTGTGGCCTCTGCATCCTCCCGAGTCATCGCAAACACCCTAGCCGGTGCCTGCCCTCTGGGTCTCCTCGGAATGCTCACTCTCTTCGCCACATCAAAACTGCCCACTTCTGTTGCAGTCCTCTGTCCTATGGTCTCTGTCCTCCTCGGAGCTTGCATCTGAGATCCCTCTCTCCTGGACGGATGAGGACACTCTCTGGCCTTGTGTCCTTTCTGTCCACAATTGAAACATGCTCCCGTCAATCGGTAACACTCTCCACCATGGAAATTGCCGCAGTGCTCACACTTAAGGACGGATGACTTGTCCCCATCTCCCCTTCTGTTGCCGCCCGCCGTGGAAGCTTGGTGAGAAACAATAGAAGTCCTCATCGACCTAGGTCGGCTCGCACCACTGCTCCTCTCCTCTGACTGAATTGGGAGACTCCTGGCACTCCTGTCTGGCATAGGAGTACTAGTGCTACCTCCCCTCCTGGACTGCTCTCTGCCCTTTCTCTTCTTGTTCACCGCACTCTTGATGTTCTCAATATTCTCAACCCTTAGAGCTGCCTCAATCAGCTGCTGAAAATCACAAAAGTTCTGCACAATCACCTTCTCTCTGATAGCCAAGTGCAGACCCGACTCAAACCGACGACATCTAGCAGCCTCACTCAGCATCAAATCTGAAGCATACCTCGCCAACTGAGTGAACCGACGCTCATACTCACTCACTGACATCTCCCTCTGAGTCAAACTGAGGAACTCCCTCTGCTTCTGCTGAATATAAACCTCTGACAGATACTTCTTCTTAAAAGCCACCAAGAAGTTCTGCTATGACAACCCTACGGGCCTCATCTGACTGCCTGACACGGTCTCCCATCAATGCAGAGCATCTCCCTGAAGCAAACTTGCAGCATAGATGACTCTCTCGTCATCCTCACACTCCATCTGATCCAGCACTCTCTCAGTCTTTCTCAGCCAAGTCTCGGCTTCTTTTGGATCTGATGTCCCAAAGAAATCAACCGCCCCATACTTTCTCAACCTATCAAACCGTCGCGCCTTCCGAGTGGGGTTGAAGGGAAGGGTGGCATCGACCCATGCTTTGAACAAATGCAGGTGAAAGCTCGAACAACCTCGGATCAAGTGGAGGCACTAGCTCCTGCGGAACCGGCGACTCCTGAGACTGCGACAGCATGGGCTCACTGCCTAACCCTACAGAAGCCTTAGCATTCCTTGGGGCTACTGACTCATCAGTCCTCTCCTCTCTAGTCGGAGAGTCAGGTGCAATGAATCCTTGCAAAGCTCCTCATGTCCTTCTACGAGGTGGCATCGTACTCCTTCAAATGGAAACACTAAAGATTAGCTATATGGCAATCTACATGTATGCATGATATGCATGTCACTTAATGCAATCAATTAATGCAACAATTAATCATATAATAAACAATTCATCCTACTATGCATTCTAAGCCGAGGACACTGAATTTAGGCGCTCTGATACCAAACATGTTGGGCCCGGGCCCCGGATCCCTATTCCCGAGGCTACCCCTCGGGTTGCACCGGCGTCGGGCGACCAAATATATCAGACCCGATCCTAACATTTATACATAGATCGATTCATACACATACAATCAAGGTAAGTTGAAATTTTGGTTTCAATTTCATATTTCTCTTTCAATCTATCTTTCATATTCTTAGAGAAATAATTTCAAGAAATTTAAAGAATGAAAGTTGTATATATAGGTCTTAACTTGACTCTGTGAAAGTGACTTGACAAAATAGTGACTAGAGTTCGATTTATGCTTGTTTCCCTAATACTGCCTATGAGAGACCCCCGTGTAGGAATCTTATATTATTTCCTAATTTTTTAGAACCTTAGAGTATGAATTAATGAAATTATACAACATGAAAAATGACTATTTTTGTCTTATTAATGCTTATGTGAAACATTTTTGTTAGGAGATGTATTGATAATGATTTATTAAGGCTTGAGTATTGGTTGCTTGTCTGTTTCTTACCAAAAATCAGACATAATTTGGATGGAGATTATATTTTAAAGGGAGGTGCTTTTTGTGTAATTTTTAGATATATTAAGATTAATGGAAGTCTAGTTTTAGGAGGCATAAGAATCATGACATTTGGATTTTTGCAGAGAAAGTAATGATTAAAAGAACACAGCTTGTTCATAAAGGAACATTGGGAAGAAAAGGATGTAAACATTGCACATAAGATTAGGTTAGCTTGATGGTTAAGGAGACATTGAGTTGAATTAGTAAGTGAATTATTGACCTGCTGACATATGTTAAAATAAAATTTATGATGATTGATTAGGGATGAATTTGGTTGTGGTAATATATGAATATGAGATACACGTTTGAGTAGTAAATACATTGTATATTTATATGTATAAAGGCTCGGGAGTTATAGATCAAGGAGCTTGTACCGAGGATTATTGAAATCAAAGGAGTGTACACCTTTTTTTGAGGTGAGTTGGGTAAACCATATCTCTCGAATGAGATTAGGACATCCCAAGATATGCATGATGACTTGTATGTGAATTTTGAACCTAGGTAATGCATAGTAGAATTGAATATCAAATAGATGATAGTATACTTGTGTATTTAATAAACGACATTGTTTTGAATAACTTTTTACACTTTGAGTGCACCTGATATTTTTATTACGTATTTTGAAAAATGATATTGTTTTCAACAATCCTGTATGTGAATTTTGAACCTAGGTAATGCATAGTACAAAAGACAATGTTTTATTTTCTAAAACCACATTTTCGAATAACTTTACACTTGGAGTGCAAAAGATGAATTTTATTGCGTGAAATAATATTTTGGAATTTATATATGCATAATAAAGTCATGTATGTTGTGTGTATGTGTTCTTTTTTGGCTAAGAGTCATGATAAGGTTCCATCTTATCGATTGGACCGATAAATAAAGGCATGGTGCCTTACTTGATTTTAGTAATTAATATTTGCATATGAATTTTGTGATTTGTGAGGTAACAATTGGTCAATCGTGTGTTAGGCATAACAGATTAAGCGACCCCCGTACCCTTGACACCGTACCCTTGACATTGGTACATAAAAGTTGGGTCCCTATATCGACACCTTTCTATGGGACTTTAAGTGATTACACACCTAAAGGTCTAGTCATCGATGAGTTTATCATCTAGGGTCATGACACTCTTGTCGACCGTAGTCCAGACTCACCACGGATGAAAGTTGAGCCAATACCAGGAATCGGTGGATGTGCACACTTGTTTAGCCAACTAGTGGTGACACATATGATTGTTTTGGCCTATTCTGATATTTTCTTCTGACGAGATTTGATTTATATATTTGATACTTTTCTTCTTTTGTATACTGGAACTAAAATCTATGTTCACTGGATGAGTGATTAATAAGCTAAGCCTATGTGGTTCCTAACTAGTATATGTTGTCATAGGCTAATCCTATATGTTTCTATGTCAAGTATGTTCACTTCATAGGTGGTTACGTGCATGTTAGATGTGTGAAAAATCCTTCTTTAGGTTATCTAGACTGTCTTAGTGTGTATCGGGTTCTGTTTGTGATATATATTTTTCTTGCTCACTAAGTACATAATGTACTCACCCCCTTCGCTTTTCAACCATGCAGGTTAATTTGGTGATTTTGAAGTTCTGAATGTATCGTGTAGTCTTTTGACATTTTCGGGGTATTATCTCACGTGGGTAGTCTCTATTTCATACTTTTGTGCATAGTGGCTCATGGACTATTTTTATTAAGTTGGTTATGTTGATATGTTTTATGATTTTGTAAATTAACTTTTGACTGTCTTGGGGTTAGTAAATGACCTTATATATAAACCTTTTGTCTATTATTGAGATTGCTCTTGAGTGGACTTAAAAGTTCAGAAGTTGTGGTAGAGTTTTAAATGTGAATATAGAAGTGCGTTTAAAACTAATTTATTGGTATTTTAATTGAGTTTTGGTAAATTCAAAATACAGTCGTTAAGTTGTCCAAATGTTTTCAAAGGATATTCAATTAGCCTTGCATAGTCAGGTTAAGGATATCGTGAGTATTTTTAGCCTGAGTATGCGATAGTTGTCATGTGCCCGATTTGGCTCCAGGTCATGACACGAGAGATGATATTTCATTTAATAAAACTAATCATTAAAATGTAAGGCAAGATTAATAAATTAAAAGTTTTAAACCCAATTTAGAATTGAGATTCATGAAGGCCGACCTATGAACTTAAGCCTTATTCATAACTCCATAAAGCTTCTAGACTTAGGTCATGCCTTGTATACAAATGTTTAATTCCTTTACTTTCCTTACTTATACTTCAAATCCGACATTCATTTAAAACCTTAGGTACCAAGCATAAACCTTAACACTTTCACATCATATGAATTATATTTCAAAAACCTGTTATTCACTATAAAGGTAGCAAATTAAAAAGTGTCAAAATTTTCTTTTTTTTTTCATTTTAGTGCCAATGATTTAAAGTTTTCAGTTAAGTGTCTAAACATAAATGATTTTTATTAATATTTTATTGATATAACGATGAAAAAGATAAAGACTAAAATCGGCAAGTTACATGGATCTTTGTCTTTGTCAACATAATTTTTAAACCTCCTATAACAAACACATTAGTGGTTAATGTATTTGAAATATAATTATTTGTTTGATGTTTAAAAGCCATATGGGAATAAGATATCATGTAGCTCCTCCATATTTCAGTCTTTACATTACTCCATTAGCCACATCAACAAATATTGATTGAGATAGTTTTTAATTTAAAATTTTGGATACTTGATTAAAAATTTTAAAAGGTTGGACACCGAAATTAAAAAAAATTAAAAATCTTAAACTTTGTAATTATTATCTATTCATTTTGGACAGTATTCCCATTCAAATCCTAAGTTCTTTTCTAGGTTTTTCACTTTTATTTTCAAACCAAAGGTAAGGCTATAAACTCGTATTCAACAATTTTCTTTGTTTTTAATTTTAAACCTTAGACATTAATCTAGGTATCTTATTTAAAGCTCTAGTTAAAATTGTGAACTCTTAAATATTTAACTGTTAAGCGATGGTTCCCTCCTCATGGAGGGAGCCATATTTGACTCAAATATTACGACACCAATTTCGGTGCCGCATTATTTGAAAGATTTGTAAGAAGACAACTGCCTTATGCTGTGGAGTGCCTATATAAGGCACTCCTTGCTCAGAAAAAGACACAGAAAAATTCAGAGAGAAAAACCAGATTTTTGTTTTACTTTGAAGTTAGGAAATATATTCCTAAAGGGTTGGTGAGTGACAAAATAGTGATGTTAGTATTTTCAGGTTGGGAAACACCTTGTGAGCCACTATTTTGGTTTTTATCTCTGTATACCTACTATTTGTAATAGTGGAAGAAATATTCTGAGTTTTGTCCGTTGATGTAGCCCAAAGTTAAGGGTGAACCACGTTAAAAATCTTGTGTCCATTTTGCTCATTTTATTTTTCCTTTTCACAAATACACCCGCTGCGCCTAACAAGTGGTATCAGAGCTGTGTTTTCACTGAAGGTATTTTTTGAAAAGAAGCACGTCATCGGGAAGAGAAAATTACAACGAATTTTTTGGTGCGATTCGTTCGAAAAGTTGACGTAAAATGGCAAAGGTGATGAATAATACTAAATAGTACTTTACGTTGTTTTAATTAATTTGCAAGGTGACGCAATGTGCAGCAATAGTAACTGGGTCCCGCGATACTATTTGAGTTACTATTTATCGAATCCTGCGATACTTTTCCCATGGGGTCCGACAAGTTATTATTTATTGGGTCCCATAGTACTATTCTATAGGGGTTCAGTGACACTATTCCGATCCTGTGGTAAAAATTTAGAAGATATCTTTTCTACCAGATTTTGACGTCTTGGTTTCATATTTAAGGTCGGTTTTCTCAAATTTGGCTTAATTTGACAAATGGAGGTGAAGACGAGCAGAATGATCAATTTAAACGGTATGAACTACCGTATATGGCGAACCAAGATGAAAGATCTCTTGATGATTACAAAGATGCAATTGTCAGTATTTTCAACAACTAAACCGGATGAAATGTCCAACGAAGAATGAGAGTTTGAGCATGAACGAGCATGTGGTTATATTCGACAGTTTGTCGGTGATAATGTGTATAATCACATTTGTAACGATACTCATGCAAGAACGTTGTGGAATAAGCTTGAGTAACTGTATGCTTCAAAGACCGGTAACAACAAATTATTTTATCTGACAAAATTGATGTAGGTAAAATAACAAGAAGGTACTTCTGTTGCTGATCATTTAAACAATATGGAAGGAATGGTTGATCAGTTATCAAAGATGGGCATAAAGTTTGACGCCGAGGTGATTGCTTTGATGGTGCTAGCTTCATTACCAGAGTCTTGGGAGACTTTGAAGGTGTCTTTGACAAATACTGCACCAAATGATGTATTAAATATGGAGTCTGTTAAAAGCAGCATACTAAATGAAGAGATGAGACGTAAATCACAGTCTGCAACCTCTTCATCATATTCAGATGTTTTGCTTACAGAAAATAGAGGAAGGAGTCAATTCAGAGGTCCAAAGTCCAGAGACAAGAGCAGAGAAAAGTCAAACAGATATGCAAATGTGAAATGCCATTACTGCAAGAAGAAGGGCCACATCATGAAATTTTGACGAAAACTGAAGAAAGAAAAAGGCAAAGATGTGAAGAAAGAAGAAAGCAGTGATGATGAACAAGGTAACATTGTTGATGTGTTTAACCTTGTTATTGATACAGAGATAGTCAGCCTGGTGTCGCAAGAAACAAGTTGGATAGTTGACAGTGGAGCTACTGTTCATGTTACATCTCACAGATAATTTTTCTCATCTTACACACCTGGGAATTATGGAGTTGTTAAGATGGCAAATAGAAATCTATCAAATGTTGTTGGCAAAGGAGATGTTTCTTTAGAGACAACGAATGGTTCAAGATTATTGCTAAAAATGTCAGGTACATTCCTGATATGCGTCTGAATTTGATTTTTGTAAACAGACTAGACGATGAATGTTTCCAAAGTACTTTTGGAAACAGAAAATGGAAGCTTACTAAGGGTTCGTTAGTAGTGGCCAGAGGTCAGAAGCACTCAAGACTGTATATGATGTAGGCAAAGCTCTCCAGTGAAGTTATCAATACAGTGGAGAATGATACTACAGTTGATTTGTGGCATAAAAGATTAGGCCACATTGGTGAGAAAGGGATGAGTCAGCTTGTAAAAAGGAATATGTTGTCTGGTTTAAACCAGATACATCAGAAGAAATGCGAAGATTGTCTAGCAGGGAAACAAAACGGGATTTCTTTCCAGAGTTCTCCTCCATCCAGAATGAAGAATGTTCTAGATTTGATTCACTCAGATTTGTGTGGACCATTGCCAAAATCACTCGGTAACGTACAGTACTTTGTAACTTTTATTGATGATCATTCCAGGAAAACGTGGGCCTATACTCTGAAGACTAAAGATCAGGTGCTAGACGTGTTCAAATAATTTCATGCCTCAGTTGAGAGGCAAACTGGGAAGACGCTGAAATGCATTCGGACAGACAATGGCGGAGAGTACATCAGATTATTTGATGCTTACTGTAAAGAGCATGGTATTCAACATCAAACGACTCCATCAAAAATACCGCAATTGAATGGCGTAGCTGAGAGGATGAACAAGACTTTGATGGACATAGTCAGATGTCTACTTTCACATTCAAAGTTGCCTAAGGTATTTTAGGGTGAAGTTTTACTTACAGCTACTTATACATTAAATCGTTCACCATGTGTTCCTCTCCAATATGAAGTTCCAGAAAAGGTGTGGTTAGGAAAAGATGTTTCCTATGAACATTTGCGGGTCTTTGGTTGTAACATCCCACCCCCCTCCCGGAAGGGTAAAATAGTAAAATTGGCATAGGAGGAGACTAATAGGGATGTATGAGTAGTGTCCAGGTATACCGGTACTGGTGCTCAGTGAATTTGTGCACGCGAACTGTTTGGTCATGCATTCATGACATTCCCGGTAATTGGGCCTAACGACATTTTATTGTGATTAATGTGGTTATGGGATTTGAAAAAAATATTCTGAGTGCGCTATTAAGCGTTATAGATTTTAAGAGATTTTCAGGAATTTTTCTGAAATTTTCCGGAGAAAATTCCCGGACCGGCAAAATTGTCGGTAACTGGCCTAAACATGTTTTGGGGTAGAAAAGGTGATTTTCGTGATTGAAAAATTATTTGGAGTGCACTGTTACATGTTTTATAATTTTGGGGAATTTCATTAATTCTCAGAAAAATAATTCGGGGAAAATTCCCGGAAATTTCCGGACCGGATAAAATCGCCAATTGGCGAACCGGTCGATTTTCGGTAGCAAAAATTGCTACCCAATGGCACTGTATTATTGGATACATTATTTGGGATTGAAATAAGGGTCATTGGAATTGATTGAGTTAATTTTGGACTAGGTTTAATTGAATAAAGTATGAATATGTTGACTTTTCAACTTGGTTTTAACCAATCCTACCAAGCCACCTACCCTTTCATGACCTCCTCCCACGGTTTTACATAAGGAAATATTGTTTCCTTTCTATTGTAACCGAAAGTGTGGTGATATGGTGTAAAAAGTGATGAAAACTCATTGGTTTATACCTTTGACTTTTCTTTGAAAATTTGTACCAACCAAAACTTGCCAACATCTCATTCATTTAATGCCTTCTTATCATGTTTCTTGTAATTCCCTATGCCCTCTCTCGGTGATGACCTAAAGAATGAAGGAATGAGATAAAAAAATTGTTTAAGTCTTTGTTTTAGAACTCATCCGAAGCCTCTCTTCAAATTGGTTTTCTCATCATCGAAAATTTTGCTTCTTTCTTCACCTTCCTCCACAAATTCAAAAGTTCTCTTACTTGTCATTAACTTATTGTCTTACCATCATGGTGATGTCTTTATTTGGGAGTTAGAAGAAGTGGTTAGCAAGGGTAATTAAGAAGGAAGTGAAGAGAAGAGAGGCTTGGAAGCTTGAATAGGTAAGTGTTTAAATTGAACTTTGAATTGTGTTTTCAATTATGCTTTGATTGTAGTTTATGAATCATGGTAGTTAGGAGCATCTAATGGGAATTGTGATGTTATTATTAAGTTTATTGATGCTTTATTTTGATGAGAATTATAGTATAAATTAATGGGTATAAATGTAAGGTATGTTAGGATAATGAATGGTAATGGTTAAGTTTGGTTTTAGCTTGATTTTGAATTCATATTAATGATTAATTGTGCATGAAAAGGGAAGAGGTTAGTGCTGCCAATTTTTGGTAGGAATGCCTAGTGAATGTAGACATGTTATAGGGACTAATTTTGTGTCCAATTAAGATGCTTATGGATGTAGGAAGGGTGTTGGAATGAAAGGAAGTGAATAGAGAAGTAAAGCTGGAAAATTGATATTTGACCTATTGCACTGATTTGACCATAACTCATAGTGTAGTTATGAAAATGAGGCAAGGTTTGTGGCCACTGAAACTTTGATTTGTTGGCTTTATCTTAGTGAGAAATAGGTGTTGTTGAATTTCAATGATAGAAGGGTGAATTTTTGCATGGAAAGTTACTGTTCCATTGCCTGTGAACAGTAACCGCAACCATGACATCTGAGTTTTGTTGATTTTTATGAATTAATTGAGATGGAATTAGGGAAAATGGTCTTCATGGAAGTTGTAGTATATTGAATCATCTTTCCATTTCTACTGATCTTGCTATTTTTAGAATTGTATATTGGGAGATATGAATTGATTACTAATGACTGGTTTTGAGCATTTTGGATGAAACCTAGCTTAAGTGTGATTTTGTGAGTTTACTGATTGGAGGCAATTTTAACATTTTATGTGGACTGAATTGGTGTGAGTGAGCTTCTGAAAAGTTGTAGAGGAAGAGATTACCTTGGAAATGATATATGGTGTGTAATTTTTAGAAGTCAGAATTGGGAGTTATGATTTTACAAAAACTGATCCTGCATTAGGATGTGAATGGCTGATCATGGCATTAACTTGCATAATAGTTTTGAAATTGTTAAAGATCGAATTGGATGTTGAGTGCTTCATGAAAATTGAAGTTTGAGATGTTATCTTTTCAGGGATATAATTTCTGATTTTACTGACTTGTGTACAGGGAGATATGCTTGTTGTAAGGTTACTGCCCAAATTGAAGGATTGCAGGGACAGTAACATTAAATGAATTAATGGACTTGCTTAGAAATAGAATCTGATTTTGGATTGTTCATGAAAGTTGTTGAGGACAATGTGAACTTATTGAACATATTTTTGTGGTAATTTATTTCTGAAGAATCAGTGAATTATGAAATTTCCAATGTAATGCCCTGTGTTAATGGGAATTGAGTAGGCAGAAGGTTTGATGGGATATTTGACACCCTTAGGGTTGGAATTGATTTTTATGGTCTTCTTGAGTATTGTAGAGGGTTTCGTGATCTTTCCAATGAGATATAGTTGGTAATTTTCTGAATTGTGTGCAATGAGTTATTGGTGTTGAAAGTTGGCTTGAAATCAAGAAACTAAAGAAGGGAATAAGGGTTAGATATTAATTGTTTAATTTGACTTTTGGTTTCTTTTGTCAATAACTTTTCCGTCCGACGTCCGATTGACCTGATCCCAGAGACATCGGATTCGTTGAATATTTAATTGCATTTTATGAGAAAATGGGAATTTTTAGACGATAATTTGACGTAGCCCCGGGTAACGGAACGGTGAATCACTATTTTATTTAATTGGGGACCTATAGAGGTCCGAATTGCGCACCGTCAGCGCCAATAGGTTTCTAAATTTTTGATAAAATTTTTATAATGGAAAAAAAAGGGGGATTAAGGCCGGGAATTCATGAACATGCATATCTCATCAACATGAGCACAAATTTCATATTTAGTGACTCGTACTTTTTCTGATTCATATAGAGGCCCAATTGGAGCGTCGATTGACCAACGTCACAGAGACTTCCCGGCATTAGCTCGGAAGTAATAGGTGAGTAACCTAGTTGGTTTCTCAAATTTCTGGTTGCTTATATGTTCTACGTGAATTACATGCAATGATGAACTGTATGATTTCTGGCATGTATAAGAGTGGACTATTGTATGTTTATTGATTTTACTGTACTGGGCTTTATAGCCAAAATACTGAATACTGCTATACTGGGCTTTATAGTCATATCATTGATTTACTGATACACTGGGCTTTATAGCCAAACACCGTACATTCATCGAATATCGCATGCATGCATAATTGCATGATCGATAATGGGCGTGCCCCAGTTGCTATTTTACCGATAAGAGCTCAGAGCTCTCATCTTTGTCTTGACCGGGCCTCGAGCCCGAGGGGAAAATCACGATCGCCCCCATCGAACACCGATCGAGCACTTGGGCACAATCTTGAATAAGCTGGAAAGAGTCACATATGCATTGCATTCGCATAAATGACCGATACGTGACATGTCCGCTTTTGTAATGGCATGAATTCTGTGAATGGTTTTCATTCTTGGACATTGTTATTTGACCTTCATTGGTAATTGATTATTCTTTGGATCGTCTTTATGCGCCATGGGCGTAATGCATGATTTGAGTGAACCATCGATGATGGTTTTCATTGAGTTCGCAAAACTCACCCAAAATTTGCATCTATTTTTTCAGTCTGAAGAATACCCGGTTGACACGGAGTATGTCTCTGTAGACGAGTAAAGGTTAGAGATCGGGATCGATTCGCGTCGCATTAGTGTCTTAGTAAATTGTGTTCGCAATCATTTGTATAACAAGGCTTTGTATTATTCTTGAGCCCATTGTGGTTTTAATGTTTTCTTGCATTGGTGATTGTAAACTATTCTTGGATGGTGTAATAATCAAACCGGTTTTTCTTGAACACGGGTTTTATTTACTTACTGTGTTGGCCATGTTAACGTGGAATCAATGGCCCAAAAAAAATGTGTGTACTGAGTTTTAAATCGACTGATGTAGTACGCCACTCTCGCGGGGCACGGACTCGGATATCACCAACGATATTGGGTTCGGGTCTTGCGGGAGTGGGGTGTTACATTGGTTGCAAGGCCTTTGTCCATATTCCTAAAGATGAAAGGAAAAAGCTTGATGTCAAGACACGATAGTGTGTATTCATAGGCTATGGTCAAGATCAATTTAGGTATAGGTTTTATGATCCGGTGTAGAAAAGACGTATCAAGAGTCGTGATGCTATGTTTATTGAAGATCAAACTATTGAAGATATCAACAAGGTGGAGAAGGAAGTTCCAAGCTCCGAAGATGACTCAACAAGCTTCTGATTGAATCCTCCAATAATGATGCCGGGACAAGTTGGAGATGAAGTACAGAATGATCAGCTAGAAGCTGATAATACATATGCCCCCATTGAAGATGAACCAGAGGATGATGATGATGTTCACATTCAACCACCAGCACCTGAAGATTCTCCAGTCCCATTACGAAGATCTAGTAGAAATAGACAACCATCTACTAGATATTCAGTTGATCAGTATGTAATGCTAACTGACGGGGGAGAACCAGAAAGCTTTGATGAAGCTATGAATGATGAACACAAGAAGAAATGGAAAGAAGCCATGCAAGACGAGATGAAATTCTTACATGAGAATAAAACATTCGAGTTGGTGAAGTTGTCAGAAGGCAAAAGAGTTTTGAAGAATAAATGGGTGTTCAGAATCAAGCATGAAGAACACAACGACCATCCTCGATTTAAAGCAAGATTAGTGGTCAAAGGATTAAGCCAAAAGAAAGGTACTGACTTTGAAGAGATATTTTCACCAATGGTGAAAATGACATCCATACGTACAGTGCTAGGGCTAGCCGTAAGTTTAAATCTGGAGGTTGAACAAATGGATATCAAAACTGCCTTACTACATGGAGATTTGGAAGAAGAGATATATATGGATCAACCAGAGGGTTTCGTGAAAAAGGGGAAAGAAGACTATGTTTGTAGACTGAAGAAGAGTCTATATGGTCTAAAACAGGCACCAAGACAGTGGTATAAAAAGTTTGAGTATGTTATGGGGGAGCAAGGCTACAAGAAGACTACTTCAGATCACTGTGTATTCATGAAGAAATTTTCTGATGATGATTTCATTATTTTATTGCTCTATGTGGATAATATGTTGATTGTTAGTAAGAATGTTTCTAGAATCAACAATCTGAAGAAACAGTTGGATAAGTCTTTTTCCATGAAAGACTTGGGATCATCAAAACAGATTCTTGGCATACAGATTATCAGAGATAGAAGCGCCAAGAAATTATGGTTGTCACAAGAGAAGTACATTGATAAAGTACTTCAGAGATTCAAACTGGACAAAGCTAAAGCGGTTAGTTGTCCTCTTGCTAATCACTTTAAATTAAGTTCCAGAGAATATCCTTTTACAGATGAAGAGAAGGAAAAAATGTCCAAAGTTCCATATGCTTCAGCAGTTGGAAGTTTAATGTATATCATGGTTTGTACACGGCCAGATATTGCTCATGCAGTTGGAGTTGTGAATCGTTTCCTTTCTAATCCTGGAAAGGAACATTGGGTTACAGTCAAGTGGATTCTCAAGTATCTTCGAGGGTCATCCAAAATATGCTTATGTTTTGGAAGCGCAGAACCTGTGTTAGCTAGTTACACAGATGCAGATATGACTGGAGATGTTGACTCGAGAAAGTTTACATCAGGTTACTTGACTACTTTTACAAGGGGAGCTGTGGCATGACAGTCAAAGCTACAGAAGTGTGTTGCACTTTCTACAACTGAAGCAGAGTTTATTGCAGCAACAGAAGCCTGTAACGAGTTGCTATGGATGAAAAAGTTTTTTAATGAACTTGGTGTCAAGCAAGAAAACGATGTCGCTCGTGACGTGACGATCGAGCGCTATTCATCTTGGTAAGAATGCCTCGTTTCACTCACGATCAAAACACATTGATGTGAGATATCACTGAATAAGAGAAGTGATGGAGACGAAACAATTACAGTGAGAAAAGATCCATACTGATAAAAATGGATCAGACATGTTAACTAAGATTCTACCAAAAGGCAAGTTCAAGTATTGTCGATCAGTAGCAGGCTTGATAGAGCCCTCCATGTAATCGGGAGGGGGAGATTTGTGAGGGAGCCATATTTGACTCAAATATTGCGGCACCAATTTCGATGCTGCATTATTTGAAAGATTTGTAAGAAGACAGCTGCAAGGCAGCTATCTTACGCGGCAGAGTGCCTATATAAGGCACTCCTTGCTCAGAAAAAGACACAGAAAAATTCAGAGAAAAAAATCAGAGTTTTGTTTTGCTATGAAGTTAGGAAATATATTCCTAAAGGGTTGGTGAGTGACAAAATAATGAGGTTAGTATTTTTAGGTTAGGAAACACCTTGTGAGCCACTATTTTGGTTTTATCTCTGTATACCTACTGTTTATAATAGTGGAAGAAATATTCGAGTTTTTGTAGTGAGCGTTTCAAAGTTAAGGGTGAACCACGTTAAAAATCTTGTGTTCATTTTGCTCATTTTATTTTTCCTTTTCACAAAATACACCCGCTGTGCCCAACATTAACCACATATTTTATTCCATTTTCTTTAACATGTTTTTAAACGCACAGCTATTTTTTTTTTTAATTTTCGATACTCTTAAATTTGTTAAGTTTTTAAGGCCCAGCAAATATTACGTGGGTAAAATTTACATTTTTCTTATTTTACAACCTAACCCCTGAGCTCAGTTATTTAGTTTAGGACCTTTTTAGTTCCTTATCTACTAGTTTTTTTTCTCAATTTTTTCTTACTAAGATAGGCAAAAGCCCTTACAATGAGAAAAATTTTAAATATTAAAACAATTGTTATTTTGGATTGAAAGAATAGACGATTCAGACATAATAATATAAGATCAGCATAATTTTGTTGATAAAAGGAGAAGTAGAATCTCTATTCATACGATTAAGTAGACTTTGAACTTTCATGTTAGGTGCAAGTCTACGATTCTATGATAGGATAACCTCTTCCAGCAAATTCAAGTCCATAGTCTTCAAACAAATTGAGAATGAGTTTGGGAATATAAAGAGAAAAATAAGTTGAAGAGAAAGAGTGAGAGAGGGGCGAAAGGAAGGAGAGAGAAAGATCAATTTTTTTA
Organism: Erythroxylum novogranatense; assembly: GCA_029891385.1. Taxonomy (NCBI): domain Eukaryota; kingdom Viridiplantae; phylum Streptophyta; class Magnoliopsida; order Malpighiales; family Erythroxylaceae; genus Erythroxylum; species Erythroxylum novogranatense. The sequence goes on from CM057228.1 coordinate 39,485,418, forward strand.
TTCTTCGGACCCATTTGTCATATAGGATAACTATCTGGTAAAGGACAGCTTGGATCAAATAGGCCCAATTGGATCTCAGGAATTGGGCCATTTAATGCTAGATCGGGCCTTAGGACCGGCCCATTTTCAAGCTTTATTTACCTAACAGATTACTTCCTCCACCTCCAGGCTGCAATGATGAAGATTTATATTTGTATTTAACATAGAATACTTGTCAGGCCGAGTTTGGTTGAGCATTAAGGTGGAGACTGAAGCCCAACTCGCTGGAGTTTAACGGCACCGTTTTGGCGAAGTAACAAGTTATGGACAAGCACGCGGCATAGAAGTTGCAGTCCTTTTCCATCTTCAACAGTTTGGATATCTTCTTTCTCCCTCCCGACTCCCGAGTCCCGACCCAAACACAAACAAAGTCTCCAAGTTTAATTTCCTCCAACTTTCTCACTCTTTATATAGTAATTATTGTTCTTTTTAAGTTTCCAAGAAAATACCGTACCCCACCAACAAAAATTTGAACGTCAAAGGCCAAAGCAGGATTAAGATACACTATGACTCGGTAAGAGAACAACAAACGATGGAATTCTAAGAATATATTTTGTGTCTGATTTTTCTAGGGTTTTGTTGTTCCAAGAAACCAAAGCCATTGAAGGAGAGAATATCCCATGGCGACTCAAGCACAACCGACCACGATGGACCCCGCCCTACTGGATGATATAATCAGACGGCTGACAGAGGTTCGATCAGCGAGACCAGGGAAACAGGTTCAGCTCTCCGAGAGTGAGATCAAGCAGCTTTGTCTCGCTTCCAAGGATTTCTTCCTTCAACAGCCTAACTTGCTCGAGCTCGAAGCCCCTATCAAGATTTGCGGTTAGCCTAATTATTTGCGCTTTTTCTGTGCTTATTTTTTGGGTTTTTGCCTATGCTTTGTTGGGTTCTTTTCTTGAGATTGTATGTGGTTTCACTTGGTATACCTTGTTTCATCATTCCTTTTTTTTTTCTTTTGTTGCTTTTTTCTTGGAACGTAGCGTTGTGGAGCTTCTATGCTAGGTTATGAAATGCAACTTATTCATTGACCTTAATTTGATTGTTTTCAAAACCATGATTTCACAAATTCTGCACTGTTTCATTGCCAATGGACTCAGTGAAAATAAAAAATAACAAAAGTTTATTTGTGTATTTGATAGGGTAGGAGCTTGTGTATCTGATATTATAAGCCATGAAAGTAGAGGTTCAAACTGTCAGGTTTGAACTTTTTGGGTTGTCCCATTTTTCAGAGTAATGTCGCCCTTGCTTTATTTGTAAGCTTATTTAAAAGGAATTTTGAGGTTCTGAGTGATTGTTGGGTACTTTTGACAACTACATATTGGAATTCTTTGTTGGCCAGTTTCGTTGTTCTAACACTATATAAAACTACTTATTCTTTCAGGTGACGTGCATGGTCAATACAGTGATTTATTGAGGCTGTTTGAGTATGGAGGTTTTCCTCCCGAAGCAAATTATTTGTTTCTAGGGGATTATGTTGATCGTGGCAAACAAAGCTTGGAAACTATTTGCCTTTTGCTTGCCTATAAAATTAAATACCCAGAAAACTTCTTCCTTCTAAGAGGGAATCATGAATGTGCATCTATTAATAGAATATATGGGTTTTATGATGAGTGTAAGAGAAGGTTTAATGTCAGGCTTTGGAAGTCATTTACTGACTGCTTTAACTGCCTTCCTGTAGCTGCTCTTATAGATGACAAAATATTGTGCATGCATGGTGGTCTTTCACCCGATTTGACAGATTTGGATCAGATTAGAAATTTACCTCGGCCAATTGCTGTTCCAGACACTGGCCTGCTGTGTGACCTGCTCTGGTCAGATCCTGGTAGAGATATTAAGGGATGGGGAATGAATGATAGAGGAGTTTCTTACACCTTTGGTCCTGATAGGGTGTCAGACTTATTAGCAAAGCATGATTTGGACCTTGTATGCCGTGCTCATCAGGTTTTTGACCAAGATTGAGCTATGATTTGCTGTTTCCAACTTGTTGTAATTCCTTCAATTATTTTTGGATACTAAGATAATCTATTCGACTCTAGGTTGTGGAGGATGGATATGAATTCTTTGCTGAAAGGCAGCTTGTGACCATATTTTCAGCTCCCAATTACTGTGGTGAATTTGATAATGCTGGCGCTATGATGAGCGTGGATGACAACCTAATGTGCTCTTTTCAGATTCTGAAGCCTGCTGAGAAAAAGGCTATGTTCATGATGTCCAACAAAATTTAGCAGGCCCTGGAAAATCCATGTCTTGAGAAGGTCCAGTAAACATTTCATATGTTACTTTATAAGTTGTTCCTATAGTGCAGCACTGTTGACATTCTAATTATGGTCTTTTAACTGTTGCTTATGATAGACATTCGTGATTATGATTTGTGGCTGTTTACCTTTCAATTTACTCCCTCTATCTTTATACACCAAATTTCTTTTGATACTGATTGGGGTGGGTTTCTGTAGATTATGATTTCTATTTCATTTCTTTCATGAGTTGTTAAGTTCATTCCAATTGGGTCATATAAGTCATATCCTCTATTAAAATGCAGAAAACACGAATGTAGATGCTTAATGTCTTGTACACAGTATGTTGAGTATATTCATAAATTTTATAATGGTTGTAGCTAGAAAACCATGGGTCACCATTAACTTTGTAATCTCCTTTTATGTTTTAGATTAGAGGCTGACCTGCATTAATGGCTACGGTTCCAGAAAACCTCAATTCAAGAATACGGCCTTAGGTTTTGTTGGTTGTGTAGCCAATCATTCAGAGGATGGAGTTCACTATGCATGTGCGATGACATAGACACATTATCTTGGAATCTTCATTTGATCATATTTAAACGAGGATGCTTATTTTGATTTGTGATGGTTTTCAACATCGTCCTTAGTCTCTACCAGAGGATTTTTTGACACGTTGATTCCCTAGATGAGGATATTTCTGTTGTCTCCAATATGGACATTCGCTCTGTGAACTTGGCTTTTCAAGATTTTACATTGTGTCGATTTATTATAGGAGAACAAGTTCAAGATGACCTATAGCTACTTATGAGAACAATTTCTTGAAATACTTGGATAAAACAATGATCTTATTTTTGTCAAAATGATCAGGTTCTATTGCTCATATTTATTATAAGACTTTATGTCATATGAAGGAGCATATGTTGGAGCTATTTTTCAGTACAAATCCTGAAATTATAAGAGAAAATCGACCTATCTTTTCTAAAATGAAGTGTATTGCGTTCTTCTTGATGCTTCATGAGAAGTCATTGACTTCTGGACGAACTAGGATTGACTAGTAAATTTGTTCTCTGTGTTCTACTACCTGCTTTAAATCTAAAGCATGAGGCTAAGGATTGCTAACCTGTTGGATTTAGACTTGGAATTCAATGATTGCTATTGAATTCTATGCCTCAGGTCTCTTGCCAGTTTTAGACTTTCATTTTGTTGATGATTTGCGTTTATGCAGAGGAACTGGGAGAAAGTGAAGATTGTGAGAATTTGGTCTTCCTGACTATTGAGTGATGCAAACATTCAACATCCAGCTTAATTCACTAGTTGGCAAGGGAAAAGCTTGTACGAGTGTGACAAGAAGCTGCCTGGCAAGACTGGCATACGAAGAGCTGGAACGGATTGACTATTTTCTTTTATTTTGTTTTGATTTCAAGTATCCTTACTTTAGTTCTGTATATGTGGTCTCATAATTTAAAGTTCCAATTGGGGTTTAGGCACTTAAAAAGTAGCCGATTCTGCCTCCCCAAGTGCTATCATAGTCCTGCGTCTCCTTGCACAAGTTGAGTTAGGCTATATAGAAGACGGTTGAATGAAGTTTTAAGTGGACAAGTATGCTATTAAGGGTAATGCTTAAGATGCTATGCTTTGTACATCTCTTCTCCAAGCACCGATTTAACTTCCACTAGAACGAGGGACTGTGGATACAAGTATAACGGCAGCATGGACATTCGAATGTTGGCCTTCCTCTTTTTTGTCATTCCCAAGTCTTCGGAAAGGATGACAACGAAACGTCCCATTATAAACATTTTCTAATTTCTTGGGCTATTTCGGTGACCCGAGCTTGGAGTAGGAGTAGTTAATGAACATATTTCAATTTTGGAAAAGGAAGTCTAAAGTCTTAAGTACATTTTGATCTCTTTTCTTTTTTGTTGAATTGACCTCAAAGTTATCATTATAATCTCATTTTTATTTTGATAAATTTTGCGAAATGAAGGTTTAATGTCAATTTTATATAAAAGAGAAGTTAAAAGGATAATCAAAGTCTATTACTTAAATTCATGGATGAACTTGAACTTTTCTCTTTCAACCTCTGACGATTGAAATTGTAATCTCTAACATGTGAAGTCAACGATGGTATGTATCACCATCACGAGTAAAAGTTGAGGCTTAGGTTTTGATATTCTTCTGAAGAACATTTCGCCCTTAACCACATACAAAAGAGCAGCCCGCATTAGTTCAGTCATAAATCTTATGAAGAGATTGCACTTTTTTAATTATAAATCAATTAACAAATAATTAGTCTATAAATATGAGACATCAATAAAATACATGACATTATATAAATAATAATAATCTACATGGCTTATTATTGTTGTTAGTATTGCTTTTATCAACTTTCTCAAACTCTTTAAACCAAAATAGAAAAGAACAAGGGACATTTCTGAAACTTCCATTAATCGTATTGTAAAAATAGCTTTCTGAATTTAAATTTTTAGGAGATTTTCGATTTGGAGATATTGAGGAAGAATATGACGAACCCTTCAACAGGGGCTGTTGCTAGCCTCATGCGGTGGCAACCGGTTAAGGTGTTCGATACGACAGTGGGGATAGGAGGTCCCTGCATTTTAAATCCTTCCTTGATTTCATGGTCAATTCAGTCAAGTGGAACCACACTAGTGAGTCACTCCAGTTGATTTTGTTTCTATTCTCCTTGTGGTATTTGCTTGTTGGTTCCAATATTCGGTAGCCTCGTTTCTATTTATCGGTTGCTCGGAATTTGGATAATTCTAAACAAATTGGCATTTTCTTGAGTTGTTTAAAAATTTTGTTTTATGTAATCATTCCCGTGGTAGTGAATTTTGTTTTTAATCTTGAAATTTTGAGGTCCAATTTGTGCTCTTGCAATTGCTTGGAGATTGATTGTTGATTCTATAGGACAATTTTGTCCTTCTCTATATATTGGACAATTATTAATTATATTTTTGATTTTTAAAAATAATTTATCAGTTAAGTTATATAATTCTATCCTAACAAAGGTAATAAAATGGCCAAATAAATGATATAGATTAATGGGTCGATGTCCGGAAGGATAATGAATCCTAATTAGTATGAATCGGACCCATATCGGACTTGTGATGAGGAATCCTGATATGAAAGCTATATATAAAAATTAAAGTCTCCTTCAGTTACTTATGTAATTTGTAAGTATACGGATCTTCTGATATATTTGGAGTGCTTACATCTTAAGGAAACTGAAGAAAGACATTAACTAAGTGTCGAAGATCAACTTCAGAAAAAGTCCTGAGGAGACTGGAGCTTGTTTTAATATTGAAAACTATTTCAGAACATCGAATGGAACCAAAATCAGATATTTTGCATTTTCTTTGTTTTTAACCCTTTTATGAACGATCTGGGATACGTAATAAGGTCTATCATACGTGTTATAGTGGTATTAGAGATATTACATAATCAGGTTGTCGAAAACGAAAATTTTTCAGTTTCCATTCATTATGATTTTTCTTCAATTTTTGATTCATTTTTTTAATTTTTTATGTATATAATTACATAAAAATAGTATACATAAGGCTAACTATAGTCAAAAAGGGGTCAAAAAGAGTGAAAAATGGCATCCTAAGACACTAGAAATTGCCCTCCCCATCAGAGGGCGATGCACCCGTCCAACACGTGCACCGCACACTCTTGACGGTGCCATAGTAATGGGAGGAGCGGTGGTACGAAGGGCGTGTACAAGTGACACCAAGTGGCACTGCACGCTGAGGGACGTGTGTTGCATGCGCCTCAGGCGACACACTCTCCCACGAACGTGGAACTGCTAGCACATGTGTGGCATCCGACCCAATATGTGGACTGTAGGGATTGGGTTGCATGCGTCGTACAGTGAATGCGTGTGTGCGCATGGGGAAGGCATGCTGTGCACTCGCCAGACGCATCTAAAGGACAGGCGCTCATATTGCACACACAGCCTGACGCCTACTAAAGTCAACGTATAATGTTGCGTTGACGTCAGCTCTACAATGTTGCTGACATCAGCACCTAAAAAAAAGAAAAATATCAGAATTCCCATAATGGTGCCTCGAGTCCTTTTGGTTCAGTTTCCAGGTTCGGTGAATTTTTTAAGTGGTTTTATTATTTTCTGGATTTATTACGTTGGTAATTGGATTTTAGAAAAGTTTTTAAAGCTTTTTAAGCTAATTTTAAGTGCATTTTTGTACTCTGAACTGCATATGAGGGAGAGACTTAAAATGTTTTGTCTTGTTTGGTAGATTCGGTATTTGGAAAAGTATGATAGTCACTTCCATTGAGGTTATTTTTGGAATAAAAGTCTCTAATAAAGTTTAAAGACAATATTTTCAGTACTGATATGCGAGTATTTGATTATGAATCCAGTTTTTACAGTTATAATTAATTTTCACATATATTATGCCCATATAGAATGTAAGGATGACATAAAAATGTATCCCTTGTGTTTGTGGTCTTTTTTAGTACTGGTAAGATTGTAGTCACCATAGTAGCCTTTCAAGTCAGTATTTGGATTGTATCGCATGCATATTGGAGGATGTCTCTGCTCTCATGTCTGGTTATTCTTCCTACAGGTGTTGACCTTATATGAAATTTTGAGATGTACATAAAGACATTAGATGGAGAAAAGTCGTTACTTAAATGATCTATTTACCTACAGATGGTAACGTCATGAGAATTAATGGTTTGTATTCTGATCACTTTTATGTAGAGGTCTAATTGTGTATATTATGTATTCAACCCACAGGTGTTTCATAATATGTGTGATTGAATTCTCTGCATAGATAATGTTATCGTTGTTGTCCTGCATTATTGTCTTTTTCATCTTGCAGTCACCTTTTTTGTAAACAACAATGTTGTCACAATTGAGACCTTAAATGGTTTCAATTTCAAGAAGTGGAAGAACGACGTGGAGTTTACATTGGAGATGGCTGACATCAGTATGGCAATGCACATTGAGAGACCTTCTCCATTTACGGATATCAACTCAGAAGCTGATAAAGTAGTTATGACATTCTAGGAGCGGTCAAATAGGATGTGCTATTTGACCATCAAGAGGTCGATCCTAGATCATCTGTTGAGTGGATTGTCGAATACAAGCATAGTGAAGGAGTTCATGGATGACATAGCTCATAAATACAAGGTGTCTTCTCATGCAGTGCAGAGTACCTTAATTAAGGAGTTGTTCTCCATGAAGTATACGGGAGAAGTAGGCGTATAAACGTACATTATTAGGATGGTACACCTTCAGACTAGGTTAAAGGTGCCTGATGTACCAATTCCTGATAATCTCATAGTGAATCAGGCATTAAATACTCTCCCTCGAGAGTTTGAGATGTTAGCTACCTCCTACATCTCTCAAGATGAGACCTGGGATATCAATGCCTTGATTTCTTAGTATGCTGCAGCGGAGGAAAAGATTAAAAGTTCTCCTCATATAGCTATGTTTGCAGTTACAAGAGGTAAGGGAAAGGCTAAACCCCAACTACCTAAGGGTAAGGGTAAGAAACACAAGCCCTCTCCAAAGATTCAGGTTGGACAGTCCAGCATTGCAAAGGGGCCACATGACCTAAAGGGTATGAGGTGCTTCTTCTACAAGAAGAAGGGGCATATGAAGTCTAATTGCAAGAAGTAAAAGCTATGGAAGGTTAAGCAAGAACTGTCAGGTAATTCCTCAACCTTTATGATTCATGAATCCAATGTAGCTATAACCACATCAAGTTCTTGGTGGTTAGATATTGGAGCTTTTAACAATGTTGCTTCCACAATGTAGGGGTTTAGATCCAGGAGAAGGTCGACTAAAGGAGAGGGGAAGCTGATGGTTGGCAACAATGAAGAGGTGGATGTTTTGTATATAGGCGATGTAGGATTAAACCTCGATACAGGGTTTGTATTAGTTTTACAAGACACATTTTATATACTGTCTTTTAAACAGAACTTGATGTCTGTATCGGTTTTGGATAAAGAAGGTTTTTATTTTGTATTTGATACCTTAGTTGTAAATATTCCTATCAATACAAGACTTATCAGAACTGCTTTCTTATCCTGTGGATTATATAGAATATGTCTTATTTTCTAATAAAATGTATGCCTCTTTTTATGTTGTTGAACCTGTTACTCGAAAGAGAGCTTTCATAAAGGAAACATTGTACATGTTATGGCATAAAACGTCTTCGCCACATTTACAGAGAGAGAGTTGAGAGATTGTTAAAGAATAACATTCTCCCAACTCTGGACTTTAGTGATCTAGAAACATGTATTGATTGTTGTAGGGGTAAGTTGACCAAGATAAAGAAAAAGAGTTCAACTCGTACTTCTGATTTATTGGCCCTCATACATACAGACATTAGTGGTCCTTATACAGGCATGTTATGCAATGCTAGATACTTTCTAACGTCTATAAATGATTATTCCCACTATGGCTATGTGCTCTTACTTTAAGGAAAAGTCTGAAGTTCTTAAAAAGTTTAAGATCTTTAAGACTAAGGTTGAGAACCAATTGGAAAAATCAATAAAGATAGTTAGATATGATAGAGGAGGGGAATACTATGGAAGGCATGGGATTACAGGATAAGAAAAGGGTTTGTTTATCAGGTATTTAGAATCAGTTGAAATAATGGTTCAGTTCACTATGCCAGGTAGTCCTGAGCAAAATGGTGTGGCTGAAAAGTGTAATCGCACCCTAAAGGACATGATAAGATCAACGCAGAGTAGGACTAACCTACTCGAATACCATTGGGGCGAAGCTATCAAGACGAAATTGTATATCTTAAATATGGTCCCAGGTAAGTCAGTACCAAAGACGCCTTTTGAACTCTGGAAGAGATGGAAGCCAATTCTTGCACACATTCGTATATGGGGCTGCCCTATTGAGGTAAGGTTGCATAATCCTTACGAGAACAAATTACAACCTCGTTCTACTCGTCGTTATTTTGTATGTTATATAGACCACTCAAAGGGCTACATATTTTGCTGTAGAGAAGGAGGGGCCAGAATAGTGGAATCACAAACAGCTAAGTTTTCAAAATATGATGTCTATGATGAGGGGGGATCATCACATCCTTCAAGAGATAGTAAGACGGATACTGCATTTATTTGTATCTGCTTCTCATACAGTTAGGTTTGATGGATGTAGGTCAAAGTACCGTGCCTATACAGACATAGGAACCTATACCTGTTCAGGAAGAGGTTTCTAAGGTACAAGAACCTATGCAGTTGCGCAAATCTACAAGAGAGAGGTGACTTGCTATGTCACCAGATTACATAGTCTCTTTGGGTGAGCAAGATTATGATATATGGCATGTTGTAGATCTAGTCACTTTTATAGAAGCCATTTCTAGACCCCATGTAGATATGTGGTGGGAAGCAGTGAAGGATGAGATGCAGTCTATGAGGTATAATAAAGTATGGGAGCTTGTTGATTTACCTCAACATTGTAGGCTTGTCATTTACAAATGACTATTTAAGACCAAGGACACATAGGGTCAAGTTATGCGGTTTAAGGTGCGTTTGGTTGCCAGAGGATTCAATCAAATAGAAGGAGTTGACTTCAATATTACCTTCTCTCATGTATCCTCGAAGAATTCATTTAGAGTGATGATGACAACAATAGCTTACTATGATATAGAGCCACATCAGATGGATGTTAACACTGCTTTCCTGAGTGGTGACCTTTATGAGAAGGTCTATATGGAGTAACCTAAAAGATTAATGATCAAGATGCAACTGAAAAAGTTTGTAAGTTGACTAAATCAATATACGGTCTGAAACAAGCTTTCAGACAATGGTACTTAAAGTTTGATGACGTTTTGACCTCATTCGACTTTGTGAAAACAAAGTTAAAAGATGCTTATACTATAAGGTTAAAAGGAGTAAAGTTATCTTTTTATTATTGTACGTGGATGATATCTTGCTTACGTTAAATGATTTGACTATGTTGCATGAGGTAAAGAAACTTTTGGCCAAACATTTTGACATGAATGATTTAGGTGAAGCATCTTTTGTCCTCGATATGCAGATTCACCGGGACTGATCTCAACACTCATTGAGCCTCTCACAAAGAACATACATTGAGCGAGTGCTACAGAGGTTTAATATGACTAATTATAAACCTGTTGTAGCACCTATCTCACATGGTGAGAGATTATCTTTGGCACAGTGTCCAAAGAATGAAGTTGAGAGAGAGGCTATGAGGAATGTCCCGTATTCTAGTACAGTTGGTAGCCTGATGTATGCCCAAGTGTACACCATACTGGACATTGCATTTGTTGTCGAACTGTTATGTCGATATCTGGCTAACCCAGGTATGGACCATTAGAATGCAGTTAAGTGAGTGTTGAGATATCTAAAGGATAACAAAGATTATACGTTGACATATAGGAAGGTCAACAATTTAAACCTAATAGGGTATACAGACTCCTTTTTCACTATGTGTCCGGATTAGCAGATGGTACAGTATCATGGAAGAGTGTCAAGCAGACATTGGTAACTTCCTCGACCATGCATGCAAAGTTTCTTGCATGTTATGGAGTTGCTACACAAGTGGTTTGGCTCAAAAACTTGATTTCTGAGTTGTTTGTAGTAGATTCGATAGCTAGACCTATTAGGTTGTATTGTGATACCCATTCGGTTGTATTGTGATAATCTTGTTGTAGTGTTATTTAGTAACAACAACAAGAATATCACAGGGTGCAAGCATTTGGAGGTCAAGTACTTGACCATAAAGGAGTTTATTCAAAAGGGTGATGTTGAAGTGGAGCACATCAGGACTGAGGAAATGTTAGTTGATCCTTTGACTAAAGGACTTTGCCTACTAGTTTTTATTAGACATGTATCTAGTATGGGTGTGTTAAAGTCCTCATATAACAATAGTTAGGGATCATTGTATTTGGTCCTTAAAAGTTTGTACATTCTAATGTATTATGACATTATGATTATTTATTAGCATAAATGATCATCTTTTTATCATCAGTAATAACTGTTCTTGTGTATAGTCATAATACATATGAAAGTCTTAAGATTTGTGTCGATCTTAAGTATTTAAAGATCATAGAACATATATAAAGATTGACCTTGAGGCTATATCATTTTGACACATTCAGTTTAGTATGGATATCCATAAATTTAACATGACATAAGGGGATATAAGTTTTTTTTAATCTTATAAAGGTTCTCTAGTGTAGTTTAGCATTCATTTGGAGTCTTTAATGTTGTTTAGCATTCGGTGAGAGAAGACAAGTTTTCTCTAATGCTATTTAGCATTCAGTGAGAGAAAACAGGATTTCTTTGCTACAATTTAGCACATATTTTTTAGCACAAAGTTGGAGAAATTGAGACCTACAAACAAAAATGCTACATTTTAGATCATACGAGTATCATCTTAGTTTGCCACACTCTATTTTCCTATTCATGTTAGTGAGAAATTAGATATTCTTGATTATATTGAACATGTGTCGCACATGACACATGTATTTGATATTTTTAGCTATCGAAAGCCTTGCAGGACAGAATGTTGGACTTTCATTACCTTTGGATTGAATGTTTTAATTTTTTAAAAATATGGTATCAATATAGCAGCGTGACTTAATCGATGTTTAAACTATTTTTAAACTTGAGTTATAACTGCAATTAATGTTTGTTCAAGGGGAAGAATTTAGGACAATTTTATCATACAATGATGAGGGGGTAACGATTATGTGTACTGGATATAGGAAACTTGAAGAAAGAGAACTTGAAGGAAGCTCACTCTTCAGCTTATGCTATGCATCCAAGTAGCACAAAAATGTACCACACTCTCTAAGAATACTATTGGTGGAGAAGGATGAAGAAGGAAATAGCAGTGTTCGTTTCTAAGTGTCTAATTTGTCATCAGGTAAAAATAAAATATCATAAGTCTGCAACATTAATGCAACCCCTCCATATTCCAGAATGAAAGTGGGAGAAAATTACTATAGACTTCATAGTAGAACTTTCACGGAGTCAAAGGGGGCATGATGTTATATGGTAATAGTGGACAAGTTAACAAAGTCCGCACATTTCCTTCCGATTAAGAATGATTATCTTTTGAACAAGTTAGCCTAGCTTTATATGGATAAGATAGTGAGAATCTATAGTACACTGAATTCTATCATCTCAGATCGTGACCTTAGGTTCACATCTAGATTTTGGCCCAACTTACAAAAAGCCTTACGTACACGTTTAAAATTTAGCATTGTCTTTCACCCCCAGACGGATGGATAGTCAGAGAGGACTATCCAAATACTTGAGGATATGCTTAGGTCCTGCATAGTTCAAGGGGAGTAGAACATGCACCTACCACTAATTATGTTTGCGTACAATAACACTTATCAAGTTAGTATTGACATGGCCCCTTTTGAGGCACTTTTTGGAAGAAAATGCAGAACACTTGTATATTGGGATGAGGTAGATGAAAGAAAATTGATAGGTCCCGAGCTTGTACAAATAACAACATATAAAATTCAAGTTATTTAAGACAGAATAAAGATAGCCCAAGATAGGCAGAAAAGCTATACAAATAATCATCGTAGGGATTTTGACTTTGATAATGGAGATAGAGTATTTATCAAAATTGTACTTAGGTTTGTGAATTACGATAAGCTAAGTTCGTGTTACATATGGTCGTATGAGATCACAGAAAGAATTGGTATCACATAAAGAATTGGGTTAATAACGTATCGATTGAAGCTACCAGATGAGCTCACAAGGATTCACAATGTCTTCTATGTATCTATGCTTAGCAGATACCTAGCGGACCCTTTGTATGTAATCACAATACAACCGATGAACCTAAAGGAAAATTTAACTTTTCAGGAGAAACCAGTATGGATCCTTGACCGTAGAGAATAAGTTCTACACAATAAGATCATTCCTTTAGTTAATGTACTATGGAGGAATCACGTGGTAGAAGAAGCTATAAGGAGCTCAAGTTACAAATGCTTACACTGTATCCCCAGTTGTTTTAAACATGTATGTTTAGTTAAATTTCGATGATGCAATTTGTATAAGGAGTTGTGATTATAAAACCTCAAACTTTTCCTTTCATTGAATATAAATTTTTCTGTTTGGTGAATATTGTTTTTAGATGAATATTAAATCTAAGTGAATAGTGATTTTTAATGGACCCAACCTCGAAATATTGAAAATTATACAGAATAAGTAATATAGTCCAATGATACTGAAACGAATCAGAAATAAATTTGATTGGATAAATTTTGAGAGTTCTAAAAGTTTAGGGTTAAAATGCCCTTTTTAGAAAATAATGGGTATTAATGATTTTAAACCCATTTGAATTGTTTTAAAAGTATGCAATCAATTAATATTGACCTTTAATTGGAGTATTTCACGGTTAATTTGATGGTAAGATGGTTGCGGAAAATTTTCAGAATTGAATTTAGTTAGATGATGAATTAAATACAATAAAGGGCAATTTGGTCTTTTTACATGTCATTAAGGATAATTTGGTCTTTTACTAGAGGTGAGTGGATTAATGAGTCATTATAAGATGACTGATTAGAAATTGACATGTGTAATGCACTAAAGGGTATAAAAGGGTCAAAGTAAGACAATTTGCTTCATTCTTTCGTCATAAACGTGAAAGACCAAACAAAAGGGAGAGAAGAAAAGAGAAGAAGGGACGTTAGGTCCAGGAGGGAGAAGAAGAGTGCAGCTACCATTTTGCATGATTTTGGAACATAAAATGGAGAGATCTTGATCAAGTGGAGGTACTCATCAAATACCTAAGAGATTGGAAGATAAATTAGTAAGTTTTCATAACCTAAATTTCTAGTTTTGGGGCTTTTGATTGGGATAGATTCATGTAAGATAAATGATGATTTTTGACTTTCCATGGAGTAGATAATAAGTATGGAAGCATTTAAGGGTTGAATATGATAAGAGAAAAAGTTATGTTTAGTGAAATTTGTCTTTGGTTCTTAGTTCACTTGAACCAGTCCTATTGTTTTGGCCATAACTCGACCTACAGGCCTCCAAATTGGGTTATCCCAATTGGAGATGAAACCTAAGACATAGTAATAAAAATATCTAGAATATAACTACACCTAATTCTAGCTAAATGATGCTGAAAATTGAGATTTATTATGGAAACTTGATATTGTCCCTGTGTTGAAGCAACTTATGATATTTGGTATATGTTTCATGATTTGTAAGTTGAAATGACATTATTTTTTATGCTATAGAAACTAGATACATATGGTAACAAATGTCTAGAGACTTCAAAACCTATTTTGAACGTTTGATATGTGAAAATTAAGGAATAAGTGGAGGTATGGATTCTGGACATAGGTCATAACCGTGACTCATTATGCATGATTGTGATATAGTGAATTAAATTAGGTGAGATTGTGTTTTGAAGAAATTAGTAAGTTAGCATAGGAAATATGTTATTTAAGTGAATTTTGAAGTTATATTTAGAAACAGAGACTAATAAGTTAGCTTATGGAAGTAAGCAGAAGTACAATTAGCATAAAGGTTACATAATCAAATACTAATCTCAAATTTGGTTAAACCGAACTATAGTTTTCATGTCTTATTTCCAAATTTGGAAATAAATGCCTAAACAAAATGTGTTTTGTGTAGGTAAAGGAGGGGCACCAAATGCGTAAGTGTGCTTGGCAATAAGTTTGCAAAATAGTAAGTGTATTTTAATTGTTTTATATAACTAAATTCTTTGCAAACGAATTGATGACACGTAAGTTTTCTTTAAATTGATTTCAGGCAACTAGCAAGTTATGACTATTTTTTGAATAAACTCTTTGCAAAATAATTAATGACTTGTGATTTATATATTGTATGATTATAAGTTTTAATATGAATGATGCATTGCTAGTATAAGTGTATGTTTTAGCAATATATGAATTGAAATTTGAAAGTTATATTTCATACGATTTGAAGTTATATATAAATTATATTATTAATTGATAAGGAGGAAAGATGATTTTTTAGCCTATGGTCCACCACTATATATATATGTGTGTGTGTGTGTGGTCCATAATTAGGTTTTATACATATTATTATACTGGTGTATAATGGTTAACTTAGTACGGGTAAGCGATGTAGAACCAACTCCGTAACTAGTGGTTAACTAGTTACGAATAAGTGATATAGAACCAACTCTATAATCGTCACTGTATAATGATTAACTTACTACAGGTAAGTGATGTAGGGCCAGCTCTGTAACTAGTGATTAATTCGTTATAGGTAAATGACGCAGAATCAACTTCGTAACTACTAGCATATATGGTTAACCTAGTACGGGTAAGCGATGTAGAACCAGCTCCTTAACTAGTAGTTAACCAGTCATAGGTAAGTAATACAGAACCAACTCCATGACCTTGTGCCTAAAGGTACCGTATGGCAAAGAACTTAGTGGTGGGCTATGTCATATAAGAAAGTTCATGAAAATAATAATGCCGCCATTAGTTACTTTAAAAGTAACTTGAAAGACTTGATTTCAAAAAGCATATATGTTTTATATTGGTATTGTCTCATAAGAAATCAAATGAATTTGTTTTTAGGGAGGATTAAACTATAAAATATGATTTGTATAAAAATGTTAACACTCACTAAGCTCGTTTAGCTCACACTCTACTTTATGTTTTCAAAATAAAACCTCCAAGTGCACGCTCAGGGGCTTCAGTAGCAGGGACTCCACCTCACGGCTAATCAACTTCATCACGACCTATTGTGTAGGCATTTTTTCTTGTGAATGTTTTCGGGAACATTTGCATATTCATGAATATGTTTTAGAATGTATTTTGTGTAAAGAATGCACGTATATGAATGTTTTAAAGTTAAATGCAAGAATATGTTTAAGTTTTTTTGTAAAAGATTATTGAAGTGATTATTGAGATTGCTTGTAAATAGACTTTGGTCGGGTCGGCTATATTTGGGCCCGAGCCCAATAACAACAACCCACAGGCCGATCAGTCAGTCCTACACCTATTGATTAATCTAGGCTTGATCCACACATCCGAGGCCCATTAGCAGAAGGCAATCTCCCATGCAAACACGTAAAAACCTAAACCTAACTGCAAAACAATATAAAAGGTATTATTCTCCCATAATCGAGGTACGAGATCATAACCTAATTTGTTTTTCTGCATCGATTCCCACCTTCACGAAGAAAACTTACTTGGCGTCGGAGGGCTAATCGGGACACAACCCCGATGTGCCTTCCTTGTTTTGCGGTATATTCACGTCGAAGAACAACGCAGAAGGTTGCCAACTCATGGATCCAGCGGTAACGCACCGTTCAGCTGAATCCGCAGAACCAATTGGCGCCCACCGTGGGGCCCGACTTAGGAACCACGCCCGTAACCCACAATCGGCCGGCGACGGCGGCGAATTCGATGTAGCGTTGTCGCGGCCCTGGCGATGCGTCTAGTTTTTTGCGGTACTGCAATTACGCCGCCGCGCATGCCTCTCGCGCGGAATCCTCGATCCTAACGATCAACGGCAACCTCAAACCTTGGAGCAGGGAAGAGCAGAGGCGTGGTATGGAGGATAACGTCGCACCAGGACACACCGAATCTTCAACACCGATCAGCATGAGAACTGCTCCTTCCAGGCATGCACTCCGTCTGACGAAAACAAATCGAGGAAGCAGCCGATCTGTTGATTCGCCAGATCCTGCAGTCCCAGCCGGCGCAACAACAGACGTCTGCGCGACAAACCAGCATGATGACCGATCGCCACCAGACACAAAACCTAGAAAAAATCATGGACGATCGGATTAACGCGGCTATGAGCTTCCGTCCAGATCGCCCGACGGCGAAGATCTGACTCTCCTTTACTCCGAAGATCTTGGATAGCCTCTCAGTACCCGGCACAAAAATACCGACCCCCGAGAAATACACTGGGAAGACCGACCCCCTGGACTACCTGCAGCACTTTCAGTCCATGATGAACCTACATTGTGTCCGGACGCTATCCAATGTAAGGCTTTACAGACGGCCTTCAAGAGGGAGCTCGGCGATGGTTCAACAACTTGCCTCGAGTTGTATCACTTGTTTGAAGATTTCAAGGAGTTATTCTGAATCGATTCGCCATGAGTAGCGACCATGAAACGACTTTGAGGTGATGCAACTCACCCAAGGAGGAATGAGAGTTTGCGGGAGTTCATCACCCGGTTCAACAATGAAGCGGTCGAGGTTCCGACCTTCCTTGCTTGTCCATCGCCTGGCGCTCATGAATATCTGAGGACGAGGAGTTCAAGAAGTCATTAGCCCTCGATCGCCCCGTCTGTTCAGGAAATAAGCAGGTATGACGGTACATTCAACCAAGAAGTGCTGAAAATATCTGGCGTCGGACGGATGATCGCTTCGCCAAATGATAGGGCGAACAATTCGCTGGCGGCAAAAAAGCGGTCGGTTTGGAGAAGGCCACCAATCGGCGAGGATATCGGCAGAGTTCACTCCACTAAACAAGACATATCTTGAAATCTTGGCGGGTGTGAGCGGATGGGAAACTATCGAGGCCGGAAAAAATGAAGACCCTTATAAGGACAGAACCCCAACTTGTATTGCCGTTTCCACAGAGAATTCGGTCACGATCTGAAAAATTGCTGGCGATTGAAAAAGAGATCGAACTCCTCATTCAAAAGGAAGGTTAGGCGGTTCGTGAAACACGAACAAAATGCCGATCGCAGAACGGATCGGACAGACAATAGACAATATACGGAATCGAAATGATAGAAATGAAGGCGACGAACACAAATCTGAGATGACCGACGAGAAGAGAGAGGGCATCAAGGAAAGGAACGACGGAAATCTTTCAATAAAGAAGAAGACCGACCATTTGGGGTCATCAATACGATATTTGGCGGAAATGCACCGGGATCCACCACTAAAGGAAGAAAAGATATGCCAAACAGTCGACAAAGACTCATACACCAAAAAGTCAAGGAGAGCGACGGGGTGATATCATTTGATGAGTCCGACCTCGATGGAGTAAGTTGCCCTCATGACGATGCCCTCGTAGTAATCCCGAACATGGACGGATCGAGGTGAAACGGGTAATGATTGACACGGCGGCTCGGTCGATTCTTGTACTATGAGGCCTTCAAGCAAATGAAGGTACCCGAGGAGCGACTATTACCTCTGACGGCCCCATTAAAGGAGTAACCAAGGCGTCCACCTACTCGTTCGCCGGGTGTATTTGAAGGTGAAGTTTAGGCGAAACCATGTCGATAGAAAGGACGTTGAGTTCTTGGTAAATCAAGTTCCAAGGGCATATAATGCAATAATCGGCGAAGCTACTCAAAATGCCCTCGGTCGGTCGTCTCCACTTACTACCAAGTTATGAAGTTTCCGACACCCCACGGGCTAGAAAATCGTCGAGGTCAACAGAGAATCGCCAGGAATGTTATTTAGCGGAGACTAAAACATTAGATGAGGCGGTAGTCTTGACGAAGTTCTCTCGATGTAAGGCGGACGAAGAGAAGGAGAGATTGAACCCGAGAAGAAAGCAGCGGGTCGTCTTGGATGAAGTCGATCCTTCTAAGTTCACAAACCTAGGTTCCGAGCTGCAGAGGGACCTAGTTAAAGGAATCACAGACTATTTGGTGGAAAACAAGTCAGTTTTTGCTTGGGTATCGAGCGACATGCCCGGAATTTCTCGATCAGTCGCATCGCACTCTCTCGGTATTCGGCATGACTGCAAGCCGATCAGACAAAAGAAGCGATGGCGATGAAGGAGCGAGTGAAGTGATCGAGAAGGAAGTAGCGAAGTTGCTAGAGGCCGGTTTCATCCGAGAGGTCAAATATCCAGAGTGGCTTGCCAATGTTGTGTTGGTGAAAAAGAAGAACGGCAGGTGGAGAATGTGCATAGATTTCACCGACTTGAACAAAGCATGTCCAAAAGACAGCTTCCCCTTGCCTAAGATCGACCAGCTAGTAGACTCCACCTCAGGCCATGAACTACTCAGCTTCCTGGATGCTTTCTCGGGCTATCATCAGATCCAAATGAGCCTGGAGGACGAAGAAAAAACCACCTTCATAACTGACCGAGGCACATATTGCTACCAAGTAATGCCTTTCGGTTTGAAAAATACCGGGGCGACCTATCAACGGCTCGTCACAGAAGTCTTCAAAAAACAGATTGGCCGAACTGTAGAAGTTTATGTAGACGATATGGTGGTCAAAAGTAAGACGTCCGCGGAGCATGTACAAGATCTCCAAGAAGTCTTCCAGACCTTGAATAAATTCCAGATGAAGCTAAACCCAGAAAAATGCGTGTTTGGGGTGGCATCTAGAAAATTCCTGGGGTTTATGATCACTCAGCGGGGAATCGAAGCTAATCCAGAGAAGATTGAGGCATCATCAGATGCCTTCGCCGTAATGCCCGAAAGATGTTGAGATATTGACCGGTCGGATAGTTTATTGGCGTGTTCATCTCCGACTAGGAGACAAGTGCCTTCCGCTTTTCAAAGTCCCGAGGAAAGCGAACATGACCCGATTCAATGGTTGGATGAGTTGAAAAAGCTTTCTAACACTTAAAGCAATACTTGTCCGGCCGCCTATTCGCAAAGCCCGGTAGAAGGAGAATCGATTTTATACTTGGCGAATGCGGAGGGTCGATCAAGCAGTACTTATCCGATCGGAAGGAAGCGAGCAGCACCCCGTCTACTATGTCAGCAAAGTGTTGACCGGGCCAGAAACGCGATATACGCCCATAGAGAAGCTCGCCCTCTCCTTGATAATGGCAGCCAGAAAGCTGAGGCCTTACTTCCAAAGTCATACTATTGAGGTATGGACCGACCAACCCCTCAGACAGTGCCTTCAAAAGCTCGAAACTTCGGGTCGGCTGATAAAATGGGCGGTAGAACTGGGAGAGTTCGATATACAATACAAGCCCCGCATGACCATTAAAGCGCAGGTGTTGGCAGACTTCATCGCAGAGATGAGCCAACCGAGCTCGAAGGACGAGCAGTTCCCCGCCTGGAGCTTGTTTGTTGATGGATCATCCAATGTCGAGGGATGCGGAGCGGGAGTAGTGCTGGTTAGCCCGCATTTGGAAGAAAAGGTGGAGTACGCCCTTCGGCTAGAATTCAAAGCCTCCAATAACGAGGCAGAATATGAGGCTCTGATAGCCGGCCTCCAACTCGCCAAGGAGATGGAGGTGAAGCGCAAGAATACATAGTGACGATCAGTGGTAGTCGGTCAAGTCACCAGGCAAGATGAGGCCAAGGGAACAATATGATCAAGTATCCGGAGCTAGTAAAAATGAAGTTGAGCAATTTCGAGCGAACTCAATCAGCGAGAATAGAACGAGCTCAAACGCTAAAGCGGATGCGCTCTCGAAAATGGCTTCCGACCATGATGTCATAAATAACGTTCTGGTCGAACGATTAGATCGACTAGCATTGTAAAACCGAGGAAGTTCTCAACGTAAATCTTGGTCGATCGAGTTGGGGATGTAACCAATTACATTAGACTTTTAGAAGGAAAACAACTAGAAGACGATCGAAAGCCAAGAAACTAAGAATAAAGGCGTAAGTACGATGAGTTAACGACACTCAGATAAGAGGTCCCACGACCGTCACGCTCGATGCTTGAATGAGGAAGAAGCCGAGCGAGCAATGGTGAAGTCCATGAAAGGATGTCGAAATCACATAGGGGCAGAATGTTGGCTCACCGATTGATCGACGAGGTACTCTTGGCGAAAATGAGAAGAGATTGTCGGGAAAAGGTCGACCGATGTGAGGCTGCCAGAGAAACAATGACTGTCTCACCAAATTAATCGAGGCGAATGCAAATCATGAGCCATCCTATCCCTTTCGCTCAGTGGGGAATGGATATACTGGGGCCTTTCCCTCTCGGTCCCGGACAAAAGAAATTCCTGATAGTGGCAGTGGAGTATTTCACCAAGTGGGTAGAAGCGGAGTCTGTCGCTACAATTACCAAGGGGAAGGTGGAAAGTTTCATTAAGAAAAATATACTATGCCGCTTCGGGATGCCTATGGTGTTGGTTACAGATAATGGTCGACAGTTCGACAACTGCAAGTTTAGAGATTTCTGTGACCGACTAAAGATCAAGCTACGGTTGACTTCGGTAGCCTATCCCCAAAGTAACGGTCTCACCGAGAACACCAACAAAAGATAATGGCGCCTTAAGAAGCTACCGACCGCGAAAGACAGGTGGAAGAAATAGACGAAGTATTGTGGGCATATAGAACCACACCGAGCGGAGCCTGAGGGAGACCCCGTTCAGATGACCTTGGCGAAGCCCCGGTTCGATGAAGCGGCATTACAATCGAGAGGATGTCGGGTTATGAAGAAGAGCGGAATGATGAAGCCCGCAGAGCGAGCTCGTTCTCCTTGCGAGGATAGAGAAAGGCGCCGCCGCTCGAAGCCATCGAAAAAGGCGACCAAGTTCTACAATGGAAGGGTCAAGCCGAGCGATGTAAAGGTAGGTGGGTGCGTCTACTAAAAGCCGAGGCTCTTTGGAAAGCATCCAGAAAGCTCGAGGCGGACATGGGAAGGACCTGTCGGTGATCAAGCAAGTCGCATGGTTCTTACATCCTCAGCGATGAGAAAGGGAAGATTCTACCAAGGCCTTGAAACTCACAGAATTTGAAGGCCTTCTACCAGTAGATAAGTTTTATTTTAGTTAATCTTTCCTTATTAACATTTTTGTATGCAACGCGTGGGAACCTTTTTCCTGTCCCTACCAGACAGGTTTTTTAACGGCCCATGCCTTTATTATCATCAATAAAGCGATTTTCAGATTTCTCGGTAATGAAAAGCTCCATTATACGTGACAATAAAAATTTAATCAACCATCGCCATTGCTCGTCATTTTGTATAGACCGACTACGATCGGTCGGGTTGTCAGGATGAGATCCCTGGGTCCCTCGCCATCGCCATTGCTCGGCATTTTTCATAGACCGATTACGATCGGTCGGGTCGCCAGGACGAGATCCCTGGGTCCCTCACCATCGCCATTGCTCGACATTCTCCATAGACCGACTACGATCGGTCGGGTCGCCAGGACGAGATCCCTGGATCCCTCGCCATCGCCATTGCTCGGCATTCTCCATAGACCGACTACGATCGGTCGGGTCGCCAGGACGAGATCCACAGGTCCTCGCCATCGCCATTGCTCGGCATTCTCCATAGACCGACTACGATCGGTCGGGTCGCCAGGACGAGATCCCTGGGTCCCTCGCCATCGCCATTGCTCGGCATTCTCCATAGACCGACTACGATCGGTCGGGTCGCCAGGACGAGATCCCTGGGTCCCTCGCCATCGCCATTGCTCGGCATTCTCCATAGACCGACTACGATCGGTTGGGTCGCCAGGACGAGATCCCTGGGTCCCTCTCCATCGCCATTGCTCGGCATTCTCCATAGACCGACTAAGATCGGTCGGGTTGCCAGGACGAGATCCCTGGGTCCCTCGCCATCGCCATTGCTCGGCACTCTCAACAGATCGGCTACGGTCGATCGGTCGCCAAGACAAGATCCTTGGGACCTCACTCGGTATCGCCATAGATCGTCTACGATCGATCGATCGCCAAGACGAGATCCCCGACCGCGAGTAACACCTGACCCTACTCTACGTCTGAAACAAGGAACATAAATACAAAAATTGACTTCGAAAAATTGACTTGGAGAAAAGGAAACGAGATTTTCATTCATATTAAATTCACTACAACATGGGAGAAGGGGAACCGCCAACAGTCGAAGGAGAAGGAGAATACCCAGGGGAATACCCAGGGGAAGCCTCGGAAGCGGGCGAAAGAGACGTAGGAGCGGGACCCGGGGGAGTAACCGGAGGAATATCTTCGCTGGGAAGCTCTTCTTCTCCGGGGAGCGACACAACGGGAACAGGAGCAGGACCCGGGAAAACGACCGAAGGAACATCATGAGGGAGCTCTTCCTCTTCGGAGCTGAGATCTAGCCTCTCATCTGGAACATCAACCAGTTCCCCCTCGACTTTCTTTGTGATCCCCTCCAAAGAAAGCCCGAAGGCTTCAAGAATAAGCGGTTCGGCATAGTCTTCAAAAGAAGGGCATGCCACCCCCTCAGGAGCATAGAGCTCGTGGCCCCTCTTCAAAATCGAAAGGGCTACCTCGCAGGCGAGCTCTAAACTCTCTTCGTACAAGAACCGCCTCTTCCATCGCTTGATGGCCTCGATCCGCTGCTCCCGCATGGAGCACCGCACCTCTCGCAAGGTTTTCTCCGCTCTATCTCTCTCCGTCACAGCGGAATGGTAGTCCTGGCGGCACTTCCTGTTGATCTCCCTCTCCGCCCTCACCGTCTTCCTCCACTCCTCATTCTCTTTCTCCCTCTTCCCCTCTACCTCGGCCACCGAGCCAAAGCTCCCACCTCCCTCTCTGAACCGCCTTCTCCTCCTCAAGAGATCGTTTTAGCTCAAGGAGGTCCTCCTTCCTTCACCTCTCGCCACCGCCTTCAAACCCTTCATCTGATCATGGAGATCCTGAACCTCCTGGTCCAGAGTCTCCAAGCGCTGTAGCACGGCAAAAGACATTGTCGTAGCCCACATGCCAATCTGAACAGCCGGGAACCCAACTGTGTTCCCTTCTTCTCCATAAACCCCTCGTCCACGGGGAGTAACCTCTCAAGAAGGTGGCGGGACACCTCGAGGTCCCCGGCGTTATGTCCTTGCCCAACTTGATGGCAGCTCCCACCGCCCAAGGCTCACTACTGTGCCTTCTCCTTCCCCTTTTTCTGTTTACTCGCCCTAGCTTCACTGGCCTGGCGGGGTGGAAGGTCACCCAATCGAACCAACCTCTTCCTTTTAAGAGGAGGGCCCACGTCCTCCTCCTCCTCTACCACTGGAACAATTGTTAATGGCTCTGTCGCCACAGGAAGGTCCCCGGCAGGGGGAGCACCCACCGGCGTAGACGAGGAGACCAACCCCATGGACAAAGCGACGCCCTCACCGGTCTCCGCCTCACTCCCCTTCTTCCCAGAGGCCTGCTTCCTTGACGTGGAAGTTTGGGTAGGCATCCTCACCATGGCTGTACAATGTTAAATTGAGTTAGAAAACAAAATTGATATAAGTTCAAAATTAATACAATCACGAGGAGTCAACCGGACGGGGCGGTTTCCTCCTTCAGCCCGCTAATACGTGGAGGGGGATCGACGAGGAACGAATCGGCTGGGATACCCCTGAATGAGCCTGGCAAAGTCGTATCTGCTGAACTCCTTGATACGACGGGCCACCTCCCACTCCTCCTTGCTGAGGGACAAGGCCGACGAATCGTTCCACTGCTCGGCCAAAGGATACCTCCACGGTCGGCACTCGGAGGAAGATTCTGGGGACTTCACAAAGAAATACTTCGTCCGCCAGGAAGAAATTTTTGAGGGTGTCCTGGCCGGGCGATAGCGAGCATCTCGATATTGAAGAAAGGGGATTCCAGCCCCTGAGCTCGGACTGTGGCTCATCCTCAGGAAATGACGCATAACGCCGACGGTGGGCGGATGGTCAATCGATGGCACAAAGAACGCCAACCCGTTTATAAACCTCCAACTGTTCGGAAGAATCTGGCTCGGCAATAACCCGAACAAGACGCACACCTCGTCCACAATCAGGGCGTACGGGAGCCTCAGGCCTCCCACTGAGAAAAAACTCCCGGAGACGGCGAAGTATCCACTAAAATTGTTGTGGATCCGCTCATGCTTCAAAGCCAAGACGTAGGGATATTATACCTGATGCACAATCTGTTCAACTCTCCCACAGTCATAGACGATGCAGTCATAGGTGGGAACTCCACAACTAAGCCATCCTTTCTCTCCCTCATCGACATCTCTACTTTACCTCCGACCATGCTCCCAGAACTACCCGTCGACATGACTATCAAGAAAAAGGACTAAAGGAATGAAGGAATGAAGAAGCAAAAGGACGTACCTATTTAGAGAGAAGAAATGGGGAAATCGGACGGCGGAATAAAAGAAATTTCTGGGAACCTTGAACGATTTGAGAGCAAATGAAAGCAAAGTGCGATTTGCAGTACGAAAGCAAAAGGTGAAAACCGCCACAACTCACCAACTTTGAGTATTTATAGAGGGTCGGTGGAGGAACCCTCGACAAGGACCCATTCGGACTATGACACATGGCGTAAACCGAGCGATCTCGGACACGCCGCAAGATCTGGGAGAATCGAGGCTATTTAAAATCGAAACGGCACGAACGGTCGAAAGGACACATGATAGCTGTACGACGGTTAAAGGACGATACGTTTGATTCTCGAAGTGTCCGACAAGACGCCGCTCTACAAAGAATACCATCGATCCGCCAAGCGCAAGTCGTGTCCGCAATAGTCGATGAGACCGATCAGTCAAGGGCCCTCAGCCAACCAATAACAATACGAGCAGTTAGGCCCAACAGGTCGGTATCCGACCGGTTGAAACTGACCGATCGACCACATGACGAGCTCTCCTGCTTACGAGCTATGAAGCAACAGACGAGCAACAACGTCCCAACATACTCCCTCGACCTTTCTCTTCGCTCAGATTCAAGGAGTAGGGGGGCTTATGGTCGGGTCGGCTATATTTGGGCCCGAGCCCAATTACAACAACCCACAGGCCGATCAGTCAGTCTTACACCTATTGATTAATCTAGGCTTGATCCACACATCCGAGGCCCATTAGCAGAAGGCAATCTCCCATGCAAACATGTAAAAACCTAAACCTAACTGCAAAACCATATAAAAGGTATTATTCTCCCATAATCGAGGTACGAGATCATAACCTAATTTGTTTTTGTCTGCATCGATTCCCACCTTCACCAGAAAACTTACTTGAGCGTCGGAGGGGCTAATCGGGACACAACCCTCGACGTGCCTTCCTTGTTTTGCAGGTATATTCACGTCGAAGAACAACGCAGAAGGTTGCCAACTCATGGATCCAAACGGCAACGTACCGTTCAGCCTGAATCCGGCAGAACCAGACTTGAAGTCCAAAATTGTGGTGGAAATTTTGATATGATTATTGAAGTGTTTTAAACTTTTACTGGGATTTTAAAAATTCTGGGAACCTTAAAATAAGTTATTATGCTGCGGAAATTTTTAATAAAACGGTTTTAAAAAAACTCTATTGTTTATATTTATGAATGTTGAATCAAAGCTTTTTGATAAAAAGGGGCAACATATTGGATGGTCATCATGAGGTGCCAGGTGGGCTGCCTAGTCCTTTTAGGATAAGGTCTGTCATTAGATGTACAATAAAATTAGATAGTGGAATATAAAAAGAGATACTATAAAATAACATAGGGACAAGGTAATGTCTAGAGAAGAATGAAAACTAAAATTAAATGATATCCAGATGTGGTAGGGAGTAGCAACTTTTTCAAACAAAGTAGTTAAGGAGATTTTAGGAGTTTTTAAAGGGACTAGAGGTAGAAAGAAAGAGTCTTGGAGGTGGAATGAAGATGTACAAAAGAAGGCGAAGATCAAGAAGACTGCATATAAAGCTTTATTGGATAACAACATGGATGAAGAGAAGGTAGCTAATAGAGAGTCATAAATTGGTGAAGAAAGAGGCAAAGAAGATAGTCTTAGAAGTCAAAAGTAGAGCCTATGAGAACTTATATTAGCGATTAAAAAATAAGGATAGGGAAAACGATATATTTAGGTTGGAAAGAGTTAGGGAATAAAAAGCGAGGGAATTAGATCAAGTTCATAGTATAAAGGATGAAGTAGGATGGGTGATCGCAGATAAAAATGACATCACGAGAAGAAGAAAAAGATAATTATGTATCTTTTAAGTGAAGACGGAGATGACATCTTTTACTTAAATGAGCTGAGAACTTCTGAAAATTATTGTAACTTCACTTATTACCGACAAATCATAAAAGAAGAAATTAAATGAGCATTTAGAAAGATGAAGAGTGGAGGGGCAGTATGACCTAATGAGTTGCCTATAGAGGTGTGGAAGAGCTTAGGAGAGTTAGCATGCTAATCACTCTATACTAGAACAAAAGGGACATCTAAAGCTGTAACAACTACAGAAGCAACAAACAACTTAGTCACACCATAAAGTTATAAAAGAGTGTAATTAAGAAAAGAGTGAGAAAGTGTGTCACTTTCTTGGAGAACTAATTCAATTTTATTCCAGGAAGGTCCACAATAAAAGCTTTACAACTTCTTAGATGGTTGATGGAATATTGTAGGGACAGGAAAAGAGACCTATTCATGTTTTTCAATGACTTAGAGAAGGCTTATTACAGGTTACCTAGGGAAGTCGTGTGGAGGTTGTTAGAAGTTAAGAGAGTTCCTGTGACCTATATAAGAATTATTATAGATATGTATGAAGGTGCTAAGAATAAAGTAAGGTTGACAGGAGGAGATACATAGCATTTTTCTTTTAATATCAAACTACATCAAGGATTCTTATTAAGTCCCTTCCTATTTACAATAATTATGAATGAACTCACCAAGAATATCCAAGGGAATGTACCTTATTGTATGTTATTTTTTGATAACATTATTTTAATGGATTAAACAAAAAAGGTGTAAATGGCAAGCTAGAACTTTATAGGGATACACTTGAATCAAAGGGCTTTAAGTTGAGTAGGATTATGAATAAGTATCTAAAGTGTAACTTTTCAGGTCACAGGGTTGTTTTAAGTACCTTGGATCCATTACACAAAACAATGGAGAGAAATATAATATAGCCCATCATATCAAATTAGGGTGGCTTAAATGGAGGGATGCATTAGGAGTTTTATACGATAAGAAGATATCACAAAAGCTAAAAGGTAAATTTTAACGTATAGCAAATTAGGTCAACCATGCCACATGAGGTAAAGTGTTAGCCCATCAAATATGTGCATATTAATAAGTTAATGGTGGTAGATATGATGATACTTTGTTGGATGTACAACTTTACAAAAAAGGACAAGGTCGAGAATATAATGATAAAGGATAAGTTTGGGTGGCTAACATCGATATTAAGTTAAGGAAGACAAGACTTAGATAGTTCATATATATTAAACGAAGACATTTTGACATCTTAGTGAAAAGATGCAAAAAGATTATACTTAAGGACTGTAAGAAAAGAAGAGAAAGGCCTAAGAAGATTAGGGGGAGGTGATCAAGTATAATATGGTTTTACTAGGGCTTATTGAGGACTTAACTTTTAATAGAAAACTTTGCGTAACTACGATATTGGTAGAGGATCTTATATAAAAAGATATTTTTCTTTTCGTGAATATGTTATTTCCTTTTCATAGGCCTTTTGAACTTTTTCCTTCTTTTTTTTTTCATAAGTTTTGTAATTACCTTGAATATCTTGGTTATTAGTATTCGCCCTTTAATTTAGTTTATTTTTTCAATTGCGTGATTGTTTTATTTACTTACTTTTCTTTCTTATCTATTTATCTATTTCTTACTTTAATATTTATTTTAATTTTGAATTTTTATATTTATTTTATTTCTAATATTTATTTTCTTACTCTTATTTTATTTTATTTTTATTTATGCAATTATTATTTATTTATTTGGTTATTATTTTTCTCTTTAAATTATTTTCAATATTTTTCTTTCTTTTATATGTGTCTATTAGCAACAATACCTTTAATAATTGGAGGTAAGGATTCGCACTACTGAATCTCACCAAACCCTGCATCTCAATGAAATATCTTTTAAGATATTGTTGTTGTTGTTGTTGTTTGTGTTGTTATTGTTGTTGTATATATCTTAGTAGGAACAAATCTCCTAAATCACATAATCTCTTACGATAGAAATAATCTCTTAAGATCCATGAATCTTTAGAACATTAAGAAATTTGTTTTTCTAAAATTTTTATATGAATAATATACAACTCGACAAGACCATACCCTATACAAACAAATTAAATCAATTTTAGAAACAAAAAAATAATATAATCAAGAGAAAATCAACCTGGCTTCAAGACTTTGCTTATAGGGTTAATTGTTATTTCTAACAATAGTAGAGTTGTTCTTCAGATTAAAGAAGTCCTTCAAAATAGTTTGTAGTCTTTTTCTTTGGTCAATTCTACTTTTATTTCTCTTACCAATTTATGTAGCCTTCTTGTCTAATATTTTTTTAATGATCAAAGAACCAACAACATATACCCAAGTAAGGATGACAGGAGGAGATACATAGCATTTTTCTTTTGATATCAAACTACATCAAGGATTTTTATTAAGTCCCTTCCTATTTGCAATAGTTATGGATGAACTCACCAAGAATATCCAAGGGAATGTACCTTATTGTATGTTATTTTTTGATAACATTATTTTAATGGATTAAACAAACAAGGTATAAATGGCAAGCTAGAACTTTATAGGGATACACTTGAATCAAAGGGCCTTAAGTTGAGTAGGACTATGAATAAGTATCTAGAGTGTAACTTTTGAGGTCACAGGGTTGTGCCTATATTAAAATGAATATTGGTCTATAAGTTATACTATAAAAAGATGTTTTAAGTACCTTGGATCCATTGCACAAAACAATGGAGAGATAGATAATATAGCCCACCGTATCAAATTAAGGTGGCTTAAATGGGAGGATGCATTAGGAGTTTTATATGACAAAAAAATATTGCAAAAGCTAAAAGGTAAATTTTAACGTTTAGAAAATTAGGCCAACCATGCCACATGAGGTGAAGTGTTGACCCATCAAACATGTGCATATTAATAAGTTAATGGTGGTAGAGATGATGATACTTTGTTGGATGTACAACTTTACAAAAAGAGATAAGCTCGAGAATATAATGATAAAGGATAGGTTTGGGTGGTTAACATCGATATTAAGTTAAGGAAGACAAGACTTAGATAGTTCATATATATTAAACGAAAACATTTTGACACCTTAGTGAGAAGATGCAAAAAGATTATACTTAAGGACTGTAAGAAAAGAAGAGAAAGGCCTAAGAAGAGTAGGGGGAGGTGATCAAGTATAATATAGTTTTACTAGAGCTTATTGAGGACTTGTCTTTTAATAGAAAACTTTGGGTAACTACGATATTGGTAGAGGATCTTATGTAAAAATATATTTTTCTTTTTGTGAATAAGTCATTTCCTTTTCATAGGCCTTTTGAACTTTTTCCTTCTTTTTTTTCATAAGTTTTGTAATTACCTTGAATATCTTGGTTATTAGTATTCGCCCTTTAATTTAGTTTATTTTTTCAATTGCGTGGTTGTTTTATTTACTTACTTTTCTTTCTTATCTATTTATCTATTTCTTACTTTAATATTTATTTTAATTTTGAATTTTTATATTTATATTTATTTCTAATATTTATTTTCTTTCTCTTATTTTATTTTATTTTTATTTATGCAATTATTATTTATTTTGTGCTTATTATTTTTTTTCTCTTTAAATCGTTGTCAATATTTTTTCTTTCTTTTCTATGTGCCTATTAGCAACAATCCCTTTAATAATTGGAGGTAAGGATTCGCACTACTGAATCTCACCAAACCCTCCACCTCAATGAAATATCTACTAAGATATTGTTGTTGTTGTTGTTTGTGTTGCTATTGTTGTTGTATATATCTTAGTAGGAACAAATCTCCTAAATCGCACAATCTCTTACGATAGAAATAATCTCTTAAGATCCATGAATCTTTAGAACATTAAGAAATTTGTTTTTATAAAATATATATATGAATAATATACAACTCGACAAGACCATACCCTATACAAACAAATTAAATCAATTTTAAAAACAAAAAGGTCATATAATCAAGAGAAAATCAACTTAGCTTCAAGACTTTGCTTATATTGTTAGAGTTGTTCTTCAAATTAAAGAGGTCCTTCAAAATAGTTTGTAGTCTTTTTCTTTGGTCAATTCTACTTCTTTTATTTCTCTTACCAATTTATGTAGCCTTCTAGTCTAATATTTTTTAATGATCAAAGAACCAACAACATATACCCAAGTATTAGGGTAGGTAAACTGGATTAAAGCTATGCAATAAGAATTTTTAGAGAGAAATAGACACTCAAAAGTTGATGTCTTTACAAATAAGGAAAAGGGTAATTGGTAATAAATGTAAATATTTGACGAAAAAGGGAATGGGTTTAACGATTGATTGATTACAAAACCTTACAACCAAATAGAGGGGATTAGACTATAAAGACATGTTTTCCCCATAATTAAACTAGTTATTATTCATTTATTTATTGCTTCAGCTAGTACAAGATAATGGCTTATTCATTAGATAGACATACAAAGTATTTTTGCATGATTTCTTGAATAAGGAGGTGTTTATGCTACCTCTCACTGGATATATGAGAGCTAATTGAGGAAGGTCAAGTGTGTCTACTAAAGAGGTTTTTGTATGAATTAAAGCAAGTCTCAAGACAATGGAACATTGAATTCATGAATTTCTTAATATTTTTAAGTTTTATTTAGTCATGGTATGATTATTGTTTGTTTATTAGACTATAGCGTGATAATTTCATCTCTTCTTATCTACATAGATGTGATAGATAGAATCAATTTAACGAGTCATGGATTCAAAGTTTACAATAAAAAACTTGAAATATGTGAAGTATTTTCTAAGTTTAGAGATTAACAACAGAGATGTAAAAAAGGACCTGACCTAATTTTGGCACGGGTTGATTAGGTCACGGGCAATCGTTACTTTCAAAACGACCTCGTTTTGAAAGTTAAAAAAAAAAGGCAGGACGAGGCGGGCTAGATCAGGGGCAGTCCTAGCCTAGCCTGACCCATTGACATCTCTAATTGACAGATTAAGGTATTTTTTCGAGTCAACATAATTCTAGTTAGGATATTTTGATAAATGTAAGGTTGGACAGAACTATGGTAACTGAATTTGCCTAACCTAAAGATCTACAAATGAATTAGGGAAATAGTGTACTACTGAAAGATCCAAAACAATTCAAAAGGTTAATTGGTAGGTTATTAGACTTAGAGCATCACAAGAACAAATGCTAGTTACTCAGTTTAGCAGTTTAGGAAATTAATGACGTAGCCAAGGAAACGTCATTGGAATGCAACAATGTAGTTATTGAAATACTATAGTAAATATCCTTCAAAAGGCTTGTCTTTTCCTGTTGAGAATGACTTGCAAAAGGCAACAATGTAGTTTCAGAAGCTCTTTTCTATTTTCGTGTGTTTCGAAGTGGTGCTTTGGGGTCCTGGTGTTAGAAATTTTTGCCCCAAAAGGCAATTTTGTGAATGTCTCTGAAGTTGGGCTAACATTAATTGCAATTTTGGTTTTTAAATAAATTACCGGTTAAGTTACGCCATTTGATCCAGATAAAGATAATAAAGTGGCCCAAGTAATGATCTAAATTAATGGGTCAAAGTTCGGATGGAAAATAGGTCCCGATCAGTGTGGACCAGGTCTATATCGACCTTGTGATGGGGAAGCCCGATATGGAAGCTATATATAGGTTAGGTCTCCTGCAGTTCCCAAAACAAAAAACAAAAAATTTTCAAATTTTCTGTAAAGCTTCCCCGGGGTGTTTTGGGTCAGTTTCCGGGGTGTTTGTGTGAAAGTCTAATTGCATATATTATGTATTCAGCTAAAAGGTGTTTCATAATATGTGTGATCGGATTTTCAGGAAAGATACTATCAATAGCTTTAGTATCGTTGTTGTCCTACATTTGTGCTGATTTAAAGATCATCATCATGAAGTCACCTTTTCAGTCAACTAAATTAGTGTCGTCATTGAAACCCTTGCTGGTTTCAATATAAAGGATTAGACGGAGAATTGGACGTAGGATGTTTTGAAGGTTATGGAGATAGCTGTAGTAGAAATGGCCATATGGAAGGATAATCCATCTCCAATTACATCCATGAGCTGTTAAGCTCACAAGTAGCCTATGAAGCCTATGATTAGTCTAACAAATTACATCTGATGACCATTAGAAAATCCATATCTAATCATCTGCAAAGTGAACTTCCGAACACAGATATAGCGAAGGAGTTTCTTGGTAAAGTCTCCCAGAGGTACACAGTCTTATCCAGTATTGAGACATGTGCCTTCCTGAAGGTATTATTCTCCATAAAGTATACAGAGGAAAAGGGGAGTAATGGAGTACTTATCAAGAATAATTCATTTTTACAGTAAGTGAAAATGTTGAGACTTCAATGCTTTGATATCCCATTGTGTTGTTGAGGTGGAGAAACTATAGTAGTTACTCCTACAGTCCTGGAAGCAGCTTAAGGGAAGACAAAGATGAAGCTCATGAAGTTCAAAGGTAGAAAGCTCAAATCTTCTCCACTTGCTGAAGCTGGTCAAAGCCAGTTCCAGTACATGTCCTTGAACATGAAGACATAAAGAAACCGACAGTATGAGGTTTAAGGGAAGACTGTGACCATCAGGTTACTCTTGGTTTATCAATTATGAATTTAATTTGAGATAGTTGCATTAAGTATCAGTGACTATTCAGTGGAACATCTGATCAAGGTGGTTCCACAATGCAGTAATTCATATCCAGGATGAAACCAAATAAGGGGAGGAGGAACTGATGGTGTACAACAATAAAGATGTGGAAGTGATATCTATAGGGGTGTATGTACTGAACTTTACAGTAAGGTTCATTAGGGTATACACGACACATTTTATATATGTGATCTTTTGATCAATTAAGGACACTGAAAGTTGACGTTTTGCATTTAGTACTTCTGTTATATAGTTGTGGTTTAATGCAAAACATAAAGGTGCAACTTTCTTGTCATACAGTTTGTATAGAGTGTGTCTTATCCCGGATTAGATATATACTTCTTCGTATCATGCTGAACAAAATATGAAGGACCTGATGAATGAGAAGTCATACATGATGTGACATAAAGGCACTGGGGCCAACTTATACTTCTAACTTGTTGAGTCTGATACATAAAGTTTTCGGTAGACCTCATACAATTGCATAGTGAAACTATAAAGTATTCTGACATGTCTTGGTAATTTTTCACATCAAAGTCATGTGTTCTTGCTTAAAGTCTGAAGGTTGAGAATCAGTTGGGAAAAATTCATCAAGATAGTCGGATTTGACCGTGGAGGAGAATATCATGGCAAACATGATGATTCAGGACTTTAAAAGTCCATTTGCCAGATAAATGAAGCCAGTTGGAATAGTGACTTAGTTCACTATGTCGAGTAGTTCTGAGCAAAATGGTGTGTTGCCATAGGGCATGGCTCCACCCTAAAGGACTTAAAGAAGTCAATGCAGAGCAGGACTAATCTACCTAATTAGAAACTCAGCCTTGCACACACTCGTGTAAAAGGCTGCCCTACCTCAGTAGGCTCAGTCGGATAATCCTTATAAAGAAAATTTGCATACTCGTTTCTTTCATTACTATTTAGTAAATATCTCAACCACTTTAAGGCTACAGATTTTGCTGTAGATAAGGAGGGACCAGAATAGTGGAATCACTAATAGCCAAGTTTCTGGATCACCATGTCTATGATGGTGGGTCTTTTGACTTTTCGAACGATAGTAGGGTGGATACTACAGTTGTCGCGTATCCAACACTCATACAGTTAAATCTAGTGGATCTAGATTTTTATACCGTACTTGTACGGGAACAGGAACCCATACCTGTACACAGAGGGATTCCTGGGGGTACAAGATCTAATAAGGTTGAGTAAATCCACTGGAATGAGGTGACCTGCTATCCCATTTGACAACATAGTCTGTCAGGTGTACTGGGCTATGTTATTAGACATATTACAGATCCAGTTACTGTTACAGAAGCTATTTCTGGACCCAATGCGGATGTGTGGTGGGATACGATGAATGACGGGATGCAAGACATGAAGCATAGTAAGGTCAAGGGGAGCTAGTTGATTTGCATCATAAGCAGTTTTTCAGTTATCAATAAAGTTTGAGACCTAAAGGATTTCAGGATAAAGTTCAATGGTTTAATGGCTCGCTCAATTGCATAAAGGTTCACTCAGGAAAAGGCTGACTTTGTGTTACCTTTTCTCCCGTATCCTCGTAGGATACATTTGAGTGATAAAAGCAATTGTAGCTTATGATGATAAAGAATTCCATCAGAAGGTTGTCATAACCATCTTCCTGTGTAAAAACCTTTATAAAGTGGTCTATGAGGTACAATCTGTAGGGTCCCAGGATCCAAACAATACTGACATAGTCTGTGAGTTATGCAGATCAATATATAGTTTATAGTAAATCTCCTGAAGGTGATACCTTACATTTGGTGAGGTTATGGCCTCTTCCAGCTTCTTGGAAAATAAAGTTACAGGATGCCTATACTATGAAGTTAAGGGGAGCAAGTTATCTTCCTATTACAGTATATGGATGGTAAATTGCTCACATCAAATCACTTGATCATGTTGTATGAGGTTAAGCAACTTTTGGTCAAGAACCTTGACATAAGGACCTTAGTATAGCATCTTCTGTCCTAAGTATTCAAATTTACCAGGACATATCTCGACACACAACAGATCTCTCAAAGATTGCATACATTTAGTATGTGTTACAAAGGTTTAATACAGTTGGCAGTAAACCTGTTGTAACACCCGTCTCTCACAGTGAGAGATAATCTTTGGTACAACATCCAAAGAATAAAGTAAAGAGAGATTATGAGGAATGTTCCGTATTCTAGTATGATGGATAACTAATGTATGCTCAGTTATGTACTAGATAAGACATTGCATTTACTGTTTGACTGTTTGGTTAATATCTGGTTAACCCAGTGATAGACTTTCAGAATACAGTCAAGTGAGTATTGAGATAGTTAAAGGAATCAAGGATTATATGTTGACATATAGTAAGGTCAACAGATTGTACCTCGTAGGGAATTCAGGTTTAAAGTTAGCTATGTGTTCGGATGATTGAAAGTTTACCTAAGGTTACAGTTCAAGTTTGCAGATGGTACATTATCGTAGAAGTGTGTCATAGAGACACGTGTAACTTCCTCGACTAGGCATGCAAAGTGTATGCCAAGGGGCTACTTCACAGACGGTTTAACTCAGAAATTTAATTTCTGAGTGGTCTGTGGTCCATTCAGTGGTTAGACCCATCTAGTTTTACTGTGACATTCTTCTTACAGTGTTGTTTCATAACAACGAAGAATATCACAGGGTCATACCAGTTAAGGATCAATTAGTTGGTCATAAAGGTGTTGACATGAAAAGTGACATCAAGGTTTGGAGTATTTAAGGACTGAGGAATTATGAGTCGATCCTTTGACTAACGGACCTCACCCACTTGTGTTTGTAACACAAGTATACAGTATGAGTGTTGTGATGTCGTTAGACACTGCCGGTTAGGGGATCGTTAGGTTTGCTCCATGTACATTTGTACATTGTATTGTGATAGTATGATAGTTATGATAGAGATGATCATCATTTATCCTCAGTATTACGTGTCATCATACATCGTCATAGTACGTATGAAAGTCTTAAGATTTGTGTCAATCTTAAGCATTTGAAGGTCATTGGGCATATATACAGATTGACCTTGTGCCTATGTCATTTAGACACATACAGTTTAACATAACTAGCTATAAAGTTTGACATGACATAGGGGATATAAGTTTTTAATCCCATAAAGAGTTCTCTAATGCAGTTTAGCATTCAGTTGGAGAACATAAAGGATTTCTCTAATGTTGTTTAGAATAAAGTCAGAGAAATTGAGACCGACAAACGAAGATGATACAATTTAGATCATAAAGGTATCATCGTAGTTTGCCACACTCCATTTTCCCATTCATGTTAGTGGGGTATTAGGTATGCGTGATTGTATTGGATTTGTGTCACATATGACACATGCATTTGATACTTTTCGGTACCGAAAGCCCTGCAGGACAGAATGATGGACTTTCATTATCTTTGGATCAAATGTCTTGTTTTCACAAATTTAGACGTCTATAAAGTTGCGTGACTTACCGGGTTTTTTAAATTGTTTTTAAACTACAATCTACCGCAATTAATGATAGTCCAAAGGGGAGATTGTTAGACATTTTTGCTCCAAAGGGCAATTTTGTCAATGTCTTTGAAGTTGGACTAACATTAATTGCAATTTTGGTTTTTAAATAAATTACCGATTAAGTTACGCCATTTGATCCGGATAAAGATAATAAAGTGACCCAATAAATAATCTAAATTAATAGGTCGAAGTTCGGATGAAAAATGAGTCCCGATCAGTGTGGACTGGGTCCATATCGGCCTTGTGATGGGGAAGCCCGATATGGAAGCTATATATAGGTTAGGTCTCCTGCAGTTGCTTAGAAGAACGTTCACGAGCATAAGGACCCGGAAAATTCGGAAACGTTTGAAGCTCGAAATCGGCATCAGAATTCGAGATGAAACCGAATCCAGGTATTCCGCATTACTTTTATTTTTGATCCTTTCACGTGATCCTGGGGTACGTAATAAGGTCTCCTCTACATACTAGCACCTGGAAGATCATGAACGAGTCTACTGTTTCGCATTTTTCAGCAAAGGCTTAATATAGGTGTATGGGTACTTGCTTGACAGAATTGTAATGGTTATATTGTCTGTTAAGGGATTTCCATGTTCAAGTACGGGGCCAATTCCACTACTTGACAACAAGGTAGTCGTAAACATTTTAGATAATTCAGTATTTCAAAATCCACAAAGCATTTGGATTTGGATTGCCATATTGTTCGGCAACTCCAGAAGGGCTTCATCTAGCCTCTGTTTGTGTTGGCAGGCATTTTTATAAAGCCTTTGCTGCCAGTGTTCAACAACCGAGTCTGAAGTTGGTTTAGTCGATTCTCCCAAACTCCAACTTGAGAGAGAGCTGTTGGAATATACTGAGTGTTATGGGAGCTGAGTGATATCGCGAAGGGTAGTGACAAACATCAAACCTTCTGGCATCATCTTCAGTCCATGCAGTGATACAATTTTTAAACTCCTAAGGCATGGCATTGCACCTTCTTCCACTTCCCAGTCTTGTAATCTCCATATATATACAAGTTCAAGAACTTCAAGTTTAGGGAAACCATGAGCAGAGCACACCATTGTCGAGTCTCTGAATGACCCGTTACCCAGTGACAAAAATCTCAAGTTAGGCAGCTTCTCTAGGATACCCACTGGATCTTTCTGAAAACCACTTGCTTCCAAGCTCAACTTAACAAGGCTTAATGGCAAAAATTCCAGGTTGCGACGCACAGAATTATGCTGCACATTTTCTTCTATTTTCCCCTCTATCCTTAATTCTGTGAGACCACGACACCGTGCAAGAGGCCTCAGATCTGGAAAAGAACCCTTCCAAGTTCTCATCCTCAGGATACGTAGCCGACCCAGTTGAAATATAGGAGAAGACAAGACCTCCTCAATTTCGTACGTTGTCGAGAAAAATACTGCCAAGTTGCGAAGGTTCGTCAACTTGAGCTTTGCGTCGTTTCTTATTAGATTTTCGGCTGCTGTCCACTTCAAAGTTTCCAAGTGTTTCAAGGTGTCCATTCGCCAACTTTTGTTTAGCAATGTCCCAAAGTTCACTACCAGATGTCTCAAATTCTCTAACTTCCACACCACATCAGCTAATTTTACGTCCTGGTTGTGGGTTCTCATGTCAAGTGTGTATAAGTTCCTGAGGTTCCCTACTGAATTCGGTATTCGAATCCTTCCCTTCTTGGGCGATTTTGTTCTTAGTTGAAGATACCTCAGGTGTATCTCATTACCAATTTGTCTAAGCACATTTTTGCCACCTAGAGACGGATTCGTAACATTCAAGACTCTAAGCAGTTTAGCGTTCTTGAGGATGGAAATTAGTGGCCGTCTAGCGTCATTATACTGATTTATATCACTGAGAAAAAAAGAGAACGAAGCTGTCGATCTCGATTACCTGAAATGAAGCTTTGAATTGGCAGATTGGCAAAGTGGGCATTTTGCTGACAATGAATAGAAACTCTGCGAAGGGTCGAGTGTCGACTTGTGGAAGAATCACCAAACTCTGTTATCGGAGAGACCGATCACTCCATAGAAATTCTCGTCTCTTGCCTTTGAAACGCAAATGTCTCGCATAAGATCATGAAATCGAAATGTTTTCATGCCTGTTCCATCGAATCCCACTTGACTCACTTGAACCATGCATCTGTTTACAAGCTCTTTCAGATACTCCTCTGCTACATCTTCCATTGTCTCGTTTCCTTCTTCCATTAATTGTGGTACAAAGCCTTCGGCGATCCACAGTCGTAACAGTTGCCTCTTTCGAATCTCGCAATCCTCTGGAAATTGAGATAGATACAGAAAGCATGGTTTTAAGTGGTAAGGCAAATCGTAGTAGCTTAGTGTTAGTATTCCATACACTCCTCCGTAAGGATGTTGCTGCAACTTCTTGAATTGTCCATTTATGTTTCTGTAAACTGCTTCCCACTCGCTCAATGATTTCTTGGTCGCCAACAGACCGCCAAGGACAGCAATTGCTAGGGGCAGTCCTCCACATTTCTTCACCATCTCTTGTCCCAACTTGTCGAATTCTTGTTGGTTGTCTCCCATCAAAGAATTGACATCACCAGCAAATGCCTTACTGTTTAGGAGCAACCATCCTTGTTCGTCTGTCAAAAATGGCGGCTCTATTGGCGAGCTATTAGAATCTGCAAATGAAGCAACTTCTTTGTTTCGGGTTGTAAACAAAATTTTGCTTCCTGATACCCCATTAGGAAAAGCATATTTTAAACTT
Organism: Erythroxylum novogranatense; assembly: GCA_029891385.1. Lineage (NCBI taxonomy): Eukaryota > Viridiplantae > Streptophyta > Magnoliopsida > Malpighiales > Erythroxylaceae > Erythroxylum > Erythroxylum novogranatense. The sequence continues at coordinate 39,525,343 of CM057228.1, forward strand.
TCCCAAGCTCTGCTGCTCCAAATATCGTCCAAAACAACCAAGTAGCGTTTCCCTTGAAGCACTTCGTAGCATTTCTCAAACAATTCAGCTTCTGTTACAGAGATATCAGTCGAACAACCAACTTTTCTCAGGACCGAACACACAACATCCCTCGTGGAACAATTCTGGGAAACAAAAACCCAAGCACACAAATCAAATTGTCGCTTCACGTCAACGCTGTTGTAAACTTTCCTCGCGAGAGTGGTTTTTCCTAGTCCACCCATGCCAACAATTGAAACTACGAGCAGACGTGCATCTCTTGCCAACAACTGTGACTTAAGTTCCCTGATAGGTCCCTGCAAAGTGCAAACTTATAATATCACCTTCTTCTGCATGTGGATATGATCTTCTGAATCGTTGTTGCATCTCACTCCCAGAGTTAGGCCCCTGTCCTTCAGTCACAAATTTGATACCATAAATCTGCATACCAGCTGAAATGTCTTGAATCCTGTTCCTTATAGACAAGATCTTGCTGTGTAACTTGGGTTTGAAGAATATGGAAGTGATCTTCTTTGTGTATCTCTGCAACCCATCGCCCGTACCTGCAACCTTAAGAAGAAAAGTATCGATAACGTCCTCTGTGTCGTAAGCTATGTCTCTGATCTCAGCAACCCAGTTGCGGACACGTTCATCTTGATCCTGTCTTTGGTCTGCATCTTTTAAGAAGCAGAGCATGCGCTTAAGTTCAGCTTGTAGGCGTTTGACTTCCTCCTCTGCACCGAATAAGGAGGTTGATTTTTGGTTGAGAAAGTCGCCAAATTTTTGGATAGCTAAAGAAAGAACTGGTTGTGCAGTGTAAGAAATAATAGTTTCTGCCATGTCTCGTCGTCCTCTCTCTTCTTCTTCTTTTCTGTTAGAGCTCTTACACCAAAGAAAACTCTCAAGATATGAACGTGGTTTGAATTGGAAAACCAGTAAGTCTGGTAAATCCACACCATGCTCCTTTTTAAATCCAGCGTACCAAGTTGACCCAATATTTTATTCGTCGAGAAAAGAAAGAACATCATTTACATTTTCTTTACAGTTGCCTACACATTTGAACACCATTTCCTTGAAATATCCACCAACCGGTCCGAAATCGTCGTAGATAAAGCCTTCCCCTGTTATTTATATACTCCAGATTCGGCGGCTGATGTACAGGCCAGTCAAGTTTTGAAGAAGAAAGCATGTTCCTGAAAGGCATAGTCACCGAGGTTCTTTAATTATTTGTAGACATTTTACGCGGTTTGAAACAATGTCTGGGTTGTATGGCAAAAACAATGATCAAGTTGATCTAATTTAAACTGGGGCGCCACTATCAGCGTCTGGGTGGTGTAGTTGGTTATCACGCTAGTCTCACACACTAGAGGTCCCCGGTTCGAACCCGGGCTCAGACATTGGGTTGTTTTGCTTTCTAAAATTCTTTAAAACCAATGAGCTTTGCGCAATATTTTGAAACACAAAAGGAGGGAGGAAACGAATTGGCCGTAACTGTGAAGGATACGATAGAGTTACTATATAGGAAGAGTTATGATCATCATATACGATAGAGACAATGCATCCACAGATTCATAGTAAATCCAAGAACTGTAGAGGTATATAAACTATCACATGTAAGCCACCAGGCTAAAAAGCTAGTTATTCAGATTTCTTACGTACCTTTGAGTTCGCTGCAGGGCTTCATACCTGGTTTTCAGTTTTAGGTACTCCCTATAGCTGCTCTGTTACAACAACAAAAACCACCCCCCGGACCAACAATACTCTTCATGGGTCTGAACCTTGTTTCACCCCCGGACTTGGACTAATATTTACTTGGGTTTTGCATAAGATTTGAAGTTAATATCATAACGTAAAACGCCAACACCGACCAGAAAATAAAACATTTTCAAGTGCCTGACCCATGTTAATGATCAAATGAGGATTGTCAAATTGCACCCTGTCTTTCAATCAAAACCTGACCATGCTAAAACAATACCTTCTAAATATCAAAGGCCGTAACTCTTTCTATATAGGAAGAGTGTCTCTTTATTTATTCTTAATGTCATGCTCTTAATTATACGATATCATTCTAAGATCATAAGAAGGTACAGAGGCCTTATTCTTGGAAATTAATACTCCCTTCAAGACAATTTTCATCCACAAAGATTACTCCAAAATCTAAATAGCCAAACCCAACCCTCGATTGTTTAATGAATTCAAATAAATATATAAATTGTTGGTTTAATAATTAATATGTACGTGTGTTTAGTTAGATAAGATCAAACAATTTATTAAAAAAGATTCTTATTCTTTTTGTATATATTCAACATTTATTAGTTTAATAATAATAAGTTTATGTCTCATTCTTTACATGGCATAAGTGCCAATTTTTTATAACATTTATCCATTGTATGACTACTATTATTAGGGATGACAGTGGGCGGCATAATTTTACTTTTTTAAATAAAATAAAACAATGTCATTTTATTTTGCGTTACCAAACCCTAAGGCTGTAACAGTCTGAGCATGTCTTTATTGGACTGACAAATTGAACTAGCACGTTTACTTTAAGTCGGGCTGAACCCGGGCCCTTTTACTTGACCTAAGTATCACCACAGTAAGTACATTCAGGACGTTTGCTACTAAAGTGCTTCTAAAAGCCATCTCGTTGACCAACCTAGATCTGGTATTGGCACGTTTGTGAAATGACATCGTTTTACCAAGCTGAGAGCAAAATGACCTTGTTTCTTAATTTTATGACTTAATTGGACTGGTCGTTTTATCCGAATAAATATGAACCCATTTAATTTTCAATCTAATTTATGTTTATAACTTTTTTGAGAAAAAAAAACCTAAGTAATATACTCACTGGTTTTCTTGAAAAATGAAGAACCAAAAATTTGAAAAAAATGAATGACATAGAAAAAGAAAAAATAAATGTTATTATTTATTGTTTTTTTCGAGAATCTGCTCATATATTAATTAGTCAATTCGCAAGATTCCTCTTGCCTAAGACAGAATTTATTAGTTTTAAGTCTTTTTATATATTTTTGACTTTTCGATGAATTTATTATTTTTCTTTTCAATTCTCTCATACAATATAATTAGTAAATTATATTTTCAAATTTTATATTACTTGTTTATCTCTTTATATTTTAATTAAAATTTTGTTTTAAATTATTATTGTCAAAAATGAATTACTATTTATATTCTTAAAATACTAAATTTGTTTAATCTCACTAATAAAATATATTTATCAAATTTTAGGTTATTTATTAATCTCTTTATACTTTAATTGAAAATTTTAAATCATTATTTTAAAACTAATTATTATTTTAATTTGTTTAAGAAATGGAATTATTAATTGGTATATATAAGCCAATTTGTTTAAGATAATTTCAGTATGTGTTAAAATAATATTTAAACTATAAAGAAGTATATTTAAGATACATTAAAAAGAAGTTAGAATAAAGTTATTCTTTTCTATTGACCTTCTTTAAATATACTTCAACTTTTATAAATCTTTAAATAAATGATAATATAAAAATACAATTTTCAATTTTATAAGTCTTTAAATAAATAATAATAATATAGAAATATAATTTTTATTTTATTATCATTTTAAATTTTATGTTAGAATCTTTCTTAGTTAAATTATTATATTTATTATTAGTTTAATATATATTAATAGGCATTATTAAAGTATTTTTGTTTAATAAAATATTTTATTTTATATAATATTTTAAATATTCTTATAACTTTTACTTCTTATTTATTATATATCAATTTTATAGGGTTGTAATAATAATTAAAATTTTAAACTTTAAAATTTTTCTTTGTTTGGTTTGATATCTGGATTTCAATCGCCTTACACTCTTTTCTTAGGTTATCTTCTTCTTTTCACTTTAATTAATCTACAACTCCTCTTCCTCAGGCAGCTCCTTGTTCTCCACTCTCCGGTCCTCCCTCTACAACTCTGCTCCACTCAACTCTACTTCATTTGCTCATTTAGAGAATTTTCATTTCCCACCTGCTTTCTGACTTCTTCCAACTGAATCGTAAGATGATTCTTGGCAAAGTGTTTAAATAGTACTTAGTGCTTGTTTGTCAGTGGGCCTGAAGGTTCTTAAACTCGATTAATAGTCTTTGAATGAATATAGATAAATGACACAGAAGGTGGAAGAAGGAGAAATGGCAACTTCTTTCTCACTAATTAAGGGATTTGATGGCAATTAACTTGCAACAAATAAGATTTAGTTCCCATAGTTGGAAATGCCGTACAGAATTGCAGCAGAAGATACACTCCGATATGCGCTACTTAAACCAGCATGCCAGTAAAGCGAAGCTCTAGTTGATAAGAAGCCTTGTTCAATAAAGACTTGAATTAAGTTCCCCATTTTGAGCCTTTTGGTAGAAAACGGATGAAATCCAAAATTAAACCGACTGAAATAGTTAGTAACATACAAATATCTCACATATAAGGTTCTCTCTATATGTATGGTTGAAAGTTTAGGAGAAACCTCAAGGTTTCACTTCTACAGCACTTACTAAAATTGAAAATTGAAAACTAAAAGCTTTAAACACAAATTGCATTTCCCCTATTATTACTTGTAGAAATTTACATGTAGTTGTTCATTATAAAATGGCTTTGATAAATAACTCAGGTACTAGTAAATTTCATGTATTTTATTATGGTTATTAGGGAATAGGCATAGTTGAGAAGATAATTGAAATTTACTAATTATTATTGCAACTATAACCTTTGATTTATGTATTAATGGCAGTATGTTTTACTTTTTCTCTTCATTTTATATACTAGGAATAATTAAAAGAAGTGCATGTAATGACTTCATACCAACGACGTATGTAGTTTTCACGTAGTATAAACCAAATATGAGGCTTTGTTAATGGTTTAAGCCTTAGAATGTCGTCTTGTAGTAGGAAGTCATATACTTAACCACGCTAATCCCATCTTTGTGATTATAGTTGAACTTGGCATATGGTCTGCTATGGGCTTGTCAAACTTTTGACTGTAATAATGTGAGTTCTCACACTTATTAAGTTGAAGGTTCTCTAATATTGCTATGTAAACATCTCTTAATGATATTAATTCAAAAGAACATCATCCCCATTGCACTGAAAGAAAGTCTAGCTACGTGATCTTGATCTTAGCATAATAACCTTATCACGAGAACCAATTTGTTTTGTTTATGATACTTCTTTGCTATTGATATACTTGAATTAATGACAATGCTTGTCGAATATACTGTAAAATTTACCTAACTCTGCATACTAAAATTTATAGTTATAGTAAGTCGGGATCGAATCCACAAAGAATGTTTGGTTAATTTCTGTGATGAAATTAATTGATGCAAGGGAAATATAAAAAGGGGGGGTTTTTTTGGATTTTGAGAAATTTAAAAATTAAAGTACAAGTAAACTATAAAAAACAAATTAAAACAAGAAATCGAAAATGATTAAACTATTGAATATACGTAAGGTCCAGTTCTAGGTTCAATATCGACCTAAACAAAATTAAGCATATTTTATCATCCAAACGTCTTTACAATTCTCTTCGGATTATCGATCTGAGACAAATAGAATGCTCTCCTAATCTCGATTTTTCCTTAGGTTTTGTTTAATCAAGAAACGATCATTAATTAAACCTAACTACCGAATAACTTAGGATACAATCTCTAGGTTTAATTTGGTAGTCGCATTACGAAGTAGAAAATGATCAATATAAGCAATAAAATTACACATTCAGGTTATTTAACCTAAGTTATGTTATTCCTAACGATATGAGATCATTAGATGCTACTCACAAACATCAAAAGTAATGATTACGGATTACATTCAATGTTTTAACAATATGTTTGAAATAAAACAATCAAAATAACGTATTAAGATCATTCATTTCAAAACCCAATCAAATCAACACCAACAACATAACAATTTGAAAAGAAATTACTACCTTAAAATGATAAAAATAGCTTAATTGTGACTTGGCGCCAATATTCCTGTTCCATCTCCATTTTTATTCTCTAAGTGTGAGCCATCTTCTACATGCTTCAGTGGTGAAACAATGGCCTATATATCATACTTTCAAGTCACTTTAACTTGTTTGCTTCTGAATTGTGCCCAAAATCACAAATGAGTCAAAGTGAGTATCTTAAACATTTCTATGGCATTAATCACTAAGTGTAGCATATCAAATGAATCAAATTTAAATACATATTAAGTTCCCCTACACTTAGCCTTTGATCGTCCTTGGGCAAATTGTCAAAATCAAAATCACAAACCAAAACTTTTATTCATTTTCCATGTTTCCTAAGAATAGATAGCCATAATTGAAGATAAATGACTTTCAAAACCTAAGCAAAAACTCAACATTCAAAGCTTCTACTCATGATCAATCAATATTCACTACCCTTAGAAATTGAGTCATCTAGAGGTAGACTTGGACAAAAGATGTTTAAACAAGATATTTTTATGAGTACACGAGTACACTCAAACACTATTCATGATCACAACAATCCATAACTTTGCATATCATTTTATTTCTCCACCACTAAAAGTCACATGCATAATCATGAATCAAAGGACTTTTCTAGGGTTGTAATGTAGACAAAGGTAAGGTGAGATGTATTTTAGTTAATGTAGCATAAAAAGCCATCAAGCTAGTGAAACAAAAGTAATACTCAATCAAATATCAAGTGCACAAGTTAACATTCAATCAAAACTGGGTACCGTCAACTATGAAAAATGCAACAATTATGTTTCACAACTCAATTCAACTCTCACACTTTAATCCACATGAACATAACACAAAAATTTCTCCATCCAAAATCACATCCGCCTTATATGCAATATATTCAAACACCCAATCAATACAATTTAAGGAAGATAAACTATTCACAACTTTTCACAATAATGTTATTTCCTCCTTGATACTTTTATTCAAACTCACTTTTTTTTTCTTCTTTCTTTCTTTTTTTCTTTCTTTTTTAAAAGTAGAAGTGATAGAAGCTACATCAACATTGTAGCACCCCACTCCCGCGAGACTCGAGCCCGACATCTACAGTGACATCCGAGCCCGTGACCCGCGAGGGTGGTATGCTAGAGCAAATCAAATACACTTTAAAACTTGTTATGAAATTTTTCTTTCAAAAACGGTTGAGTACGCATGAACAATAAATGATTTGGGCCCGATTTATAACAAAAACATTTTCAAATATAAAACAATTTCAGTAATACAATACAATTACACATAATCAATTGGGGCCCACTTAATAAAATCACTACACTAATGCAGATGTGAACAATACTGATCCCGACCCTTTCTCTCCTTCTTTGCGGTAGTCATACTCCCGTTTGTCTAACGGGGTACTCTTTATTTCCTGAAAAATAATTGCAATGTTGGATGAGTTTGCGAACTCAGTGAGAAACCATCATCGATGGTTCACCCAACTCATGCATATACAGTCAATTCACATTGTATCACATAATATCACATTCCAAATTAATCCATGCATTACCAATTTCACACATATAAGGCGTATCGCCTTTCACACAAATCGCATTTAATCATTCATATATATGATGCACACGTTACACTTTTCTATTTTTATTTCGTTGTTGTGACCGTGCGCCTGAGCTAATTTACGTTGAGCCAGTGGCTCTGAAATCGTTGGGCATGATATGCCCTGCGGTGAGCCTAAGGCTCTAATAATCGTTGGACCTGAGGTCCTGTGCGCTGAGCTTACAACTCTTATATACGTTGGGCGTCATATGCCCTGATAAGCCCAGTGACGGGCACAATGCATTGAGCCTGTGGCTCTGAATACGTTGGTACCACCGGTCATAACTACCATTATCTGATCATTCAATTATGCATGAATGCATATGTCACTTTTCATTTCGATACCACTTTTCATTTCTTCGGACCTTTGGTCCGGTATCTCAATCATATGCAAACTCAATTCATTTCACTAATGCATTTACAACTCAATTCGCTAATGCATTTATACACATTTATTCACATTTGCACTTCAATATCGCAATTCAATATTTCGAACACCCATGATCTGAAATCAATCAAAAGCAATCACATATATCCATCCTTAACTCCACATGACATGAGTGCATACAATTAAACACATATAGGTTGAGAAACTAACTAGGTTACTCACCTGCACTTCCGAGCTACAGCCTGGAAGTCCCAGCACATCCGTGGAATTGCTCCAGCGGTGCCTCTATAACAATCAAATAATCGAACATCACTATTTATACCAATTTCAATAATCAATCATGTATATGTATCAAATAGATTGCGTATTATACATGCTATGACATTCCCAAATTTTCTCAATTTGATCACTCTCACTCTAATTCATAACAATTCCAGATACCATAATTCAATTTGCTAATTTCCATACTTTAAAGTCACACTCCAATAAAATCACATTCACTATTCATTTGCCACTCGATTCCGAGAATCATCGAATTCAATTCCAAATTTCCATCTTATCAATTCAAATTTCTTAGTCTCTAATTTCCAATTAATCACTAAGGAACCAATTCATTTGAAATCAAAACCTCAAACCCATTACTTGTAACAATCACCTTAAATAAAAACACTTAAATTTCATTTTTGGAAACTAGGGGCCCTCGCCGCGGCGCATGGTTGCTTGCCGCGGCGAGTCTCCTGCTTTCGACGCGATGCATAACTCCTTTCTCCCCGCGGCGAATCCACGCCTGCTCGCTGAGACGTGCGCCTTGGTCTCGTCGCGACGTGTAGACGAAATCCTCTCGCCGCGGCGCACATCTTCACTCGTCGCGCGTGCGACAGATTTCAGCTCGTCGCACAGATAATTAAAAACTCGTCATGACGCAAGAGAGGTGGCTCACAAGGCAGTTCATCACACGTCGCGACGTGCGAACCTAGAAATTCGTCCGAAACCCAGAAATTCCTCAGATCTTTCGATGTAAATTCATCCAATTCCATTCTAAACACTCTCAATCGGTTTTAAACGTTAAACCCAACTTATTTCTAACCTCAAATCCATCATTTAATCGTTATTCATCAAAAACCCAAATCAAACGCAATAAACTTCACAAAACCCTATCATCCGAAACTTTCTAAATTTCTAAACAATTTCATACTCAAATCAGTGATCGACTTAAACGATTTAAGGCATAGACAAGTAGAAACTTACTTGATTCAAGCTTTAGATCTTAGGAAAAATCCCTCAAGAACTTCCAAATCCCAGCAACCTCACCCACGGCAAAACTCCATTTTCTTTGAAAGCAAAGAAATTTCGTGGATGACATATTCAAACGATTTCAGTTTATAAACAAAAGGATCTAGGGCTTGTTTGGCAATTTAATTGCCACAAGTCCAAAGCTTTAGGGTCTATCAATCCAATTATTATTCTAATTTCCTCCCAATTTCGCAATGATCATAAATAAAAAAATCCTGAAATCATAACTCCAATTGTTTCATATCAATTGTCAAATCAATCTCGGACCCGGAATCCAAGTAATCAGTCACTAAGCCAATTTTTCGGTCCGGATCCATTACTCTAAAAATTTTGAAAAAATTCCCATAAATTCACAAAATTAGGACATACCCATTCCTATACTCAAATTTCAAATTTCCAATCCTCTAAATTCAATTTCTTTCCATTTCTATATTCAAAACTTGATTTATGCACTTATCATTAAATTTCCAATTTTCACAATTTAATCGAGAAATTGTCATACATGTATGTACATATATATACTTGTGCAATAGAAATCATTTACCAATGACTATCAAAACTATAATGCATGTGCAATGCAACATTTGCCTGTACTCAATCCTAACCCGATCCAAATTATCGACATACTCGTCACACCGATAATGGGATGTTACAAACATAGTATTCATAACATGGAATTTTAACAAATATAACCAACCCACATGTATGCATACCCCCACACTTAGGCTTTTGTACAATCACGTTCATCCAGAATTAACAAATGATCTACTAGCCTTAAGACTTGGGTAGCATTTGGTTAGGTGCATGTAATGTGGTTTACACAAAAGAAGATGATAATAAAGCTCAAGGGGGTTAGTAAAGGAAAATTCACATAGTTAGGTAGGCTATTCAACTAATGTAGCTCGTACTCAACAAAGAATGCCTAATCATTTTCATAAAAATGCATGTGATAAAAATGTGGTCTCGAACAGAAAATCAACAGAAAGTAAGGGTGTATATGTCATAAATGTCACACATAACAAACAACATAGTGAGATTGATATAGATGTGTCAATTTAATACGACTCAAAACCTCACTATTTTTGGTTTATCATTAGTCACTGTTCTTCTAAAAATAATGCACATTAACAATCCACAAGAGCAAAAGTACATACCAAATTTTTCTTTGGATTTTACTAATCAATTTACACTCTAATTATGACTAAATAATCTTAAAAGTAATAGAAAACAATAAAATTTTCAATTTTGTTCGTTTGATTTTGAAAAGTGCCTAAAAAACCACGTAAGCTACAATTAAGCCAAAAAAACATGCATAAAAACTAATGTACCCCACCCTCACACTTAAAACTTACATTGTCCTTAATGTAAAATCAAATGCAAAAAAGGGAGCATTTAACAAAAAAAATAACAAATGCAAAAATGTAAAAGACATAAATTAACTCTCCTTAGGTTGCCTCCCAAGCATCACCTTTGTTTAATGTCGTTGGCTCGACTTCTAGTTGCGTGCTTCAAGTGACACCAACCACATCCTCCAACATCAAAACCTCCAAATCTTCTGTTTGTGAACCTTCATAATACAACTTTAAGTGACGACTATTCACTCTGAATGTCTTGTCAGTTTTGAGGCTCCGTATCTCTACTACACCAAAAGGAAAGACATAAGTGATAACAAACTAACCAACCCAATAGGAATGTAACTTACCTAAAAAGAGCTTGAGTTTGGAATGATATAGTATCATTTTTTGGCCCACTGAGAAGCTTTTCCTTTTCCTCAAAATCATCTTATCATGAAAAGCTTTCGTCCTCTCCTTATATATTACTGCATTTTGATACAAATCATTCCTCATCTCTTCCAACTCTTAAAGTTGTAACTTCTTATGCACTCTTACATCATCCAAGTTCATGTCGCATCTTCTGATAGCCCAATATGCCTTACGCTGTAATTACACCAGAAGATAACATGGCTTCCCAAACACTAGCCCATACGATGACATCCCAATTGGTGTTTCTACAGGCGTAAAGTGCGTCTTCTAGTCGTACAATCCAATCCTTCCTATTTGGCTACATGGTTTTCTCTAAGATTAACTTGATTTCTCAATTTGAGTCTTTAGTTTGCCTATTAGTTTGGGCATGGTAAGCAATAGAAACTTTGTGCGTGATGTGATATTTTCTGAACATTGCTTCCAACATCCTGTTGCAAAAGTGGGTTCCTCTGTCGCTAACGATTGCTTTTGGTACCCCAAACTTAGAAATAATGTTAACCTTAACAAAATGTGCAACAACCCTGCAACATTAGTCTTTGTGCCTTTAGCTTCTACTCATTTAGAACCATAATCAATTGTAAGAAATATATAAATAAAGTCAAAAGACGGAGGAAAAGGTCCTATAAAATCAATGCCCCAAATATAAAAAATTTCACAAAAAAGCAAAGGAGTTTGTGTTAATTGATCCTTACAGGACAGGTTACTTGACCATTGGCATCTATCATAGGATTTACAGAAGGCATATGCATCTCTAAACACTATTGGCCAATAGAAGTCGCTCTTTGGAACTTTAAAAGTTGTCCTTTTCACTCCAAAATATCCTCCACAAGCGTATGAATGGCAGGTGACTAAAATTGATGATGATTCACTTTCCGGTACATACCTTCCGATAACTTGATATATGCAGTGCCTCCAAAGATACGAGTCATCCCATACGTAATACTTCACTTCACTCCATAGCTTATTCCTCTGAGCCTTTAATAAACCAACAGGTAATTCGTTAGTAACTAAAAAATTGACAATGTTTGCATACCATGGTGGTGTCACATCGATAGAAAATAATTGCTCATCTTGAAACATTTCTTGTAGAAGGATATTATCTTCTTCCTTTATCAAACGGTTGAGATGATCCATCACCACGTTTTTTGCCCATTTCTTATCTCTGATCTCTAAGTCGAATTCTTGAAGGAAGAGAATCCATTTGATCAACCTTAATTTTGATTCTTTCTTTATGAGCAAGTATTGCAAAGTTGTATGGTGAGAATAAACAATCACTTTAGCACCAAGCAAATACAATCGAACTTTTTCCTAAACAAAAACCACAGATAGCAATTCTTTTTTAGAAGTGGAATAATTCAATTGAGATAGGTTTAGAGTCTTTGAAGCATAGTAGATGGCATGCAAAGCTTTTCCCACTCTTTATCCTAAAACCACCCCATTGCATAATCAATTAAATCAAACATGATTTCAAAGGGGAGGTTCCAATCTGGCGGTTGAATCACTAGTGGGGATGTTAGATGTTCTTTAAGTTTGTTGAATGCTTCCTTACACTTCTCGTCAAACTCAAAGGAGACATCTTGTTGAAGAAGCTTGCATAGTGGTGCCGCTATATTCGAGAAGTCCTTAATGAAGTTTTAATAAAAACCTTCGTGCCTAAGAAAAGGACGCACTGCTCTTATAGTAGAGGGATAAGGTAAAGAAGAAATATGATCAACTTTGGAATTGTCTACTGATTGAGTTTTTTTTCATGTGTGTAAGTTTTAATTGATTAACCTCAATAACATGCAAACACACGGGTCATTCATATAGTACCTAAAATGTCAATCTCACAAAGAGGGATAATCTAATCCTAAAATCTAAAACCAAAATAAATCGCAAAAATTCAAAATGTAATGATGTAGCACTCCACTCTTATTGTGCATATTTCTGAACATACCAACGGTATTCGAGAACATACTCTATGAGGGTGAAATGCTAGAATAGTCAGTTAGTCAAACTCATTACAAATTTTTTTTCAAAACAATGCACACACATATGTGGAAAATCAATAATGAAACTTTCGATACATTTTCAATCGCAGTGTTACAACCATTATACATATCATCAGAATTTCAATAGCCACTTGGGCCCATTACAAATACAAAACACTTGTAGTCATAATGACATTACATTACAAAATGATTTACATACAAATGGTAAAATACTTGTGAATATATATTTTTATACAAAAATAAGGAAATATAAATGCAGACGCGAATTGATCCCGATCTCTATCTATTACTCAAATGTAGTGGCTAGACTCCAATTTGTCTAATTGGAGATCTTATCTCAACCTGAAAAGCAACGTTGTAAATTTTAGCGAGTTTCGCGAACTTAGTGAGTTAACCATCCTCAATGGTTCACTCAAATCATATAACACATCACAACATATTTTCACATAATTCATATCACTTCATTTATCATATTTCATCATATAACACTTACTTCAAATATCACATTTAGAGCAGTCAAACAAATCATTTTGATCATTTAAAACATATATATCAATTATAGTTGCAATTTACATGAGACTCACTTTCATTTATTACTTTATTTTGACCAAGTGTTTTTTTTCCTAGCTTATATCCCTTGTGGATACCAAGCTTATATCAGATAATGTCCTATATCCTTTAGTAGATACCAGGTACAACAGCAAATGAGCCAGAGGCTATTATCAGATTCTAAGCTTTAAACTCTTTTCACTGATGACTCCGGTCACAACTGCCTTGTAACACCCCATGTTAGGGGTTAGAAAATTAAGGAATTTCAAGATATCATTGCTTTGCATAATTGAGTATTCGTTGATATGTGTATATGAATTTTGACATATACAAATGATTGTATATGCATTCATTGACATTTTTTGACTATAAATGATTTTTAATGTGATTAAAGTGTGAATTTTGAATTAATAGTGTTGTAAAATTTATTTGGTGATAATAGTTATTATTTCAAATTTTGGTGAATTTTAGGAAAATTATCAAAAATTTAAGGTATTTTAGACTAAAAAAATTGAAATAAGAGACAAATAGAAGTGTGACAATTGTATTAGAAATTAATTGACAAATGGATAAATTGTGGAGTGACAAATGGATAAAATCATGTGTGAGATGTGGACCTATAGCTATGAGACAAATGATACTGTTAAGTCATTTAAATTGCTTTTACTTTGGTCTTAATTTTCGTTGATGTGTTGAAATTGGTATCCGAAATTGATGGAATTGCTTTATAATTGTTTACAGATGATTTTCAACACTCTAAGGAAAAATAAGATCAAAAAGATGCAAAAGAAGGAAAGAAATCTGAAATCCCCAATTTGATAAAAATTCAAAGACTAAGCGTGGGCACGCCTAAGGATGGAATCTGGAGTCTGTAGATAAAATTCCAGAATTTGATTCCAATTAAAACACAATCTTTAAAGATCCTCTTGCCATCTTTCCAAGAAGTCTTCTACTGAAAATAGGACTGCACCTAATCTGGACAAAATCAAGAGAAGATAATAAGAAGATTCACATCAAATAGGAGAGGGGGATGATTGCCGCACACACACACACACACACACACACACACACACACACATATACATCTTAGGGTTAGAAGGGGGGTATTGTATGTTTAAGTTACTTTGGGCTGTGGCACTTTTCTGCTTTTCTTGTTTACATTTTCCGCAGAATTTTAGATAGGATTTTTGTTTCTTTCATTAAAGACCAGGGATAGAGACATGTTGCTTTGTTATTTTCTTTGATTTCAATTCAATTATGAGTAGCTAATTTTCTTATCTTGGTTAAGGGATCCATGTTACATGTTATTATGGTGAGATAATTCGGATATCTTTCATGATTGTTAATAAACATTGAATATCTTCATATCTGTCTTTTCAATTGGATTCGTTAGTTTCTAGGTGTGCAATTAGAGATTAATTGGTTCAATCGCTAGGTTAACGAAATATGACGTTCAATTTCGATAACCATAAGTAGCAATTAGGATTAATCTCTCTATGTTAGAGTTGGAAAATTCTAAGAAGGTATTCACTTGATTGATTGCATGTCATACATGTCTTTCACTTGTCATTGATTCTTGATTTTTAATGCTATTATTTAATTTTACCTATGATCGTATCTAGGTTATTGTTTAATAAGATTGCTAGGATACATGTTCCTAGTTATTACACTTAAGAGAAATAACCCCCAATGAATGTTTGTTAATAGTTGCAATTTTATGTCGAGGATCTATAATAGCATGGTAACATCGGTGACCCGAAATCGAGGTATTTTTACTCTTGAATTTTCAGATTTAATTATTATTTTGATTTGTGATTTTTCCTTGTGATTTTTATTGTTATTGTCGTGAGTGAACAACCCTCCCTTCTTATTTTCGTTATTTGTGCCGTTTGAATTTGCAACTCATTACCGTAAAATTCCTCGTGGGAACGATCTCTACTTACCGCTATTACATTAATTTGTTTTAATGGAAGTGATTTCTTTTATATTTGGTTGCAGGCGACAATATCACCAAATTTTGGCGCCGTTGTCGGGAAATTTTGATGGTTTATGTACGTGATGCGTTCAAACCAATCAAATAATTTACAGTACAATCCTGAGATTGAAAAGACAGCGAAAAGACTGCGGAAGCATACCAAACAACAAAAAGAAACGCAAAAGATGGATAGGATAGTTGCCAACCGCACTCTTCGCGAACTTGCCGCACCAACTGACGAACAACAACCCCACTGCATCAATTTTCTGAATTTAGGTGATAATAATACTTTTGAATTAAAATCTGGACTAATTCACCTATTGCTTATTTTCAGGGGTTTACCGGGAGAAGATCCATACAAACACTTGAAGGAATTTGATGTAGTTTGCATGGGTATGAAGCCGACTAATGTGACGGAATAGTAGATTGAGTATTCGTTGATATGTGTATATGAATTTTGACATATACAAATGATTGTATATGTATTCATTGACATTTTTCGACTATAAATGATTTTTAATGTGATTAAAGTGTGAATTTTGAATTAATTGTGTTGTAAAATTTATTTGGTGATAATAGTTATTATTTCAAAATTTTGGTGAATTTTAGGAAAATTATAAAAAATTTAAGGTATTTTAGACTAAAAAAATTGAAATAAGAGACAAATAGAAGTGCGACAATTGTATTAGAAATTAATTGACAGATGGATAAATTATGGAGTGAAAAATGGATAAAATCATGTGTGACATGTGGATCTATAGCTATGAGACAAATGATAGTGTTAAGTCATTTAAATTGCTTTTTATTTTAAACTTAATTTTCATTGATGTGTTGAAATTGGTATCCGAAATTGATGGAATTGCTTTATAATTGTTTACAGATGGTTTTCAACACTCTAAGGACAAAATAAGATCAAAAAGATGCAAAAGAAGGAAAGAAATTCGAAATCCCCAATTTGACAAAAATTCAAAGACTAAGCGTGGGCACGCCTAAGGATGGAATCTGGAGTTTGAAGATAAAATTCCAAAATTTGATTCCAATTAAAACACAATCTTTAAAGATCCTCTTGCCATCTTTCCAAGAAGTCTTCTACCAAAAATAGGACTGCATGTAATCTGGACAAAATCAAGAGAAGATAATGAGGAGATTCACATCAAATAGGAGAGGGGGATGATTGCCGCACATATATATATATATACATCTTAGGGTTAAAAGGGGGGTATCGTATGTTTAAGTTACTTTGGGCTGCGGCACTTTTCTGCTTTTCTTGTTTACGTTTTCTGCAGAATTTCAGATAGGATTTTTGTTTCTTTCATTAAAGACCAGGGATAGAGACATGTTGCTTTGTTATTTTCTTTGATTTCAATTCAATTATGAGTAGCTAATTTTCTTAACTTAGTTAAGGGATCCATGTTACATGTTATTATGGTGAGATAATTCGGATATCTTTCATGATTGTTAATAAACATTGAATATCTTCATATCTGTCTTTTCAATTGGATTCGTTAGTTTCTAGGTGCGTAATTAGAGATTAAGTGGTTCAATCACTAGGTTAACGGAACATGACGTTCAATTTCGGTAACCATAAGTAGCAATTAGGATTAATCTCTCCATGTTAGAGTCGGAAAATTCTAAGAAGGTATTCACTTGATTGATTGCATATCGTACACGTCTTTCACTTATCATTGGTTCTTGATGTTTAATGCTATTATTCAATTTTACCTATGATCGTATCTACGTTATTGTTTAATAAGATTGCTAGGATACATGCTCCTAGTCATTACACTTAAGAGAAATTGCCCCCAATGAATGTTTGTTAATAGTTGCAATTTTATGTCGAGGATCTATAATAGCATGGTAACATCTGTGACCCGAAATCGAGGTATTTTTACTCTTGAATTTTTAGATTTAATTATTATTTTGATTTGTGATTTTTCCTTGTGATTTTTATTATTATTGTCGTGAGTGAACAACCCTCCCTTCTTATTTTCGTTATTTGTGCCGTTTTAATTCGCAACTCATTACCGTAAAATTCTTCGTGGGAACGATATCTACTTACCGTTACTACATTAATTTGTTTTAACGGAAGTGATTTCTTTTATATTTGGTTGCAGGCGACAGTATCACCAAATTTTGGCGCCGTTGTCGGGAAATTTTGACGGTTTAAGTACGTGATGTGTTCAAACCAATCAAATAATTTACAGTACAATCCTGAGATTGAAAAGACAGCGAAAAGACTGTGAAAACGTACCAAGCAACAAAAAGAAACGCAGAAGATGGATAGGATAGTTTCCAACCGCACTCTTCGCGAACTTGCCGCACCAACTGACGAACAACAACCCCACTGCATCAATTTTCCGAATTTAGGTGATAATAATACTTTTGAATTAAAATCTGGACTAATTCACCTATTGCTTATTTTCAGGGGTTTACCGGGAAAAGATCCATACAAGCACTTGAAGGAATTTGATGTAGTTTGTATGGGTATGAAGCCGACTAATGTGACGGAATAGTAGATTGAGTATTCGTTGATATGTGTATATGAATTTTGACATATACAAATGATTGTATATGCATTCATTGACATTTTTTTGACTATAAATGATTTTAATGTGATTAAAGTGTGAATTTTGAATTAATTGTGTTGTAAAATTTATTTGGTGATAATAGTTATTATTTCAAAATTTTGGTGAATTTTAGGAAAATTATAAAAATTTAAGGTATTTTAGACTAAAAAATTGAAATAAGAGACAAATAGAAGTGTGACAATTGTATTAGAAATTAATTAACAAATGGATAAATTGTGGAGTGACAAATGGATAAAATCATGTGTGACATATGGACCTATAGCTATGAGACAAATGATAGTGTTAAGTCATTTAAATTGCTTTTATTTTGGACTTAATTTTCGTTGATGTGTTGAAATTGGTAGCCGAAATTGATGGAATTGCTTTATAATTGTTTACAGATGGTTTTCAACACTCTAAGGAAAAAATAAGATAAAAAAGATGCAAAAGAAGGAAAGAAATCTGAAATCCCCAATTTGGCAAAAATTCAATGATTAAGTGTGGGCACGCCTAAGGATGGAATCTGGAGTCTGCAGATAAAATTTCAGAATTTGATTCCAATTAAAACACAATCTTTAAAGATCCTCTTGCCATCTTTCCAAGAAGTCTTCTACCAAAAATAGAAGTGCACCTAATTTGGACAAAATCAAGAGAAGATAATGAGGAGATTGACATCAAATAGGAGGGGTGATGATTGCCGCACACATATATATATATATACATCTTAGCTGTGTTTTTAAAACCGGACCGGATCGGTCGGTCCGACCGGTCGGTGGTCCGGTTCGGTTTATCCTTCAAAATCGGCTATAAATTTATCCAGTATGAACCGGTGAAAACCGGTCAATTGACCGGTCCGACCGGTTCGGTCCGACAGGTCTGATAATTATTTTTATTTTATTTTATTATTATTTTAAATATTTTTAATATTATATATAATTAAATATAATTATTGCATAATTATTACGTCACACCGGTTAAATTGGTTGAATCGATCTATTCGGTCAAACCGGTGACGAAGTGGCATAGGATTCGATGACCGCTCGTGTTCGAACATAGCATCTTAGGGTTAGAAGGGGGGTATCGTATGTTTAAGTTAGTTTGGACTGCGGCATTTTTCTGTTTTTTTTGTTTACGTTTTCTGCAGAATTTTAGATAGGATTTTCGTTTCTTTCATTAAAGACCAAGGATGGAGACATGTTGCTTTGTTATTTTCTTTGATTTCAATTCAATTATGAGTAGCTAATTTTCTTATCTTGGTTAAGGGATCCATGTTATATGTTATTATGGTGAGATAATTCGGATATCTTTCATGATTGTTAATGAACATTGAACATCTTCAGATCTGTCTTTTCAATTGGATTCGTTGGTTTCTAGGTGCGCAACTAGAGATTAATTGATTCAATCACTAGGTTAAAGGAATATGACGTTCAATTTTGATAACCATAAGTAGCAATTAGGATTAACCTCTCTACGTTAGAGTCAGAAAATTCTAAAAAGGTATTCACTTGATTGATTGCACGTCGTACATGTCTTTCACTTGTCATTGGTTCTTGATTTTTAATGCTATTATTCAATTTTACTTATGATCGTATCTAGGTTATTGTTTAATAAGATTGCTAGGATACATGTTCCTAGTCATTACACTTAAGAGAAATTGCCCCCAATGAATGTTTGTTAATAGTTGCAATTTTATGTCGAGGATCTATAATAGCATGGTAACATCGGTGACTCGAAACCGAGATATTTTTACCCTTGAATTTTCAGATTTAATTATTATTTTGATTTGCGATTTTTCCTTGTGATTTTTATTGCTATTGCCGTGAGTGCACAACCCCCCTTCTTATTTTCATTATTTGTGCCGTTTGAATTTGCAACTCATTACTGTAAAATTCCTCGTGGGAACGATATCCGCTTACCACTACTACATTAATTTTTTTAACGGAAGTGATTTCTTTTAAATTTGGTTGCAGGCGACAACATCACCAGATAGCTTATCTTGTGGACAAGTGGAAGACATGCAATGGAGACATGTGTTAAAAAACTAATGAAAAACCTAGGCATTAAAAAAATAAAGTAAAATATATTTCTGCAGGTCTTTCCTTTTGGTTTCACCAAAATCATCTACACTATCTTCCTTCTTATTTGCTCTCCCATTTATGGAAATTTTCTGAAGTATAAACCAAGTAAGTAATGCTTTATGTTTTATGATAGTGTAAATGATTTCTCTTGAGATTTTAATGTTTGTAACTGAATGCATGTAACATCCCGTTACCGGTGTGACGGGTATGTCAGTAAATTGGATCCGGACCAAAAAATTGGCTAGTGACTGATTTATTTGATTCCGCGTCCAAGATTGATTGATAATTGATATGAAACAATTTGAATTATGATTTTGGGAATTTTTATTTATGGTTGTTGCGAAATTGAGAGAAAAATATAATAAGAATCGGATTTGTTAGACCCTAAGAATTGGACATGTGGTAGATGATCATATATATATATATATAAGCTTAAGATAAGCTTAAATGTTCATTGTCATCATCGATGGTCGTGGGTATGCTTGAACGTGGAGTTGAAATTCTTGGAGGATTTTCGAAGGTTTCTAGCTTGAATCAAGTAAGTTTATACTTGTTTATGCTATTTGATCATAGATTTGAGTAAGAAATTGTTTAGAAATTACAAAATGTCGATGATAGGGTTTCGTTGATTTTGATTTGGGTTTCTGAAGAAAAGTGAGTTAAATGATGATTTGAGGTTAGAAATAAGTTGGGTTTAAGGTTTAAAACTGATTGAGAGTGTTTAGAATGGATTTGATGGATTGAATATCGGAAAATCAAGAATTTCGGGTTTTGATGCGTTTACGTCGCACGCCAAGCACACGAAGAACACGCTTGCGGCGCGAATTTCATCCGCACGCCGCGACGTGCGCGAATGGCGTGCCGCGGCGAAGCGAACGCCCTTGATCGCTGACGTCACCTTGTGGCGATGATGACGTGTTTAGCAAGTGAAGCGAGCGAGCGCGTCGTGTGGCGATGGAATGAGGAGCTTCATGCCATGGCGAGGGAGGAGGCGCCGCGGCGAGGAATGCTTTTTGGGGAAAAATTGGAATTTTAGGTTTTCGAAATTGGGATTTAGGAAATTGATGATTTTATTAGTTATGGATTAAATTCAATATGGAGATTATGAATTTGGAGGATTAGTTTCTAATGGATTGGCTATGGATCAATTGAATTTCTGAGACTAGGAATTTCAATCTGGGAGAATGAAATGAAGTGATTTTTAAGATGATTGTTACAAGTAATGAATTTGAGATTTGATTTCAATTGAATTGTTTTCTAAGTGATTAATTGGAATTTAGAGATTAAGAATTTGAATTGATAAGATGGAATTTCGGATTTTAATTCGATGATTATGTGTAGCGCCCCCTCACCGTAGGGTACACACCGGGACGCCCGTGGGTCGTTCCGACTCATAGCTCACAGTAAGGAAGTGCTACGATCGCAAACGATCACTAAACACTCGCATGGCATCAATAAAATAAACCAAAACATGCAATTCACTAAAATTTAAAACCAGAATATTTCTTTCATTTCACTATATCAATCCAAAATATAGACAAGTCTATCAGTCCCCTACAACTATATACAACAATCCAAAAAGGGAAACTGATAAAAACGTCTATACTAGGTCATCCTAAAAATATAAATGTTGCTCCAGCTGACCGACCTATGATCCATCGCTGCACTTGATCACGAACTCTCGCTGCAGGAAAACTATCACGAGAACTAGAGTCCCATGACGTCGTCCTAAAAATGTATTGCAATGTTGGGTGAGTTTGCGAACTCAATGAGAAACCATCATCGATGGTTCACCCAACTCATTCATATACACATAATATATATCTCATAGATATGTTTTAACACAATTTACAACACTATAAACACTTTACATAATTTACACACGGTTGCACTATCACATATCTCGGATATATCAATTCACACTTTGCACACATCACACGATTCACAATTTCGCTATAATCGACAAATGCATAATGTATGCAATTTCTCATTTTATGATGTCGTTGCAGACTGAGCGCCAATGTTCACATTTTGGCAAGTAGGAGAGCCCTCAGGGTATGCACTACAGCCCACTCACTTTAGGAATAGGAGAGCCCTCTGGGTATGCACTATTTCCTTTTTGGCCTCAGGCCTATTCACTGATATCGAGCTTAAAGCTCTGATCACTAAGCTCCAGTCACAACTGATTAATTACCACTTATGTTCATGCTTAGCATGCACTAACACTTGCACAGTCTCTAACATATTTATCTCACTTCGCTCACTTGTCACAATCAAACACTTACGCGCAATTATATACACTGATTCTCAATTCACAGCTATTCACATTTATATATCACACTTGATGCAATCACAATCACTTATCACATTTAGCTCATTCACTTCACATTTATATCACTCACTTTTGCACTTAATTCACACACATTCACAGCACATTTAATCACATAAAAGCTGAGGAACCAACTAGGTTACTCACCTGTAACTTCCGAGCTATTGCCTGGAAGTACCAGCAATGTCCGTGGTCTGTCGATCCAACGGCGCTCTATAACAATTCAAATGAATTATCATCACTACTTGCTCAATTAATTCAATTCAGCGATGCACATGTCTCAATTCAAACTATATGATGCATGACCATGATTTCCGACTCTAGTCCAATTTCACTAACTCTCACTTCATCAAGACAATTCACTATTCACTAGGTCCATCTCATTTCTATTTCATAATTCTCCAATTCATACTCAAATTGGTCACAATCGACAATTCACGATCCCTCTAGATATCATTCAACTCTCAATAATACTGCACTTGAAGACTTCTTTCTCTAGTTCACAATGAAACAAGAATGCTCTCAATAGGAGGTCTACACTAAAAGATATGCTCAAAAGACTCAACTAAATCACTTCAGCATTTCACTCCTCGTCGCGACGTACAGGTTGCTCGTCGCGGCGCCTTCCTACGGTTCATCGCGACGCACAAGACCACGCTCGTCGTGACGTCAAATTAAGCTCGTCGCGACGTCCCAAGCAATTCCCACGCTCACGCTCGTCGCGACATCAAATTGACATTTAATTTATTCGTCTCGACGTACGACTGGTTCGTCTTCTCCGATTCTCATTTCCGCCATTAATACTCTCACACCTCACATTAACTCTCTTAACTACCATATTAACACATCAAAACACCATAAATGCTACAATAAACATAAAGAACACCATTAAGCACATCAAAACTTACCAAATTCAAAGATCGATGGAAACCCTAAAAATCGCAACCTCCGAAACTCTCCAAGCTTCAATCACTCTCTGAATCACTCTCAGATCTCAGCCAAAGCAACACCCACACTCAATCACAAGCAAAACCTCAGCCACAGTGAAGAGGAATCAACGAAATCTCAAAGAGGAACTCACGATCGTCGACGGCAAAGGAGAAGGGAAAAAGGGAAAAGTGTCTAACCCTAACTCCCAAGCCATATATATATATATATACACTAAGCTGATTTCGACTGAGATTCAAAAATCTATCAGTCCTCGAATCACTTAATTTCCATCTCTAAAATTCACTGGCTCATCACAATAATTCTTAAACTCATAACTTTAAATTTTCAAGTCACGCTTCACTCACTTTCAGAACCGAATTCACAATTACCAGTCTCTAGGTCAATTTTCCGGTCCGAACTCATATCTCTAAAAATTTCGGAAAAATTTCCAAAATTCCTCAAAAATACAAAACACTCAATTCTATACTCAAATCTCAATTTCAAATTTCACAAAATTCAATTCACACACTAACTCAGCTATACAACTCAATTTCTCTCAAATTCTCAATCAAGTCACAATCCACTGATTTAACTCTTCAATTCTAATTATTCCTCAATTCTCAATAAATCACTCTTCACTCAACTCACAATCTAACTCGAGGACTACTCAATTACACTTATCGCTTAATTCTCAATAACTCATATCTCACACAAATTTCACAATTCATTTCTCAAAACCACAATTAAATGCTGGAATAATCATGAATGCATGATACTAAGATGCATGTGCAATTAACTCAATTAATCTCATTTATCACTGATGCAAAACTCACTATGCGAGTAATTCAATCATGAATGCACTCACTGCTCACTCATCCAAATTACCGATATGCCCATCACACCGGTAACGGGATGTTACAATTCTCCCCTCCTAATTAAAATTTAGTCCCGAAATTTCATACCTGACTGGTCGAACAGATGAGGGTACTGCCTCCTCATTTGCTCCTCAGTCTCCCAAGTTGCTTCCTCTGATGAATGGTTCTTCCATAGGACTTTCACCAATGGAATCACCCTGCTCCTCAATTGCTTGACCCTCGCTCCGATGATCTGCACCGGCTCCTCAACATAACTCATATCACTCGCTATCTCAATCTCATGGGTCGGGATCACATGCGTCGGGTCTGAGCGATATCTCCGGAGCATACTCACATGAAACACATCATGCAACTGGGACATCTCACTAGGCAATCTCAGTCTATAGGCCAACGGTCCAATCCTCTCAAAGAATCTCATTCTGATCGATATCTGGGGACTCAACTTACCCCACGGCCAAATCTCAACACCTCTCCAAGGTGACACTCTGAGAAACACTCTATCGCTTACATCAGACTCCATCTCACGCCGATGCTGATCCACATAACTCTTCTGTCTATCCTGAGCCGCCTTGATGCGACTCCGAATCACTCTCACTTTACCCACTGTATCCTGGATCAGCTCGGGGCCCTCAAGCATCCTCACACCCTCTTCATCCCAGTAAAGAGGTGATCTACACGGCCTACCATACAAAGCCTCATACGGTGCTATCACAATACTGCTCTGGTACTGATTATTATACGCAAACTCAATCAGAGCCAAGTACTGGTCCCAAGCACCTCTGAACTCTAATACACAAGCTCTCAGCATATCCTCAACAGTCTTGATCGTCCTCTCACTCTGCCCATCTGTCTGAGGATGAAACGCTGTACTAAAGTTCAGTCTCGTACCCAAAGCTGACTGCAGGCTCCTCCAGAACCTCGAAGTAAATCTGGGATCCCTATCTGACACTATCGACACCGGAACCCCATGCAGTCGCACAATCTCTGCCACATATTTCTGGGCCAACTGATCGAGAGTATTATTCTCTCGCACTGGCAAGAAGTGAGCCGATTTGGTCAACCGGTCCACTATGACCCAGATCGCATCACACTGTCTCGGCGTCCTAGGCAACCCCATAATAAAATCCATAGTGATCCGCTCCCATTTCCACTCCGGAATGGGCAACGAATGCAATCTCCCAACTGGGCCGGTGCTCACTTAACTCGGGCACGCCAAACACCGAGATTTAACTCGCCACTTGCCTCTTCATACCGCCACCGTAAATGCAACTTAAGAGTATTATACAT
Organism: Erythroxylum novogranatense; assembly: GCA_029891385.1. Classification (NCBI taxonomy): domain Eukaryota; kingdom Viridiplantae; phylum Streptophyta; class Magnoliopsida; order Malpighiales; family Erythroxylaceae; genus Erythroxylum; species Erythroxylum novogranatense. The sequence goes on from CM057228.1 coordinate 39,550,947, forward strand.
CTTGGTGACACCAGATGCATCGCATAGGCAGCCACACGCGCCTCCTCTAGAATCTCTCGCCTCAACTCATCCACATCAGCACACATAATCTCGACCCATCCAAAGAGTCTCATCTCTCAACTCAAAATCAACTCGACCACTCTAACTCTATCCATCAATCTCACTAACACCGGATCCTCGACATCGAACTCTCCGATCCGATCCCGTAACATCGGCCTCAATCTCGTAGTAGCTATCAAGGCTCCATCCGAGCCAAATCCATCTCGCACATTAAGCGCCTCAATGAATCAAACTGGGCAATCTCTCACTCAACTGAAATGACCGACATGAGATCTCCTACTCAAAGCATCTGCCACCACATTGGCCTTCCCTGGATGATACTCAATCGTGCAGTCATAATCCTTCAACAGCTCAATCCACCTCCTCTGTCTCAGATTCAACTCTCGTTGACTCAACAGATATCTCAAACCCTTATGATCCGTGAAGATCTGGAGCGTCTCACCATACAGATAATGTCTCCAGATCTTCAAAACAAACACTACTGCAGCCAACTCTAAGTCATGCACTAGATAATTCCTCTCATGAGACCTCAACTGTCTCGAGGCATACGCTATCACTCTACCATGCTGCATCAACACACAACCCAATCCTCGCCGCAAGCATAACTGAAAACCTCAAATCCTCCGGACTCGACGGCAAAGCCAACACCGCACCGAGTCAATCGATGCCTAAGCTCCTCAAAGCTCCTCCGACACTCATCCGCCCATCCGAAAACCACATTCTTCCTCGAAGTTTCACAAAGGGTCAAATCACCGAAAACTCCTCGACAAACCTCCGTAATACCTCGCTAGTCCGAGGAAACCTCAACTCGACACGCCTCTAACCTCCCAACTCTACATCGCCTCAATCTTGTGAGGATCCACCGGATACCCTCACCGCATACAATATGGCCTAGAAAACGACTCATCTAGCCAAAATTCACACTTAGTGAATTTGGCAAACAATGCCTCTCTCATGATCTGCAACACTATCCTCAAATGCTCCGCATGATCTTGCCTACCTCAATACACTAGGATATCATCAATGAACACAATCACAAACCGATCAAGGTAGGGCTGAAATACTTTATTCATCAAAGCCATGAAGGCTGCCGGGGCATTGGTCAACCCAAACGGTATCACTAGGAACTCGAAATGCCCATACCTACTCCTGAACGCACTCTTAGGCACATCGGCCTTCGCTATCCTCAACTGATAATATCCTGACCTCAAGTCCAACTTGGTAAACACTTGAGCTCCCTGCAACTGATCAAATAGATCATCGATCCTAGGCAGTGGGTACTTATTCTTGACAGTAACCCGATTGAGCTGCCTATAATCGATACACAGTCTTAAAGTCCCATCTTTCTTCTTCACAAACAACACTGGAGCTCCCTACGGCGAAACACTGGGTCTAATAAACCCCTTATCCAATAACTCCTGCAACCGAGCCTTAAGCTCTCTCGGCCCACCGTGCCATCCTATACGGAGGTATAGATATAGGAGCAAAGACGAACGAGGTCTATCACAAACTCGCCTCCCGATCCGCGGTAAACCCAGAACTCATCGGGAATATATCCAAAACTCCCCGATCACGGAACATCCGCAAACTCGTTGCACTCTAGAATCCACCACATGAGCCAAATAGGCCTCACAACCCCTCGCATCAATCTCGAGCACTCATGAAGGAAATCATCCTAGCTGGCACCGCTCGCTAATACCTCAAAAAACTCTCACGACCAGAGAATCTAACACGACCTCCTTGGTAAAGCAATCCATCACGACTCTATGGGCAATAAGTCACCCATCCCAGGATCACATCAATCTCTCTCAAAGACAACACTATAAGGTCCGCTCTCAACTCGCCGATCAATCACTATCTAACACCCCTGCAGACCTCTCCCAACATCTGTCAGACTACCTAGAGGTGTACTCACCTCTAGCCCACACCGCAATCTCTCTCTATCACAATGCGTCTACATGCCACATGCGGTGCAATAAATGAACGAGTGGATCCAGATCCATCAATGCATATGCTTCAAAACCGAAATTAGAAACATACCCGCAACGACATCCGAGACTCCTGCGCCCCGCCGAGTCATAGCATAGACTCGCCCGGGACCGCGTGCCGCTTGCTCGTCCCTCGATCTCACCATCGATCCCTCTCTCGGCCTCGGCCTCGGCCTCTCCAACCAGAGCCACCTCCGCTGCTCACAGATCAAGTAACACCGCCGCTTCTACCAGCTTGCAGCAGATGGGCCTCCACGATGAAGGGCACTTTGAGCCGGTGGTCCATAGAACCACACTTGAGGCATGCTCCAAGAGCCTCCAAAGACTTCCATTGTGCCTCCTCTTGCATAACTCACATAGCGGGATACTCTGTCCCAACCTCTAAAGACCGCTATGACCACCACTAGATCGGCAAATCGCCCTCCGCCCAAACTCGAACTGCCTACCACCTCCAGCACGACCAAGGATCTGCCTGCCGCCATCGACCCTCTCGCTATCATCGCTCGATCACACCGGGCCTTTGCCTGGGTCCCGATCCAGCCTCGATCCTCTGCCTCAACAATTGCTCAATCTCACTACGACGCCTCACCAATAAACCGCCATGTCCGATTCGCCAACAGGTACGGATCTCCAAATTGAGTCCCTCAAAACGCCGACACTTGTCACCTCGAAGCCACTAATGAGGAAGCATACACTGTAAGTGATAAGTCGACTTGTACCATGTGTAAGTCGACTTACACATGTTCTGCATCGATAAGTCGACTTGTTCAAGGTCAAGATTGTTATTTGTGCCCTAAAGGCAATCCCTTTAGCTGCTTTTATTCAAAGTCGTGTGCACTTTATGAATAAATAAAGAAAAGGCATTATTCATTAATTTGATATTCATAAACATTGTTTATGAATTGATTGATCTTTAATCAATTAATGAAGTCCATGATATATGACATAGCAAGAAGGAAATTATGATGTGATCATACTACCGAGATTCCTATCATGTGCAATTATGTCAAGATTCAAATTCTCCCTAGTCATAGGATTAATGAGACCGACATCATTAATCCGGATAGACTAGCACATGTCATATTCCTTGATTGGATCAAGCAAAGGATCTCGTAAACTGTAAATATGAGATATTTAGAATTGAAATGTGGATGCTTACTAGCGGTAGTAAGTTCATTCGATGACCCGCCATGAGATCATCACATGGATATCTTATCTAATGTCGTTGATAATCTCATCATAGCAATGGTGCAAGTATCCTTAGACTTGAGGTACTCAAGGATATCTTGATACCGATCCTGCTTTGACTCCATTCCTTGTTGCCTTCCGAGGTAACTCATAGGTGGTGCTTGGGTACTTGAGGTATTCAAGATAATTGAGTAGCCAATAAAGGATTCACCACTTCGATTAGCGTAAGAGATACCCATGGCCTCTTGTCGGGATCATTACTAAGGTGGCAGCATGTATGTCATGAAGAGTGTCTTCATTGACATATAAAGTAATGAGTCCCGTGACTAGAACCGATATCACTGGGCTAGACTCGGCCTAGTGAGAGTTGACACTTTGACCATACTCATAACCAAGTGGGGTATAGGATGGTGAAAGGACTAATTGCACGGTAATTGTTCATGGAAGGGTTCGTGATCCGGTTTGTGATGAATACATCAAACCGATTACTTTCCGATCAATTGGGGTCATGATGTGTTGCTAGATACCGCTCATGACTTGCTCAGATTAATTGTTAATCTAAGTGGCCAACATAACCGGAGCCTAAAGGGTCACACGATAAGAGTGTTTCGAGAATCAGAAATAGTAATTGGACAGAGTTCCAATTATGGAGAGCATTAGATTAAATGGATCCCAATGGGATTGGGATATGTCCCGATGAGATCGCGACATCAATATTGCTAAGAAAGGTTTCCGGAGCTGTTTCAGCACCGGGGCCTAGTAGGTCGGTAGGACCGACCCCAGTTGGACTGGACCTTAGCAAATATATATTAATTAATTAATTAAGTAATTAATTAATTAATTAATTAATTATATATATACATATGTCCATGTGCGTTGAAAGTGGGAGAAGAAATGTTAAAAGCTTTGAAAAGTCAAACATCATTTATTACTTTCCTTAAATGATGTGCCATCCACTTGTAAGCTACTCATTGGTGTCTTAAAAGTTAATGAACACCAATATATATGCTGCTTGTTTCGTGGATGGCTAGAAAAATGAGAGTTTCGATGGTTTCCTTAAGGGTTAAGAGAGAAAAATGCTTAAGTGTTAAGCAAAAGGTGAAAAAGGGTTTTCATTTCTGTATTTTCTCTTAAGGCATCATCGATTCTGCTCTTCTCTTCCAAGAATCCAACGTTAGTCTGAAGCTCTCCAGACGTAGGTAGGCTCTAGCAGCTTTAATCTGTTCTAGCTATTCCCGGTCAAAGGGTTTGATCCGTTAGATTTTTCGATCTCTGCGTGGATCACCTTTAGAGATAGTCTCTTTGGCTATTTAGGTTGATGTCTTCATACCGATACCGGATCCCAGGATTTGGGAAAGTCCCGAACAAAAATTTTGTTTTCATTGTCGGTACATGTGATGTACCTCCCGGATTTTCCTACAACACCAACAACTGGTTGAACTGAACCTCATAGTCGGCCACGCATAACCGCCTCGCCCCGACTCTAAGAACTCTCGCAATTTCATGTCCAGATAAATCTTGGGCATGAAATTATCCTTAAACGCCTCGTAAAATCCTCCCAACTCAGAGTGCAGGTCCGTGGTACCGCCCGGAGCAGCCTTCCACCACCGATATGCGTAACCTCAAGTAAAGACACCGTGATAGTCGAACCACCTCGTAATCACAACCCATCCGGTCGAGGACTCTCTCGTCTCTCTAGCCATCCTCGCCTCCGCAGGTCGGTGCTACCATAGAAGTCAACCGCCTCGCCACGCAAAGCAAATCATATCTCCTCTCCGACTCACGGAACTCGGGAGGCATCTCATCGTAACGAGGCATAGGGGACTCTCTACTAGCTCCCACGGATCCTAGGTCAGCTGGTTGATCCACTTGATCCCCAAGAACGGATGACCTACAACAACAAAAATCTGATCACTTTATGCTTTTCTCACTGAAATCCAAGCCTAAAAGACACTATGCCCAAAAGATGTCAAACCATGCTCGATACCACCTAATCGAAGGCCTCACCGTAGGGTACACACCGGGACGCCCGTGGGTCGTTCCGACGCATAGCCCACAGTAAGGAAGTGCTACGATCGCAAACGATCACTAAACACTCGCATGGCATCAATAAAATAAACCACAACATGCAATTCACTAAAATTTAAAACCAGAATATTTCTTTCATTTCACAATATCAATCCAAAATATGACAAGTCTATCACCCCTACAACTATATACAACAATCCAAAAAGGAAACCGATAAAACGCTCATACTAGGTCATCCTAAAATATAAATGTTGCTCCAAATGACCAACCTGTGATCCATCGCTGCACTTGATCACGAACTCTCCGCAGGAAAACTATCACGAGAACTAGAGTCCCATGACATCGTCCCGAAAAATGTATTGCAATATGGGTGAGTTTATAACTCAATGAGAAACCATCATCGATGGTTCACCCAACTCATTCATATACACATAATATATATCTCATAGATATGTTTTAACACAATTTACAACACTATAAACACTTTACATAATTTACACAGTTGCACTATCACATATCTCGTATATATCAATTCACACTTTGCACACATCACACGTATTCACAATTTCGCTAATCGACAAATGCATAATGTATGCAATTTCTCATTTTATGATGTCGTTGGACTGAGCATCAATGTTCACATTTTGGCAAGTAGAGAGCCCTCGTGGTATGCACTACTGACCCACTCACTTTAGGAATAGGAGAGCCCTCCGGTATGCACTATTTCCTTTTGGCCTCAGCCCATTCACTAATATCGAGCTTAAAGCTCGATCACTAAGCTCCAATACAACTGATTAATTACCACTTATGTTCATGCTTAGCATGCACTAACACTTGCATGAGCCTCTAACATATTTATCTCACTTCGCCACTTGTCACAATCAAACACTTACGCGCAATTATATACACCGATTCTCAATTCACGCCTATTCACATTTATATATCACACTTGATGCAATCACAATCACTTATCACATTTAGCTCATTCACTTCACATTTATATCACTCACTTTTGCACTTAATTCACACACATTCACAGACATTTAATCACATAAAAGCCGAGGAACCAACTAGGTTACTCACCAGAACTTCCGAGCTATTGCTGGAAGTACCAAAGAATGTCCGTGGTCCGTCGATCCAACGGCCTCTATAACAATTCAAATGAATTATCATCACTACTTGCTCAATTAATTCAATTCATCGATGCACATGTCTCAATTCAAACTATATGATGCATGACCATGATTTCCACTTTCTAGTCCAATTTCACTAACTCTCACTTCATCAAAGACAATTCACTATTCACTAGGTCCATCTCATTCTCTATTTCATAATTCTCCAATTCATACTCAAATTGGTCACAATCGACAATTCACGACCCTCTAGATATCATTCAACTCTCAATAATATCGCACTTGAAGACTTCTTTTCTAGTTCACAATGAAACAAGAATGCTCTCAATAGAGGTCTACACTAAAAGATATGCTCAAAAGACTCAACTAAATCACTTCAAAGATTTCACTCCTCGTCATGACGTTTGACCACTCGTCATGACGTACAGTTGCTCGTCATGGGCGCCTTCCTACGGTTCGTTATGACGCACAAGACCACGCTCGTCGCGACGTCCCAAGCAAATTCCCACGCTCACGCTCGTCGCGACGTCAAATTGACATTTAATTTATTCGTCGCGACGTACGACTGGTTCGTCTTCTCCGATTCTCATTTCCGCCATTAATACTCTCACACCTCACATTAACTCTCTTAACTACCATATTAACACATCAGAACACCATAAATGCTACAATAAACATAAAGAACACCATTAAGCACATCAAAACTTACCAAATTCAAAGATCGATGGAAACCCTAAAAATCGCAACCTCCGAAACTCTCCAAGCTTCAATCACTCTCTGAATCACTCTCAGATCTCAGCCAAAGCAACACCCACACTCAATCACAAGCAAAACCTCAGCCACAGTGAAGAGGAATCAACGAAATCTCAAAGAGGAACTCACGATCGTCGACGGCAAAGGAAAAGGGAAAAAGGGAAAAGTGTCTAACCCTAACTTCCAAGCCATATATATATATATATACACTAAGCTGATTTCGACTGAGATTCAAAAATCTATCAGTCCTCGAATCACTTAATTTCCATCTCTAAAATTCACTGGCTCATCACAATAATTCTTAAACTCATAACTTTAAATTTTCAAGTCACGCTTCACTCACTTTCAAAACCGAATTCACAATTACCGGCCTCTAGGTCAATTTTCCTATCCAACTCATATCTCTAAAATTCTGGAAAATTCCCAAAATTCCTCAAAATACAAAACACTCAATTCTATACTCAAATCTCAATTTCAAATTTCACAAAATTCAATTCACACACTAACTCAGCTATACAACTCAATTTCTCTCAAATTCTCAATCAAGTCACAATCCACTGATTTAACTCTTCAATTCTAATTATTCCTCAATTCTCAATAAATCACTCTTCACTCAACTCACAATCTAACTCAAGGGACTACTCAATTACACTTATCGCTTAATTCTCAATAACTCATATCTCACACAAATTTCACAATTCATTTCTCAAAACCATAATTAAATGCTGGAATAATCATGAATGCATGATACTAAGATGCATGTGCAATTAACTCAATTAATCTCATTTATCACTGATGCAAAACTCACTATGCGAGTAATTCAATCATGAATGCACTCACTGCTCACTCATCCAAATTACTGATATGCCCATCACACTAGTAACGGGATGTTACATTATGGGAATCTAGTGGCAATAAATAGTGATTGTGATTTTAATTGGAATGTGACTGCAGAGAATTGGATATTAGTCTATTGACTTATGGTAATTGGATTTTGCTATGAATTAGAGTGAAAGTGATCGAATTGGGAAAATTTAGGGAATGTCATAACATGTACAGTACTCAGTGTATTTGTTATATTTGCATTTTTGAATATTGGAAATTTTGTAATGAGTGATATTTGATTTTTCTGATTGTTTTAAAGACACCGATGGAGCAATTCCACGGGCAGTGCTGAGACTTCCACGCTGTAGCTCGAAAGTGCAGGTGAGTAACCTAGTTGGTTTCTCAACCTATATGTGTTACATTTTGTGTACATATGCCATGTGGAGATACGGATGGATATGTGTATTTATTTTGATTGATTTCGAACCATGGGTGTTCGAAATATTGGATTGAGATATGGAAGTGCAAAATGTGAATAAATGTGCATAAATGCAATAGTGAATCGAATTGTAAAAGTGTTAGTGAAATAATTGAGATATGTATATGATCGAAATACTGGACTAAAGGTCCAAGAAATGAGATATGACTGTGAAATGTGAATGACATATGCACTCATGCATAATTAAATGATCGATAATGATAGTTGTTGACCGAGACGCCATCAGATATTTGAGGACACCGCGGTAAAACCAAGAACACACGCCAAAGAAACTCGCAAACACCTACTGGGTGGGGTGTGGGGTCCTATTATGTGAAAGGGATTAGTGCATACCCAATGGCTCTCCTATCCCTAACGTGAGTGGGCAGAGTGCATACCCGAGGGCCCTCCTACTTGCCAAAATGTGATTACCGATTTATCAAGCGCCGGTCACAACAATGAAATGAAATCGAAGTGTCGATGACATCTGCATGTGTAAATGATCTAAAGTGAAGCGTGAAAGTGAAATTGAATGCATGTGAATATATGAAAGTGTGAATATGTGATTCAGTGTGTATATGAATTGTGAATGCATGAGTTGGGTGAACCATCGATGATGGTTTCTCATTGAGTTCGCAAACTCACCCAACATTGCATCTATTTTTAAGGAATCGAAGAGTACCCGTTAGACTAACGGAGTATGATCGTAGCTAGCGCGCGAGTAACGGTCGGGATCGGTGTCGCCACATCCGCATGAGTACAAGGTCTTGTTTGGTGGGTCCTAGCTTAATAAATGTAAAAGTGTATCGAGGTTTTGATTATCGAATTGTGTTCGTAAATGGCATCGAGCCCAGTTGGGTCATGCCTTTCGCTTATAAAATGATTGAGCAGATTGAGTGCTAATTAATAATCGAAAGTGTTTTGTATCTGAAAAATGTTTTGTGATATGTCGGCCCAAAGTGTGTTTTGATTTCCTCGCTAAAACATTTTTGGAAGAAAATTTCATACGAAGTTTTAAATTGTGATTGATCGCTCTAGCATGCCACCTCATGGTCACAAGCTCGATGTCACAGAGATGTCGGGTTCGGGTCTCGTGGGAGTGGGTGCTACATTTGTGGTATCGAGCCGTAAGTACAATCTACATGGGCTTTCGAAAAGTGTGTTAAATTGCATACATTTAAGTCATGTCATCGGCAGATAGTGACAATCGATCCCCGCCTAGCATATGAGTCTCATACATGAGCTCAGATAGTGATTTAAGTGGTTAGAAATAGTGAGGAAAAGATGATATGGAAAATGTGATAAATGAAAGTGTGGGTGGAAATCAAGGAATAAGAACGAGTATATGGTATGATATAATAATTGGAGAATTAGTGTATTGAATACTGATGGGCGCGACATGAAATACGACATTAGAATGATATGGGAACAATCTGTGGATGTGAAATAGATGTGAACATGTATAGGAAAAGTATGAAGATATGTGAAAGATGGCAAGATTGAAAGTGTATAAGGAAAGTGAATGGAAATAAAATGTTTTACGATCGAGTCACAAGCAAAAAAGCGTGATGGGAGTTTGATTGTTGTGATATGGATTTAAGTGTGATTAAGAAACTAAATAATGAAAAGATTGAAAGGTAAGAAAATGATATTGATAGATGAAAAGCTGAGCAGCTTGTTAATGTCAGTGGATTTGCCTATGAGAATGCACACCTGATAATGGAAATGATATAGGAAATCAATTGGTGAGTTATTGGATAACCGCCAATTTTTATAGTTAAAATTGAGATGGAGTAAGAAATGAAAGCACATATAGTGATTATTTGGGAATGAATTGAGATTGTAATCAGGATATTGGTATGGTAAAATCCTCATGATCGAGGATAGGTGCAAAAAAAAAAGTGGTCAAAAATCAAATGAGATTGAGGTGCCTTTAGCATAAGTGATTAATTGGTATATTGATGTAATAATTTTAATGGTATGTACCCCAATGAACGGTATTAAAAAGGATGTTCTGGTTATGTGGATTATGGCATAGATTGAACTTCATGGGATAGCGTGAATAGTGAAATTGATTTCGAGGTATTGAGAAAAGATTGTGAGACAAATTGTTCCTCATCGAGACGATGATATATATAAAAGTTATGCAAATAGATCATAGGTGTAAGGAGTTCATTATTTTATCAAGAGTGAAATATCTAAATTGTGTTTAAAGTGGATGATGACTATGATCATCGATGATCGATGAATACAATTGAAAAGTGAAGAAGATAAATTGGCATACTGAGGAAATCGATAGTATGCAAGTTTTATAAGAGACAATTAGATCTTGATTGAAAATTTAATGGATGAATTATTATTCAACACGGTATCGGGAGATTAAATGCAAATAGAGGTGTTGTTAAATGTGAAATTGTAAAGGGAAGGTACACAAGGAATTTGGAGTTATTTTAGGATTAATTGTATATCTTGGATACGTCCAAAATTGGTAAAGGTCTTTTGACCTTAATCGATAAGGAAAGTGTTGGAGGAGAGATATGTGAAATATATGACTAATGATCGTAAGAGGAGACATTTGAAGAAATGTTCAATTCGAGTATTGATCGTATCATTTTGAATTGGAGATGCTACTATATGTAATGAATTGTAAAGATTAAAAAGTGATTGATTGAAATAGTGTAAAGAGATTCTATATGTATGGAGATCAGTATAAGCTTATGGGTTGCATTGGTATTTGATGATTTGAAAATTTATTGTATTAGACATTGTATTGGAAAGTGTTGTGAAAGCTTGGAAATTCTGTTCGTACAGAAATTGTTTTGGATGTATATACGTTTGTAAAGCAATCATCATTAAGTTATATGAGTGAATTGTGAAAAATGACTATGCATTTGAGTGTTTTAGAAATTTCGTTAATGGAGCAAATAATGAGGCAATAAGGTTATGATACCCAACGAAGAATGAGTGTAAACCGTCGAGTTTGGTAAAAGCAAAAAGAATGTATTAGCGATTGGAATTCCAACCCAAGTGTGCAGGTGTGTATTAAAAGCATGGCAAAAATCCGAATTGAGAATGTTGAAATAGTGGACCTTATCGAGAAAATTTGTGAATAGCTTAGCTATAAAGAAAATGAGTAATGTGACCGACTAGACTAAGAAATATGAGTAAAACTCATTAAAGGAACTGTTAGTGAAAACTCAAGGAATAATCGGGTTATCGAGAGTGTATTAGAAGAGTAATAGAAAGTAAAATATGACATTGAGAAATGATGAGTATGTTGGACCTCCATAGTTGACTGTGTGTTATCAATCCGAAACTAATATATGTTTGGAGTCCATAGGATTATGAGATTGATGTATAGGTAAGATTGATTGTGTTACATTGGAGATATCATTTGAAAAGTGTATAAAAGGTCTTATAGCTAAAAAGGGTTGTTCATCCCGATAGTAAAATGAACAGACCTAATACTGACCAAAGGCCCCGAATGATTTGAGTTAAGATTGATAGGTGTTTTGAATCGGTAATAGGGGTTAAGAAATCCAAATTGACGAGAATGAGTCAAATTGATGATTATCGAGATTGTTGAAATCTTATGAGATTAGTAAATTGATATAGAGAGATACAATATGATAAGCGATACATGCAATGTTTCTAAATGTTCACCTCGCCAAACTAGGCATTGATTGAGAAAAAGGTAAATGGGAAATTAAGTTCGTTATTAGTGACCTTGATGTGACCGTGGTGTGACTAGATAACAACCTAAAAGATGAATTGGATTTGGAAAGTTTCATATGGACGTAAATAGGAAATATCGATATGATCGATGTGTATGTCATTGGTATTGATATAAAGAATTACGAGTAATCTAAAAGAAATCGTTAAAACAAAGATAAAGTTCGAGAAAGGAAAAGAGGTAAGTAAGTGATTGTAGTGTGATTAAGATGGCAAGTCGTCTAAAATCCTAAAAGATGATTCGGATCCAAAATGTTACATAGATCGGATTATAAAATATTGTTAGGATCCGATGTATGTGTTATCGATATTGGAAGTGATAAATTGTGATTAATAAGGCAATGTAGAGTTAAGAAAGATTTGGCGAAATTATGCGATAGTGAAATAAGTGGAAATCGAGGATCGTTGATCTAAAAGACTCCCTATCTTCTTGACAAATCGTATATAAAATTTCGAGGATGAAATTTTTATTAGAGGGGAGAATTGTAACATCCTGCTACCGTGTGACGGTATGTCAAGAATTGGATCCGGACGAAAAATTGGCTAGTGATGATTTATTTGATTCGCGTCCAAGATTGATTGATAATTGATATGAAACAATTTGAATTATGATTTTGGGAATTTTTATTTATGGTTGTTGTAAATTGGGAGAAAAATATAATAAGAATCGGATTTGTTAGACCCTAAGAATTGGACATGTGGTAGATGATCATATATATATATATATAAGCTTAAGATAAGCTTAAATGTTCATTGTCATCATCGATGGTCGTAGGTATGCTTGAACGTGGAGTTGAAATTCTTGGAGGATTTTCGAAGGTTTCTAGCTTGAATCAAGTAAGTTTATACTTGTTTATGCTATTTGATCATAGATTTGAGTAAGAAATTGTTTAGAAATTGCAAAATGTCGATGATAGGGTTTCGTTGATTTTAATTTGGGTTTCTGAAGAAAAGTGAGTTAAATGATGATTTGAGGTTAGAAATAAGTTGGGTTTAAGGTTTAAAACTGATTGAGAGTGTTTAGAATGGATTTGGATGGATTGAATATCGAAAATCGGAGAATTTTGGGTTTTGATGCGTTCTGCGTCGCATGTCATTCAAGACGAAGAACACGCCTTGCGAAGCGAAATTTCATCCGCACGCCGCGACGTGCGCGAATGGCGTGCTCGTGAAGCGAACGTCCAGCGTCGTGACGACGCGATACGTCACGCCATGGAGAAGGTATTTGTGCAAGAAGCAGTTGAATGAGGAGTCGCCATGGCGTAGGGAGGAGGCGCCAAGCGAGGAATGCTTTGGGGAAAATTGAATTTTAGGTTTTGAAATTGGGATTTAGGAAATTGATGATTTTATTAGTTATGGATTAAATTCAATATGGAGATTATGAATTTGGAGGATTAGTTTCTAATGGATTGGCTATGGATCAATTGAATTTCTGAGACTAGGAATTTCAATCTGGGAGAATGAAATGAAGTGATTTTTAAGATGATTGTTACAAGTAATGAATTTGAGATTTGATTTCAATTGAATTGTTTTCTAAGTGATTAATTGGAATTTAGAGATTAAGAATTTGAATTGATAAGATGGAATTTCAGATTTTAATTCGATGATTATGGGAATCTAGTGGCAATAAATAGTGATTGTGATTTTAATTGGAATGTGACTGCAGAGAATTGGATATTAGTCTATTGACTTATGGTAATTGGATTTTGCTATGAATTAGAGTGAAAGTGATCGAATTGGGAAAATTTAGGAATGTCATAACATGTACAAGACTCAAATGTATTTGTTATATTTGCATTTTGAATATTGGAAATCAGGCAATGAGTGATATTCGATTTTTCCGATTGTTTTAAAGGCACCGATGGAGCAATTTCACAGGCGAAGTACGAGACTTCTGTGATGTAGCTCGGAAGTGCGGTGAGTAACCTAGTTGGTTTCTCAACCTATATGTGTTACATTTGTGTACATATGCCATGTGAGATACGGATGGATATGTGTGATTATTTTGATTGATTTCAACCATGGATGTTCAAATATTGGATTGAGATATGGAAGTGCAAATGTGAATAAATGTGCATAAATGCAATAGTGAATCGAATTGTAAAAGTGTTAGTGAAATAATTGAGATATGTATATGATCGAAATACCGACTAAAGGTCCAAGAAATGAGATATATTTGTGAAATGTGAATGACATATGCACTCATGCATAATTAAATGATCGATAATGATAGTTGTTGACCCAAGACGCCATCAGATATTTGAGGACGCCTTGGTAAAACCCATGAAACACACGCCGCAAAGAAACTTGCAAACACCTACGGGTGGGGTGTGGGTCCTATTATGTGAAAGGGATTAGTGCATACCCAATGGGCTCTCCTATCCCTAATGTGAGTGGGCGATTGCATACCCGAGGGCCCTCCTACTTGCCAAAAATGTGATTACCGATTTTGATTGCGCTCGGTCACAACAATGAAATGAAATCGAAGTGTCGCATGCATACCGCATGTAAATGATCTAAAGTGAACTGTGAAAGTGAAATTGAATGCATGTGAATATATGAAAGTGTGAATATGTGATTCAAAGTGTATATGAATTGTGAATGCATGAGTTGGGTGAACCATCGATGATGGTTTCTCATTGAGTTCGCAAACTCACCCAACATTGCATCTATTTTTTCAGGAACTGAAAAGTACCCCATTAGACTAACGGGAGTATGATCGTTGCTAGCAAGGCAGAGTAACGGGTCGGGATCAGTGTCGTCACATCTGCATGAGTACAGGTCTTGTTTGGTGGGCCCTAGCTTAATAAATGTAAAAGTGTATCGAGGTTTTGATTATCGAATTGTGTTTAAATGGCATCGAGCCCAGTTGGGTCACGCCTTTCTACTTATAAATCGATCGAGCAATCGTTGAGTGCTAATTAATAACTAAAAGTGTTTTGTATCTGAAAATGTTTTGTGATATGTCAGCCCAAAGTGTGTTTTGATTTCAGCGCGCTAAAACATTTTGGAAGAAAATTTCATAATGAGTTTTAAATTGTGATTGATCGCTTTAAGATGCCACCTCATGGGTCACGAGCTCGGATGTCACTGTAGATGTCGGGTTCGGGTCTCGCGGGAGTTGGGGTGCTACAATGCATGCATGAATGGTGTATATTTTCGTGCTTGGGGAGTGCTGCATATGTAAATGGTGTTGATGCATGTGTGGGTGGTGAAATAAGAAGCAAATACGGTGATTGATTAATAAGATGAAGGATTATAGTCATTGGAATATGATATATGCAGTATTTTACTAAACATGCATCTGTATTTAGGGCATAACTTGATCTGTGAATATCTAAATTGGATGGAGTTTGATTTATATTAAACTAGAGACATAAAACTACATTTTTCATGAAAGAATCAAATTCAAAATATGCCCTTAAGAGTCTGGAAATTTGGCTTGAAGTTGAAATTGGTGTTTTGTCAAAGAATGAAAATAGTCTGTGGATTTTTTATTATAACTTGCAAGATACTAAACTAAAATTCATGATATTGGTGTCTTTATACTTTTAAAACATTGAGGAACATTTCATTAGTAGAAGATGTTGCCTAAATTATAGCGTCCCCTTACCGTAGGGTACACATCGGGACACCCGGAGATTATTTCAGTTCATATTCTATGATAACAATTCGTTACGTTCGATCACTACAATCACTTCACATGGCATCATAATATTAATCCCTTATAAGCATCAAAAGAAAATCAAAATATTTTAAAAACTAACTTTTTCCTCATTTCATTGCATAAAACTGAAAGTCTACATTGTGTCTTTCATCCTTTACTGCATGTGCATCATCACAACCTAGTACAAAAATACTACATGAAAGAGGAAAAAATATAAAATCTATCTAGGCCATCCAAAAATCCCAGCTGACCGACCTTTGAGCCATGACTTCTTTTTCCAATTAACAATCCACACGGCTAGTAGAATCTCTCAGTAGCTAGAGTCGTCTCTCGATCCTAAAAAGACAACGTTGCAATTTTTGTGAGTTTTGCGAACTCAATGAGGTAACCATCATTGATGATTCACTCAATTCATGCAACATAACAAATCACATAACATATAATTCACAACTTTGCTTAATGAATGCATATCATATTTACATTTAAGAGCAAATCAATTTGGCACTTCAAACAATCCACATACTTGATAAAAATGCATATGAAATACTCGTGAGACTCTTTTCCATTGTTACGTTGTTGTGACCGAGTGTCTGAACTGTCCCGCATCCATTTTAGATATCGGGCTCATTAATAACTGTCCCTTATCCTATGAGGATATAACGCTCATTTTAAATAGTGAGCTTTAGGCTCTTAATCACTGTCTCAACTTGAGGCTCTTTTCACACTTTGAGCTTTAAGCTCTGATCGGTGGCTACTATGGTCACAACTGCCATTATCTGATTGTGCACTCATGTATGGAATGCATCTATCACAATCGATTATATTATGAAACGCATAGTTCTTTACATTCACATTCAAGCAGCACTTCAATATATACTCCACTTTTCACATTTATCGGACCTTTTGTCCGGAAATCATCACAATTCAATTCACATTCATTTATCATTCAAAACATAATTTAAGCAAAAAATAATTGAGAGAAACAGTTTAGGTTACTCACTAGTTGCTCCCTCTCCCGAAGCTAATGCCTAGAAGTTCCGGCAATGTCTAAAGGTTGACGTTCTAGCTGCTCCTCTATATCAAATAACACATACACATTTATCATAATTTCTGCAATCATAAGTGTTTAACAATGCACATGTATGCAATAAAATATGTACAATGCATGTTCATGACAATCCTAGGTATTCATCCATTATTTTCATAAAAAAAAATCAGAACCATATCAAGACTCCTCTATGTATAATGTAAACTTAGGTTTATACCTCATTAGAACCATTAAAATCACAATTTATACTTTTCCATCCGATACCCTTAATTTGATGCAATCAATCTTCTTCAATCTAGTATCAAAGACAATAAAAATTTATGGAGAGGTAGAAAGAAATGTGTTGGGAATCTATTGGTCCCACAATCACTCCATTTGGAGATCAGATGCCAAAGTTATGGCTAAAAGAATCAAACAAGGTTCTGTCCTCAATTATATTGAACCTATTTTGGATCAACTAGCATAACTTTCTCTATAGGTATTGTGTTGGACCCTAAATTTTTAGTGGAAATATCAAAATGGAATATGAGTTTATGTATAGCTTTGAATTATGAATTGGTATATAGATGGTTGTGAAATTAGAATGTGAACTAAGTATGGATGATGAGTTGAGAAACCTTAAGCATAAACCATGGTTATATATGTAAGATAGGATGTTTGGTGAATGATAAGAGGTTATTGAATATGAGAGTATATGAATTGAGGTTGAGTGTTGAAGGAATTCCAATTGGAAGTTAAATTGCTTTGGATGATGTTGTAATAGAGAAAGTGAAGTTGGAAAAATGTTAAGTTTTGTATGAGGATAAAAATGACTATGTTGATTCAAGGGAAATTCTAGAAAAATTAAGATAGAATTAGACAAAGTTGTCTTCTTTGAAGTTGTAGCTTGTTCTCTTATCTTTCCAACGATACTAAGTATGCAATTTTTCGAGATCGGAGTTGAGATTTATGCTTATTACAAGCTAGGATGTCGTGGTAAACGAAATTCCCAAACCTTTAGAGTTTGTGACGTGATCTCGGGCTCGAAAAGGTTAATTTTAGGTAAGATATGAGTATAGGAGAAGTTAAGATGGGTTTAGGACCCTTTGGAGGGGTCTTGGAGGGTGAAAATTTTGCTATACCCGTAGGTTACATGATCTGTGTGAATTTCACACAGACTGTGTAAATCCTGGCGCGGGAAACATGATTTTCCCGTAGGTTACACTGCCCGTGTGAATTTCACACAGACTGTATAAAATCTAGACGCAGTAACTCCAATTCACACAGACCATGTAAATTTCACACGAAATGTGTGATTTTGGGCGCAGAAACATCCGTCCACCCGAAGGTTACACGGCCTGTGTGCCTGACCGTGTAAATTTCACACGGTCCGTGCTTTTCAGGATATGAACATATCGGATTTGTTTGGCCATAACTCCTTCGTCCGACCTCCGATTGAGGCGATTCTTGAGGCGTTTGATTCCTAAGACATGTATTTATCTCTTCATGAAAATTTATATCATTTGGAGTTGAATTGAAAAGGTTTGATTGAATCTTATGACAATCAGAACGATTTGTTTCCTTCTAATTTTGCTATCTTCCTTCCTCATCCGACTTTTGGTCAATCCTTTGCTTATATCTTTTTCGTCCGACATCCGATTGACTTAGTTTTTGAAGCGTTGGATTCCTAAGACAATGAATTTCATTTTTATGGGAAATCTGTGAATTTTTGAGATTAAATTGAGGTTGATTAAATTAATCAAAGTGAGTCGGGAAATTTTTCGAACATAGTTCAGTATTTTGAAAAATTTGGGATCTGTGGTGATCCGATTGAAGTGATTCTTGAGGTAAAATAAAATTGAGACATGGGGCTACAAGTCATATGAAGAAAGTGAATTTCAATTTAGCCCCTAAGAGTTTCAATCTCTGAATTGAATTTCGGGTTAGTGTGTAGTCGTGGATTAGAGAACATCTGAAAGTATTTTGATTATAACTTTTGCTATAGACATCCAATTAAGGTGATTCTTAATTTGGATTAAACTAGGGAGATAGAGCGACAATTGTTATGAAGAATTTGAGTTTCAATTTGGTCCTTAAGAAGGTCAATTTTCGGATGGAAATAATGTGCTGGAGAAATGATTTAGGATAAGATGTATCCGAAATGTTTTGAGCATAACTTTTGGTGTAGTGCTCCAAATTGGATGATTCTTAGGACATTATGAAATTACGACAATGAGGAACAATTCTCTAGAAGGAAGTTTTGACTAATTCCTTCAATTTGATGGTGAAAATAATGTCCCAAAGTAAGCTCAAATGAAAATGAAGTCAGGGGCAGTTTTGGAAGTCCACTTAAAGAGTTAGACCTTAGGGTTAAGGGGAAGGGCAAATGGGTCTGTTTACTCTCATTTAGTGACATGGCAATGGGGCTACCGTTTAAGTTAAGAGAGGGGCACGTTTTTGGCTAAAAAAAAAGAAAGAAACAAAGAGAGAATGAGAGAGAAAGGGAAAGTCGGCAATGGAGAAGAAGAAGAGAGAAAGGATGGCTAGGGTTTCGATTTTATGGGCTTTCAAGAGTGATTTTTCGTTGCTTCTAAAGGAAAAAGATGGATGAAGTCAAGAGCTTCCTAAGGAACAAGGAGAAATTCGAAAATGAGGAAGATGAAGGTAAGTGATGGTTTTTAAGCCTTGATTTTTTCTTAGATTTTTGGTTGTTTTAGCACGGAAATGATATGGGTTTGTGGATTTTGAAGTCAATTTTGGTGTTTGCTTAGGATTATTGGGTCAATTTTGGGATGATTAATAATTAGGGTTTATGCCCAATTGTATGATTTGGAGATTTTGGAAGTTCTTAATTTAGATGTCTTGATATGAGTTGAAAATCATGATTTTTATGAAGTGGAAATTGGGTGATTTGATTTAGGAAAATTTGAGATTGGGAGAAAGGAGAAAGGCTTTGGAGAATTGAAGCTCTAATCAAGCTCCAAGCATAGATATGAGGTGGGTTTCATGTTTATAGTTGAATAATAAGCCATTAAAGATTTTCCCAAATTGAGAGAATAAAATGATTTCAAATATTTTATGATTGTGCATATATTGGTTTATATGCATTCATATACTCCATGAATTGGATTTGAATGGTTATGAGCATGCAAAAATGTATTGTGATGTGTTATGTTATGTTATGTTATGCATTGAGAAATATATGACACTTTGATGAGAATTGAATTGTGATGTGATTATGCTATGTATTTGAGTATGGCATTGTGATTTAATGGAAAGAAGAAAAAGAATATGAAAAGCATGAAAGCATTTCATTTCAATGAAATGAGTTTGAGCATTATTTATGTGCTTTGTTTGGGCGAGAGAGGAACCGTTTCGTAAGTCACATGCATGTTGACGTAAAAAGCCTTCTCCCGACTGGCCGCTTGTGCCACACTAGATCTGAAAATAGACTCGTTTCGTTCACAGAGTAAACTTCGGTTTCTCTGTTTTGTTCACGGAACCCTCGAGCCAAATTGTGTGTGTATTAGCATTTTGACGTGTTATGTTATGAGGTGGATTGTGTGTTATGCTTGAATGATGAAATGAAATCATTTGTGTTTAATGAGATGATGTATTGCATTATGAAATTGTGATTTTTGAACAAGTTGATACATTTATGTTTTGCGGATTATGGATTTCAATACATGACGAAAATTTGAGAAACGAGCATTTTATGGATTTTCAACAAGAAATTTCTATGGTAGTAAACTTTTGAACGGTTTTGCTTATGATTGATTATAAACCTATTACCCACGGGCTTTTTTAAGCTTGCCCCCCTCCCCCCTCCTCTCCATCATTCCCATCCACAGGTGATGAGAAGAAGATCGAGTGAAAGAAAATGAGAGATTTTGTTTGTATGAGTTCTTATTGAACTATTGTTAAGTTTAGATGTTGTTGAGAAATTGAGAATTATGTGTATCAGGTACTTTGGATTTTGATCATTGGAAATTGTACATGGCTTGGAAGGTCATTAATGTAATGTAAGCATTTAGTTCATGATGTATTTGGATTATGGAATTGTATAAGAACTTGTGTATGGTTATGATAGATGAGAATGATTGGGTTGTATAAGGAATTGATTTATAAAGTTGTGTATGAATTGTATTGCATTATGAGATTTGTGTATTGATTTGAGGATTGTGTGTTTGAGCTGAATTATAAAAGTGAGTTTTAAATCATATGTGTGCAGGTTTTGGGTTAGCTTAATATAGCCGTTATGCTGCCCAATTTTTTTGTAGGGTAGTATAGTGGTATATGTATTAAGTGTTTATTGGCAAATAAAGAGAATGACAAGTTTTGAATTTATTGATGAGATGTGGTTTGAACATGAAGAATCAAGTAAGTGGGATTTTGTTTAGAATGAATTTCCAAAAAGGGAAATGATATTGTTTTGATTAGTATGAGCTTTGAATAAAGATGAATAAGAAGAGAAGGAATGAAAAATAAGAAAAAGAAAAATTTACACGGAATCGGATAGATTAAGTTTAAGGTTTCCAACGCAACGCGATAAGCTATCTAAAGTGTTTGTTTACGGATGTCAGAATTTGTTTAAGATCGAATAAGCATTTTGTTTGCTTTGATCCAATTCCCTTTCGATTCGTAATTGATTTGCTTCGATTCGTTCGTTCCGCCTCTTTGTTATTCATCTTTTGCTTCGTCTTCCGGTTGGGGGTTCCGGTCTCGGGATCGGGTCACTACATATTGTATCAAGGTTCTTTGGAT
Organism: Erythroxylum novogranatense; assembly: GCA_029891385.1. Taxonomy (NCBI): domain Eukaryota; kingdom Viridiplantae; phylum Streptophyta; class Magnoliopsida; order Malpighiales; family Erythroxylaceae; genus Erythroxylum; species Erythroxylum novogranatense. The sequence continues at coordinate 39,572,590 of CM057228.1, forward strand.
GGTTTGAAAGAAGAATTCAAGATCTACAACTTTCATGAAGACCTTTAAAATAAAATATGTCATATAGATGGTCAAAATTTGAGTAGATGATACAAGATGAACAGTGACCAGAAGAAGTTTATGAACAGTACACAAAAGATGTTTTAAAATTGGCATAAATTTCTCTAGAGATATTGGATTGAGGAGTTATTTGTATGGTTTTGAAGAAGATTTCAAGATATACAACTTTTATGAAGATGTTGAAGACAAATTTTATCATATAAGGGGTCAAAATTTGACCAGAAGATACAAGATGAACAATGACTAGAAGAAGTTTATGAACAGTACATAGAAGTTGTTTTCCAATTGGCATACCTTTCTCTAGAGATATCTGATTAAGGTTTTTTTTAGATGGTTTTGAAGAAGACTTCAAGATATACAACTTTCATGAAGACCTTGAAGACAAATTCTATCATAAAAAGGGTCAAAATTGGACTAAATGATACAAAATGCACAGTAACTAGAAGAAGTTTCAGTCTAAGACCTATTTGGAATAATTGACATAACTTGCTCTAGAGATATATGATTGGGATTTTCTTTGGATGATTTTGAAGAGGACTTCAAGATCTAAAACTTTTATGAAGCCCTTGAAGATAGATTCTATCATCTAGAGGGTCAAAATTTGACTAGATTATAGGGTCAGATGAATAGTACACCAGACGATATGACGTCATCACTAGACGATATGACATCATCAAAAGATATGACATTGTCACCAAATGATATGATGTCATCAGATGATGCTTCATCAACAGACGATATGACGTCATCACCAGACGATATGACGTCATCAGACCAGACAATCTATACTCCTGAGCATCTCCATTTATAAAGACCATAACTTTTGACTCCGATGTCTAAAAATTTCATACTATATACTGTTGGAAAGCTAGAAAGATAAACTATAAATTTCTGGAAGACAACTTTGTCTAACTTAGCCTAAATCAAACCATGTAACATCCCGTTACTGTCATTAAGGGTATTATGGTAATATTGGGACGATCGATAGATTTCACCGCATACATTGATCGAAAGATGTTATCGGCCTCTAATCATAGAGGAACCGGGTTCTGATATGTATATATTCATTGGTACATGCATTCATGATTTTTCGTATTTAATTGTAAATTGGAATTGACCGAAATTGACCGAAGTTGGAATCAATATCGATCGAATCGATCAATTGGGGACTGATTGAGAAATTAGGTAATTGGGTTCAAATGATTGATTTAGAATAATTTAAGTGTAATCGGTATTTTATAAGGCTCATAGGAGATTTCCGGAAATTCGGAGATAATGCCCTGATCGGAAATATTGAGAGATCGATCGATTGATCAGATAAGATCGAAAGAACCGTCAGATGGCAATGGAAAAGTTAGAGTGGACTGATAGGAAATGAATATGCCGAGCCATTGAAATTTAGAGACTGAAATTTGGATCGATAAGGAGACCCAGTCTATAAATACCTAGGGTCGAGAAATTTGGGGAAGAATTGGCTAAGGCATTTGCGAAGTTTCTTCTTCCCTCTCCACGGTGATCTTCGATCCTTCTTCATAGGTGAGGATCGTTGTTTCTTCTTGTGGTTTCCTCCTATTGTGTTAAGCTAACCGGTTTATTGTGATTATTCAGGAAATGAAGTGGATTGAGGCTCGAGGGAGGAGATCGACGGTGTTGAGAAAGATTTTAGGGTTTGCGATCGATTCGGTGATTGGTAAGCTTTAATGGCTTCAATGTTGTTATTACTTATTTTTATTACATCTATGGCTTTTATTGTGGTTGATCGAGTAGTTGAGGGTGTTAATGGACGCGTTTTAGTGAGAGAAATGGTCGAAAATCGATCGGAGAAGACGATTCGGTCTTCATGACGTCGCGACGAGCATCGGTTGTTAGGGCTTCGCCGCGATTTAATAAAATTGAATTGAGTTAAATGTATTGGTCGCGACATAGGCAGAAGACGTCATGGCGAGTCGCAGTGGAGACGACGCCGCAAGCGTGCCTCTTTCGTCATGAGCCGAATGTCGCGAGGTCGTGGCGAGGAACCGCTTTATCGATTGGATTGTACTTAATTGGACATAATTTCATAGAGACATATGTATTTATCGCATCGCTTAATTGAGCGATTAGTAATGGACCGCATTGTCATCGTTATAGAGGTACCATTCGATCGTCGTTCCACGGACATTTTGGGACTTCGTGCAATAGCTCTAAGTAACAGTGAGTAACCTAGTTGGTTTCTCAAATTTACGAGTGTCTAAATGTTCACCGTGAATTACTTGACAATGTGAATTACATGACTCTTGAGTTGTATGTGATCGAATTGCATCGTATGACCACTTTGAAATGTATAAAGGTGAATCAGATTAGTCTTGAAATGTGTATGACCGAATTGCATGCTCTTATCAGATAGAATCAATAATGTGAATTTCACTGTATGACTGCATGACTACTGGAAAGGGGTACGATCGAATTGTATGTGTTTACCGTATTGGATTGGATTATCAATTATCGACATCTTTGTTACATCGGGCTTTATAGCCATACATCGTGACTTCTTGAATAATGAATTATCGAATATTGCATCGCATGCATAAATGCATGATCGATAATGGACGTGCCCCAGTTGCTAATTTCACCGAAAAGAGCCTAGAGCTCGAATATCGCATCGTCCGGACTTAGCCCGAGGGGAGAAATCGACGCGGCCCCCATCATTCATCGATCGAGCACTTGGGCACAACATCAATAACCGGAAAGAGTCTCATATGCATCATATACATGATCGATCGAATCGCCAAATTGTGTGACGACATCGAACCGCATGCGATGCCATGATTTATCAGAATTGTGATGTAATATCGTAAATCGCTCTATGCTATCAAATGTTGTTACCGACATCGATAATCGATATAGACTCATCGTATAATCGTTATATAATAATGTTAATTGTTATTATCGTGTCGCGGTTGCACGCAATTTGCGTAATGCATGATTTGAGTGAACCATCGATGATGGTTTCTCACTGAGTTCGCAAACTCACCCAACATTGCAATTATTTTTCAGGAATCGAAGAGTACCCCGTTAGCAAAACGGAGTATGGCGCAGGATTCAAGTGAAGGTCAAGTCGGGATCGGTTCATATCCGCATTGCACGCCTTTACTTTTGTACTAAAGTGTTTATTATGTATTTGTAAAATTGACCTAAGTGGCTTTTTGAAATGAGTGTATCCTATTCGACGGGATTGAATGAGTACCCAAAATTGAGTATAGAATTCGCGCATTTGTTATAGAAAGTAATGTACCAATTTTACGAGCGAGTGTTCTAAGACGCCACCCTCATGGTCACGGCTCTGATATCACCATGGATATCGGGTTCGGGTCTCGCGGGAGTGGGTGCGACATTTGTGGTATCGAGCCCGTAATACGATTGTACATGGGCGTTCGAAATTTGTCTCGAGTTACATGCATTAAAGTCGAAGTCGTCACGGCAGATAAAGGACAAGCGATCCCCGGCCTAGCGATGAGTCGATGCATGAGCGTGTATCAGTCGATAAGCGGTCAGAGATAGAGAGGAAATGATAAGACGGTAGAGTGTGATAAAAGGAAGTGGCGATCATCCAAGGATAAGAAAAAGTATATGGTCTGATCTGACAAATGAACATTTAGTGTATCGATATTGATGGATATACGATGATATGCAAAAGAGAGTGGTACCGAATATATGATATGAATATAGATTTGTGGATTGATAGAGGAAATAGAAATATGATAGAAATGACCGAGTTCCAGGTGTAAAGGGAATGAAATGAAATGTTACAATTGGGATTGATTACTGTGATAAGTGTTATAAATAATGATTTATGACTAAAGATCGATTACGTTAGTAAGAAATTTAGAATGATGGTAAATCTGTGATGTTGATTTTTGAGTGTGAAAATTTAAGGGTAGGATGTAATAACGAAAAGATTGAAAGGTAAGATAATGATACGGAGAAATGAAATGATGTTTCGTTTAATTGCTCGATTATATGGATGTGTGATTGATCTATATGGGATATTGTGCATAGTTGGAATTGAGTTTCTAGATATTGCGAATGACCGATAAGACATGTGACAACCGTGATGTTAAAGAATTTCATGAGTAACATCGATAAATGAAAGTAAATGGTGATTAATGAAAGGACAATAGAGTTAAATTTGAAATGAGGGATCTTAATCGAGTTGAGACTCAAGTGTCGAGATAAAATCATATTGAGAAAATATGTATTATGCTAATGTAAGGGATCCGAATGTGTAATATGATTTTGTTCATCGAGGAGAATATTGATTCGCAAATAATCGAGTAAAACTATTCGAAAGTGATGAATGTTTATTCAACCTGTGGAGTGATTTATAGCGGCTCACGTGGAGAAGTTAGTGTAAAGGAACATGTGTCGGAATATATGTATTCGAATTATCGAGAATTAATCGAAAGGTCGGATCTATCCGTAAATGACAAAATGTTTGATTTAAATGTGTGAAAAGTATGGTGATGATTGTGGAAGAGACATTTGGAGAACTGCATAACTTAAGTGTTAATTATATTGTTTTAAATTGGTGATGTGGTGATATATAGTGAAATGTCCCAGTAAAGGTTATGAGGTAATTAGTTACTATAGTGCAATGTGATTAAACGTATCTAGGGAAAAGGATAACGTTGTAGACTGTACTGTGATCGATTTTCTGAAATTGTGGAGCCTTAAAAAGTGTGGGGGCATTAACTGTATAGAAAGGTTATGGATATATCCATGGATATGTAAATCAATGATGATCGAGATACTTTGGGAATTTGAATGATTCGCAAAGGAGATTAAATGGATTGAGCAGAAATTCAATAGTGTATAAGAGTGTTACTGTTGATGGATAATTGTCAAACTGGTAAAAAGAAAGTAATATGAGTTATCGAAATTTCAAATAAATTGTGTATAAAAAGATACTGGCAAAACAATCGGTGATTCAGAAAACTGCAAACTGTATTGGGGAAATTTTAAATGGGAGTCAACTTCAGAGGAAATGACTGATAACTTTGTTATGAAGTGTTGTGTTTCAACAAGAATGCACCGAAAGAGTAAGAAAAGGTTTAGAGTGTGAACTCGAATAGTTATTCGTGGAATAATTAACGGATGTGACTGCTGAGGCAAACGTGAGACTGATATCATTGGAATCCATCGAGATTGTCTGAACATAGTCGAAGACTATGGTTGATTTGAGTTAATAATGACCGTAAAACGAATCTGTAATAGGAGTTGAGTGATCCCGCTTATGGCAACGAGTCGAATCGATAAGGAAACTAAATTGCCATTAAATGGCCTCTATGTGACTGTCATGAAAATGGATTGGTAAGTGGTTTAAAATCGAAAAGATGATCCTGATCTACAAAGTGATTTACGGATTGGCTTAAGATGCAATGCTAAGAATTGATAAATGTGTTTCTGGTACTGAGTGTAAGGATTGGCAAATAATTATAAAGATATGAGCGAGAATCGGAATCGAAAGGAGCAGATAAATTCTCCGTCCTCCTCATCGATCAGATATGAAATTTCGAGGACGAAATTTTTATAAGGAGGGTGAATTGTAACATCCCTGCTATCGCATTAAGGGTATTATGGTAATATTGGGACAGATCGATAGGATTTCACCGCATACATTGATCGAAAGATGTTATGGCCTCTAATCATAGAGGAACTGGTTCTCGATATGCATATATTCATTGGTACATGCATTCATGATTTTCCAGTATTTAATTGTAAATTGAATTGACCGAAATTGTGGGGTCAGGAATCAATCTCGATCAATCGATCGAATTGGGGACTAATTGAGAAATTAGGATAATTGGGTTCAAATGATTGATTTAGAATAATTTAAGTGTAACTGGTATTTTATAGTGGCTCATAGGAGATTTCCGGGAAATTCAGGAGATAATGCCCGGATCGGAAATATTGAGAGATCGATCGATCGATCAGATAAGATCGAAAGAACTGTCCGATGGCAATGGAAAAGTTAGAGTGGACTGATAGGAAATGAATATGCTGAGCCATTGAAATTTAGAGACTGAAATTTGGACTGATAAGGAGACCTAGGTCTATAAATACCTAGGGTTGAGAAATTTGGGGAAGAATTGGCTAAGGCATTTGCGAGTTTCTCTTATTCCCTCTCCACGGTGATCTTCGATCCTTCTTCATAGGTGAGGATCGTTGTTTCTTCTTATGGTTTCCTCCTATTGTGTTAAGCTAACCGGTTTATTGTGATTATGTGGAAATGAAGTGGATTGAGGCTTCGAGGAGGAGATCGACGGTGTTGAGAAAGATTTTAGGGTTTGCGATCGATTCAGTGATTGGTAGCTTTAATGGCTTCAATGTTGTTATTACTTATTTTATTACATCTATGGCTTTTCTTGTGGTTGATTGAGTAGTTGAGGTGTTAATGGACGTTTTAGTGAGAGAAATGGTCGGAAATCGATCGGAGAAGACGACTGTCTTCAGACGTCGCGACGAGCATCGGTTGCTAGGCTTCGCCGCGATTTAATAAAATTGAATTGAGTTAAATGTATTGGTCGCGACGTAGGCAGAAGACGTCATGGCGAGTCATAGTGGAGACGACGCCATGTGGAAGCGTGTTTCACGCCGCATGAGCGTGCCTCTTTCGTCGAATAATGCCGCGAGGTCGCGGCGAGGAACCGCTTTATCGATTGGATTGTACTTAATTGGACATAATTTCATAGAGACATATGTATTATTGTACTGTTTAATTGAGCGATTAGTAATGGACTGTACTGTACTGTTATAGAGGTACCGTTGGATCGTCGTTCCACGGACATTCTTTGGGACTTCGTGCAATAGCTCTAAGTAACGGTGAGTAACCTAGTTGGTTTCTCAAATTTCGAGTGTCTAAATGTTCACCGTGAATTACTTGACAATGTGAATTACATGACTCTCGAGTTGTATGTGATCGAATTGCACCGTATGACCACCGAAATGTATAAAGGTGAATCAGATTAGATGAAATGTGTATGACCGAATTGCATGCTCTTCATCAGATAGAATCAATAATGTGAATTTCACCGTATGACCGCATGACTACTGGAAAGGGGTACGATCGAATTGTATGTGTTTACCGTATTGGATTGGATTATCAATTATCGACATCTTTATAATCGGGCTTTATAGCCATACACCGTGACTTCATCAATATCAATTATCGAATATTGCACCGCATGCATAAATGCATGATCGATAATGAACGTGCCCCAAGTTGCTAATTTCACCGAAAAGAGCCAGAGCTCGAATATCGCATCGTCGGGCTTAGCCCGAGGGGAGAAATCTCGACGCGCATCCCCATGTTCATCGATCGAGCACTTGGGCACAACATCAATAACCGAAAAGAGTCTCATATGCATCATATACATGACCGATCGAATCGCCAAATTGTGTGACGACATCGAATCGTGCGATGCCATGATTTATCAGAATTGTGATGTAATATCAGAACCGCTCTATGCTATCAAATGTTGTTACCGATCTTGTATAATCGATATAGACTCATCGTATAATCGTTATATAATACCGTTAATTGTTATTATGTGTCGTCGTCAGACGCAATTTGCGTAATGCATGATTTGAGTGAACCATCGATGATGGTTTCTCACCGAGTTCGCAAACTCACCCAACATTGCAATTATTTTCAGAATCGAAGAGTACCCGTTAGCAAAACGGAGTATGGCGCAGGATTCAAGTGAAGGTCGAAGTCGGGATCGGTTCATGTCGCATTGCACGCCTTTACTTTTGTACTAAAGTGTTTATTATGTATTTGTAAAATTGACCTAAGTGGCTTTTGAAATGAGTGTATCCTATCGACGGATTGAATGAGTACCCAAAATTGAGTATAGAATTCCGCGCATTTGTTATAGAAAGTAATGTACCAATTTTCTGAGCGAGTGTTCTAGTACGTCACCCTCGCGGGTCACGGGCTCGGATATCACCATGGATATCGGGTTCGGGTCTCGTCGGGAGTGGGGTGCGACAAATCAGATATTGCCCTAAAGTCAGAACACAAAATTTACCCTTAGGGAAGACTTGAAATTTTACACTGTGCAAATTTGGAAAGTCCTGAGTATAACCATTCAGCTACTAATTTGACTTCATTAAACTCTCAAATCTCAACTCAATAGGGTTTTCAAATTGAAAAATCCCATAATGCACAATCACTAAAATTGATTCTAGAATACTTAAACCTATGTATTTTCTAACTCAATGGCCTAAAACTCTTCCAAAACATCCAAAAGATTCAAAATGATCTTACCTTGATTCTTCACCAAATGAATAAATCTTTAGCTCAATTTGAAGCTCTTCTTTTTTCTCTTCTTGAACCACTTCAAAATCTCTTTCAAGACTAAGAAATGCTGAAACCCTAGCTCAACTCTTTTCTTTTCTCTCAACCACCAAAATTCTCCTCTTTTTCTTTCTTAATTTCTCTTCCTCTCTCCCAATTCATGTTTCCCCCTTCTTAAAAAATAAGAATACATTCTTTTTTTCACTTCTACCCTTAATGAGCCCAAAAAGCCCCTTTTTATCCTTCCTTATAGGCTTATGTTCTTTTAACTTTAAGTGTTTTGCCAAAAACACCACTTGAACATTCTTATAACCTTTACACTTTATTTTAATCAACCTATATCATATAATCTTTCTAATTTCAACATAATAATTAATTTCTACAAAATTTCATAAAGACCTCACAATGTAAATCATACTTATTCATCAAGAAGAAATTTTGGGGGTCAACATTTCTCAATATACTTACATTTATACACAATTATACCTAGAATGATCCATGAATGCATGTACAATTACTTTTATGTGAAAAATTTTACTATTCATGTGTATATATATGTCACATTATACATGAGCATGAAAAATGCATTTCTAAGCTCTCATTAATCAATCATATTTACTATTTTAACCTCCCCATAGGTGATGGGATGTTACATCAATACCCCATTGTCTAGGTCAAAATGGTCATACAAATCTGACCCAAAATCTACTTAAGATAAAAATCTGGAAAGTTGATAGGTTTATGATTGATTTTATAAATATGAAGAGGTTTAAGAAAATTGATTAGAGTTTGATGATTTTATGAGAAAAAATTGGTTTTTAAATGAGTATAAAATGAAAATGTGTTTGTGCTAAAGTGATCTAGAAAAATTGAAATGAATTTGGTGTAAAAATGGAAGTGAGTTTTGGATGAAAGCCTGGAGGCTATTAAAAGGTTATTGTTTTTATTGAACATGCTTCGATATTTTGCTTATATTTTGATTTTCAGATTTCCAAATGAGTTTATTCTTAATTCATATTAAACTTGAGACATAGATCTACAACTTTCTTGAAAAAGTTGAATTTTGATTTTGTCTCTAGGACTTTAAAAAGTGGCATCAAATTAAGTCTTGTCTTAGGTTGTAGAACTACAAAGGACTGAAATCATGTCCTATGGTTATTGAATAAACTGTATTGATATAGGTTGAATTAGACTGAGGTGTCTTCACCAAAGTTGTAGCTTATTCTCTTATATTTAAATTAGTATAAAGTTTGTAATTTTTGGATATTGGAATTGAGAGTTATGAGGTGTAAAACTTGGAGGCATGATCATGTATTAGCCAAAATTTCAAATGTACACAGTCTGTGGTATTTTAAAGATAACTTATTGAATACTAAACCAAATTGGATGAACTTGATATCATTGGAAACCTAAGACAAATAGGGAAAACTTTCTAGAAGGAAGTATTACCTAATTACCTCATGTTCTTGATGAGAATAATTGAGCAAAGTGGACTCAAAGGTGGATTGTGAAATAAATCTGGATTGAGGGATTGAGTATGATTTCACATAATCGATAATTTGATAAGATTAAGGATAAAAAACCCATATTTTTGACATGAACATGCATCATAAATATTTAGTATATATGAATGTGCATAATAGTAATATATGTTTGTATTGAATATTTTAGAGGAACCCTTAGAACAACTGATTCTAGATATTGTCGGACTTCGAGGCAATAAACAAATAGGGAGCTTTTGTGAGTAATCTAAGATGGTCTCACCTTAATTTGTTTTGTTTATTATGAATTGAATTTGACATTGATGAATGTGTACTAAATTGTGTACTGATTCCAGACATGAAGGTCCAAGGTATTAATTGATGAATGTGATATTAAAGTGCTACTTATTTTATTTTGTTCTGCTTGTTGAATTTGATTTATGTTGATTGTGTTTTGAATTTTAAAAAAATTGTTTGAGGCGTTTGATGCATGTTTATATCATTGGAAGTGCTACTTGCATGTGAATATGATTGAATACTTGCTTTGCACATGAAATGTCTGAAATGATCTTGTTTTATTTTAAAACTGTTGAGTCCTAATTGTGGGCAAATAAGCATGCCTAGAAGGGTCTGTAGCTGCTTCTGTGACACTTCGGTGTCTTTTGTTATTGACACTTGGGTGTCTGACACTTCGATGTCTTTTGTTATTGACACTTCAGTGTCTTCTATTATTGAGACGTAAGCCTCTTCTGTGATATGGTACCAATTATGGTATCTTTTGTATAAGTCCCGTTACCCACTTTTGTAAATGGATTTAGCAGTCTTATGATTTTGTACTCTGATATCAATTTGATTTTGGCATAAGCTAAATTGTATTCTGTTTTTGAAGGGTTTATACCCTCTTGTGTTGAACAAATCTATTATTTATAAAACTCTGTTTTGTTTTGAATTTCTGTACTGTTGTTGACTTATAGTTTAATTATTACTCACTAAGCTATATACTTAGCATAGTGGATTTGTCCCGTGTAGGTTTTGAAGGAGGGACGTAGAAATTGGTACAAGACAACCGCGATGGCCAAAGGAGTCTGATTTTTGTTTTGTTCATATGCACTTTGAGATTGTTTTTGGACTTGTATATGATGTCTATAACTCCTTAATTTTTATTTTGATGGGTCGTAACAATCTTAATTCAGGCTGCTTTTTGAAATTATAATATGCAATGTATGTTTGTTGAGATTTTGGTAATGTATGTATAAAATGTTTTGTATGTTTCGAAATGCTTCGTGTTCAGTGTGTTTTGTGTGTGTGGCACTCACAATATCCTCCTAGGGGGCATATGTGGGTGTAACATTTTTTGGTATCAAAGTATGATTTAGGCGATTCTGGTTTAAATTGCGCTTAACTATTGCCTCTATTGAGTGTACAATTTGTGTTTTGGCCTAATGCGGTGTCCCATGTTTTATTTATAGAATTAATGATGGAAAGATCTGGTGATACTATTGATGAAGTTGTTGAGAGCAATCAGCCAAAGCAAACTCGACCAGTAATATCTGGACCCTTTGAGGTCAATCGAGGTGAGGCTAGGATGCCACCTCCTCCTCCAACTCAGGTAGAGGCTTTGATTAAACTGTCCTAGGATATGATGATGTTGCTGTATTGGATGACAGCATCTAAGGCTCTGATTGATTAGATGAGGAAATATGCAGTAGAGGAATTTACTGGGACGTCTCTGGAGGAATCTGAAAGGGCTAAGTTTTGGATTGAGAAGGTGAAGAGGGTACTAGATGAGATCAGTTGTCCAGCTGAGTAGATGGTGCACTGTGTTATCTCCCTTCTGCTGGGAGTAGCTTATGAATGGTGGAACTTCGTTTTGAGGAGTCCTCAGCTGCCAGTACCTCTGACTTGGGATTTCTTTGCCCAAGAATGTAAAGCTAAGTATGTGACAGAGGCTTACAAAAAGGATAAATGGAAACAATTTCTGAACTTGAAGTAGAGAAACTTATCAATTGCTGAGTATGATTGGGAGTTCAACCGACTTAGTAAGTATGCCCCTAAATCTGTGGTTACTAAGAAGTTTCGATGTCACCAGTTTGAGTATGGATTGCATGATTCCATTAAGGAGCATCTGGCAGCAATTGCTCTGTTACAGCAAGTGACGTACCATCAGTTGGTACAGACTACAATGAAAATCAAGAGACAGGAGATGGTTAGGAGAGAAAGGAGTCAAAGAAGGGGTTTTGGTAGAGGAGGCCAGTCCTCGGGGAAACGGAGTCGAGAAGGTACTACTTCTGCACCGAAAAATACTCAAAGATCCTTTCCTCGGGGAAACGGAGTCGAGAAGGTACTACTTCTGCACCGAAAAATACTCAAAGATCTATGAGATAAGGAAGGCGAAAAAACTTTCCCTCTTCGACTATTTCTAGTAGGGGGTCGTCTGGAGGTCGAGGTTTTGAACCCCTTGGAGTGCCCTGATTGTTCTATACATCATTGGGGTGTTTGCAGAAGGGCTACGGGAGCCTATTTTTGCTGTGGTAGTATGAGCATAAGATAGCCAGTTGCCCTCTCAACTAGACTCAGACATCACAAGCCAGTTAAGAGGTCTTTTATGCGTCTGTTGAGAATAGAGGACATAGCAGAGGTTGAGGAGGATCTGGGCAGAATAGACTGAATCGAGTAACCAATCAGAAACAGTAGATCAACCAGTTGTGCCTATTGCTTCGGCTCGAGCTTATGCATTGAAAGCTCATGAAGATCAGGATGCACCTAATGTCATTACTGGTATTGTTTCTCTCTTTGATTCTGAAATGTATGCATTAATTAATCTTGGATCTTCACATTCATATATCTATGTTGGAGAAGTGTTTGATAAGGAGATGCTTATAGATAAGTTAGAGTATGATATTTAGGTAACTAGTCCTTTGGGTAATAGTGTGATGGTTAATCAGGTGTATAGGAATTGTCCAATTATGATTCAAGGAAATGATTATGTAGCAAATCTGATCAGATTACCTTTTCATGAATTTAATCTGATTCTAGGTATAGATTAGATATCCAAGCATCAAGCAGTAATTGACTGTAAGGATAAGACAGTTATGTTTAGGAGATCTAAATAGTCTAAAGTAATATTGCATGGTGTCCACACTAGCTCCTTAGCTAATGTGGTATCTGCTATGCAAGCCCAAAAGCTTCTCAGGAAGGGTTGTGAAGCATATCTAGCTTTTGTACTTGATTCTAAGAAGGAGGGTGGTAAACTGCTTGACATTCCTGTAGTGAATGAATTTCTAGATGTATTTTTTGAGGAATTACCGGGACTCCCTCCTAAAAGGGAAGTGGAGTTATCTATCGAAATCATGCCTGGTACTCCTCCTATATCCAGAACATCGTACAAAATGGCTCCTACTGAGTTGAAGGTGCAGTTATAAGAGCTTCTGGATAAAAGGTTTATTCGACCCAGTGTATCACCGTGGGGAGCACTAGTGTTATTTGTTAAGAAGAAGGAGACACATTACGGATGTGCATCGATTACAGACAGTTGAATAGAGTCACAGTGAAGAATAGGTATCTGTTGCCAAGAATTAATGATCTATTTGATCAGTTGAAAGATGCAGGAGTGTTTTCGAAGATAGATATGAGATCGGGGTATTATTAGCTTCGGGTGAAGGATATGGATGTACCGAAGAATGCATTTAGGACTTGTTATGGACATTATGAATTCCTAGTAATGCCATTCGGGTTAACTAATGCTCTAATAGCATTTATGGATATGATGAATAGACTGTTCAGGTCTTATTTGGACTAGTTTGTTGTGGTGTTTATTAATGATATCCTAGTCTATTCTAGGAATGAACAAGACATACTGAGCATCTCCGAATAGTTGTATGCTAAGTTGAGTAAATGTGATTTCTGGCTTCGGGAGATATCATTTTTTGGGCATATTGTCTCTTCTGATGGAATCAGAATTGATCCTAGTAAGATAGAAGCGATTGTTAATTGAAAGCCACTATGGAATGTAACATAAGTGAGGAATTTTCTAGGTCTGGCTGGTTATTATCGTCGATTTGTTAAGGGATTCTCAGTGATAACATTCATTTAACTAAACTGTTATGAAAGGGAATGAAGTATGAACGGTCTGATAGATGTCAGAGTAGCTTTGATAAATTCAAAAGTATGCTTACTAAAGCTTCTGTATTATTTCAACCTACTTATGGTAAGGAGTATGTTATGTATACTGATGCATTTGGAATTGGTTTAGGTTATGTTTTTATACAGAAAGGAAAGGTAGTTGTTTATTGTAACACCCCACTCCTGCGTGACCCGAACCCGACATCGTTGGTGATATCCGAGTCCGCGCCCCGCGAGGGTGGTGTACTATATCAGTCAGTCGAAACTCAGTATCAATATGTTTTTTTATTATTTATTTATTTTTTTAGTACTCTCATGTGCACAGTATACAATTTTGAGCCCAAATGTAAAAGGAAACATTTTCAGTTATTACAAACAGTCAACAACAATTTACAATAGCCATGTAATGACATAACCAACATTGGGCCCACGATAAATACAGAGCATTTTGAAATACAATTCTATGGGACACTAATGCAGACGCGAATTGATCCCGACCTCTATCTATCCCTCGCGTACGGTAGACATACTCCTGTGTCAAACGGGGTACTCTTCAAGACCTGAAAAATATATGCAAATTTTGGGTGAGTTTTGCGAACTCAGTGAGGAACCATCATCGATGGTTCGCCCAATTCATGCAGCACACAAGCAAATTACAGTCATAGCACAGTCAGAAATACCATCTCAATCAATAGATATAAGCATATCACAATGTTATAAGGCAATTGACAGTATTCAGTCAAATATGTATGCAATGCACATGTGATACTTTTCCAGTTTATTTCAGTGTTGTGATCGAGCGCATAAACAGTGAACAGTATCCGTAGACGCGTCTAGGGAGTGTCTATCTCCCTTCGAGCTCAAGGCTCGTTTTCAGTGTCAGTGAGCTGCTCCGGTCACAACTGTTATTATCAGTTTATGCATTGATGTATGCAATGCATGTGCCCAAGTTAACAGTCAGTATCACATATAATACCATGATTCCATCAATCGCAATTGAGCACATCATAAGTAAGCAGTAATTGTACAATCAATAAACAGTCTGTCATATTGGTCATAGCAACAGCAATCGATTCATAATGAGCACATCAAGATTGTTGGGACCCGTTTCCGAAACCCAACTCATAACGAACGAATCACAGCTTAACTAAAGTCGCTTCATATATATATATATATATATATATATTTTTCAATTACACAACATTCAGGGTAGTTCAAATTTCCAATTTGAAATTCGGCAATTCCTCGATTCATTATATCTTTCATAATCAAAACATATCAATTAATTTATCAAAATCATATTATTCCTTTTCTTTTGCCAAATGACACTTAATACCCTTAATTTATCAAAATTGGGCAGCACCTCCTCTAAAATCTCACTAGCCAAAAGTTTATCCAAACCAACCATACACAAAACACTTCAATATCTCCAATCCATCACACAATTCCTTGGACCTCCTATCCGAATCCCATCATACACATTCACAAACCTATATCTAAACATTTCCATAATTCTCAATCACATCTCAAGTCATAATCATAATTCACATTCATATATACTAACCATAATTTACTTACATAATTCAATCACATAATCATATACAAACTTTAATGGCATTACAAGCCACAATACAACAACAATATAGGAATCCCAATGCAAATACAAGGATACAAAATCCTTCTTTTCGCTCACCGATCTTCTTCTCATTACCGTGGATGGGAATGAGGGGGTGAGCTTACGCTCAATGGGTAACAAGCTTATAACCAAAATAAGCAAAACCATTGAAAAGTTCAATTGAAATCGATGCCACATATTTCCAAAGTCAATGTTTAGAAGCTGTTGAAAAGATCATAATTGCTCCGCTTTCGGTCAAAATTTTAATTTGGAGCTTTGATAAAACTAAAACTCATCGTGATTAAACACAAAACCATAACTTTTCTTTGTAAACTCACATTTGAAATTCATGTAACATAACTCTTCCTAATTCATCACAAATCGCATAATTAAGTAAACATTATAAATCATCATTCATTTCATAGCACATCACATGTCAAAATGCAATGCACACATAACGGCTCGAGAGTTCCAGTACACACAAGAAACCGAAGTTTACCATGAACACATCGAGTCCATTTTGGATCTCGTAAGCCACAAGCGGCAGCCGGAGAAGGCTTTTATTTTCTTTTGTCTCACGTGCAGAGACTAACACAACGTTCCTCTCTCGCCCAAACAAAGCACATATTCATTTTCACATGTTCACAATGCCATTCTCTAAGGCATATCGAAATCACAATCATATGATCTTATGATCTCATGACATGTCATTCTCAAAGATATTCATAAAATTTCAATGCATTTCTTTTCAAAATCACCATAATTCACAATAACAATTTCTTTCGGCGTTTACAAGCAATAATGGAAGTAGTTGAAATCATTTAATCAATTGAGTTCGAAAATTGACTTTTATTTCTTATATTTGAAAACACAAGAAAGCTTAGTGGCAGTTATGGTTCATTTCTCAATCATAAACAAGGTACCCACCTCGATTCCATGCTAGGAACTTATCCAATGCTCCAATTTCTCCATTGCTTCCTTCTTTCTTCCAACATACTTTTCCTAAACCATAAATACCCAAATTCAATATCATAAATATCATAATCCTCAAGATTAACTATAGGAACCCACTTCCAACATATTTCCAAGCTATCTTAGTCATCAATTTACAAAGCCCCAATTTTCAAAATTGGGCATAAACCCTAATTTATAATAATCCAAAATTAATCACCATCTTAGCATAATCATCACAAATAACTTCAAAATCCACAACCCATAATATTTTTTATGATTCTAAACCAAAAACTCAAGAAAAGCTCAAGACTTAAAAGTCGGCTCTTACCTCCATCTTCTCCAATTTTGGATTTTCTTAGCTAAACTTGGAGCTCTCTTCATCTTCCACCTTTTTCCCTCTTGGAGCATGCTCAAATCCTCCTTGAAAGCTCACAAAATCGGAACTTAGCTGCTGTCTCTCTTTTCCTCCATCATGAAACCACTCTTCTCTTTCTCTCTTCTTTCTTTCTTTTGTTCTATTCTGCTTTCTAAGTATCGGGCTTCTCCTTCAAACAACAGACAGCCCCTTATATTTATAATGCCATGTCATTTAATGAATGGCCAATGACTTAATTTCCCTTCCTTATAAGCCTACTAACTTAACCCTTTAAGTAAACTTCCAAAATTGCCCCTTCATTGATCTTCAAAACTGACATCTTGTCTGATTATTTCGATCAAGTAAATGAAGCCATTTGATAAAACTTTCTTCTAGAGAAATGTTCTCCTATGTCTTACAAATCCAACACCATGAGAATCAGATCGATTGGAGCTCTATAACTCGAGATATTTCCAAAATACTGAAGTCTGTTTTTCAGACCCGAGACTGAACACTACACCTAACTTCCGACCCGTATTTGGAAGTCTTAGAGGCTCAATTGTCGATCGGCTTCTTCATAACATTTGTAGCCTTATGTATCTAGTTTAATCAGAAACAAGAATCAACTCAATCCGAGCTCTAGAGAGTTCTAGCGACCTATAATACTGAGCACTGTTCGGCCGTTACAACACCAAGACTGAACACCACACTGAACTTCCGACCTATATTTGGAAGTGTTAGAGGCTAAATCATAGCTCGGCTCCTTCATAACATTTGTAGATATATGTCTCTAGTTTAATCAGAAACAAGAATCAACTCAATCCGAGCTCTAGCGAGTTCTAGCGACCTATAATACTGAGCACTGTTCGGCCCTTACAACACCAAGACTGAACACCACACTGAACTTCCGACCTATATTTGGAAGTGTTAGAGGCTAAATCATAGCTCGGATCCTTCATAAAATTTGTAGATATATGTCTCTAGTTTAATCAGAAACAAGAATCAATTCAATCCAAGATCTATAGCTCAAGATATATCCAAAATACCAAACACTGTTCAAACTTTACAACTGATCGACTCATTATAATCCGAGCTATCTTTCTCCATTTAATGCAAAAACTGATCTATCTAGCATGGAAAGATATAAAAATGTCTTAGGAGTCCAACGCTTCAAGAATCGGGTCGATCGGATGTCGGACGAAGAAGTTATGGCCAAAACAAGGAAGAGAGGTGGTCGCCTGCATTCGTGTCGGTCGCCCGCACAGTGTGTCGGTCTCCCTTTGTGTCGGTCGCCCGCACCAGGTCGGTCTCCCGCACCAGGTCGGTCTCCCGCACCAGGTCGGTCGCCCGCACCAGGTCGGTCTCCCGCACCAGGTCGGTCGGCCTTGGCGCTGCCAGAGGTCGCTCGACCACTCGATCCGACCTCCAATTTCAAACGCTCATATCTTTTGACCGAGCTCCAAATGACACGCGGTTTGTTTTGTTGGAAAGCGAAGAGATAGCTCTACCATTTTCAAGAAGGACTCACAAGCAAGCTCGGACTCTAAAGGGATCAAAAGTTTACACAACGATGACTGATTGATAATTTCTCAACAAGACCAAAACTTGCAAACATCATAACTTTTGATCCAGAGCTCCAAATTTAACAAACTTGGTGTCTATGGAAAGCTTAAAGAAAGATCTACAACTTTCATGACGATCACCAACCCCAATTCTAACTATATAAAGGTCAAAAGTAGCCTCAAAGATCTGTGCGTGATCCGCCATTTAGATGACCCGCACTCCAACTCTAGCAACTCACATTAACACCTCCAAAACTAGCTCATACACATCATGGACAAGCTCTACAACTTGTCTACCACTCTCCATAAGACTAAATGATTCTATCCTATCTAAATCAGTCCAGAAATTGCAGTACAACACACATTCTCAAAATTGACCACATGAACACATCATCTGCAATTTCATATTAAACAATATTCAAACTTCACAATTTCACATCTTTTAGCCTCCACATCCACAAATTGCGTATTATACATCAACAATAACTCACATTCAAAATTCATCAACTCATCATCCCTACTTAAGTCCTCCATACACAATTCGTTAAATACATTCTACGTCCAGCATCAAGCCATTTCTCAAATCATCCATAAGCCACAAAATACAACTTTGGGAATAAATTTAAAAGCAACCACATATCACACAAAGTCCATGTACAAGGTTCATATACACAACTTATGGCACATTTTCAAATCAATGCAAGGTCATACTTGAACAAGCATGGGCAGAACACAATAAAAGGTTCTTTACAAAACTTTAGTGGGCATTTCTAGCCCTAATAAATCAAGTCTCAAAATTTGCAATTTTAAAGAAGTTACATAAATAGTAACTATATGGACTTACTTTTTCAATTATAAAGATGTTACCCATAATACAACATACACAAAAACCCATTTCACGCTTTAACCCCCAAATATCATTTAAAATTTCTCCAATTCACATTACCCAAATAAACATTTAACATCACTAATTCCTCATTTAATAATTCTGACGTCCAATTAAAGTTCGGGGTCCAACAAAGATACTTCAAGCAATTAATCATAGCAAACAATTTATCACAGTATATCACAATTGATCACAGTATATCACAATTGATCACAGTATATCACAGTTGATCACGGTATACATCCAAAACACTTCTATGTCAATTCTCCCAATTCATCGGACCATCTGTCCGAAATTCCAGTCAGAAACAATACTCAATCCTAATCCCTCTATTATTCCCCACATTCAACATATCATAATTGAACGAGAGCCATCTAGGTCACTCACCTGTACTTCCGAGCTAATACCTGGAAGTCTCAGTGACATCTGTGGACCGTCGCTCCAAATGTGCCTCTATACCAGTTACAGTATGCAATGATTACCAAAAATCCAATCAGAAATATTTCAGAATGCACATGTAGCGCTTAAAATGTGTAGCACCCCACTCCCGCGAGACCCGAACCCGACATCGACGGTGATATCCGAGCCCGCGACCCGCGAGGGTGGTATGCTAGAGCAGTCAATACAGTTTAAAAACTCATTATGATATTTTTCTTTTTGAAAACAGTCGAGTGCGGAAATAATAAACGGTTCGGGCCCGTGATACGAAAAACCTTTTCAGTCATACACTTTATCAAAGATCACATTTCAAAACAATATTTATCAATTAAGGCCCTCAAACAATTCAGTATTATTTTTGCGGAATATAAATTTACACATAATTCAAAATGACACAAATGCAAACGTGAACTGATCCCGACTTCAAACACCGACTCTCTTGCAGTAATCATACTCCCGTTCCACTAACGGGGTACTCTTCAATACCTGAAAAAATAATTGCAATGTTGGGTGAGTTTGCGAACTCAATGAGAAACCATCATCGATGGTCCACCCAACGCATGCATATACAATCAATTCATATCATAGCACATATTAACACATTCCAATTTATCCCATGCATTGCCAATTTTACACATATAAGGCATATCACCTTTCACACAAATCACATTTAATCATTCATATATATGATGCACATGTGACACTTTTCCATTTTCATTTCATTGTTGTGACTGCATACTTTGAATTGTCGATGGTGGGCATATTGCGTTGAGCCCGTGGCTCGATACTCGTTAGGCGTGATATGCCCGATACATTGAGCCGATGGCTCTGTAAACATGGACCAGAGGTCACGTGCGTTGAGCTTAAAGCTCTCATATACGTTGGGCATAGCCCTGATCATCGAGCTGAAGCTCGGAATTACATTGGTTCCACCGGTCACAACTGTCATTATCTGATCATGTAATTATGCATGAATGCATATGCCTCGTTTTACAATCATTTGTGTCACAACCTAATACACTAGGTCAAATTTCGCATTTAACCAATTCACTTTCAATTATGCACATTTAACACTTCTATAACACATTCCAAATATTTCGAACACCTGTGGTTCGAAATCAATCAAAACAAACACACATAATCCTTCCTTAACTCCACATGGCAATCTTACATGAAATTAAACACATATAGGTTGAGAAACCAACTAGGTTACTCACCTATTACTTCCGAGCTAATGCTGGGAAGCCTCTGCTACGTCGGTCGATAGACACTCCAGTTGGGCCTCTATAAGAATCAGATAATAAAACGATCACTAATTGTTCAATCTGAACTAGTAATGATGCACATGTAGGTGTAAAATGCATGTTCATGATATTCCCGGCCCTAATCCCTTTTTTTTCCATCATAAAATCTGTCTAAAAATTAGAAACCTATTTGCACTGATGGTGCGCAATTCAGACCTCTATAGGTCTCCAATTAAACAAAACAGTGATTAAACAGATCTTTACTCGGACTCACGTAAATTTCTCGTCTAAAAATCCCAAATCTCTCAGAAAATGAAATTCAATATTCTATGAATCCGATGCCTCAAGAATCAGGTCAATCGGACGTCGGACGGAAAAGTTATTCACGAAAGAAACCAAAATTCACATTAAACAATTAATATCTATATATACATAACCCTTATTTCCTTCTTTATTTTCCTGATTTCAAGCCAACTTTCAACATCAATAACTCATTGCACACAATTCAGAAAATTACCAACTATATCTCACTGGAAAGATCATGAAACCCTATACAATTCTCAAGAAGACCATAAAAATCAATTTCAACCCTAAGGGTGTCAAAAATCCTATCAAACCTACTGCCTACTCAAAACCTATCAACACAGGGCAGTACATTGCAAATTCAATAACTCTCTGATTCTTCAGTCAACAATTACACAATAATTAAGGCAGTAAGATCACAATGTTATCTACAACTTTCATGAACAACCCAAAATCAAATTCATTTGGTAACAAGGTCAAACAATTCCACAAAGAATCTGCCTACTGAAATCAACCAATCTGGACAGTAATTTTCCAAACAGTGATTCTCTTAGCAAAAAAGTCACAAAATTCACTACCTTATATCCCTGAAAAGATAAGATCTCAAAATTCAATTTTCATGAAGAACTCAAACTCCAATTCGATTTTTAACAATTTCAAAACTGTTATGGAAGCTATTGTCATGATCAGCCATTCACAACCTAGTTTAGGTTCAGTTTTTGCAAAATCATAACTCCCAAATCTGACCTTCAAAAATTACATGCCATATATCATTTTCAAGATAATTTCTTCCTCTACAACTTTTCAGAAGATCACTCACACCAATTCAGTCCGCATAAATTGCTAAAATTGCCTCCAATCCGAAAGCTCACAAAATCGACAATGAGGCTAGCTTTCCACAAATGACAGAAAATCAGTCAACATGCCACAATGCATAACTCCCAATATACATATCGAAAAATTTCAAGATCAGGGGAAATGGAAAGCTAACTTAATATGCTTCAACTTTCATGAAGACCATGTTCCCTAATTCCATGTCAATTAATTTAGAAAAATCAACAAAACACATTAGTCATATCTTGCATCGTTCACAGACAATAAAACAGTAACTTTCCATGCAAAAATTCACCCTTCTAGCATTACAATCTAACAACACCTATTTTACACAAAGTTGTAGCCAACATCCCAAAGTTTCATTGAGCACAAACCTTACCTCATTTGCTCACCTACACAATTAGTTATGATCAAAACATTACAATAGGTTCAATAACAATTTTCCAGCTTACATCAACAACCAAACTCCTATCACTTCTAACATCACTAACACATCACTAAGCATCCATTTATACCTCTAAATCAACCACAAACTCATCACAACATATACTTATATAATAGAGCATAAGTGGCAGTACATACACATATTCTCTTCCTAAGTTTTCCATTCATCTAACCTTGTAAAACTCAATCCAAACCAAGCCAAAATCAATGGAACTATAGTCATTCATTTATCCATACACAAGCATGCTTTTAAACCCATTCAAACCTACCCTTATCATCATGAAATAAATGAACAAGTGATTCCCATAATGGCTTCTAACTACCAAAAGCATAAAAACAAACATCAAATCTCACCTTAAACAAGTTCAAGCTTTCAAATCTCCAAGTTCACACACACCTCTATTTCAATCCTACCCATGGCTATCACAAGCATCATAAAGATCATCATCAACTCAAAGCTTGAGCTAGTAGGTGAAGGAAGATGGAGCAAGCAAGTAAGAAACCAAGGAAAACTTCTTGTATAAGATGAGAAGAAGAAAAATTCAAAGGAGGAAGACAATGAAGGAAGCTACGAGTGAAAAGCTTTCAAAGCAATTTGTTTTTAAACAATTCAAGGAGAGAGTCGAGGAAGTGAATGGAATAAGACAAATACAATTAATGAAGGAAGACACTTGGCCTAATTGGAAAAAGACAAAAGTAAGTTAATCCTATTAATTAAGAACATTAATCCCACTTAATCTTTAAGCCATCTTATGCTAATGGCTCTTTAAAATATTCCTAAAATCATTTATCCCCTAATCTCATGCCATTTGGCAATCCTTTTCAGTACAAAAAAAATCCACTCAGTCAGTCAGTTGGAAATTTTCCGATCCGGGCAAGTACCCCGAAAAATTTCAGAAAAATTCCCATAAATCCCTAAAAATATAAAACACTCAATGGCGCACTCAGAATAATTTTTCAAATCCAATAGCTACGTTAATCACAATAAAATTGCCTTAGGCACAAAAATCGGGAATGTCATGTATGCATGTACAGTAATTTCATGTGCACAAATGATACTGTGTATCAATCCAATTACGCATGAACAGTACTAATTAATCCCTATCAATCTCATCTTATGGCAAATTTACTATTTAACCCTTCTTGACAGGGGTGGGATGTTACAATTCCCCCCTCCTTATAAAAATTTCGTCCTCGAAATTATCAGTTCATAGTTCATTATGACAGTGATCATATGTCCCTACAGTTCCCATACACTACGTCACTCAATACTTCCGTTATTAAAAAATTGCAGTAAGACAGTCCGTTTCCTCTGTGGCTTTCTCGCTACCTTACCTATCTCACTTGCCATTTTCAGAGTAGCCACTACCTTTAGTTCTGATGCTATGACTCAGTTTATTATTTCTGAATCTATTCACTTATCCCGTTTTATCAATCCAATACCTTTCTCTCTAGTAATATACAGACTAATCCTGATCCTTTGATACTCTCTTTGCTACTTCTATTCTGAGTACACCTTTTTAAGGTGATACGTACAATACAATAATTTCACTATAACCGGTGGTATCCACCTGATGCATTTGTCCTTCATTTTTCATTGACTCTTAATCCAGGTTTAGTTTTCTTTTGACATTCACTGTTCTTTATTCATTTAATTCTGTTTCATTTGTCTGATTCTGATTCACCGCACTAACCCATGCAACCTTCCTAGGTCACTTTCCTTTAGGTCACTCATTACATCACTAGTATCTCGACTCAATGATGCATATTTTCGTGTAATACAAGCGTGTACCATTCCATCTTGTGATCACCATAAGTTCGATAATCATTCAGTCAAAACTATATAATGAGGTCATAATCCTCTGCAGTCCAAACACTTAAGCACTTTTCCGATTGAACAATCAAACCTCTATGCACTTGAATCTATAATCATTTCGTTCTATACCCATAGTTATTCAATTTCACCTTTCGCATCTACTTAATAGAATGTCTAGCTTCGACTGTATACTTTCTTGTTCTATCACTTTTTGTCAGGTACACATACTTCTTCTTTGACTCATTCAATATTATTATTATTATTATTATTTTCCGATTTCACTCGCATATTCAGACTCATCATAGGACTCACCACTTTAACTCCTGCACTCTTAACCTTTCTTACCGTTATCTAGTATCTCAATTTTCCAGAAACACTTCACAATTACCCATAATCTACTTGACATTCTTTGGAAATCCCTATACTGTAATTGGTATGTTCCTTGCAACATTATCTGTTCACTATTTGAATTTAGCAGGCAGAATTGTTTGTTCTTTTCAGAATTAGCGGTATAGTAGTCATTTATGCCCGTCTTTTTCCTCGATTTAACACAATGTATTCTTATAGGCATCTAAAGTCTCCAAGGCTTTAAACAATTGTGATCATAACACCAATACCATTTATCAAAGTCGAGTCAGTTTATCTAATACCATTTTAACATATTGTCTCATTTCATCACACACTGCCCACTCTCCAAGGGTATGCTTATCATCAGTATCAACTTTCTCAATTATTCACATAGTTCTTTTTACTTTTCACTGTTCAACACTTTCAAACACATTCCGTCTATAAACATAGTCACTACCATTTGCTTACCTCGCATAATTCCCTCTTAGGGTCTTATTAACTTTACCATACATCATTCTACTTTTTCATTGAGTCCACAATTAGTGTATTTGTAATCCCTTTATACATCACGTCAATGTCAGTTTCCCTTTAGGGCTTCTTATCTCTACTCATTTTTTTTCAATTGATTTCCTGTCATTCACATCAACATATGCCAATACCTAGTCATCCGTAATTGGACTTCCATAAATTCCACTTCATTTGAGTATTTCACTTCGCAGTTCGGGACTATTTAATTCTTAGTTTCAAATCTAGATTTCCCAACAGTTTTGCATCACATATGGAGATCTATTCACTTTACATTGCAATAGGATCACCTCAATAGGATCACCTCAAATTAACATTCCATTCATGTCGTTGGATACTTTACATTTCCGTACACACAGTGCAGATAACCTCAGGAGTATATATTACCTGGTATGTCCAAATCTCCTCTTGAGATATGCCTCAATTTCACTTTTGATTTCGTCCCTACTTCTTTTCGTTTGACCATTAGTCTTGCTACCATCTTTATACTGTTCACGAAAGTCTCATCAGCCGATTAGTGTCCCTATTGCTTTTCAATCATTCTTGAGCACTATCTCAATCAGAACAATTTTATGCCATAATTTAAAGATCAGAACATTCCTTACATTAAGGTTCCATGTGACAGTCACCTAAACACTTTCTTTAACACTTATTCAGTAATCTACACCTCAGTAGAACTTATTTCATTTTATCTGGAAACCAATTAGTAACTTATACAATCCAGACTTCCACAGAACTCCTTTCCGTTTATGCTAATCCTCAAATAGATGAGTGATGCCATCATCATTTTCATTTCTTCTCCTGTGTACACTCAATCCTCCTATGTCTTACTTTAACCTAATATAAACTTTACACTTATAGCCACTCATAGAAGCTAACGTATTTAATCATTCATCGATCATCTCCTCCATGATTTCCATGTATCTTTCACATACATTTCATTAATCATGATCAACTTTACTGTCCAATAGGTACTCCCAACGGTAAATCGACTTAAATGTGACAACTCTTTTCATATCACTATCATTGTTTCATTTTTTTTTTCATTTCCCTAGTTTCATTCCCATAGCATTCATGTGTCAACTTGACCTTTTAAGGTTATGTCCACTTGGCTTATACATTGTCATCTTCTTATTGCTTCGTATTTCTTTAGTATCCTCAAACAATCTATAATAGGGCATTCACAGTCCCCAATACACGAGAAAATCGTTGACACAACTCCACTGTATCTCCATCCATTTATCTATTTACCCATCCATTTATCATTTATGTGTCCAAATCCACATATTCAATCAATCCAGAATTTCCTGATATACAATCAGTAGAAATTGTCAATCTGTCTTTTTCCTTTACGATCTTATTATAATGATTTCCAAACTCTTAGCACAATATTCACATACCCATTTCAGTTTCAAAATTATGCGTTCCAGATCATAACCGTTTCATGAGTTCATTTCAGTTTATCTGTACAATTTTATCTCACCATTTCTACTTTTTCTTACTCTACTAGTCACTTTGCTCTGTCAGTTCTTTCAGTTCTAGGTAGATCATTACGGTACAATATTGACCTTATTACAATCTCTCTATCAACATCTATCTATGTTATCCACTAACACACATGTAGTGAATCCATCTTTGCCTGATCAAACCATATATGTTTTACTCAGTTCTAATGTTTCCCATTTCAGCGCATATACAGTCAGAGCTCTAATTACTTCATCATTTACTTTTACATAGGCCTACTATAACTAGTATGTTTCTCATATCTCCAGTGGACCTCTCTAGGTTCTAGACATATTCGTTTTCTGTCGCCATCATATTGCCACTTTAATCAGGGGACTCAATTTGATATCAATCCTTTCCTTAATCAGTTTATGCCAACATAGTCATACTAATATAACAGACGAGGGTTTCTACCCATAGTACATTATAATTCTCATTTTCGATGTTTTTTTTTCTCCTTCCTCATTGCCCCTACACATTCATAGGCTCACATTCTCATACCTTCTTACTATTCTCACACTTAATCATTTAACACATGTTTACACGTAGGATTTATCCTCGTGCGACTCAGACTAGGGATCAGTTATCACGGTCTGCAACGACACGACTCAAATACATGCAACTTGACCTATGTTTCAGACTGTGCCCGAGATACATTCAGATTGCGGTCTCGATATATTAAATGTAGCACCCACTCCCATGAGACCCGAACCCGACATCGACGGTGATATCCGAGCCAGCGACCATGAGGGTGGTATGCTAGAGCGCCAATGATTTAAAACTCATTATGATATTTTCTTTTGAAAACAATGAGTCTTGCTGAAATAATAAACGTTCGGGCCCGTGATACTAAAAAACCTTTTCAGTCATACACTTTATCAAAGATCACATTTCAAAACAATATTTATCAATTAAGGCCCTCAAACAATTCAAGATTATTTTGCGGAATATAAATTTACATAATTCAAAATGACACAAATGCAAACGTGGGCGATCCCGACTTCAAACACCGACTCTCTTGCAAGAATCATACTCCTGCTCCACTAACGGGTACTCTTCAATACCTGAAAAATAATTGCAATGTTGGGTGAGTTTGCGAACTCAATGAGAAACCATCATCGATGGTCCACCCAACGCATGCATATACAATCAATTCATATCATAGCACATATTAACACATTCCAATTTATCCCATGCATTGCCAATTTTACACATATAAGGCATATCGCCTTTCACACAAATCACATTTAATCATTCATATATATGATGCACATGTGACACTTTTCCATTTTCATTTCATTGTTGTGACCGTGCGCCTGAATTGTCCCAGTGACGGGCATATTGCATTGAGCCTGTGGCTCTGATACTCGTTGGGCGTGATATGCCCTGATACATTGAGCCAGTGGCTCAGTAAACATGGACCAGAGGTCCCGTGCGCTGAGATTAAAGCTCTCATATACGCTGGGCATAGCCACGATCATCGAAATGAAGCTCGTAATTACATTGGTTCCACCGGTCACAACTGTCATTATCTGATCATGCAATTATGCATGAATGCATATGCCTCATTTTACAATCATTTGTGTCACAACCTAATACACTAGGTCCAATTTCGCATTTAACCAATTCACTTTCAATTATGCACATTTAACACTTCTATAACACATTCCAAATATTTCGAACACCTGTGGTTCGAAATCAATCAAAACAAACACACATAATCCTTCCTTAACTCCACATGGCAATCTTACATGAAATTAAACACATATAGGTTGAGAAACCAACTAGGTTACTCACCTATTACTTCCGAGCTAATGCTGGGAAGCCTCTGCTACGTCGGTCGATCGACACTCCAGTTGGGCCTCTATAAGAATCAGATAATAAAACGATCACTAATTGTTCAATCTGAACTAGTAATGATGCACATGTAGGTGTAAAATGCATGTTCATGATATTCCCGGCCCTAATCCCTTTTTTTCCATCATAAAATCTGTCTAAAAATTAGAAACCTATTTGCACTGATGGTGCGCAATTCAGACCTCTATAGGTCTCCAATTAAACAAAACAGTGATTAAACAGATCTTTACCTGGACTCACGTAAATTTCTCGTCTAAAAATCCCAAATCTCTCAGAAAATAAAATTCAATATTCTATGAATCCGATGCCTCAAGAATCAGGTCAATCGGACGTCGGACGGAAAAGTTATTCACGAAAGAAACCAAAATTCACATTAAACAATTAATATCTATATATACATAACCCTTATTTCCTTCTTTGTTTTCCTGATTTCAAGCCAACTTTCAACATCAATAACTTATTGCACACAATTCAGAAAATTACCAACTATATCTCACTGGAAATATCATGAAACCCTATACAATTCTCAAGAAGACCATAAAAATCAATTTCACCCCTAAGGGTGTCAAAAATCCTATCAAACCTACTGCCTACTCAAAACCTATCAACACAAGGCAGTACATTGCAAATTCAATAACTCTCTGATTCTTCAGTCAACAATTACACAATAATTAAGGCAGTAAGATCACAATGTTATCTACAACTTTTATGAACAACCCAAAATCAAATTCACTTGGTAACAAGGTCAAACAATTCCACAAAGAATCTGCCTACTGAAATCAACCAATCTGGACAGTAATTTTCCAAACAGTGATTCTCTTAGCAAAAAAGTCACAAAATTCACTACCTTATATCCCTGAAAAGATAAGATCTCAAAATTCAATTTTCATGAAGAACTCAAACTCCAATTCGATTTTTAACAATTTCAAAACTGTTATGGAAGCTATTGTCATGATCAGCCATTCACAACCTAGTTTAGGTTCAGTTTTTGCAAAATCATAACTCCCAAATCTGACCTTCAAAAATTACATTCCATATATCATTTTCAAGATAATTTCTTCCTCTACAACTTTTCAGAAGATCACTCACACCAATTCAGTCCGCATAAATTGCTAAAATTGCCTCCAATCCGAAAGCTCACAAAATCGACAATGAGGCTAGCTTTCCACAAATGACAGAAAATCAGTCAACATGCCACAATGCATAACTCCCAATATACATATCGAAAAATTTCAAGATCAGGGGAAATGGAAAGCTAACTTAATATGCTTCAACTTTCATGAAGACCATGTTCCCTAATTCCATGTCAATTAATTTAGAAAATCAACAAAACACATTAGTCATATACTTGCAGTTCATCGTTCACGGACAATAAAACAAGAACTTTCCATGCAAAATTCACCCTTCTAGCATTACAATCTAACAACACCTATTTTACACAAAGTTGTAGCCAACATCCCAAAGTTTCATTGAGCACAAACCTTACCTCATTTGCTCACCTACACAATTAGTTATGATCAAAACATTACAATAGGTTCAATAACAATTTTCCAGCTTACATCAACAACCAAACTCCTATCACTTCTAACATCACTAACACATCACTAAGCATCCATTTATACCTCTAAATCAACCACAAACTCATCACAACATATACTTATATAATAGAGCATAAGTGGCAGTACATACACATATTCTCTTCCTAAGTTTTCCATTCATCTAACCTTGTAAAACTCAATCCAAACCAAGCCAAAATCAATGGAACTATAGTCATTCATTTATCCATACACAAGCATGCTTTTAAACCCATTCAAACCTACCCTTATCATCATGAAATAAATGAACAAGTGATTCCCATAATGGCTTCTAACTACCAAAAGCATAAAAACAAACATCAAATCTCACCTTAAACAAGTTCAAGCTTTCAAATCTCCAAGTTCACACACACCTCTATTTCAATCCTACCCATGGCTATCACAAGCATCATAAAGATCATCATCAACTCAAAGCTTGAGCTAGTAGGTGAAGGAAGATGGAGCAAGCAAGTAAGAAACCAAGGAAAACTTCTTGTATAAGATGAGAAGAAGAAAAATTCAAAGGAGGAAGACAATGAAGGAAGCTACGAGTGAAAAGCTTTCAAAGCAATTTGTTTTTAAACAATTCAAGGAGAGAGTCGTAGGAAGTGAATGGAATAAGACAAATACAATTAATGAAGGAAGACACTTGGCCTAATTGGAAAAAGACAAAAAGTAAGTTAATCCTATTAATTAAGAACATTAATCCCACTTAATCTTTAAGCCATCTTATGCTAATGGCTCTTTAAAATATTCCTAAAATCATTTATCCCCTAATCTCATGCCATTTGGCAATCCTTTTCAAGACAAAAAATCCACTCGATCGATCATTGAAATTTTCCGATCCGGGCAAGTACCCCGAAAAATTTCAGAAAAATTCCCATAAATCCCTAAAAATATAAAACACTCAATGGCGCACTCAGAATAATTTTTCAAATCCAATAGCTACGTTAATCACAATAAAATTGCCTTAGGCACAAAAATCGGGAATGTCATGTATGCATGTACAGTAATTTCATGTGCACAAATGATCGTGTATCAATCCAATTACGCATGAAAGTACTAATTAATCCCTATCAATCTCATCTTATGGCAAATTTACTATTTAACCCTTCTCGACAGGTGGGATGTTACAATTCCCCCCTCCTTATAAAAATTTCGTCCTCGAAATTATCAGTTCATAGTTCATTATGACAGTGATCATATGTCCCTACAGTTCCCATACACTACGTCACTCAATACTTCCGTTATTAAAAATTGCAGTAAGACAGTTCGTTTCCTCTGTGGCTTTCTCGCTACCTTACCTATCTCACTTGCCATTTTCGTAGAGTAGCCACTACCTTTAGTTTCGATGCTATGACTCGCTTTATTATTTCAATCTATTCACTTATCCCGCTTTATCAATCCAATACCTTTCTCTAGTAATATATGACTAATCTCGATCCTTTGATACTCTCTTTGCTACTTCTATTCTGAGTACACCTTTTTAAGGTGATACGTACAATACAATAATTTCACTATAACCGGTGGTATCCACCTGATGCATTTGTCCTTCATTTTTCATTGACTCTTAATCCAGGTTTAGTTTTCTTTTGACATTCACTGTTCTTTATTCATTTAATTCTGTTTCATTTGTCCGATTCTGATTCACCGCACTAACCCATGCAACCTTCCTAGGTCACTTTCCTTTAGGTCACTCATTACATCACTAGTATCTCGACTCAATGATGCATATTTTCGTGTAATACAAGCGTGTACCATTCCATCTTGTGATCACCATAAGTTCGATAATCATTCACCAAAACTATATAATGAGGTCATAATCCTCTGCATTCAAACACTTAAGCACTTTTCCGATTGAACAATCAAACCTCTATGCACTTGAATCTATAATCATTTCGCTCTATACCCATAGTTATTCAATTTCACCTTCGATCTACTTAATAGAATGTCTAGCTTCGATCGTATACTTTCTTGTTCTATCACTTTTGTCGTACACATACTTCTTCTTTGACTCATTCAATATTATTATTATTATTATTATTTTCCGATTTCACTCGCATATTCGCACTCATCATAGGACTCACCACTTTAACTCCCGCACTCTTAACCTTTCTTACCGTTATCTAGTATCTCAATTTTCCGAAACACTTCACAATTACCCATAATCTACTTGACATTCTTTGGAAATCCCTATACTGTAATTGGTATGTTCCTTGCAACATTATCTGCTCACTATTTGAATTTAGCAGTGTAATTGTTTGTTCTTTTCGTAATTAGCGGTATAGTAGTCATTTATGCCCGTCTTTTTCCTCGATTTAACACAATGTATTCTTATAGGCATCTAAAGTCTCCAAGGCTTTAAACAATTGTGATCATAACACCAATACCATTTATCAAAGTCGAGTCAGTTTATCTAATACCATTTTAACATATTGTCTCATTTCATCACACACCGCCCACTCTCCAAGGGTATGCTTATCATCGAGATCAACTTTCTCAATTATTCACATAGTTCTTTTACTTTTCACTGCTCAACACTTTCAAACACATTCCGCCTATAAACATAGTCACTACCATTTGCTTACCTCGCATAATTCCCTCTTAGGGTCTTATTAACTTTACCATACATCATTCTACTTTTTCATTGAGTCCACAATTAGTGTATTTGTAATCCCTTTATACATCACGTCAATGTCAGTTTCCCTTTAGGGCTTCTTATCTCTACTCATTTTTTTTCAATTGATTTCCTGTCATTCACATCAACATATGCCAATACCTAGTCATCCGTAATTGGACTTCCATAAATTCCACTTCATTTGAGTATTTCACTTCGCAGTTCGGGACTATTTAATTCTTAGTTTCAAATCTAGATTTCCCAACAGTTTTGCATCACATATGGAGATCTATTCACTTTACATTGCAATAGGATCACCTCAATAGGATCACCTCAAATTAACATTCCATTCATGTCGTTGGATACTTTACATTTCCGTACACACAGTGCAGATAACCTCAGGAGTATATATTACCTGGTATGTCCAAATCTCCTCTTGAGATATGCCTCAATTTCACTTTTGATTTCGTCCTACTTCTTTTCGTTTGACCATTAGTCTTGCTACCATCTTTATACTGTTCACGAAAGTCTCATCAGCCGATTAGTGTCCCTATTGCTTTTCAATCATTCTTGAGCACTATCTCAATCAGAACAATTTTATGCCATAATTTAAAGATCAGAACATTCCTTACATTAAGGTTCCATGTGACAGTCACCTAAACACTTTCTTTAACACTTATTCAGTAATCTACACCTCAGTAGAACTTATTTCATTTTATCTGGAAACCAATTAGTAACTTATACAATCCAGACTTCCACAGAACTCCTTTCCGTTTATGCTAATCCTCAAATAGATGACTGATGCCATCATCATTTTTCATTTCTTCTCCTACAGGTACACTCAATCCTCCTATGTCTTACTTTAACCTAATATAAACTTTACACTTATAGCCACTCATAGAAGCACGTATTTAATCATTCACTGATCATCTCCTCCATGATTTCCATGTATCTTTCACATACATTTCATTAATCATGATCAACTTTACTGTCCAATAGGTACTCCCAACGGTAAATCGACTTAAATGTGACAACTCTTTTCATATCACTATCATTGTTTCATTTTTTTTTTCATTTCCCTAGTTTCATTCCCATAGCATTCATGTGTCAACTTGACCTTTTAAGGTTATGTCCACTTGGCTTATACATTGTCATCTTCTTATTGCTTCGTATTTCTTTAGTATCCTCAAACAATCTATAATAGGGCATTCACAGTCCCCAATACACGACAAAATCGTTGACACAACTCCACTGTATCTCCATCCATTTATCTATTTACCCATCAATTTATCATTTATGTGTCCAAATCCACATATTCAATCAATCCAGAATTTCCTGATATACAATCAGTAGAAATTGTCAATCTGTCTTTTTCCTTTACGATCTTATTATAATGATTTCCAAACTCTTAGCACAATATTCACATACCCATTTCAGTTTCAAAATTATGCGTTCCAGATCATAACCGTTTCATGAGTTCATTTCAGTTTATCTGTACAATTTTATCTCACCATTTCTACTTTTTCTTACTCTACTAGTCACTTTGCTCGTCGGTTCTTTCAGTTCTAGGTAGATCATTACTGTACAATATTGACCTTATTACAATCTCTCTATCAACATCTATCTATGTTATCCACTAACACACATGTAGTGAATCCATCTTTGCCTGATCAAACCATATATGTTTTACTCAGTTCTAATGTTTCCCATTTCAGCGCATATACAGTCAGAGCTCTAATTACTTCATCATTTACTTTTACATAGGCCTACTATAACTAGTATGTTTCTCATATCTCCAGTGGACCTCTCTAGGTTCTAGACATATTCGTTTTCTGTCGCCATCATATTGCCACTTTAATCAGGGGACTCAATTTGATATCAATCCTTTCCTTAATCAGTTTATGCCAACATAGTCATACTAATATAACAGGCGAGGGTTTCTACCCATAGTACATTATAATTCTCATTTTCGATGTTTTTTTTTCTCCTTCCTCATTGCCCCTACACATTCATAGGCTCACATTCTCATACCTTCTTACTATTCTCACACTTAATCATTTAACACATGTTTACACGTAGGATTTATCCTCGTGCGACTCAGACTAGGGATCAGTTATCACGGTCTGCAACGACACGACTCAAATACATGCAACTTGACCTATGTTTCAGACTGTGCCCAGATACATTCGTATTGCAGGTCTCTGATACCACAAATGTAGCACCCCACTCCCGCGAGACCCGAACCCGACATCGACGGTGATATCCGAGCCCGCGACCCGCGAGGGTGGTATGCTAGAGCAGTCAATACAGTTTAAAAACTCATTATGATATTTTTCTTTTGAAAAAAATGAAAAGTCTTGCTGAAATAATAAACGGTTCGGGCCCGTGATACGAAAAACCTTTTCAGTCATACACTTTATCAAAGATCACATTTCAAAACAATATTTATCAATTAAGGCCCTCAAACAATTCAAGATTATTTTATGGAATATAAATTTACATAATTCAAAATGACACAAATGCAAACGTGAACCGATCCCGACTTCAAACACCGACTCTCTTGAAGAATCATACTCCTGCTCCACTAACGGGTACTCTTCAATACCTGAAAAATAATTGCAATGTTGGGTGAGTTTGCGAACTCAATGAGAAACCATCATCGATGGTCCACCCAACGATGCATATACAATCAATTCATATCATAGCACATATTAACACATTCCAATTTATCCCATGCATTGCCAATTTTACACATATAAGGCATATCGCCTTTCACACAAATCACATTTAATCATTCATATATATGATGCACATGTGACACTTTTCCATTTTCATTTCATTGTTGTGACCGCATACTTTGAATTGTCCCAAAGGCGGGCATATTGCATTGAGCCTCGTGGCTCGATACTCGTTAGGCGTGATATGCCTCGATACATCGAGCCGTGGTTTCAGTAAACATGGACCAGAGGTCCTGTGCGTTGAGATTAAAGCTCTCATATACGTTGGGCATAGCCCTGATCATCGAGCTGAAGCTCGGAATTACATTGGTTCCACCGGTCACAACTGTCATTATCTGATCATGCAATTATGCATGAATGCATATGCCTCATTTTACAATCATTTGTGTCACAACCTAATACACTAGGTCCAATTTCGCATTTAACCAATTCACTTTCAATTATGCACATTTAACACTTCTATAACACATTCCAAATATTTCGAACACCTGTGGTTCGAAATCAATCAAAACAAACACACATAATCCTTCCTTAACTCCACATGGCAATCTTACATGAAATTAAACACATATAGGTTGAGAAACCAACTAGGTTACTCACCTATTACTTCCGAGCTAATGCTGGGAAGCCTCTGCTACGTCGGTCGATCGACACTCCAGTTGGGCCTCTATAAGAATCAGATAATAAAACGATCACTAATTGTTCAATCTGAACTAGTAATGATGCACATGTAGGTGTAAAATGCATGTTCATGATATTCCCGGCCCTAATCCCTTTTTTTCCATCATAAAATCTGTCTAAAAATTAGAAACCTATTTGCACTGATGGTAAGCAATTCAGACCTCTATAGGTCTCCAATTAAACAAAACAAAGTGATTAAATGATCTTTACCGGACTCACGTAAATTTCTCGCCTAAAATCCCAAATCTCTCGAAAATGAAATTCAATATTCTATGAATCCGATGCCTCAAGAATCAGGTCAATCGGACGTCGGACGGAAAAGTTATTCACGAAAGAAACCAAAATTCACATTAAACAATTAATATCTATATATACATAACCCTTATTTCCTTCTTTGTTTTCCTGATTTCAAGCCAACTTTCAACATCAATAACTTATTGCACACAATTCAGAAAATTACCAACTATATCTCACTGGAAATATCATGAAACCCTATACAATTCTCAAGAAGACCATAAAAATCAATTTCACCCCTAAGGGTGTCAAAAATCCTATCAAACCTACTGCCTACTCAAAACCTATCAACACAAGGCAGTACATTGCAAATTCAATAACTCTCTGATTCTTCAGTCAACAATTACACAATAATTAAGGCAGTAAGATCACAATGTTATGTACAACTTTCATGAACAACCCAAAATCAAATTCACTTGGTAACAAGGTCAAACAATTCCACAAAGAATCTGCCTACTGAAATCAACCAATCTGGACAGTAATTTTCCAAACAGTGATTCTCTTAGCAAAAAAGTCACAAAATTCACTACCTTATATCCCTGAAAAGATAAGATCTCAAAATTCAATTTTCATGAAGAACTCAAACTCCAATTCGATTTTTAACAATTTCAAAACTGTTATGGAAGCTATTGTCATGATCAGCCATTCACAACCTAGTTTAGGTTCAGTTTTTGCAAAATCATAACTCCCAAATCTGACCTTCAAAAATTACATGCCATATATCATTTTCAAGATAATTTCTTCCTCTACAACTTTTCAGAAGATCACTCACACCAATTCAGTCCGCATAAATTGCTAAAATTGCCTCCAATCCGAAAGCTCACAAAATCGACAATGAGGCTAGCTTTCCACAAATGACGAAAATCAGTCAACATGCCACAATGCATAACTCCCAATATACATATCGAAAATTTCAAGATCAGGGAAATGGAAAGCTAACTTAATATGCTTCAACTTTCATGAAGACCATGTTCCCTAATTCCATGTCAATTAATTTAGAAAATCAACAAAACACATTAGTCATATACTTTGCATCGTTCTGTTCATAATAATAAAACAAGAACTTTCCATGCAAAAATTCACCCTTCTAGCATTACAATCTAACAACACCTATTTTACACAAAGTTGTAGCCAACATCCCAAAGTTTCATTGAGCACAAACCTTACCTCATTTGCTCACCTACACAATTAGTTATGATCAAAACATTACAATAGGTTCAATAACAATTTTCCAGCTTACATCAACAACCAAACTCCTATCACTTCTAACATCACTAACACATCACTAAGCATCCATTTATACCTCTAAATCAACCACAAACTCATCACAACATATACTTATATAATAGAGCATAAGTGGCAGTACATACACATATTCTCTTCCTAAGTTTTCCATTCATCTAACCTTGTAAAACTCAATCCAAACCAAGCCAAAATCAATGGAACTATAGTCATTCATTTATCCATACACAAGCATGCTTTTAAACCCATTCAAACCTACCCTTATCATCATGAAATAAATGAACAAGTGATTCCCATAATGGCTTCTAACTACCAAAAGCATAAAAACAAACATCAAATCTCACCTTAAACAAGTTCAAGCTTTCAAATCTCCAAGTTCACACACACCTCTATTTCAATCCTACCCATGGCTATCACAAGCATCATAAAGATCATCATCAACTCAAAGCTTGAGCTAGTAGGTGAAGGAAGATGGAGCAAGCAAGTAAGAAACCAAGGAAAACTTCTTGTATAAGATGAGAAGAAGAAAAATTCAAAGGAGGAAGACAATGAAGGAAGCTACGAGTGAAAAGCTTTCAAAGCAATTTGTTTTTAAACAATTCAAGGAGAGAGTCGTAGGAAGTGAATGGAATAAGACAAATACAATTAATGAAGGAAGACACTTGGCCTAATTGGAAAAAGACAAAAAGTAAGTTAATCCTATTAATTAAGAACATTAATCCCACTTAATCTTTAAGCCATCTTATGCTAATGGCTCTTTAAAATATTCCTAAAATCATTTATCCCCTAATCTCATGCCATTTGGCAATCCTTTTCAGTACAAAAAAAATCCACTCAGTCAGTCAGTTGGAAATTTTCCGATCCGGGCAAGTACCCCGAAAAATTTCAGAAAAATTCCCATAAATCCCTAAAAATATAAAACACTCAATGGCGCACTCAGAATAATTTTTCAAATCCAATAGCTACGTTAATCACAATAAAATTGCCTTAGGCACAAAAATCGGGAATGTCATGTATGCATGTACAGTAATTTCATGTGCACAAATGATACTGTGTATCAATCCAATTACGCATGAACAGTACTAATTAATCCCTATCAATCTCATCTTATGGCAAATTTACTATTTAACCCTTCTTGACAGGGGTGGGATGTTACAAAATGTGTACAATGCATGTTCATGAATTTCCCGGCCCTATATCTAAATTTTCAATTACCAAAAATCCGTCTAAAAATTAGAAATATATCGACACCGAAATTACTCAATTCGGGCCTCTGTAGGTCCAAAAGTAAATAAAACAGTGACCAAAGAACTATTAACCGGACCCACGTCAATTTTCCGTCCATAAATTCCCAATTTCTCATAACAATGAAATTAAACCTTTCACGAATCCGATGCCTCAAGAATCAATCCAAAATCAAGCTAAAACACTTCTAAACCACATCACTCATGCTCACCTTATCAAATCATACTCAACATAACCTTACCCAACAATTCAAGCTATAAATTTCATAACATTAAAGCATCATAAATCATGATTAATAAACAATAACTCCCATTGAATGCATCTAACAACCA
This sequence comes from Erythroxylum novogranatense, assembly GCA_029891385.1. Classification (NCBI taxonomy): domain Eukaryota; kingdom Viridiplantae; phylum Streptophyta; class Magnoliopsida; order Malpighiales; family Erythroxylaceae; genus Erythroxylum; species Erythroxylum novogranatense. Next base: position 39,611,998 of record CM057228.1, read on the forward strand.
TGATTCATGAAATACATAATGAAAGCTTAGCATAAACCTTACCTAATCAAGCTTTTCCAACTTCAATCTCTTCAATTCTTTACTTAATCCTCTAACTCAACACCTTCTCCACTCTCTTCTAACTCCATGCATGTGTAAGTTCATCATGGAAAGAAAGTAGTTTGGTTGCATGAAGGAGGGCTCTTAAGGTTGGAGGAAGTGTGACTTAAAGAAGGAGAAAATCAATGGAGGTGGAAAAGAAATGAAGGTTTTCGGATGTTTTCAACCAAAAGCAATAAAACTCATCTTTTTCATTCCTTCAATGTGAAGTCACCGAAAACACAAGGAGAGGAAGAAGACAAAAGCATTTATTCATTTAGGACACTTGGCAAGGACACTTGGCATTTGTAGGAAAAGACAAAATAGACTAAAGAACAAAACAAGTAATAGGATTTCTTAAGAACCCTAATGAAATTTGACCCATTCAAGTCCAATGGCCCTCATTTCAAACCCAAAATAATATACCCAATATTGTAGTGCCATTGGACAACAATTTTCGATACCGAAAATTAACCGGTTCGCAACTTGGCGATTTTTTTCAGGTCCGGGAATTTTCTCCGGAAAATTTCAGAAAAATTTCTAAAAGTCTCTTAAAATATAAAACACACAATGGATCACTCAAAATAATTTTTCAAACACAATTTCTACATTATTCACTATAAAATTCCATTTAGACCCAATACCGGGAAATAATCATGAATGCATGTACAATTATTTTTCATGTGCAAAAATTCACTACTCACCAATACCAGTATGCATGGAAATTCCTAATTAGTCCCAATCACTCTCATCATTTTCTAAATTATAATTTTACCCTTCCCGTCGGGGGTGGGATGTTACACTTATGCCTCTAGGAAACTAAAGACTCATGAACAGAATTATCCTACACATGATCTGGAACTTGCAGTAGTAGTATTTGTCTTAAAAATTTGGCGGCACTACTTATATGGTGAAAGGTCTAGAATTTTCACAGATTATAAGAGTCTGAAGTATCTGCTTACCTAGAAGGAACTTAATATGAGACAACGATATTGGTTGGAATTATTTAAAGACTATGATTGTATTATAGACTACCATCCGGGTAAGGCTAATGTTGTAGCTGATGCCTTGAGTCGAAAGACCATCTTAGCATTATCACTTAAGTAGAATGCATGGAAACTGGGATCTGATGGAGCTTTGATGGCTCAATTGAAAACAAGGCCTACTTTGAGATAGGAGATTTGTGACGCTTAAAGAGCTGATGATAAGTTACAACAACTTATCTTGGCTATTCAGGAAGGTAAATAGTCTAATTTTTCTGTGTAAGGTGATGGTGAATTGTATTATAAGGATCGATCGTGTGTACCAGATAATGATGAATTAAAGAAGAAGTTGTTGTTTGAGGCTCATAATATAGTATTTACGATGCATCCAGGTGGAAACAAGATGTATCAGGATTTGAAGTAGTATTACTGGTAGTCAGGTATGAAACGGGATGTTGTGGATTATGTAAAAAAATGTCTAACATGTCAGTAGGTTAAAGTTGAACATCAGGTCCCATCTGGTTTGTTACATCCTATTTCTATTCCTCAATGGAAATGGGATAACATTACCATGGATTTTGTCACTGGACTTCCTCTCACTCAAAGGAAGCATGATGTTGTATTAGATAAGTTCACCAAATCTACTCATTTTCTACCTGTTTGTCCTAACTATTCTTTGGATAGGCTTGCATATTTGTATTTAAATGAGATAGTGAGACTACATGGAGTACCATTGTCTATCATTTCAGATCCTGATCCTCAATTTACTTTGAGATTCTAAAAAAGTATACAGAAGGCTATGAGAACTCTGGTTAAGTTTGTGCTGCTTTCCATCCCCAAACAGATGGACAATTTGAACGAATTATATAGATATTGGAAGATATGTTGTGGGGTTGTGTGTTAGAGTTTTTCGAGAGTTCGGATAACTATTTGACTCTGATGGAGTTTGCTCACAATAACAGTTATCAAATGAACATTGACATGGCACCTTGTGAAGCGTTATATAGTAGGAAGTGTAGAACTCCGATATGTTGGACTGAATTGAGTGAAAACAAGATGATCGGGCTAGAAATTGTGAAAGATACTGAAGAAAAGATTTAGATTATTCAGTAAAGGTTGAAAGCTACCAGTGATCGGCAGAAATCCTATGCTGACCTAAAAAGAAGAGATATTGAGTATCAAGTAGAAGATAAAGTATTCTTGAAAGTATCACCATGGAAATACATACTTCAGTTTGGGAAGAATTGGACTAGTAGCTTATCAACTAGCTCTTCCTGAAGAATTGGCCAGGTTACATGATGTATGTCATGTTTCTTTGTTGAGAAGATATCGATCTGATGTTACACATAAGATTCTTGTGCAAGAAATTCAAGTGCAACCAGATTTGTCGTATAAAAAAGGGCTAATTTCTATATTAGCCAGAGAAGTTAAACGACTTAGGAAACAAGTCAGTACCTTTGATAAAAGTCCTTTAGCAACACCATGGACTTGAGGAAGCAACATGAGAACTAGAGGAAACCATGTAAGCTCAGTATTCGCAATTATTCGGATCAGGTATGAATTTTTAGGAAAAAGTTTTTTAAGGAGGGAAGAGTTATAACACCCCATATTAGGGGTTAGAAAATTAAGGAATTCCAGTACATCATTTGCTTTACATAATTGAGTATTCGTTGATATGTGCATATGAATTTTGACATATACAAATAATTGTACATGCATTCATTGACATTTTTTTGGGTATAAATGATTTTTAATGTGATTAAAGTGTGAATTTTGGATTAATTGTGTTGCAAAATTTATTTGGTGATAATAGTTATTATTTCAAAATTTTGTTGAATTTTAAAAAAATTATCAAAAATTTGAGGTATTTTAGACGAAGAAAAATATTGAAATAAGCAACAAATAGAAGTGTGAAAACTGTATTAGAAATTAATTGACAAATGAACAAATTATAGAGTGACAAATGGATAAAATCATGTATGACATATGGACCTATAGCTATGAGACAAATGGTAGCTTATCTAGTAGACAAGTGGAAGACATGCAATGAAGACAAGTGTTAAAGCACTAATGAAAAATCTAGGCATTAAAAAAATAAAATAAAATATATTTTTGTAGCTCTTTCCCTTTGGTTTCACTGAAACCATTTACACCATCTTCCATCTTATTTGCTCTCCCCAATTCTTGAATTTTTCTGAATTATAAACCAAGTAAGTAATGCTTTAAGTTTTATGATAGTGTAAATGATTTTTGTTGAGGTTTTAATGTTTGTAACTGAATGCATGCATGAATGGTGTATATTTTCGTGCTTAGGGAGTGCTACATATGTAAATGGTGTTGATTCATGTGTGGGTGGTGAAAGAATAAACAAATACGGTGATTGATTAATAAGATGAAGGATTATAGTCATCGGAATATGATATATGCAGTATTTTACTAAACATACATCTGTATTTAGGGCATAACTTGATCTATGAATATCCAAATTGGATTGAGTTTATTTATAGTAAACTAGAGACATAGAACTACATTTTTCATGAAAGAATCGAGTTCAAAATATGCCCTTAAGAGTCCGAAAATTTGGTTTAAAGTTGAAATTGGTGTTCTGTCAAGGAATGAAACAGTCTGTGGATTTTTTATTATAACTTGTAGGATACTGAACTAAAATGCATGATATTGATGTCATTAGACTTTTGAAACATTTAGGAACATTTTATTAGTAGAAGATTTTGCCTAAATACCCCATTGTCTAGGTCAAAATGGTCATACAATTCTGACCCAAAATCTACTTAAGATAAAAATTAAGAAAATTAATAGGTTTTTGATTGATTTTATGAAGATGAAGAGGTTTAAAAAATTGATTAAATTTTGATGATTTTATGAAAAACAAATTGGCTTTGAATGAGTATAGAATGGTGATGTGTTTGTGTTAAAGTGATATAGAAAAATTGAAATGAATTTGGTGTAAAAATGGAAGTGAGTTTCGGATGAAAGCCTAAAGGCTATGAAAAGGTTATTGTTTTTATTGAACATGCTGCGATATTTTGCTTATATTTTGATCTTTAGATTTCCAATTGAGTTGATTCTTGATTTAGATTAAACCTGAGACATATTTCTATAACTTTTTTGAAGAAGTTAAATTTTGATTGTCTTTAGAACTTTCAAAAGTGCCATGGAATTGAGTCTTGTCTTAGACTGTAGCACTACAAGGGACATAAATCATGTCCTATGGTTATTGAATAAACTGTATTGATGTAGGCTGAATTAGATTGAGGCGTCTTCACCAAAGTTGTAGCTTTTTGAATAAACTGTTTCTGAAGGGTTTATACCCTCTTATGTTGAACAATTTTGTTATTTATAAAACTTTATTTTGTTTTCAATTTCTATATTTGTTGTTGATTTATAGTTTAGTTATTACTCACTAAACTATATGCTTAGCATGGTGGATTTACCCCGTGTAAGTTTTGAAAGAGGCACGTAGGAATTGGGACAAGACAACCGCGATGGCCAAATGAGTCTGATTTTTATTTTGTTCATATGTATTTTGAGATTGTTTTTGGACTTGTATCTGATGTCTATACCTCCTGAATTTTTATTTTGATGGGTTATAATAACCTTAATTCAGGCTGCTTTCCAAAATTATGATATACGATGTATGTTTGTTGAGATTTTGGTAATGCATGTATAAAGTGTATTGTATGTTTCGAAATGCTTCGTGTTCAATGTGTTTTGTATATGTGACACTCACAATATCCTCCCAGGGGGTATATGTGGGTGTAATAAGCCTTTATCTTTCATGCATTCATGTAATGAAATGCATCACATATATTCAATCAATCTAAAATATATTCAATCAATAAAAAATGTTCCATATTATACAATCATATTCACTATCACATTCTCATTCACAATTGTCATCGGACCTTGGTCTGGCATTCAACATATACATTGAGAATCACTTATTTCATTTATATGCACATTCACATTTTTCTTCAAAGCTTGGTACGGCATTCAACAATCAAGTTGAGTATTAATTATTTCATCAAATTCACATACAAGGAGCACTTTCAATAATTTTTACATGCATCAAACCCCTCGGACATTCAATGTCCGAAATCAGTACAATCATATTCACATTACATATCAATCATATCAGTAGTCATTCAATGTAGAAATTTAAAACAGAACAACAATAAAATGAGATCATCTAGGTCGACTTGTAGTATGCTCCAGATTAGTATTAACTTCTATAATCCAGAACCATCTAGATGCAGACGTTCTATTATATATCATCATTATGCAAAACACATATTGCACACACATTATTAATTGCACAATCTTATGAATACTCAATCATATACATATATATTTATATGTATTGTCTATAATGCATGCTCAATGACAATCCTGAGTATATTATATAAATTCACATCTTATGCTCATTCTCATTTTATAATTCATATACCTCTAATTGAACTTAGGTTTACACTTTATTTGCAGATAATCATTCTAAGTTCCCTATTCAATCTTTACCTTTGTATGTGTCTAGACTATTCTTAGGCTTACAGCTCAAGAACAATTGGTTATTCTAATATCATAACTCAATTTCTTATCATTCTCTTTTCTAACATTATATTATAAACTCTCATAATACCCAATTCTCATTTACATTTACTTAATACATATTACTCAACTCCTTTAAATCATAACTACAATCATATGAATATCTCATTCCAATTATACTCATGCCTTTGGTACTTTGATATTATCAATTCATTCACTAAGTTATAACCTCCATTATCACTCCAAACATATAACACATTAGTCACTTAAGTCAAGCATCATTCTAGGTTCATTTCAAGCCCCATTCTAGCCTAAATTAAGATTAAATAGACAGTAAATGTCTGTTAGGCGGACATCCATGTCCACTGAGTAGACCTTCACGAGTCACTTACAAAAATTTGAAAATTTGAACCTTTAGATAGCAAAATCTCTTTTCGAGGTCTTCATAAAAGTTGTAGAACTTGAAGTCCTCTTTGAAAGAATACTTAAATGACCTCAATCAGAGTTCTATAGAAAAAGTTATGCCTCTTGTCCCAAACATATCCAATTGTATCCTTATTTTCTAGATTTCTAACTCTTTAACTTACTACATTCAACAACTTGTGTTTAATCTATCATTTCTAGTTCAATGACTCATCATTTCCCCATTATTCTAACTCCATTTCAACTCAATATAATCCATAAATAAATTATAGTTCATGATTGATCATGAACACTAAAAACAGAACATGTACATATATACATACTTCATCAACTTTCTGCACATATCATCTTCATTTGCACTTTCATTTCATATCTAACTATCACCTTAATTCATCTCATTTCAAGAACATAACTCAGCATCTTGGTTAACATAACTTTCACTTTCATTATACCCTTAATTCATAACTCATAATATCTACATAGCAACTCATCACTCATAGTTTTCATACTCTCAAAGTAGAACACAAACACATGTATTCAACCATCAATTTACTACACCTAGTACTCAACGTCAAGAACAAATTCTAAACTCTTAAAGATAGAATCGATGCCATGAAAAATGTATCCATATGTCTCTAATTTAATCAAAATAAAAAATCATCTCATTTGGATATCTATAGAACACGTTATGGCTAAATTACAGATGCATAATCAATGGAAAATGTCATAATTAACATTTTTCCAGCACACTTTAAACACGATTTACTCACTTAATCCAACATTATATCATTCCATAATCTATTACCCATCAAAACACCAAAGCAAGACATAAATCTACCCACATTTTGCATTCATATTTTAGCATGTACCCATCCTCATTTTATGAACATTTAACCTTTAACTATCATCAAAACATGTTTCATTCATTAAAGCAATGAAGATTAATAGGTTACTTACTTGATTAACCTAAAGCTTCTTCAATCACCATGAAACCCTAGCTCCTCCAACATATACGATCATCACCCTTTTAAGGTGGAATAGGTTGGGTCTTTTAATAACAAGATGGAGAAGACAATAAATCTTGAAGAAACAAAGTGAAAATGTAACATCCCACCCCCAATGGGAAGGGTAGAATGGTAATTTGGCAAAGGATTAAGAGGGTTTAGGATTTATTTTGCAATATTCATGCACACCTGATTCATGAATAGTGAAATTGCACATGAAAATGACTGTACATGCATTCATGACATTTCCCGGTAGTTGTGCCTAAATGGGATTTTATTTTGAAAAATATGGTTTATGGGCTTGAAAATTTAATTGGAGTGGATTGTTATGTGTCTTATATTTTTGGGAAATTTTAAGAATTTTTCAGGAAAAATTTTCGGACCGATTGGTACCGATTGGTTTCCGGTACTGGAAATTTCGGCCCAATAGCACTGGAATATTGGATAAATAATTTTGGGATTGTGAGTAGAGCCATTGGATGGATTAACTAGAGCTATTGGATGGAATTTTGTCTTTTTTCTTATGTAATTGCCAAGTGTCCTATGACACATCTTACATTTATTTAATGTTTGTGTTTCACCATTCCTCCACGACACTTGCAAATTCAAAGGCCAAAATGAGTTTGTCTTTATGCTCTCTCTCTCTCTTCATTCTCGTAACTTCCTCCTTGTTTGCTACTTTGATAATTTTGTTCATCTTTCCTACTCTTTCCCCTCTTTTAGTTCACCTAAAGAGCTTGACATAAACCTCACCCCTTTTGAGAAGGTGATGATCGTGTGGTGAAGTGTAGAAAAGGGGGTTGGTGAGTTAGTTGGAAGATTGAGAAGAATTGAAGCTTGATTAGGTAAGATTATGTGTAAAGTTTTGATTGTTCATTTAATGCATTCTTTGTGTTGTTTATACACTAAATTGGATGAGAATTTGTTGTTGTATGTAGCTATGTAATTTGGTTGTTTAATTGATGAATGATTGATGATTGATTGAGGATAAGTGGTATAGCATGTGTAGTAGGTAAAATTAAGTGTTTTGGATGGATTTTGATGAGGTTAGATGAGTGCTTTGTAATGAAAGAAAGTTGTGTGTGTGTGTGCTGAAATTTGTGGACTTATGTCCAAGGATAGGATGTGAGTGAATAATAGTGGATATGTTTAGTGAGGTGAATGAGAAGTGGTATAGAAATGATATTGGAAGTGATAGGATATAGGTTTAGTATAAAAGCTGGAAAAATTAAGTTGATCATGTTTCAATGTTTTTGCCATAACTAGTTGTGTGGTTAAGCAACTGAGGTGAGATTTGTCTTAAATTAAAATTGAGACATTTGGCTACAATTTTTATGCAGGAAGTGCTGGCCAATTTTGATTAGAAGAGTGTTGAATCTTGCTTTCAAAGTGAAGTTTAGGTGCAGGATGAACAGTACCCGAGTTTGATGACCTGAAACTGTGATGCATTTTTCTAGATTGATTTAGGAGGAATTGGTGAAATTGGTCTTAATGAAAGTTGAAGCCTATCTTGTTATCTTTCCATTTCCACTAATTATGCAATTTTTCGATTTCTAGGTTAAGAGTTATGGCTTATTGATTATCAGTTGTTTATGTGCATTTATATTGGAACCTAAGCCTAAATGTAGGTATTGTGAGTATTGTACTTTGGAGCTAAATTATGGACTGTTTTGATATTAATTAGCCTAAATGTCTTATAGAAAGTTGTAGAAGAATGTTTTAGCTTTAAAATGAGATATAGTATGCTAATTTTGGATACAAGAATTGGGAGTTATGAATTTTCAAAACCTGAACCTAAGTTAGGTCATTGACTAGTGATCGGGGCAGCCACTTGCATGACAGTTTTGAGCTTGTTAGAAATAGAATTGGCTTTTAAGCCCTTCATAAAAATTGAATTATGTTGTCTTATATTTCCATTGATATAAGGTAGAGAATTTTTCGACATTTGGGCAAGGAGTTATGGATTTTAGAATATGGTAGTACTGTTCAGGTCAAATGTAGGAGCAGAATCACTTATTGAATTTTTTGACCCATTTAGCAATTGAATTTGGTTCCATGCTGTTCATGAAAGTTGTAGGACATGTTCTGATATTTCTTTTGCATAAAGCTTCTAATTTTTAGCAAAGGGAATGGGAAGTTATGGATTTTGCAAAATGCTGCACTGTTTTGGGAGATATTGTGAAGGCAGTAACTTTGAGTGTATTTTTGACACCCTTAGGTGTGAAATTGGTTTTTGTGGACTTCATGAAACTTGTAGATTTTTTCATGATCTTTCCAACGAGATATGATTTGTAATTTTCTGATTTGTGTGTAAAGAGTTATGCATGGTTGAATGTCGGACAGAAAAAGGGAAGGAAGCACTTTATCTTTTGAATATTTTGTTTTATATATGTTTATGCCTTCTTTGACTCATATCTGTTCCATCTGACATCCGATTGACCTGATTCTCGAGACATCGGATTCGTGAAATATTTAATTTCATATTATGAGAAATTGGAAATTTTTGGAGGTAAAATTGACGTGGGTCCGGGTAATTGATTTCTGGTCATTGTTTTATTAATCTTTGGACCTATAGAGGTCTGAATTGAGTAATTTCGGTGCCATTAGATTTCTAATTTTTAGACGGAATTTTGTGATGGAAAATTTTGGATTAATGCCGGGAATGTCACGAACATGCATTGTACACATTTTAAATCGCTACATGTGCATTCATAAATATTTATGATTTGGACAATTGGTAATGTTTACATACTATAACTGTTATAGAGGCACATTTGGAGCGTCGATCCACCGACGTTAATAAGACTTCCAGGTATTAGCTCGGAAGTACAGGTGAGTGACCTAGATGGTTCTTTCAATTACGATATGTTTAATGTGGCGAATAATGGTGGGTTTTGTGATTGTTTCTGACTGTGGATTCCGGACAGAAGGTCCGATGTAATGGGAGATATGATATAGAAGTGTTATCTGGTTGTGAATCTGTGCACTCTATGACATTACTTGTTTCTGATGTGACAGGGACATGTTTACTGATTATGATACAATTACTGATTGTGATATTATTGAGTATAAACTGGATGAACCATGTATGTATATATATGATGGTCAACTGTGTACATGAATATGAACAAAATTTGAAAAGCTCCGCTTTAATGTGGAAGGCCGGACTAAGGTCCGACAATATGAAAATGTGACTGAATGGGATAAATAATTATGAATGACGCATTCCATTACATGATTACATATGAAGATAATGGGAGTTGTGACCAGACGAGCCACCGATAAGAGAAAAAGAGCCTCGAGCTCATAAGGAAGTAGTGCATACCCAGAGGGCTCTCCTACCCCTGAGACGATCAGAGCTACAAGCTCAATGAGTGAAAAAGAGCCTCGAGCTCACAGGGAAGTAGTGCATACCTAGAGAGCTCTCCTACCCCTGAGACGCGTTTAACGCTTAATGAGCCCTATATGGGACAGTTCAGGCACTCGGTCACAACAAAGTAACAATTGGAAAAGTAGGTCTCATGAGCATCGCATATGCATAATATGAATAATTTAGCGTGTTGAACGTGAAATATTATGAATGATTCAGTGTACTAAATATGGAATTATGACTTATGATATGATAACCATGTGGTATTTCTGGATGTACTGTTGTGAAATAACCTGTGAATTGTTCGTGTACGATTATGTAATACTTATGAATATGAAACTGTGGAATATCTATAATATATGTGATTCTTGCATAGATTGGGTGAACCATCGATGATGGTCCTTCACTGAGTTCGCAAAACTCACCCAAAATTTGCAATTATTTTTCAGGCCTTGAAGAGTACTCCGTTAGAGACGGGAGTATGCCTACTGCATGCAAGGGAAAGATAGGGGTCGGGATCAGCTCGCGTCTACATTAGTGTCTCATAAAATTGTATTCCGCAATCTCTGTAAAATAATGCTTTGTATTTACAGTGGGCCCAATTTGGTTGTGGATTTGTGTACATTAAATGGCTACGTTAAATTATTATTGAATGTTTGTAATGACTGAAAATGTTTACAAATTAACGTGGGCTCAAATTGTCTACTGTTTTTCGCGCGTATGAATGTCTTTAAAAATAAAAATGTTTACTGAGTTTCGTCTGAGTGATGTAGCACACCACCCTCGCGGCGCACGGACTCGGATATCACCATCGATGTCAGGTTCGGGTCATGCGGGAGTGGGGTATTACAGAAAAAGTAGGAAAAAAGTCAACATGATGAGGGTGAGAGTGAGCTATCGTGAGTGAAGAAGAGAGCACATGAAGAAGATGAAGAAAATGAAGGAGGTGGAGAAATGAAGCATGTATTGTAAATGACAAGTGAAAGACCATAATGTGGCTCTTTCACTTAATGAATTTCGTAATTTAAAACAAGTGGTGTGACAAGTGACACTTGTCACTTGTCACATGTCACTTTCTCAAGGTCTCTTCTTGGTCTTTTATTAACTAGTCCATTTGTCTCCAATTTCTATTCCAATTGTCTCCCAATTTTTAATAACATAAGTCGTTAAATCCCAATGTCATTTATAAAACTTTTCATTGCCATTTGACTCATTTTTACTACTATTCATCAATTGTTCTACCACTTGACTTTTTCCCCCAGTCCAAAACTACCTCTTAAATTCCACAAAATTTTCATATTTTTACCAAAAATTTTGAGTCAATACATATAGTTTCCAAATCAATTTTTTACACATATAATTCATAATTCCAAATATAATCAAATTTATAGATCAATTATACCCAAAAATGTCAATGAATGTATGTATAATCATTTTAATGTATCCAATAATCAAATTCACTTGTGCGTATGCTAACATTATGCATGAGCATGAAATGCATTTTTTACTATTTTCTCAATTAAACAAATCTAGAGTTCTAACCCTTACTATGAATATGAGATGTTACAAATGAAACTAAAACAAGAATTCGATTCAATCAATCAATCAATTCAATGATTAATCACGAAAATATTAACAATTTGGTAGTTGCAACACACACTAAACAATCAATTTAACGAATTAACAATGAAAGGGAATTTTACCTATCTTTAACGCTATCCTAATCGATTATGAATTACTGGATTATTAGTTTTAGATGATCCTAGGGTTGATTGTTCTTTCTCGAGTTATAACTATTATCGAAAACCTATGCAAGATTTGATTTAATTCTTATTCTATTAAATCATCTAATTCTCGTTAGTCCAATTTAATTATTTTTCAATTGATTCACCCTCTCAGTTTATTTTCAAATTATGTACGTCCATAATTAAATCACAATAAATCCAAATAACATATAAGGAATCAGATTTCATTAAACCAAAGATAAAACCACAAAGGTAAGTTTAGAACATCATCAATATCTAAAAATCCTATCATCAACTGTTATTTCAATTTCATAAATCAATAAAAATAAAAATAGTAGGAAATAAGAAATTGAACGATGGCAGGAGTTAGCGATATCGAGAAATTCCTAATCTGGGACGTACATTAAGTCAGCTTCTTCTCCTCTTCTCTCTTCCTTCTTCTCTTTCTCTATCTCTCAATAATTCTCTCTAGGGTTTTTTTAAAAGTGGTTTATGCAAAAGCTCCCTTGCCTCTTTGTCTTATTCTTTAAATATATTTTGTGTTCTAAGCAGCTTTAGGGGTTTTTCGGGGTCCAAAAGGTTCAAAAATCTCTCGAAACTTGACTTTTTTAAGTGTCTACACATCTGCCTGACACAAGCCACGATAATGGCCCTACATGCCATGATCATGGGCCATGTCTGATGCTTCTGTTACGTTCATGGCTTATTATGTCACAATCGTGGGTCATTGTTTCGGCTCGAATGTCTTTAGAATAATAATTAAGCTCAAAGAGTTGTACTAACCCATAAAACACTTAAAACATGAATAATTAACAACCTAACACAATTCTAACCTAAAAATATACCAAATGATTGAATTCACAATTAAATACATATCAAACTAAGCCCTAAAACACTGTGCAAGTTACACTTATCAACATCCCCACATTTAAACATTTGCTTGTCTTCAAGCAAACAAAACAACAAGCACACAAAATCACACAACACACAACAAACAATGCAATAATGAGATAATGGCTTAAACTTCATGAAATAAATTAAATTTAAAACACAATCATTCAAGTTATTTCAAATCATTAAAATGCAAAGCTTGCGTCTAGGGACTTTGAACTTAATACATATATTATTCCAGATCCAAGTGTTAAATTATTTACCCTTTTCAATTGCACACACACATTAATAATTCTTTGGTCATTCAAACTCTATAACTACTCCTTAGTACATTTTCATGAAAAGTCAAGCTATTATAAGTTCAGTAGGTTTTGTTACAAAACACTTTATTATTATTATTTATTAAACAAAGACCTAGTCTTTTACTCGGAGACAAACACTAGTGATGAATGTTGATCCAGTTACTCGAACAAGTCATTTTTTTAAAGCTGTTTGGTTGAAACATTTGTTAGATCGCATACGGTCCGATTATTCACAATACACTGCAGAAAAGACCATACAACAACATGATGTATAATCGAAAATACCAAGGATGTACGAAAATACCTTATTGCTGTGGATAGGTTGCTTCTTTTCCGGATTCCAAGACACTGCAAACGCGAATGCCCTCTACCGGTATCTACACGAGTATGCACGATTCGGGCTGCAGTTGTGGTGTGCTAGCATGTCCTGAAACTCTTTCCAAACGCCGCACGATTTTTCTCTTGGATGGTGGCTAGGGTTTTGTGTGACAATGGTGTCTTCTATCTAATGAGACCTAAGTTTCTCTATTTATAGAGAAACTCTAATCCCATTGAAGCTCAATAAGTTTCGGCCCATTATATCTCACATAATAAAAGCCCGACTACTTAATTCAATCTAGCCCAAAAAAATATCTACATATATTTATTCAATACCTAATAAATTAGGCCCAAGAGAATAAGCCCAGATCACATCACTCTTTATGTGCGACCCTGTAGGCTCATTTGATGTTGGCAATGGGCTTGATTACACTTCAAGGCCCATAAGTCATAAGTGACCTCTAGCAAGACATTATGACTACCCAAATCAAATGAGGTACGACGGTGACTTTTGTGTTTGAGGAAAGGCACCATCGTGCATAAGCATGACGATGATTTTTGTGTTGACAGGGAAAATGCACCGTCGTGCATAAGCACGATCGTGTTTTTGAGGTTTTTCCTTATACTGAACAATTTTGCTTCCTTTGATCATAATTTCTTCTCTAGACATTCAAATAACTTGATTTTTAAACCAATAGATTCATAAGACAATGCTTTACATCTTCACCAAAAATCATAGCAATCCGAAATCAATTGAAAGAGATAAAGTAAAAAACATGGAATCTAAATTCATTATTTTAACCATATCTGAAAACACTCACAATTCACAGTGAAGAGCAACAGAGCAAATGATCAATAATTACCAAATAAATAAAAAAATATAAAACATAATACGAAATTAATTACATGTAATTAATTGACTGAGTAAATTATAATCAATAGATTGATCAATTAATTATTATATTTAACACATATAAAAAAATTGTTAATTGATTATTTATAAATTAGTTATTATTCATTAACTCTTTAGTTTATTTAGTTATAATTAATATATAATTAAGTAATCAATGTATATAATATAATTTAATACATCACAATTGTTCCCCCTTGTCTTAACTTCCTAATGACACTAAAATCGTTCAATTCGGTTCAAAAATCTTAAAGTTATAACCTAAACAATTTTGGGCTGTTACTAAACTGAATCTGTACACTATACTCAACTTTCACCAAAATTTGAAAGTCTTAGCGTCTGAATTAAAATTTTAATCCTTCAGATAATTTATAACTCTATGTCTCTATTTTATTTAGAGAAAAAAATCATCTCATTCGGAGCTCTACAGATCAAGATATCCTCAAAATACTGAAGTATATTTAGTGAAAATATCCAACTCATGCTCTTCAAACGAAAACCCTTACTTTTATTCGATCAATCTTTTTCAAATTAAGTCTAAAAGATTTGAATATTTGTGGAGAGATAGAAAAATGTGTTATAAATCCAATGCTTCAAAAATCAGGTCATTTGGAGGTCAGACGATAAAGTTATGGTCAAAAGACAATTAGATGTTCATCAGCCTCTCAGTACTTCAAAGTCCCTGTCGTGCAATTGCACCGTAGCGACTTTCGCTATCAACCCAAATCAAAGTTGATGAAGGAGCAGATGGCACGACGGTGACTTTTGTGTTTGAGGAAAGGCACCATCGTGCATAAGCATGACGGTGATTTTTGTGTTGAAAGGGAAAATGCACCGTCGTGCATAAGCACGATAGTGCTTTTGAGGTTTTTCCTTATACTGAACAATTTTGCTTCCTTTGATCATAATTTCTTCTCTAGATATTCAAATAACTCGATTTTTAAACCAATAGATTCATAAGACAATGCTTTACATCTTCGCCAAAAATCATAGCAATCGGAAATCAATTGAAAGAGAAAAAGTGAAAAACATGGAATCTAAATTCATCATTTTAACCATATCTGAAAACACTCACAATTCACAGTGAAGAGCAACAGAGCAAATGATCAATAATTACAAATAAATAAAAAATTATAAAACATAATACGAAATTAATTACATGTAATTAATTGACTGAGTAAATTATAATCAATAGATTGATCAATTAATTATTATATTTAACACATATCAAAAAATTGTTAATTGATTATTTATAAATTAGTTATTATTCATTAACTCTTTAGTTTATTTAGTTATAATTAATATATAATTAAGTAATCAATGTATATAACATAATTTAATACATCACAATTGTTCCCCCTTGTGTTAACTTCCTAATGACACTAAAATCATTCAATTCGGTTCAAAAATCTTAAAGTTATAGCCTAAACAATTTTGGGCTGTTACTAAACTAAATCTGTACACTATACTCAACTTTCACCCAAAAATTGAAAGTCTTAGTGTCTGAATTATGTAAGTGATCTAGAAGGGGGGGTTGAATAGATCCTTAATCTTTTTGTAATTTTCTACAACAAAATCAGAAGTTAATTCACAAAAAAACAATTTAAATAAATTTAAATAAACTGAGTAGGGAAGAAGATCAAACACTGTTTTATAGAGGTTCGGTGCTAAGACCTACGTCCTCTACCTAAGCTCCCACTTAGGATTTTGCCAATCACTTTATTGCACACTTTGTAGTTGAGTGTGAACTTTTTACAACACCACTTGAATTCCGGCTCAAGTTATCTCACAAACGATTTGTTTTTCGGCACAAATCCTACCTCACACGTGACCTTTCACTTGTCACTCAAATTGTAAGATAAACAATATAAAGATTGAAGAACAAAAGCTCAATACAATTTGTAACTAAGTAAGAGCAATAATGAGCAATTTGAAGCAATAGAAGAGTATTTAGACTTGTAGAACTTGTATGTGCTCTTCTTCCATCATCCTCTATTTATACTTGAAGAAATATAGCTGTTGGAGGTCATTCTAGCTGTTGCTTGATGAACATTACCGTTCCTTGATAATCTCCCTACCATTTTTGGCTAATTGGACCGTTGGAGCTGATTTGGTGCATCCATAAGTCGACTTGTCGAATGAATAAGTCGACTTGTTTCAACCATTTACGTAAAAATTGTAACTCCGCTCTCCAATAAGTCGACTTGTGCTATGTAAGTCGACTTGTCGTCCTCGATAAGTCGACTTGTGTATGGTTAGTCGACTTGTATTGATATATCTTCATATATAAGTCGACTTATGCTTTGCAAGTCGACTTGTGTTGCCTTCAACGGTAACATCCATCCAAATCTTCTATAATCCTTATGTTTTATGCCATTTTCCTTATAAGGAACCTCCTATCTTGATTCTTCAATGATTAAACACTTGCTTATCTTGATTTGCACAATTCTTTCATTGAATGATACCTGAAATAATTTCTTAACTAATTCTAGATATTTTATTATTATCAAAACATAAAAGGGATTTAATTTGTCAACCACCATTGGTCCAACAATCTCCCCCTTTTTGATAATGACAAAATATTTCGAAATTGAAAAGAAATTTGAAAGACATAAAACTTGATCAAGGATTTTAATCCCTTGTCTTGATGGTTAGTTTGTCTCCCCCTTAATTAATAAAGCAAAGATTAAAGTAAAGATCAACATAATGGAAAATCAATGAAATAACTTGTCTCCCCCTTAATCAAATATCAATTTCCAATTTTACTCCCCCTTTTTGTCATAATAAAAAATCAATAGACTCAAATGAAGATTAATGAAGTTTGTAACCAAACATAGCATCAAACACAAATAATAGCAATAGTCATTACAAAATATGTGAATCCAACACAAAGCACATAAAAACACATACAACAAAAATAGAAGTGGAAATGTTGGTCAAGGCACAATGTGTCCAAATACTCCAAATAAGTCACCCTTTTTCAGCCCAAGTAAGCAACATGATGAATGTATCTTCGGATGTGATTGCACATTTGCCTCAAATTTTGACCATTTGATATATGAATGTAGGTAAAAATAAATTCAACCGAAGGAATTTAAATCACACATTCCTAGTCTCAATTTAATGTTCACAAACACATCTTCCTTAAGAGGTTTAGTAAAAATGTCAGCTAATTGATCACTAGTTGATACATGCTTCAAGCAAATGTCACCTTTTAAACAATGATCACGGATAAAATGATGTCTAATTTTTATATGCTTTGTTCTACTATGCAAAATTGGATTTTTACTTAAACAAATTGCACTGGTATTATCACAATAAATAGGAATATTTTTAACCGCAATACCATAATCAAGCAATTAATGTTTAATCCAAAGAACTTGGGCACATGCACTCCTAGCTGCTACATATTCAGATTCAGCAGTGGAAATAGCTATACTGACTTGCTTTTTACTAGCCCAAGATATCAAAGATGAACCTAAGAAATGACATAATCCACTAGTACTTTTTCTATCAATTCTACAGCCACCAGCATCACTATAAGCATACAAATCAAAGGATTCACAACTGGAATACCATAAATCATGATTGACAGTTCTACTCAAGTATCTAAATATTCTTTTGCAAGCACTCAAATGAGAAATCTTGGGGCAAGATTGAAATCTAACACAGAGACATGTGACAAACATGATGTCAGGTCTAGAAGCAGTTAAATACAAAAGAGAGCCGATCATACCTCTATAGAGTTTTTGATCAACATCTTCTTCATGTTCATGTTTTTACAAGACCAGATTTGTTGTCATTGGTGTTGCTGCCACTTTGCATCCATCCATTTTAAACTTCTTAAGAAGTTCCTTGGTATACTTCGATTGGTGGATGAAGATGCCATTTTTGTGTTGCTTGATTTGCAATCCAAGAAAGAACTTGAGTTCCCCCATCATGCTCATCTCAAATTCGTCTTGCATTAAATCACTAAATTCCTTACACAAAAATTCATTAGTAGCACCAAACACAATATCATCAACATAAATTTGACAAATAAGCATATCCTTGTCAACATGTTTAATGAATAAAGTATTATCGATCTTACCACGAACATACCCATGTTGAGTTAGAAAAGTACTTAACCTTTCATACATGCTCTAGGTGCTTGCTTCAATCCATAGAGTGCCTTCTTGAGTTTGTAGACATAATCCGGATGCTCATGATCTTCAAATCCCGGCGGTTGTTTGACATAGACTTCCTCTTGAATATACCCATTGAGAAATGCGCTCTTGACGTCCATTTGATTTAATTTGATCCTTTTATGAGATGCAAATGCACATAGTAGCCTTATTGCCTCCAATCGAGCCACAGGAGCATATGTCTCATTGTAATCAAGGCCCTCTTCTTGATAAAATCCTTGAGCCACTAACCTTGATTTATTTTTAATCGCTTCACCATTCTCATCATATTTAATCCGATTTACCCACTTGACTCCAATAATAGTCTTGTCCTTTGGTGGAGCTACCAAATCCCATACATCATTCCGCTTGAATTGATTTAGCTCTTCTTGCATGGCTAATAACCAGTTTTCATCTTTAAGAGCTTCTTCTATATTCTTGGGTTCTACTAAAGAGATGAAGGCTGAATTGCTCATATTCTCATAGACATTTCTCCTGGTTCTCACACCATCATTTAAATCACCAATGACTTGCTTCATAGGATGGTTCTTTGCTTTTGCCCATGACTTAATGTCGGGTACATGATTTTCTTCATCTAAACTCAGTTCCTCAATCTTGGATTCAATTTCTTCAACTTTATTACCTGAACTTCCTGCATCATCATCAAAACAAACCTTTCTTAGGGGTGAAATCATATCATCAAATTTAACATGAATACTTTCTTCAACACATTTAGTCCTATTATTATAAACTCTAAAAGCCTTACTAGATTGAGAATAACCAATAAACACACCAACATCAGATTTTGAATCAAATTTCCCTAAATTGTTCTTTCCATTATTATGAATAAAAACTTTACAACCAAAAGGATGAAAGTATGAAATATTGGGTTTCTTACCTTTCCAAAGCTCATATGGTGTCTTGTTTTTGTCTCTTCGTAAGTGCACCCTATTGATGACGTAGCATGCGGTATTGACCGCTTCCGCCTAAAATGATTTAGGAAGGTTATATTCATTTAACATAGTTCTGCTCATTTCTTCAAGTGAGCGATTCTTCTTTTCTACTACACCATTTTGTTGCGGAGTCCTTGGTGTCGAGAAATTATGTTCCATTCCGTATTTGTCGCAAAGATTTTCGAAAGGTTCACATTCAAATTCACCTCCATGATCGGTTCTAATTGCAACGATAGACAAAACTTCTCATTTTGAACCAATCTACACCACTTGATAAATTCATTAAAAGCATCACTTTTATTAGCAAGAAATCTCACCCAAGTAAATCTAGAAAAGTCATCCACAATCACAAGGACATATAATTTACCACTAAGACTAGCATGTCTAGATGGCCCAATTAAATCCATATGAACAAGTTCAAGAGTTCTAGATGTGCAAATTTCTTTATTTGGTTTGAAAGATTCTCTAACATGTTTGCCCTTTAAATAGGATTCACACAAGTGATCTTTAACATATTTGATTTTAGGCAATCCTCTCACTATGTCATTTTTCGAAAGCTTAGAAATTAGAGGCAAAGGAGCATGCCCTAATTTTCTATGCCATAAAAATGCATTTTCTTCTAATGTCACTAAACACTTTTCATTAAACGAACTATCATCATGTAAATCAACAATGTATGTATTTCCATGTCTTAAACCAATGAAAGCTACATGACCATCCTTCTTAACCATACAATGTGATGATTCAAAACTTACATTAAAATTCATATCACAAAGTTGAGAGACACTTAACAAATTATGTTTCAACCCATCAACAAGCAAAACATTGTCAATGGTTGGCAAAAGTTCCTTACCCACTTTACCAATTCCAATGACCTTACCTTTGTTGTTGTTTCTGAAAGTGACATAACCTTGATTCTTTGGTTTGATTTCCGCAAAAAGGTTCTTGTCTCCACTCATGTATCTTGAACATCCACTATCGATGTACCAAGTGCTCGACGGCCTTTCATCCCTTGCTTGTACCTACAATATCAACGTTCTTTCTTCTTATAGGTACCCAAGCTATTTTGGGTCCATTTTGGTTAGCCATATAAACCACATTAGGTGGTGTTGTGCCTTTAATTATCCAAATTTTCTTAACCTTAACACATCTTCTAATACTCTTGCAAGCAATTTCTATGTGACCATCTTTCAAGCATCTAGCACATTGAGCGATTTTTCCATCCTTAGTAAATTTGGAAATTAACGAACAATCTCTATCAAAAGGATCATATCCTAATCCATGTTTAGAAATTAAGTATCTTTACAACGATAACAATTTTTCAAACTTTTCGTTTCCATTCACAAATTTTCCAACCACATACGAAAATTCTTTTCTAAGTTTATCAAGCTCACAAACCAGTTTTTCCTTTTCAATAAGGCATGCAGAATGATCTTCCTTTGGACTATCTAAATCATCAATTGTTTCATGTAAGGTACTATTTTCAGCAACCAATTCTCGTATTTTCTTTCTTAATTTTTTGTTAATCTCAATAGATTCTTCAAAATCATCTTGTAAGGCATCAAAAGAATCTCTTAGATCTTGGTCATTGAAAGTTACCTCATTTTCATCATCACTTGATGAACTTTTTGCCATAAGTGCCAGGTTGTTTTCATCATCGCTTTGGTATGCCTCCTCATCATCACTCCAAGTTGCCACCAGGCTAGTTTTCCTTTTTCCTTTGTCGTATTTGTCATTTTTTTGGAAGTTTGATGTGGAGGATGAGCTTTTGCATTCTCTTGCGAGATGTCCCCGTTTTCCACATCTCCAACATTCTTCATTGCCTTTCTTTTCGTCATAGTCCTTGGATTTTCTTTCAATTGCAAATTTTTTCTTTTCTCCATTTCTTCCACCATTTAATTCCTTCCTACGATTTTTGAGAAGTCCTTTGAATTTTCTCAAATTTCTAGCGTACATTGCTATCTCTTCGTCTTCCTCCTCTTCATCTATTTCTTCATCACTTTCATCAACATAAGAAGTATTAGCTTTTAAAGCAATAGATTTTTGTGGCTTACCTCTACCTCCTCTGGATTTGAGAATAATCTCATAGTTGATAAGTGATCCCACCAAGGCGTTGAATTCCAGATGATTGAGATCTTTGGACTCCATAATGGCGGTGACTTGTGAGTCCCATTCCTTTGGTAGTGAGCGAAGAATTTTCTTTACCTTCTCGCTGTCTGTCATATGCTTTCCAAGGTTACCTAATCTATTTATGATTTTTGCAAAACGATCAAGCATAGTGGAAATAGACTCACCTTCCTTCATGACAAACATTTCATAGTCATGAAGCAGCATGTTGATATTTGTCTCCCGGACTTGGTTGGTTCCTTCATGGGTGATGCGAAGTCTCTCCCACATTTCTTTAGTATTTGGTACACGAGTTAACTCGGTTTCTTTCCTCAACCGTGAGAGCACAATAAATTAGCTTCATTGCTTTTGCGTTGATGTAAGCTTGCCTCCAGTCATTGTCATCATATTCCAGCTCCGTTTTTAATTCACCATTTTCTTTTAAAGGTGGTTGTGGACCGAAGATAATTATCTTCCAATATTCCACTCCTTCGCTTATGATGTGATACTTCATAGGATTTTTCCAAGAAGAATAATTAGTACCATTAAATAAAGGAGGATGGTTGTTTGTGTTACCTTCTTCCGCTAGGTTATTGTGTGTCATCCCTGGATACTTCTGCTCTGATACTAATTGTAAGTGATCTAGAAGGGGGGTTGAATAGATCCTTAATCTTTTTGTAATTTTCTACAACAAAATCAGAAGTTGATTAACACAAAAACAATTTAAATAAATTTAAATAAACAGAGTAGGGAAGAAGATTAAATACTGTTTTATAGAGGTTCGGTGCTAAGACCTACGTCCTCTATCTAAGCTCCCACTTAGGATTTTGCCAATCACTTTATTGCACACTTTGTAGTTGAGTGTGAACTTTTTATAACGCCACTTGAATTCCGGCTCAAGTTACCTCACAAACGATTTGTTTTCTGGCAAAAATCCTACCTTACACGTGACCTTTCACTTGTCACTCAAATTGTAAGATAAACAAGACAAAGATTGAAGAACAAAAGCTCAATACAATTTGTAACTAAGTAAGAGCAATAATGAGCAATTTGAAGCAATAGAAGAGTATTTAGACTTGTAGAACTTATATGTGCTCTTCTTCCATCATCCTCTATTTATACTTGAAGAAATATAGCTGTTGGAGGTCATTCTAGCCGTTGCTTGATTAACATTATCGTTCCTTGATAATCTCCCTACCATTTTTGGCTAATTGGACCGTTGGAGCTGATTTGGTGCATCCATAAGTCGACTTGTCGAATGAATAAGTCGACTTGTTTCAACCATTTACATAAAAATTGTAACTCCGCTCTCCAATAAGTCGACTTGTGCTATGTAAGTCGACTTGTCGTCCTCGATAAGTCAACTTGTGCATGGTTAGTCGACTTGTGTTGATATATCTTCATATATAAGTCGACTTATGCTTTGCAAGTCGACTTGTGTTGCCTTCAACGGTAACATCCATCCAAATCTTCTATAATCCTCATGTTTTATGCCATTTTTCTTATAAGGAACCTCCTATCTTGATTCTTCAATGATTAAACACTTGCTTATCTTGATTTGCACAATTCTTTCATTGAATGATACCTGAAATAATTTCTTAACTAATTCTAGATATTTTATTATTATCAAAACATAAAAGGGATTTAATTTGTCAACCACCATTGGTCCAACAAATTAAAATTTGAATCCTTCAGATAATTTGAAACTCTATGTCTCTATTTTATTTAGAGAAAAAAATCATCTCATTCGGAGCTCTACAAATCAAGATATCCTCAAAATACTGAAGTATATTCAGTGAAAATATCCAACTCATGCTCTTCAAACGGAAACCCTTACTTTGATTCGATCAATCTTTTTCAAATTACGTCTAAAAGCTTTGAATATTTGTGGAGAGATAGAAAAATGTGTTGTAAATCCAATGCTTCAAAAATCAGGTCATTTGGAGGTCAGACGATAAAGTTATGATCAAAAGACAATCAGATATTCATCGGCCTCTCAATACTTCAAAGTCCCTGTCGTGCAATTGCACCGTAGCGACTTTCACTATCAACCCCAAAAGTCGTTGTCGTGCTTTTGCACGACGGTGACTTTTGGATGGCCCTCAAAGTCACCCTCGTGCTTTTGGCCTAAGGTCTTAAAAGTCACGACCGTGTTTTTCCACTTCTTCTTCTCAGACATCCTAATTTCTAAACTCCATAACTTTTGATCCATAACTTAAAATTTTGCAAATTTGGTATTAATGGAAAGTTAAAAGAAAGATCTACATCTTTCATGAAGAATATAAAAACAATTTCTTTCTCTATAAGGGTCAAATTTTCCAAACAATGAAGCTATCCCGAAAATCCATCCTTTGCAGCGTCACCAACTTCTAATAACCATATCTCCCAGCTCAAATGTCTAAAAATCTCATGCCATATATCATTGGAAAGCTATAAAGATAAACTACAACTTTCATAGAGACAAATTTATCAAAATATCTCTATATCAACCCAGAAAAATCACAAAATTTCAGATCGCCAACTCTCCACTGTTCATTCTCAGAGAATTTTCAGATTTCCACTTTCTAAAATCCAACACTTCAATTTTTTTATTTTTAGTTTTTCTACTCTATTTCAATCAACTCATTCACCATAATGTCATACTACTAAAAATATACAAGTTTCATAAAAAATCATCAAAAATCAAGAATTCATAATCAACCTATTCATGCTTTGTTACTTTTATGCACTTTCAACTTTCATGCTCAATCACTATTCTTCCTCTCAACTTCCATTTAAACTCAATTTCATCCATAAATAAATTATAGTCCATGATTGATCATAAGCATTAATAACAGAACATACACATGTATACCCACTCATCATCAACTTACTACATTCACTACCTAAATCTTGTATATCATTTCAAATTCAAGAATTCTTCTTTTTCTTTACTCATAACTAATCACTAACAATTTCTCATTTAATGATTCTAGCTTCCAAGAAAAGTTCGGGGCTCAACAACTCTCCCCCTTTTAAAGAATTTCGTTCTCGAAATTCTTACCTGATTGATCAAACAAATAGAGGAAATGATGTCTTATGCTTTCCTCAATCTCACAAATGACTTCTTCATTGGTTCAGTTTCTTCCAAATGACCATAATCAATATACTCACTCGGTCTTTTCTATATTTTTAATATGACATATTTAAAGCCTTTTAATTAAATTTTCATTACATATTTAAATTATTTATAATTTAATTACTAATTTTAAAATTTTTCATATTTATTAACATTTTATTACAAAATTTTAAAATTTTCTTATAATTAAATTACACATTTTTAAAATTTTGATATTAACTTATATATTAAAATTATATAATAATATAATTGATTAAGTTAACAAGACATTATTGTTGTGCATTCGCGCGGCATTATCCTGCTAGTTGGTCTTTAAAAGACAATGTGGTGGTTAAGCTTTTTGGTTCTTAAATTATGAAATTCAATCATATGAGGACAATATGCCTATCAGAAACATTAGCATTACAATGAAAAAATTAACACTCTATTTGGAACACTTGGGATTGAATTCAATTCCCTTGTTTGGAACCAAAAAATAAGCACCAATTCAATTCCTGTGCGGGTTTAAACCCACCTGCCTTTACAAATTCAATTCACGCGATAATTCACGTGAATTGAAATACAAAGATCTTTGGTGTGAGTCATGAGGCGACCCTCTTCTCTCTCTTCTCACGTGAGTCTCATGAGGCGTAGCCGGTGGTTAAGACGATGAGTTGAGTGGCCACGACGACCAATTGCGGTATTGAGTGCCCCTAACGTTATACCGGCGGGCTATCCTCAGCCACATACTGCAAGAGATGAAAACGGTGGACACGAGTCATTTTCTCAAATTTCCTATTACATGAAAACTCATCCAGATTCATCAACACCTCCGCAATATTATCACTGTGGATGAGGATTCATGAAAATCTTGTATTGCTTGCAAAGGACCTGGATGCATATGTTTAGGATTTTGGTCTTTTTATATTAATATCGAGTAGTTAAAATATTAATTGACCTAATTAATTATTATTAATCGAAGTTCAACTATGAGTTACTTTTGCTATAAATTAAAAGTTAGAAACATTTTAATGTTGTTTTTAAAATTGAGTTATAATTATAAAATTAAGTAAAATTCAAAATTTTTATAAATATTAACTCTTAAAAGATCAATTTAATGAAAATTTAAATTTAAATTGTTAAGTAAATTTTTTAAAATTGACAACCAAATTAAACATCTTCTTTTTAATTATGAAAAATGAAAATTTAGTTTTTATGATTTTATAAATTTAGTTTTGATTCACTCAATCTTTTTCAAATTAATGCTAAAAGTTATAAATTTTATGGAGAGATAAAGGAATGTGTTACATAAGTCGTATAATGAAATTGATATTTATAAGTTGCTTTATGTAAATGTGAATATTTATTAGTTAATTACATTATTTTTTGTTAGGAATAAATGTGTCAGATGAAATGATTAAATTTAATTATAATATTATTAAATTTATTTTTATAATATTACTGAATTTGTTTCAAATAATATAAATTGAATTCAATTCATTCTTATAAATGTAAATTCTTTAATGAATTCAGTTGGATTGAAATCAAACGTCCTTATTTTTCGTTTTGCTTTTTGAGGTCTCTCTCGTCCTTGTTTCTTCCTTTTGCTTCTACACCACGAAAAACCAACTACCTCTAGGGCTCCGAAGCCTCAAGTACTTTCCCAATCTCAGTCGAATTCAATCTTTCTGTAATATTCCATACGAAGATTTGATTCTTGCCTTATCTCACTGCGACCATGGACGAATTTTTCACTAATCTTCCTACCAGCCATTTGCTCGGTTCTGTACCTGTAAGCATCACTTCATTTTCGCTACCATTTCTGTTTTTTTGTTTCAAGTTTTCGGATATTTTATTGTAACAGTAGAATGATCGAGTTAACGGATTTGGCAATTTGTCTTTTGCTTGGAGGAGTTAATACTACTTCTTGATTGCAAGAGACTGGATTTGGATCGATTTGGCTTTACTAATTAAATTGGATGATTAAATGACTGAATTGTTATGTCGAGCCAACTAATTCGAATTTAATCGTACTCTTTTTGACATTTCTTTGTAGGCTGTTGTCGCTGAAGAAAATAGCCCCAAGACCTATCAAGGTTGGAACTTTGAAGTCTTATGCCTGAAGATTTCTTTTCTTCTTTTGCTTAAGAAAAAGGTGTTTCATTGTTTTCTGTTGGATTTCACAATGTACTTAAAGATTTATATACTAACATTTGAGTAATGTAGTTCCAGAAGCAAATATGCAAACATTCCCTCCAAACAGCGGTAGTGGTGGAGGCAACAGCCGGGGTTATCAGACTCTTTCTACTCCAGAAGGTATAATTGCTCATTGTCACATGTTTTGTTTATGAATCGCACAACACTAAGAACATTTTGCAACTATTTTCGTAGTTCTAGTATACCTAAGTGTACTCGAACTAGGGAAAACAGAAAAAACTACATTGACCTGAAATGAGTTGATAAAAAATGATACAAACTCAAGAAAAAGGTGCAATGATACATACCAGAAAATTGGAAGCTGAAAGTGACAACTACTCACATTACTTGGAAGACTGCTGCTAGTTTTCTTTACAAATTTTGCTTCATTGAGTCTTCTAATTCCTCATAAAGTAGTATTCTTTTTGTTTTTATTTTTGTTTGGGGTTTGGGGGACAGCAGAAGAGCGGTATATCCAAATGCTTAAATGCCCTTTCTACTTTAATCGTTACAAACTGATACCTCATGCATGCTTGGTAGGCTTATTTAATGTCACTTGTTCATGCATATATGGAATCTCATGATAGTAGCTCATATTTTTCAATAGTAGTGGGCCTTGGATGTGTTAACTTGTGCAATCGTTTCCCATGTTTGGATGTCAACTGCAATTCGTGATCTTTTCATCAATTTATTGTATGTTCATATTTGCTGCATTTATTCATATGGTGCAACTAAGATTTGTATATGGTTAATAACCTATCAGCCTATACTTGCAGAAGGATTTGAGCAACAGCAGCCAAGCAACTGGAAGGGGGTTTTTAGTATTTCATCATACATGCAATACTTCAATGTAGATACAGATATCGTCGTGAGCAGATTGATGAGCTCTTTCTATCCTATTGGCGGAGATTTTTTCAGCAAGATTGATGCAAATCCTGATTTGTGAGTTTGGAATCACCATTCACAGCCACCTCAATGCCTTTTGCCTTTTTCTCTTTCTATTATTTACTTTCTGCTGTCTTGTTTCCTTTACACCTATCGATTTAGATAATCTATGTTGATTTGAGAAGATATTTCTTCCCTTAGTATATGAATGCACTGCAAATAACTACCTTGGAAGTGTCAGTTCTGTGTTCCTCTTGCCTGTGATCTCGGTAGGAAATTTTCTTGCACCTTCCTGATCAAGGAAGATTGATAGGTTGAATACGATCATTTGAAATGATGTAGAAACAACAATCCGTACAAATATGTTGAAGTGCCAACAAGATGTACGACAATGATTTTGTTTGACTAGTTATACGAAGTCTGCAAGAACGTCATAATGTCCAACTATCTAATCTGCTATTTTATTGAATTCTGTTATGTGCTAGATATGGTCTTGTATGGATTTCAACAACATTGGTATTTGTGCTTGCTTCCTTTGGAAATTGTGCCACTTACCTCATACAGAAAAACACAGACAACAGTGCTTCCTGGAGCTTTGATGTGGGATATGTTAACGTTGCAGCATGTTCAATTTATGGGTATGCAATTGCGGTGCCGTTGGCATTTTATTTCTTGCTTCAATACCTTGGATCAAATGCCAGCCTTATTCAGTTTTGGTGTATGTGGGGATACTCTATCTTCATCTTTGTGCTCTCGTCTGTAAGTGTTCAACGGTCTGTTACTTTTATCATTTTGGAATTCCTAGAAGGACCTTGTCATCTTATGCAGGCCCATTTATTGTTTACAGTTTCTGATGGTCATTCCAGTTGAGATTCTCCGGTGGATCACTATACTTGGTGCAGGAGTTGACTCGGCCTTTTTTGTTACCTCGAACCTCAAATCTTATGCTGAGGGAAGTGATCTTACGGTTGTGCTGGTTGCATCATTCTGTTTGCAGCTGGCTTTAGCGATATTTATCAAGGTGTGGTTCTTTGCTTGACCTCTTTGTGGCATTTCTCAGCAATCTCTGAGATTGTCAATCGATAATTTGTCAGAAAGATGCCTTCATCATAACACTCGTCGGGTTGCATAAAGAAATATGGCAACATAAAAAAAATTTCAAGTTAGTAATGGTTTTGATGCGCTGCACGGAGTTGGTAAGGAGGCAGTTAGAAATATACTTCTTTTACTAGAATGCAGACAAGTGAACTGAGCTGTTGTTTCAGACCCCGGGGTTAGATAATTGGGAAAGAAAACTTTTTGATTTTGGTATTTGAATGACATGTGTAAATGGACAATGTAGCGACTCTTACACTTGAGTAATTTCTGTGGCCGAGCAACAAATTGGTTTCTCGTTTACATTGATCATTCGTTCTGTGCCGTAAAAATCCTCTGGCTTTCCCTTGTCCACCAAATGTTGCGTTTGTGCTGTAAAAATCCTCTGGCTTTCCCTTGTACACCAAATGTTGCGTTAACAAGAAGTAACGTGACGATTAGAGCATGTGAAAGTAACGTGACGATTAGAGCATGTGAATGAACGACGACTGTTCTGTTATGAATAGCAATAAAATATATACTTTATTGAGTATTTATCGCCATTCTTCATATCCAATCTTGACATCTGTTTTATCAGGTGAAATTGGAAGGTAATGAAGATAAAGGGTGGTTTATCGTGTTCTGGTTGGCCATATCGGAGAACCAATGAGATATCTACCTGTAAGGAGTTTGTGCTTAAAAAACTCCGCCTTCTGACGACTAGATAAGGGTTGAGGATCCACATGCCTCCCTTTGCATAGAGCCAGACAGACGAAGCTTAAAGCAAGCCTGTTAATACACGACTGTGTGTTCTTGCTTTGAAAATATGACAACTGTCCTTTATGCAATTATTAGAGGGGAGCTGTGGAAGTTCGCGGCTGTTTAGCAAGTCACACTCACCCATCCCATTCTCACCAAATTGGCAGTTTGCCACATAGTCAATTAGCCATGCAAGAAAGGAAACAAGTTTTATGTAAATGGCATCATTTACATTTAGGTTGAAAACCTTCTTTTTTTTTTTTCTTTTTTTTTAGTCAGGGTCTGAATTTGGCTCGATTATTTGAAATTTATAATTCACTCACTTAGATTCATATATAAGTAAATTCGGATTTGATCCTAGATAATATTAGATTATTTGAAATTTATAAGTCACTCATTTAGATTCATATATAGGTAAATTCGAATTTGATCATAGATAATATTAAAAGTACTTGCTCTAACGGATATATTTTCATCACTAGGAGGATTATATCAGCTTAAATAAAAGTTGCTCTTTTTAAGACTCGAACTCACAATCACACATAATCTTTTTCCCCTTATTACTACTAGGCTATCCCGTGAGAGGCGAAACCCCTCCTTTTTCATCCCGTGTGTGTTAGAGAGAGAGAGGGATAAAGGAAAGGAGACGCAATCTGTGACATGTATCTTTTCACTTTTTGACTAAACACATTCATAGAATGCACATCTTCTTTACAAACAAAAATTGCGCTTTCCTTGCAGCCAACGGAGGGTGTAGTGCGTTGATCGGTACAGGGATGAGTGGATTTGTTTTGTTCGCAATGAACGTGGGTGGGGTGTGGGTGTCGCAGTCCACTAAAATATGCAAGGATGTACTAGTAAATAGTAATTGTAGTATTGTAGTCATCTAAGAGACAGTAAATTAAACAATGATGGTAGTGGTAGTAGCAGTGAGTGATAAAGGCGAATGACTTGTGCCTGAAACAATGGCTTATATTTATTAATTTCGTCTGATAGTAGAAGCGTGTCAGAGTTGGCCCCTAGTCAATTGTGCTTGTGGGCCATACAGATTAACATTTTGGCCATTTATTCCATTCACCCACGATTGAAGGTGGACTCGTGTCTTTCCCTCTGACCGCACACTGGATCAGTCCATCAGTTTCTATAAATAAAGGAAAAAAAAAAAGAGTTGTTCATGAGAAAATCAACAGACGTATTACAATAATAGAACGGATGATTTGAATGAATGATTCATGGATGTTATAAATGATCATCATGATGAGAGATTCACTTGACCATTTCCTGGGGAGAAAATGAACGCATGAGATCTTCTGGCTCAGATACTCTGACCTTATCTTAAATTAGAGGATCTTAATCATTCATTTAAGATCTTCTGACTCAGGTACTTTAATTTAGAATAAAGTTAGAGGATCTCAGCCATCTATTTAAGCTAAATAAATGGCTAAAATTTTCTAACCCAGAATAGAGCTGGAGTACTTGAACCAAAAAATCAGGTCTCGAAAATGAAGCCTCGAATAAATGACTGAGATGTAGATAAGACAGAGGGGTCAGAATAATAAAGTACAGGTGATTTGAAGCCGAAAAGGAAGGAGGTTAGACATGGAACAGATGTACGTATGATCAAATAGCCGCCAGGTGTAATTTGGTTAGATTTAACCTTGCTATTTCGTTCGTATCCCAATAAACCATTGGAAAGAAAAGAGAAAACCAACAACCAGCCTCCACGTTACAAACATAACATTGGACGTCGCACACATCATCGATCTTCTTTTGTTTTTTTTGCGCGAAGGCAAACTACGCCCTCTTTTCCTCGCATCTATTGTCTATGCTTAGACTCAAATTTTTTTTTCCCAATTTTATAATATTTTATTTTATTTAATAAATTTTAATTATTTATTTATATAAAATTTACATAAATTTTGAATATAAATAACTGAAATTTATTAAATAAAATATAACATCATAATAAAAAATTAAAATTTATAAAATAAAATAAAATACTGTAATATTCAAGAGAGGATCTTTCTCCCTATGCTTCGCCCTCTATATATATATCTTCCTTTCTTCTACGTCTCACGTCACCGGTTAACTTAATCCGCTTCACTCTCTCTTTCTAGGTCGAGTCGCTGCGTAAGTTTTCACAACAGTGTGGACTCCACCCTTTTGGGTTCGGCTTTCAACATGATGAACGGCTATGACTCTCCTCGCGGCTTCGTCAAGGACGTGAAGCGTCTTGTTATCAAGGTCTCGCTTTTCTTCTAACCTTTAAGCTTTTTACTTAGTTATTATGTGCCAATCTCTTTTTGTTTTGTTTAAACTACCCTTTAAACTTTTTACGTAGTTATTATGCGTCGGTCTCTTTTTGTTTAACTTCTCTGGGTGGCTTCTTTTGTCTTATGTAAAGCAATGGCATAAGTTTGGAGTGCTATCTTGAGTATCAGTGCATATCACTGAAAATTGTGTGTGCAGTTGTGGTGTTTTTGCCTCCAATCTTGCTTGCCCGCCGCCCTTGTTTTTTTTATTTTTATTTTTATGGATTCACTCTATGGCGGTAGGAACGTGTCAAAGTTTTGAACTTTTTGAGGGGTTATCCATTTCTGTTCTTTCTCGGAACCCGTAGGCATTGGACAAGATTGATGTAGGTATTGTTCTGGAGATTTATTGACAATGGACTATTCGATTATTGAAGGTTGGGACTGCTATTGTCACTAGGAGTGATGGCAGATTGGCGGTTGGGAGATTAGGATCCCTTTGTGAGCAGGTAAAACTATCTGGGTTTGCTTATGCAGCCCCATTGTACGGTTTTCTTTGAACCTTAAATTTGTGAATTTCGACATGCAGATTAAAGAACTGAACTCTGAAGGTTATGAAGTTATTGTGGTGTCATCAGGTGCAGTTGGCCTCGGTCGTCAAAGGCTCAAGTACCGGAAATTAGTTAACACAAGGTTCTTTCTTTAGTTCTGTGATCTGTTGGAATTGGGCAAGGTCTTATTCTGGGGAAAACTTACTCAGATACAAAGCCACAATGGGACAGTTTGCGACTGATTGCGTTGTTGAATAAACCTTTGTTAAATGATTTAAAAACTGTTATACTTCTTATCCAATCATGGCATTAAGATTCATATAACTCCAGGTTCTATGTGAAAAGATGTTCCTTTGTTCTTTAAGCAAGTTTTTGTGATTAAAATTGTGATGAATAATTTGTATTTTTCAGCTTTGCTGATCTCCAAAAACCACAAATGGATCCTGACGGGAAGGCTTGTGCAGCTGTTGGTCAAAGTAGTCTCATGGCTTTATATGATACATTGTTTAGTCAGGTTCTTAATATCTTGCTACCGTTCTCTCTTTACCTACCATGAATGCTTTTCCCTGAAATATTCAATTATGACTTGTTATAAACTGAAGCTTTTTATTGATTCAGTTGGATGTATCATCGGCGCAGCTTCTTGTGACTGATCATGATTTTAGAGATAAAGATTTTAGAAGACAACTTAGTGAGACTGTAAAGTCGCTGTTAGATTCGAGGGTTGTTCCAATATTCAATGAAAATGACGCAGTGAGTACAAGGAAAGCTCCATATGAGGTGTGTAATTCATGTTTCCAATTGTGTGGGTTGCTTAAATACTTCAAAATTTCATTTTATCAAATGACTACTTCTATTAATGTTAACCGTGCAGTTTCGATAAGTATTTCTATCCAAATCTTTTTTTTTTCCCCAACCTGGTTTCCCTCTATGAATTATAATTTCGCTTTGAACACTCACTGCAGGATTCTTCGGGGATATTTTGGGATAATGACAGTTTGGCTGCGTTGCTGGCCTTGGAGATTAAAGCTGATCTTCTTGTTCTTTTGAGTGATGTTGAGGGCCTTTACAGTGGCCCTCCAAGTGACCCTCGCTCAAAGCTGATTCGGACATACATCAAAGAAAAACATCAGTCTGAGATCACTTTTGGAGACAAGTCTAGAGTGGGAAGAGGAGGAATGATAGCTAAGGTAAAAGCAGCTGTCAATGCCGCTAGTGTTGGTGTCCCTGTTGTCATAACCAGGTATATTTTCATGCCTGACTTTATGCATTGATAAGTATAGAGAAATCTAAATTTCCAGACGGTCCTTTTTATGTGCCATGCCAATCCAATATTTGATCTTTATTTGTTAAGAACTGATAAATTTGAGCATTAGTTTCTTAAGTCTTCTCTTTTTGTTCTTTGTCAGTGGGTATGCTCCTAATAACATTCTTAAAGTCCTCCAGGGAGAGGATGTTGGCACCCTCTTTCACGACGATGCACATCTGTGGACCTCAGCTAAAGAATTTGGAGCACGTGAGATGGCACTTGCAGCAAGGGAAAGTTCCAGAAGGCTTCAGGTACCATAACCGAGGAATATTCTTGCAAGTCTGTATTGAGTGGAGGAATTTTTACCCCTTGGGAATTGGGATATCCCTTACCGTTATTGTGTTTTGGCTTACTAGATGTTTTAGCAGCACTATAACTTACTATTGTCTTTACACTAGGCATTATCCTCTGAAGATAGGAAGAAAATATTGCTGGGAATTGCTGATGCCATTGAAGCCAACGAAAACTACATCAAGGCGGAAAATGAAGCTGATCTTGCTGCTGCAGAGGCAGTTGGATTGACAAAATCTTTGATAGCTCGGCTGGCTTTAAAGCCTGGAAAGGCAAGCTATTCTAAGTTTTCTGCTTTTCAACTTTACGTTTTAGAGAGGCATACTCTTTGCTGAAACTTTTATCTTTAAATTACGCCTTTTGTTATCTTTGCAGATTAAAAGTCTAGCAAATTCAGTCCGTGTGCTTGCCAATATGGAAGATCCAATTGGCCGTGTTCTGAAAAGGACTGAGGTGAGGAAAATGTATTTACAGTTTCCCCAGTGTTCGTGCACATTTTTGGGGATCTTATCACTTTTCACTTTCAAGGGTACAGAAAGAAATTTTGCAGTTTTGGTTTAAATTCCCAGCTTCTAGAATATAATTAACTATTTTCCCTGATGTCTAGTTAAGAAAAAGCAGAATATCAATACTG
This sequence comes from Erythroxylum novogranatense, assembly GCA_029891385.1. NCBI lineage: Eukaryota > Viridiplantae > Streptophyta > Magnoliopsida > Malpighiales > Erythroxylaceae > Erythroxylum > Erythroxylum novogranatense. The sequence goes on from CM057228.1 coordinate 39,646,855, forward strand.
CAAACTGATGACTACTCTCTGGTGTTTATGATGTCTTCTATGCCTCCAGCTTGCTGATGGACTCGTCTTGGAAAAGACATCATCTCCTTTAGGCGTTCTCCTAATAGTTTTTGAGGCTCGACCTGAGGCTTTAGTACAGGTATTCAAACTGTGCTCTTTTTGTTTTTGTGCATTTAACGATTTCTTCACCTTACTTAATGAGGATAGCTAAATTGTCAAACTTATTTTCTATAGTTGGCACTCACTCTGAACAGAATTAAAATGCATACTTGTTTTTTGTTTTTTCATTTATAGCTTCTTCTTTCCATGTTTGAACAGATTGCTTCTTTGGCAATTCGTAGCGGGAATGCTATTCTCTTGAAAGGGGGAAAGGAGGCCGTCAGGTCTAATGCTATTCTGCACAAGGTAAAATTCTTTATAATGCGTGAAGTACTTTTTGAAAAATATCAACATTGGTTTTATTTGTATATGGCTTATGCTCTTATGCCTTTAAATATTATTTTAGGTTATCACTGAAGCCATCCCAAATACTGTAGGGAGAAAACTTATTGGACTAGTAACTTCAAGGGATGAAATTCCTGATTTGCTTAAGGTGAAGTAAACCTTCGATTGATGACTGACTTTCAAATTTCTTTGCTGCAAGAGGAATGCTATCCCAAAACTAAAGTTTGAGCTCTACATTTTTTTTTTCATTTACCAGCTTGATGATGTGATTGATCTAGTGATCCCAAGAGGCAGCAATAAACTTGTTTCTCAGATTAAAGAGTCAACTAAAATTCCAGTAATGGGTCATGCTGGTGAGATAAATCATTTCTGGAGTCCTTGTCATTTGTTCAACTCCTTAATTATTGCACTGCTTTTCTACTAAAGTTGCATTTCATGTTCTGCAGATGGAATTTGCCATGTATATGTTGACAAATCTGCTAATTTAGAAATGGCAAAGCACATTATCCTGGATGCAAAGCTAGATTATCCAGCAGCTTGTAATGCAATGGTAATGACTTGCTCAATATTACGTAGTTGGCATTGTTTTCCCTTCTCATACTTCCATTGTTTCCACGATCATGTTCGAGTCTGGAACAACTTTGTTTTTCCTTGTCCATATGTCTTGTCACATCTAAGATTAGTTATTTTTCTGTAACCAGGAAACACTTCTAGTGCACAAGGATTTAGTGGGTACTGGCGGACTGACTGATCTCATGGTTGACCTGCGCACTGAAGGTAGGCTGTTCAACAAGGCATTTTCTTTTTATTGATGGTCTTATGTTTGACCACGCTTTTAGCAAACTCAAGAGGTACGAATTTGGTGAGCTTGATGGCAGACAGTTAATCAACTTATTGCCAACATGATAGTCATTTTGAGTAATAATAATAATAACAAACTTATTGCCAACATGAGAATCATATTGAGTAATAATAAGCTTCACTACAATCCTGGCTTGCAAATTTGATGATCGTAAAAAGCATTCTCACGAGTTCATTTAAGGAAAAATCATCGGAATCTGATTGGATCATTTTATAGGGCACGTGGTAACCCTTTTAATTGCTAGAGAGCTACTTGGTTGTAGTAATGCCAGAAATAGGAAGTATTTGTATGTCTTTATCAGGTAGATTGTGACTAGCTTGTAGCGTCTTTGGGTTTTATATGCGTTTATTTAAAATCTCAAAAAATTGAGTTCTCATCTTATTACCCAGTTAATCACATGAAATATTTTACTCTTGATTTTGTTAGTAATCCTAGTTTTTATGGCCTTCATCCAATACAATCATTTTTTTCAATCGTGCCTTTATTGGTTATAATCTGAAGACCTTGGAGATTGATTTTAGAGTCTAACTTGTTCCTTGATTCCAGGTGTTACTTTATATGGTGGACCAAAGGCAGCTAAGAAGTTGAGCATTCCACAGGCACATTCTCTTCATCATGAGTATAATTCTATGGCTGGCACTATTGAAATTGTTAACGACGTGCATGGTGCCATTGATCATATACATGAATACGGAAGGTTTGCTTGTTCCTTCCCTTTTGGCAGAAAATGATTCTGTACCTTAAAGAAATTTAGAGTTTTATAGACGATAATGTGCGTGGAGGTGTATCATTTCTCTCTCTTCGTGGGCAGTGCACACACTGATTGCATTATAGCAGAAGATCAAGATGTTGCAGAGGTTTTCCTGCGCCAAGTTGACAGGTATCTATTAGATCGTGCTTGGAAGTCATTTTCTTGTTCTGCTTCAAGTTTGACAAGCACTGCATTAGATTGTGCTTAGAAGTGACCTCTTGTCCTGATTAAGTTTGTGATTTCCTAGTTTTTTTGCAATTTCAGATTCAACTTGATACCCAACTTGCATCCTCTCTCGTAGTTCAGTAGTAAATGTATCTTTAAATGAACTCACCAAGTGGATCCAAGTTTTCTGACATCATCATTTTCTTTATTTCCAGTGCTGCAGTCTTTCACAATGCCAGCACAAGATTCTGTGACGGGGCTCGATTTGGATTAGGCGCAGAGGTAACTCATTAATCAAATCATTGCATTGAAGAGTTAGGCGTGCTCTCACATCGGTTTCTCTTTTGATGGCTGGATTTATAGGTTGGAATAAGTACAAGTAGGATTCATGCTCGTGGCCCTGTAGGAGTTGAAGGACTGCTAACTACAAGATGGTAGGATATCTCTGCACTTCATTCCTTCAGTTGTCTCTTGGGCTGTATATGCTAATATATGGTGTCTGGAATGATAAAATCCGCTGCTCAATACATTGAAGCCTTCGTTCCCACGCAGAATATCACACGCTACTCACCCGGGATCTTTTGTTGTGCAGGATTCTAAGAGGTAGCGGACAAATTGTGGACGGCGATAATGGGGTGATTTACACCCACAAGGATATCATATAACTGCTGTATACTCTTAAAATGAGATTAGCTGGTACCCCATGCATTCCTAGTATAACAAATAAGATGGTTATTTGCAACCATGGACGTAGTACAATTTGCTGTTAAGTTGACAATTGAGGGAAACTAGCGTAATGCAATTCAGGTTGTGAGTGGGGGGATGTTCTTAGTATTATGTTGAAAATTCACGCTGTAAAGGATTATGAATGCCCCGTACACTGATTAGGTACATGTGTGCTTCTTCGTCAATGAACGCTAATATATTCTTCCTTTTATTTCTCGCAAGCACACGCGTACTGAAGCTGGAATGGTGTTCATATTTAAAGTAAGTAGAAGTGAGTTTTTGGTCCAGATGTGCCATTTTCAATTGTACGGGAGTGATAAAATGTTTGTAAAATCATAGGAGTGTGTGAAGTTGTCTTTGTGAGCGTAGAAGAGGCTAATTAAACAGGTTTTAAATAGCAGGCTAAGTGGTGCACCGCATGGTGCATAATTATTTGCAGATTGTCAATATAATAATAAAACGTGACTCTGTAAATACAAGCCCACCTTTCCATCCTCTGATCAGCTTGTTGGTAATAATATTGGGAAGAGGTTTATAAGTTGTAATAATTAGCAGGGATGTTTGCCGTGACCAAAAACTTTTCTTGGAGTACGCGTGATCCCTCCATGCTCTTAAGGGGTGTAGTTCAATGATTGAGAGCATGGCTTAATTTTGGTTAAGTCTCATGTTCGATTTTATGCTAACTCCTCTTATAAAAGCTTGAGGCAGCCGAAGTTTTACCTGTAGATGGAGAATTAGTTGGGCCCTCAATAATGAGGTGTGCCTTACCATTGACGGCCATGTGGGTGGTATGTCGGTTGAATTTCGAAGGTACGCCTGTCAATTCGCCTACGGAGTTTCCTCAAATTCAAAACAAAACAAAAAAAATGATCCCTCCAAGTTGGTTTAGTTTAACTCTAAATCACTGTATAGGAACAATTATGGTTTGGATATTTTTCAATCTAATTTGACCCACTTAGTCTCATAAATAGACTCAATTCAACTAAGTAATGTGGCTCTGGCTTAGTTTTTTTTTTAATTTTATATACTCAATTTTTTAGAATACTCACTTTAAAATTATTTCCATTTATTTAATCTTAATCATGAGCTTTTCTAAACCTATATCAACTGTAATACATTAATTGCTAATTTTATACTTATGAATAATAAAATGAATTTAGAGAGTACAAAACCATGAGAGCACTCAAAATAAAATAACGTCAAAAGAGTATTTTATACTTAATATCGTTTTTTATACGTAGTATTCTAAGTGATGGTAAGGCATTGGTAATAGATATCAGCCGAAATATTCGTATTTACCGAGTAAAAAGATAAATTTAAAAACTAGAACGATTAAATAATTAAAAAAAAAGATTCTTAAGGTTACAACTCTATATCCTCTAATCTTTTATTTTTCGTTTCATTCATTCTAGGCCTCCATTGCTCTTTCATTGGTCACTGTAGCTCCTCCTTTGTTGGGGCCGCTACCACCACCATCGGCCACTCTCCAGGTCTACGTCCTCTTTCTGTCTCCAGTCGTAGCTTATCAACTGCCAGGTGCCAACTCTCCAGCTCGTCATGCCCACTCCTCACCGCCTGTGTACCCGTGAAAATGTAGTGATCACTGAATACTAATTATGTGTTAACTGAGAGACTTGAGTTGCTGCATTTTTTATTAAAATGGGAATTACCTTATTGAATCAATAATATTACAGATTGTGTCCAAAGATAAAGGGAATGCTCAACGATACTCCTTAGCTACGTTTCAATAACCTTGTTAGTTAAATTTACAAATCACCTTGTCAATTATGTCGATGACAATAATTTATAATTTATGACTTATTATTACCTAAGAGTTTCACGTATAAGTTCATAGAAAAAAAAAATAAATTTATCCTCGTCTTCAATTTTGGGCTACAATTACCAATTAAGAGGTCATGTACATAAAGTGAAAGGATTAATTTGTCCCATAATGTTTGACAAAAAGTTTAAGATGACCTTAACAATTAATTAACTCCCTAATATTTTCAAACGAGAATATATTGTCCCAAAAATACTCATTCCCATGCGCCTCTATCAAATAAACTTATGTCTTTGTTAACTTGGTCTACCTAAGTATGTTAGATAAAGCTAATTGCTATATATGTAATAAAATATTAATTTCATATTTTTAAATGAATCAATTTTAATTATTTTAAGAAAAAAACTCATAAACCTAATTTCTCTTTGTTTTCTCCTTAACTAATGCATAAATCCCTAATTTGCAACAAATCTCTTTCTCTATGCTTCTGATATGTTCTTCAATTGTTTCTATGTGCTTCCTCTTATCTTCATGAAATTCGTCTACTCTTCTTGCTTCTTCTTTGTCTATTTTTGTTAGTTTCTAGTAATTCTCTGACATTTTGGTTCTTTACTCTAGTCACAACTTGTTCAAAGGAATTGGAGTTTTGTGATTTCAATAGGTATGGTAACTTTACATCTTTCTATTTATTTAGTGTTTATTGTTCTTGCCTATGAATAAAAATATATTATGTTTATAGGGCTCAAATTCTTGCCTATAGAGGCAATGACAATGGAGGAAGTTGGTTCACCTTATGGTTCCTCGTGATTTAGAATATAAAATTGAAGGTTAGTGGTCTTGCACATAATTTGTTAGGAAGTATGCTTGTTTAAGTTTGGGAGAATGTTACATATATATATATATATATATATATATATATATATATATATATATATATATATATACACACACATATGTATATATGTATAGATATATGTATATATATGACTATTTATGTTTTTATGTGTGTATATAATAAGATTGAGATCACATTTGACTTTTCAAGTCTTGTATGAATTATACAGTATTTCTATTCGATGTCTAGTTAAATCAAGAAAAAAAATTGTTTTTTCCTCTACTTAGATTTGTTATTATGCATTTAAACAGTAATTTCTCATGATTTAAGTTTGGGCTAAATTTTAGTCTTTTGGGGTATGATGGTGTAGCACCCCACTCTCGCAAGATACGTACCCGACATTCTGAGAGATATTCGAGTCCGTGCCCTGCGAGGATGACATGCTAGAACACTCAATCATTCAAAACTCAGTACAATTTTTTTAATACAATCAAAATATGCAGAAATCGATAATCAATTCGGGCCCACTTTATTCCTAAACTTTTTCAATCATAACAATACAATCAACAAAACTTTCAATAGCCATTCGAGTCCTTTCGCAAATACAAAACACTTTAGACATAGTATCTTTCCATTACAACATAATTCAAATACACATTGTACAAAACTTTTCGGAATACATATTGTACAAAAATCGTGAATATACAACTCAATACAAAAATAAAGAAGTACAATGCAGACACGAACTGATCCCGACTTATGTTCCTTATTTGCATGCTGAAGGTATACTCTCGTTTGCCTAATGGAATATTTTTTTGATTCTGAAAAATAATTGCAATTTTTGGGTGAGTTTTGTAAATTCAATGAATGATCATTATCAATGGCTCACCCAGTCACATAACACATAATTCACATTCACATCATTTCACATTTCACATTTCACATTCAATACAATTTAATCATTCATATTATGCATATGCAATACACATGAGATCCACTTTCTATTTGTTACTTTGTTGTGACTCAGTGCCTAAACTGTCCCGTATCTATTGGATACCGAGCTCATTATTAACTGCCCATTATCTGCTTGGGGGACACATGACTCATTTTACATAATGAGCCTTAGGTTCTTAATCACTTTTGAGCTCGAGACTCATTTTTAGTCATTGAACTTTAAACTCTGATCGGTGACTACTCTGATCACAACTACCATTATGTTTCATGCATTCATGAAATGAAATGTCTAAATCACATTTGCATATTCTCATTCACTCACATTCATATATCATCGGACCGTAGTCCGACATTCAACATTAAAGTTGAGTATCACTTTTTCATTCATATGCAAATGCATATTCAAAACACATTTATCATCGGACCGTGGTCTAGCATTTAACAATCATATTATGTACACTTATTTTATCTCATTTACATACAAGTAGCACTTTAATATCTAAATCAAACATCACAATCATCGGACATTCTGTCCGGAAATCAATATAATCATTCACATTCATATAAGCATTCAATAGTCAATCAATACAAAATTCAAAACAGAACAAACAATGAATGAGACCATCTAGGTCTACTCACAATACGATCCAGATTAGCATTTGCTTCCAAATTTTGGAAACGCCTGAATGCGGAAGTTTAACCTGCACAACCCATTTATCCAAGACACACATTGTACACACATTAATAATGGCACAATTATAAGCATTTATTCATGCACAACTGTGTATATGGACTATGTACAATGCATACTCAATGACAATCCTAGGTATATTATCAAATCTCATATCTTATGCTCATTTGCATCTCATAATTCAATCAGTTATAATTTCTTTTCTTACCTTCCTGCTTTTATTATCAACTTCTCATTCATTTAAACTAGATACACTCTACTCCTCTTCTTCGAATCATAACTTTAATCAGATGAACCACTCCATCTCCATTTTACACATGTCTTTGGTACTTCAATACCAACAATTCACTCATTAATGTAATTCTAACATTAAAAGACCAAACAACTATTCAAATTTTCATTTCAGTCCTATATCACTTCCAAAAGTACAGACCTTTGGATTAATCTTTCGTTATCATTCTGATTAGTAAATGAAGTAATTTGGTAACACTTTCTACTAGAAAAGTGTTTTATATTGTCTGAAGTTTCTAATGACATCACAACCATTCAATTTGGCTCAGTAATTTGAAAGTTATACTTCAGACATTTTTGGACTATTCTCATTCTAACACAGTATACTATGCACAACTCCCATCTAGAAATTGAATATCTTAGAGGCTGAGTCAAAATCCCACTTTTTCATAAAATTTGTAAGCCTATATCTCTAGTTTATTCCACATTAAAAATCATCTCAATTGGAACCCTACAACTCCAGATATATTCAAAAATGTCGAAATATGTTCTGTAAAATAACATCAGTTCATACTATTCCAACAAATTCCCTCACTTCCTTCAATCAAACATTTTCCAATCAATTCAGAATATAGTCAATTTATATGAAGAGATAGAATAATGTGGTAGGAATTTATTGGTCCAAGAATCACTTCATTTGGAGGTAGTATAACAAAGTTATGGCCGAAAGAATCAAACAAGATTTTGTCCTCAATCATATTGAACCTGTTTCGTGACAATTGACATATCTTTCTATATAGTCGTTATTTACATGGTTTGAAGAGGACTTCAAGATCTACAACCTTTATGGAGACCTTGAAGACAAATTCTATCATATAAAGGGCCAAAATTTAACCAGACGATACAAAATGAACAGTGACTAGAAGAAGTTTATGAACAATACATAGAAGTTGTTTTAAAATTAGCATAACTTTCTTTAAAGATATCAGATTAAGGTATTCTTTGTATGGTTTTGAAGCGGACTTCAAGATCTACAACCTTCATGAAGACCTTGAAGACAAATTTTATCATATAAGGGGTCAAAATTGGATCAGACGATACAAAATGAACAATGCACCAGACGACACGTCCTTACTAGACGATACGTTTTCACCAGACGATACGTCCTATATTCCTGAACATCTCCACTTATAAGGGGCATAACTTTTGACTTCGATATCCAAAAATTTCATACTTTATAACATTGGAAAGCTAGAAAGACAAGCTACAACTTCCATGAAGAAAACTTGTCAATTCATCTTAGATCAATACAGTTTAATCACGAAAGTTTAGACCAAACTTTTTCCTCTTTTTATCTTTTCTTTGTTGCATTCACAACCAACTTCTCTACGTGTCTTTCTTCACTAAATTCAACACTTCAATTTTTATTTCTAGTTTTTCCACTCCATTTTCATTTAAATAATTCACCACAAATTCACAGTACCCCTATATATGAAATTTTACTCAAAATTTTCAAAATCATCAAAATCTAATTATTAATTATTCAACTTCCTCATAGTCTACATTTCACCATTCTCTGCATTTCAACCTATTTGTACATTCTCTATTTTTCTTTCTCAACTTTCATTTTAAACAATTTTTTTCTCACCTCTAGACATCATAATACAACTATTCTCCACTTTAATCTTATTCTTGTTCATCTTTAATAACTCTCAAAATATTCATGTATATGCATATACATATATGCACAGTGAAAACAAAGTCCTCATTTATGTTTTCTTCAAAAAGTTTCTACACCTAGTTATACATGTTTTCTAAGATCTTTCAACTTCAAAAATCATTTTAGCACCATCTCACAACATTTTTATCATCAAGTCTGAAAAATCAGCACATGTTGTATACTCTAGTTTTTCACTCACATTTTCAAGACATATGCGTTTCCATTTTATAACTTCAACATATAACTAACATGATGCATGCTTCATCTTATGTAATAATGAAAAACCATAAAATGTTTACTTATCTAAAGCTCCAAAACCTTCAAGATCATATAAACCATAACTTTCCCATAATACCCGATCATCAACAGTCAAGAGTTGTAGGATTAGGTATTTCAGTTATAGTGAAGAAGATAACAAAAAGAGATGGTGAGTGAAAAGTGAGAGAAAACTTTCTTTGTGAGGGTAAGAGATCTTTATGAAAGAATGAAACTTCCCGAGGATGAAGAAGAATCCTGAAGAAGATATTTTTAAGATAGGAACAAACGGTAGATATATCTTTTAAGAGATCGAGTGCTTAAGAATTGGACGCTTGTCCATTTCTTTAAGACCTTGGCTAGTTCCTAACTAACTAGTTCTTATTGAACTAGTTCCCAAACTTTCATCCTTTCATTACAATTATCTCCAATTTGTCTCAAATTTTCACAACCATTATTTCCAAATTCTAAAGTTGACTCCCAAATTTTTCTTCAATATCATTACACTCATTTTTATTTTTCATACATCAATTTACTTGCCAAGTGGCACTCTTCCTAGTCCAATAATAATTAAAATTTTTTGGAATTATTCCTATTACAATAATATCCCACAAATTTTGGACATTATTCCAATAATTTACCAAAATTCAAAATTCAAAAATTAACAATTACACTTACCAATTAAATTTTCAATATAATAGGTTCACAATTCTCAACAATATCACATTACAATTCAACTATACCCGGAATGTCAATAAGTGCATGTACAGTCATTTTCATATGCAACGATTCATTATTCATGTGTATGAGCATATCACACAATGCATGAGCATGAAACACATTTCTAATCTCTCAATGAATCTCTCACATTTACAATTTTAACCTTAACATAGGTAACGGGATTTTACAACTCTCCTCACCTTAAAAAAAATTTCGTCCTTGAAATTCATACATGTTTGATCAATATGGTAGGGGAAATTTTCTTTTTCTTCATATACTACTCCATTTCCCATATAACTTCACCACTCGAATACTTTTTTCCAAACGACCACAATTGATAGACTCAAAGGGTCTCTCAATAACTTATTTAGATATCATACGATTTTAACTATTTCATCAATATATTTCAGATTATTCACAATTTTTTTCACTTCGTAAGTTGTCAATATATCTCTGTCAATCATATCATTATTTCTTAGCATACTCACGTATTACACATCATAATTTTGATACATCTTTATTAAGAATACAACTTATAAGTTATTCGTCCTATGGTCTCAATAACTTCATATGGGACCAATACAATTCAAGCTTAGTTTATCCTTTTTTCCTAACCTGTTTACACCTTTATCTCTATCTAAGTACACCTTGGCAAAAAGATAGTCTTCGAAGTATTTCATCTTTCACTTGATATTGCATAGCTCTTTAGTGGTATTACAATTAACTCTTGCTTCCGTCTCACTATATTAAATAACCTCGATGTTAATCCAATTAACTCATTCGTCATTATCTTGAATCACTTCACTACTATTACAGATTCATTTCACTCATCAATAGTATCTCGAATCAATTTTGGCCTTCTATCTTTTTAGGCCCTCTTCATTTCAATATAAGGGTGAATGACCCCCTTTCTGTCATACAATTCCCCATACAGTATTCTAATGATGTCACTATGCCTGTAGTCAATTTGAACTATACATCAATCTCATATTCCTATGAACTCCAAAAATATAAGTTTTACACCTGTCTCCAACAATCAAGACTATTGGTAACTTAAACATTTAATCACTTGGTTCTACATTCTTAGCCGTCAAAAGCTATTTTGGTTTATTCCTAAGGATGTATATCATAGGTTGTTATTTATACTTCTATAACAATCTCTTTGTTTAATCGTCTTTATCGGATACACACCCTTTTCATTTCAATCACAAGGTAACAACAGGGTCGTTCCTATCGTTTTATAGGCCCTTGGTGAAATAAAAAAAAAGGCCCCAATAAATCGACAATATACTTAAGTTTATATGTTTGTATGAAACATAAATGACTCAATTTATAAGTTTTCATAATCAACTAAATATTAAATGATCATAGCATTAACAAATATACAGAGGATCATAATTTATGAAAAACAATTTCTCCTTGCATTTCTATATGCAAAATCATTAATAATATTATCAAGATCAATATTATCCAACATATCCTTCTCAATACATAATATAGCTAAACCATTCAACCTTTCTTGTGACATTGATGACCTCAAGTAGGTTTTCAATAATTTTAACTTTGAAAAACTTCTCTCAGCTGATGCTACAGTCATAGATATAGTCAATAGAATTCGATAAGCAATTGAAACATTTGGATAACAATCTGCAATTTGAATACATTCTAATATTTCAACTGATGACATTAACTTATTTGACAAAGTCATTTGCAAGACTTTTAATTAAAAAAAAGATCATCTAAATCCACATCTGACACATTATCATGAGAAAAAATCATTGTAAAATTAGTGCAACATTCTCTTAATTCGTTATTATCTAATGACCTCAACTTCTATGAATCAAATAAAAATCCAAAAATATTATCAAATGTCATTAATTGTTCAAATCTATTCTTTAACGAAGTAATTACCATATCCACAACAACTAGAAAGTAATTAACCCTGAAAGAATCCTCAACTAATTGTATTTCTTCATTATGGTTAATTTCATCAAATTGTCGCTTCCTAATAACACAACGTCTAGTTGGAAATGTAGGCTCTATATTCATCTCAAACGCAAGAATTTTGGCAATATTCATGCTAGAGCTAAACCCTTCATCTCTATATTTTTCAAAACATACCATCACACCTTCTAATTGCTTTATAGTAGCATTAATGCACATAGATTTAGATTGCAACTTTTTACTCACCATGTTAATAGCGAATAAAATATCATACTAAATAACCATACCAAATAAAAAATCAAAACTCTCGAGTACATTATGTTAAGTCAAAATGACTTTAAGATTAATTTTGATGAAAACCAAATAATGATGAAGCAGAAAAAAAAATGAGACGGAAGCAGAAGAAAAAGAAAACGGAAGCAAAAGAAAAATGAGACGGAAGTAAGAGCAAAATGAGACCGAAGCAAGAGCAAAATGAGACAGAAGCAAAAAATAAAGTGAGACAGAAGCAAGTGCAAAATGAGACGAAAGCAAAAGAAAAGTGAGATGGAAGCAAAAGAAAAATGAGATGGAAGCGGAAGCAATATGAGAAGGAAGCAAAGCAAAATGGGATGAAAGCAATATGAGACAAAAGCGAAGCGAAAATGAGACAAAGGAGTCGTAGACGCATAATAAAATCAGTTTGAGTTAGTTACAGAACTCAACTGATTAACCGTTTCCTTAAAGATCAATCAAGAAGAAAGAAGCAGTTATCAAGAAGCAGTTGAAGACGAAGAATATAAATATGAGTTGAAGTCGAAGACTGAAAGATTTATTGATTTTTTCTTCTTAGTGATATTCAAAAGCTAAACACTATATTTGTGCGAAAACACGAGAGCTGTATTTTCTGTAACAAAGCTCGCAATTTCGTAAGAAAGAAGAATAACTGAGAGCCGAAAGAGGCTAAGTGAGAAAAAGAATACTTGCTGTACGAGACCTAAAGAGGCTCGGTGAAAAGAATACTTGTACTGTTGTGAAGTATAGTGAAATCTCAGAAAAGATTATGAGGACTGGACGTAGTCTACGGTTTAGGGTGAACCAGTATAAAATTGTTGTGTCGATTCTCTCTCAACTTTTAACTCCTGTTTCTATTGCTGACATAAATACTTTTTAATATTTTTATTAATCGTTTTGATAAGGTATTTTTAAAAAAAAAAGAGATTGTATTAAAAAATCTGAATACAAAATTCAACCCCCCCTTCTTGTGCATTTTGTATATCGTATACTAACGTGTGATTCACTTCAATTAGTATCAGAGCTCGGTGTCCAAGAACTACCGTAACAAAGTGTGGATAAAGATCCATGGAGGAGTCACACGTATACATAGCTGAAGGTGTCTCGACAACTAGACCTCCGGCGTTTAATAGAGAAGACTATCATTACTGGAAAGACAAGATGCATCTCTTCATTGAATCTACTTATATTGATCTTTGGGAGATAATAAAAAATGGACCTTACACACCGGTAGATGAAGAAGGAAATGCCATTCTATGAATCAGATGGTCTATAGAATATAACGCAAGATTCCAGCTTAATTCAAAGGCCAAGTTCTTCTTAAGCTGTGCCCTACGCAGAAGTGAGTACGATAAAGTTCACGGATGCGATACTGCGAAGGAGATGTGGGATACGCTATCCATCGCACATGAAGGAACAAATCACGTAAAGGAGTCCAAGATAAGCATTCTTGTACACCAATCTGAGTTGTTCAAAATGAAGGACGAAGATACTATCGATCAGATGTTTCGAAGGTTTCAAACTATCATCAATGGATTTAAAGCTTTTGGTAGAACGTACGATAATCAAGATCACGTTAGAAAGATCTTAAGAAGCCTACCGAAGAGATGGAGACCACAAGTTACAACCGTACAAGAAGCCAAGGATTTAAGTGTATTAAAGCTTGATGAATTACTTAGATCTCTAAAAATACATGAAGTTGAACTCGATGCTGAAGATAAGCCCAGACGGGACAAATCCATAGCATTGAAGGCTGGACAGAAGAATCAGAAGAATTAAAGAAAGAAAAGCTCATCGTCAAAAGTACAAAAGATTGAGGCAGTCAAGGATGACGATTCCAGTAACTTAGATCATACTTTAAGCGAGGAAGATGATGAACTATCCTTTATCTCAAGAAAGATCAGATGCATGTGGAAGAAAAGATTAAAGGAAATAAAAAATCCTACTTCAAAAAGAATAGCAAAGATGAAGGGAAGAACGAGAAAACATCCATTACATGTTATGAATGCAATAAATCGGGACATTACAAGTCCGAGTGTCCATTGTTAAAGAAAAACCCAAAGAAGAGTAGAGAAGGCAAGAAAAGCATGATGGCAACCTAGGAAGATCTAGATTCGTCTAAATCAGATACGGACTCAGAAGCATCGATGCAAGCAAATATCTGCCTGGTAGCTGAGGAAGAAAGTGAAGAGGAGGTAACCTCGAATTTTAATGAATTACAAGATGCATACTCAGAACTATTGGAAGATTCTCATGCAATTTTAAAACAGTATAAATTGCTTAAAAAGAAGTATGTAGAAAACTTGAGGAACACGCAAGCATTAGAAGAGGAAAATGTCTGCTTAAAGAAACAAGTAGATGAGTTGAAGAGAAAGGGTGTAGTGGATAGATCTAAAGAAATCAATAAGCTGAAGCTGAGAATAAATAGTCTTTTAGTTGATTTATCAGCATTTACGGAGAGTACAAGGAAGATGAATGATATGCTAGGAAAATACAGACATCCTAATGATAAAACAGGATTAGGTTTTAGTAAAAACCATTCTTAGCATAAAAAAGTTTCTGCTCCTTTTAGGAAGAAATTTCATCAACCGAATCATTATCAAAGATATCATCAATTGCATCATCATACTATGAATTATGCACATACTAACCCTAAAGGTCCCAAGAAAATCTGGGTACCTAAGAGACAAATAATACCACTCGCAGATATCCTTCCTTGGAAAAAACAGCCATCACCATTGGTACTTGGACAATGGATGCTCGCAACACATGACGGGAAGAAGATCTATGTTCCTAGATCTTCAGTATAAGAAGGGAGGATCGGTAACTTTTGGAGATAACCAGCAGGGCAAGATAATTGGAATCGGTAAAATAGGTAAAGATTACTTTGCATGTATTGATAATGTGCTGCTAGTTGATGGTTTAAAACACAATTTGATTAGTGTCAGTCAATTATGTGATTATGGTTTTGAAGTGTCCTTCAATCAAAATTCTAGTGAAGTAAAAAACAAGGATGGGTCCATATTCTTTTGTACCAAGAGACAAAACAATCTTTACAAAATCAATTTGGACGATTTTCAAAATCAAAATATTTCTTTTTTTATATCTACTGATCAAGAAAAATTGATTTGGCATAAAAAAGCTAGGTCATATCAGTTTTAAACATATTTCCAAGTTGATTAAACATGATTTGGTAAGAGGTTTACCAAAAATATGTTTTTAATAAGGATTTCTTTTGTGAAAGTTATCAAAAAGGAAAACAAGTTAAAATAACATTTTCTTTTTAAAATGTTGTAACTTCTTCTAGAACTCTAGAGTTGTTACATATGGATTTATTTGGTCCAACTAGAACATTGAGTCTTGGCGGAAAGAAGTATGGTCTTGTTATTGTTGATGATTTCACTAGATTTTGTTGGATATTATTTTTATCACATAAAGATGAGTCTTTTAAGTGTTTTAAGGTTCTATCCAAAAAGTTACAGGTTGAGAAAGGAATGTCTATAGCAAGCATTTGAGATGAGCATGATGGGTGAATTAAAATTCTTTCTTGGGTTGTAAGTTAAGCAAACTGAAGAAAAGATTTTTATTCATCAACAGAAGTATGTGAAAGAACTATTGATAAAGTATGATATGGGAAAAGTAAAACCAATGTCAACTCCGATGCATCCTTCAAACCATTTGTCCAAGGACGAATCTGGCAATAAGGTTGATCAAACTCTGGATAGAAGGATCATTGGTTCTTTACTTTACCTTACAACAAGCAGACTTGACATTTTGTTTAGTGTTTGTTTGTGCGCAAGATTTCAGGCAGATCCTAGAGAATCTCATTATATTGTTATCAAAAGAATTTTGAGATATCTATCAAGTACTATTGATCTTTACTTAATGTATAAGAAAGGTAAAGATTTCAAGTTGATTGGATACTGTGATGCGGATTATGTCGGAGATAGGATTGATAGAAAAAGTACAAGTGGAGGATGTCACTTTCTTGGCGATAATCTAGTTTTGTGGTCAAGTACGAGGCAAAGCTCAATTGCTCTATCAACAGCGGAAGTCGAGTATATGTCAGCCGCAAGTTGCTGTTCACAGACATTGTAAATTAAGTACCAACTAGAGGACTATGCAGTACAAAAAGAAGAAATCCCAATCTACTATGACAACACAAGTGCCATCAATCTGTCGAAGGATCCCATATAACATTCGAGAGTTAAACATATCGAAGTCAGACACCATGTTTTACAAGACTACGTTCAGAGGAAGATCGTGAGTCTTTATTTTGTTGATACGAACCATCAATGGGCAGACATCTTCACTAAGCCATTAAATGAAGAAAGATTTAGAGGAATCAGACGAAACCTTAACATGGTGATGTTAAGTAATCAACCGTCTGACAAGTCATAACCTAGATGAAAAGGTTGAAAGAGTTAACGGTAATCGTAACTATGAGTTACAGCTAATAACGTCCGTTAGAAGAAAGTTTTGGAGGGAAGGTTTTTTATAGCCTTGAGAACACCACCTATTCTAGAACACTCATGATATATTCTGACAACCAACCCTTGAAGAACCCTCAACAAAAAAACCTTTCATTACTCTGTTTAGATTTCAAACTTTCCTTGCTCACACTCTCAACCTTACAAACCAACTTCACTTCTTTGAAAAACTTCTCTGTTTTTAGTTCGTCGTTAACTACAAGAAATGGAGACAGCCATGACAAGCAGAAGACTTGTTAACTTTGAATCCCTGAAGCAGGACAACATGGATATTGAACCAGAGATTGTAGCAGTCGGATGGAGGAATTTCTTTCAAATTCGAGAGATAGTCTACATGAATGAAGTTTATGATTTTTGGAAGAATATGGAATTGATAGCAGATGCGCTTGTATCTTCGGTGGATAACTTGTCGATTATTGTGACCATGAAGATGATTGAGAAGGTCACAGAGTGTCCATTTGAAGGAGAGAAGCTCACAAGCAAAGCTAGATGGATGACACAAGCCAGCATGAAGGAAACCCAGATCAATTTGCAGTTATATGGAGGCAATGATCCAAGGGAAAAGAAGGCGTCCAATCTTGTTCCAAAAGTTAGGGTATTATACTCACTTCTTTTTCATTGTGTACTACTGAGAACAGGGTCAAGGAATTTGGTAACAACATTAGATGACTAATGCCTATTTCATTTACTAAATCGTCAACCTATCAACCTACAATTCCTTATCTTTCATTATATGGTAAAGTCTAAGAAAGACTCAACTACTCTACCATACGGAACGATACTAACAAGGATATTCAGAGACTCTGGAGTACGTCTGGATAGGGGAAATAGGATGATGATGAATATCAAAAGTGTCATCAACTTTGCAATAATTGGCAAAATGGGATTGAAGAATCTGGAGAAAGTAGAAGCTGATTCTAAGAAGAAAGCCAGGAGTGAGGGGGAGCGTGCTAGACAAGAATCTCCCTCAACAAAATCAAAATCTCGATCTGTTGAGAGGATACATGCAGAAGGAGAAAAGGAATTGTCAGGACTGTAACATCCCATCTCCGATGGGAAGGGTCTTATCATAAATTGGGACGGGTTAGGAGTATTAAATTATATCTCGGCATGCACATACAACTTATCGCCTCTATGATTGATGGTTTGTTGCACTTGCACATGGTAAACATGCATTCATGACATTTTCCGGCTTAGGTTTTAAATTGGGATCTTTTGTGAAATTTATGGGATAATTGTACTTGGAAAATTATATGGAGTGTGCCATTGAGTGTTTTACATTTTTAGAAATTTATGGAAATTTTTCTGGAATTGTCCGGAGAAAATTTCCGGACCGGCAAAATCGCCGATAAATGACCTAAATGTGTTTTTGTTGTGGAAAATGTGGTTTTCGTGTTTGAACAATTATTGGGAGTGGACTGTCATATGTTTTACAATTTTGGGCAATTTAGGTAATTTTTTAAAAAATGATTCGGGGAAATTCCCGAAAATTCCCGGACCGGAAAAAAAATCGCCAAGTGGCAAATCGGTTGATTTTCGGTATCGAAAATTTTTATCCAATGGCACTACAATATTGGATATATTATTTTGGGATTGAAATTAGGGCCATTGTACTAGAATGGGTCAAATTGCATTAGGATTCCTATTTACTAATTTATTTTTTTTTGCCTAATTTGTCTTTTCTTAAACTTTACACTTGTCCTCACCATTTAATGCCCCCACCATTTGTTCCTATCTCCTATTTACGGCTACTTCAATGTGAAAGAAGGTAAAAAACTCATTATTCTTGCTTACATCTTCCTTCATCCGAAGCCTTTCCCCCTTGGTTTCTTTCTTTGATTTCTTCATTGGTTTTAAGCAAGTTCTACTCCTTCTCCTACCTTTTGCATACCATACAAGTTTAAACTTTTGCCTTCCTTTGGTGAGTATCGTGTGAGAGTGGGTGAATGGAAAGTCATGATTTGGAGTATTAAGTGAAGGAAGAAGGAAAACTTGATTTGGTAAGTTGTTTTTTTAAGCTTTCATTTATGCATTTAATGAATAAATTGGTTGTTAGATGCATTGATTGGTATGTGTTGGTCATTAATCAAGATTTATGATAATATATTGGCTAAATTCTTGTGTCATTAGGATGCTTATGCATGTGGTATTGGTATTGGAAGTGTTAGGAATTGAATGGAGAAGTAAAGCTGGAAAATGAATCTTTGACCTATTGTAATGTTTTGATCATAACTAATTGTGTAGGTAAGCAAATGAGGTGAGGTTTATGCCCAATTAAACTTTGGGATGTTGGCTTCAAATTTGTGTGAAATAGGTGATGTTAAATTGTATTTTAGACGGGTGAATCTTTGCATGGAAAGTTTCTGTTTGTAGGGTCTGTGAACAGTACCTACATATATGACCTGATTATTTTGCTGATTTTTCTAAATTAATTGAGATGGAATTTGGGAAAATGGTCTTTATGGAAGTTGTAGCATATTGAGTTAGCTTTCCATTGCCACTGATCTTGCTAATTTTCGAGTTGTATATTGGGAGATATGAACTGATTACTATTGACTGGTTTTGAGCATTTTGATTAAACCTAGCCTAAGTGTTGAGTTTGTGAGCTTGCGGATTGGAAGCAATTTTAGCAAATTATGTGAACTGAATTGGTGTGAGTGATCTTCTGAAAAGTTGCAGAGGAAGGAATTATCTTGAAAATGATATATGGTGTGTAATTTTTAGAGGTCATATTTGGGAGTTATGATTTTTCAAACATTGAACCTGCATTAGGTTATGAATTGCTGATCATGGCAGTAACTTGCATGACAATTTTGAAATTGTTAAAAATTGAAAGGGATTTTGAGTTCTTCATGAAAATTGAAGTTTGAGATCTTATCTTTTCAGGGATATAAGGTAGTGAATTTTGTGACATTTGTGCTAAGAGTTATGCTGATTGGAAAATTACTGTCCAGATTGGTTGATTTCAGTATACAGATTCTTTGTTGAATTGTTTGACCTAGTTAGTTATGGAATTTGATTTTGAGTTGTTCATTAAAGTTGTAGATGACATTATGAAATTATTGAGCATATTTATGTGGTAATTTTTGGCTGAAGAATCAGAGAGTTATGAAATTTTCAATGTACTGTTCTGTTTTAATGGGATTTGAGTAGGCAGTAGCTTTGAAGGGATTTTTGACACCCTTAGGGGTGAAATTGATTTTTATGGTCTTCTTGAGAATTGTAGAGGTTTTTATGATCTTTCCAACAAGGTATGATTTGTATTTTTCTGAGTTGTGTGCTAAGAGCTATGAGTGTTGGAAGTTGGATTAGAAATCAGAAAGAAAAGGAATGAGAATGTGGAATCATGCCCCGTCACTAGGGCGACGCCTCGCCCTAGTGACGAGGCTCGGATGGCCAGCACCACTAGGGCGACGCGTCGCCCTAGTGACGAGGTCGGATCAGTCGGCCTCGCGAGGGCGACGCCTCGCCCCCGCGAGGCAGGTGCTATTTTAATTATTATTTGATTTTTTTGTATTTGGTGATTCTTTTGTCAATTTCTTTTCCGTCCGACGTCCGATTGACCTGATTCTTGAGGCATCGGATTTGTAACTTATTGAATTTCATTTTGTGAGAAATTGGGAATTTTTGGACGAGAAATTGACGTGGCCCCGGGTAACGGAGCCTTTAATCACTGTTTTATTTAATTGGGGACCTATAGAGGTCCGAATTGCGCACCGTCAGTGCCAGTAAGTTTCTAATTTTTAGATGGAATTTTTATTATGAAAAAATTTGGATTTAGGGCCGGAAATCTCATGAACATGCATTCTACACTTACATGTGCATTATTACTAGTTCAGATTGGATAATTAGTGATCGGATTCCTCTCTGCTTGTTATAGAGGCACATTTGGAGCGTCGATTTACCGACGTTACCAAGACTTCCAGATATTAGCTCGGAAGTACAGGTGAGTAACCTAGTTGATTTCTCAAATTCCTGATTGCTTACATGCTCTGTATGAATTACTTGCAAATGTGAATCGATGATCACCGGCGTGTTTAGGATCAAATTGCATGCTACTATGAATTGGATTGGACTATTACATGATTATCAAATCTATTGGATTGAATTGCATGCTTTCACCGATCGATCGGATCACGGTGTAATATCGAACCGATATATCGGGCTTTATAGCCATAATTATCAATCATCGAACATCGCATCGCATGCATAAATGCATGATCGATAATGGATGTGTCCCAAGTTGCTATTATCACCGAAAAGAGCCTCGAGCTCTCACATCGCATCGATCGGGCTTAGCCCGAGGGGAGAAATCTCGACGCGTCCCTACCGCCATCGATCGAGCACTTGGGCACAACATCAATAATCGGAAAAGAGTCACATATGCATCGCATACACCGAATGACTGTTTTGTGACAATTATCGCTACGTGATGACATAAATTATCAGAATCGCGATATGGTATGTAAAGTGTTACATGCTATCGTAAATAATCGCAAATTGTTATACAACGTCGTAAATCGTGATATTATATCGATGATGAATATTATCAGATATGCGGACGCCATATGCGTAATGCATGATTTGAGTGAACCATCGATGATGGTTTCTCACCGAGTTCGCAAACTCACCCAACATTGCAAATATTTTCAGGATCGAAGAGTACCCGTTGGGCACGGGAGTATGAGTACCGATTGCAAGTCGAGTTAAGGTCGGGATCGGTTCACGTCTGCATTTGTGTCTTTTGAATTATATGTAAATTTGTATTTCCGCAAGATTTGTACTGGTATTCTTTGAGTGTCCGATTGATTAATGTTGTATTGTAATTTGATTACCAAATAATGTTCGATTGAAAATGATTTCAGATAGAACGGCCCAAATTATTTGCTGATATTTGCGCACTCGATGGGTTTTAAAATATCTATATATATTACCAAGTTTTAAATCAGATTGATCGCTTCTAGCATACCACCCTCGCGGGTCGCGGGCTCGGATATCACCGTCGATGTCGGGTTCGAATCTCACGGGAGTGGGGTGCTACAAGGACAATCAATAGGAAGGACGGTATCTCTTAAAGAAGGAAGCCAGGTGCAACGAAGAGAGACAGTAACCCTAAAAAAAAGGAGATATGCTACTTTCGGAGAAGTCGAAGCAAACAAAAAAGTTGCTTAGAGTTCGAACCTTGCGTCAATAAGAAGAAAAGAAAAGAAAAGAATTGATTCATGGTGAAAACTCTGAGAAGACAACATCTTAGGCAACTAGGTCCTTAGTTTCAATTTTGAGAGAAGAATCATCAAAATTGCCTAAAGTGACTGAAATAAGGAAGAAATTGGAGTATGAGAAAGTAAAACTTCAACCTCAGCAGACTTCCAGACTGGTTAAGGAGAATAAAAAGGAGAAAAATCAGTATTGAGAAGAGCACTCCTACTGTTGTTCAGAAGAAGAAGAAGACAGTGGAACGCAGTCCAGGACAGGTCAATATTTCTCGACTATTAAGAAAAGAAGACTTGAGAGTCAAGATTATTGAAGAAATTCAACCTGTCAGGAGTAGCAATTCAATAATAATAAGAGAATTCCCAAAAAGGTCAGTTAAGATACAATTTCAACCTATACTGGTAAATAGTAGTACCATGCATCTATTGAGTGAGGACGAGAAAAGTATGTATAATGTTCTGAAGGATGAAGGAACCAAACCATACCCTACACAGATGACAAAACAAAATAACACTATTTTTCCAATTATAAGGAAAACTGTGATCAAGTTTGTGCCTGATATTCAACCTCGACCTTTCATTGTTCGCAATGAGGATAAAGGGAAGAATAAAGTGTATCCTGAAAGGATAAATGATATGACAGATGGACAGATTGAAGCTAAAGTGAGAAACATTGATGAAGCATGTCATGCAGACTAGCAAACTGGAACGTATATTTCCCATTTCATTTCAACAACGTCAGGAAGCAAGTGTGGTCAGCAAACTACTGAAGATTCTTTTCAAGTAGGTGGAAGACTTTCAGAAGGTCCGTACAGATCCATTAAGGTTGGAGACTGAAGCTACTCAGTAGAGTTCTTTGTGCATCTCATTATGCACATTAGACCTTTATCAACTGTGTCTTCATTTGGTGATGTTTTACATCTATTGGGAAGACAAGTTTTACGTCTAATTGGTCCTAATGATCTTGATCTTCCAGAACCCAACCTATCTGTTCAACCTCCTACCATTACAATAATTGAACCGGATGTTAAATCTATAGATGCATATACTACGACTGTTGGTGTTGAAGTCGTACAACAGAAGCCAGATGAAGATATTGAAGAGAAAGTTGATTATCTGTGTGCTTATATGGGTGGCTTGTATAAAGAAGTAGCAGATATTCGCCAAGATATCAAGTCACATCGCATTGAGATGAGAAAAATGTTTTCGGAAGTTATGAAGCATCTGTGATTATGATTCTTTTTTATCAATAACAAATAGGGAGAGAAAGAAGACGAAGAAGAAATGACAAAGATAGGGGGAGAAGAAGAAAAGAAAAGGAGAACACAACAGGGGAGAAGAAGAAAAGAAAAGGAGAACACAACAGAAGATTGGAGATAAATTTTTTTATGATTATTTGTTATCATCAAAAAGGGGGAGATTGTTAAGTCAAAATGACTTTACGATTAATTTTGATGAAAATCAAATAATGATGAAGCAAAAGAAAAATGAGACGGAAGCAAAAGAAAAGTGAGACAGAAGCAAGAGCAAAATGAGATGGAAGTAAAATAAAAGTGAGACAGAAGTAAAAGAAAAATGAGATGGAAGCGGAAGCAATATGAGACGGAAGCAAAAACAAAATAAGACGGAAGCAAAAAATGAGACGGAAGCGGAAGCAATATGAGACGGAAGCAAAGCAAAATGAGACGAAAGCAATATGAGACAGAAGCGAAGCGAAAATGACACGAAGGAGTCGTAGACGTAGAATCAAATCAGTTTGAGTTAGTTACAGAACTCAACTGATTAACCGTTTCTTTAAATATCAAGAATCAAGAAGAAAGAAGCAGTTATCAAGAAGCAGTTGAAGACGAATACTATATATGAGTTGAAGTCGAAGACTAAAAGAGTTAGTGATTTTTCTTCTTAGTGATATTCAAAAGCTAAACACTATATTTGTGCGAAAACACGAGAGCTGTATTTTTTGTAACAAAGCTCGTAATATCTTTCTGTAAGAAAGAAGAATAACTAAGAGCCTGAAGAGGCTAAATGAGAAAAAAAATACTTGTTGTACAAAACCTGAAGAGGCTCGGTGAAAAGAATACTTATACTGTTGTGAAGAATGTTGAAATCTCAGAAGGGATTTTGAGAGCTAGACGTAGCCCACAATTTGGGGTAAACTAGTATAAAATTGTTGTGTCGATTCTCTCTCAACTTTTAACTCCTGTTTCTATTGCTGACATAAATACTTTTTAATATTGTTTGTCAATCGTTTTGAGAAGGCAATTTTTTTTAAAAAAGGGGATTGTATTAAAAAATCTGAATACACAATTCAACCTCCCCTTCTTGTGCACTTTTGTATATTGTATACTAACGTGTGATTCACTTCACATTAACCAAGTTTTCTGCTTCACTCTTTGACTTGGCATCATCACAAGATCTAGATAATTCCATTAAAGCCGATCTTATTTGAGGAGGTTGAAATCTAATAGCTTTAACACTTTTTAATCGACTCTCCCAACGAGTGTTGGAAAATGATTTTATAGTTAAGCCTAACACATTATCAAGCAAAACCTTCCATCTTTTAGGAGAACTTGAAAATAATGCATATATACATTGCACAGCTCTAAAAAATGAAACAACTTTAACACAAGAACGTGCCATATCACTAAGTAAGATTAAGATTATGACAAGCACATGGCATATATAATGCTCTTGGATTTATTTCAAGTAATCGCTTTTGAACCCCTTGGTGTTTTCCCTTCATATTAGAACCATTGTCATAACCTTGACCCCTTACATTATAAACATTAAGATCAAGAGAATTAAATGCATTCAATAATTTATTGAAAAGTCCCAATCTAGATGTGTCATCTACCTTTAAGAACTCTAAAAAGTACTCCTCTATTTTTATTTTTTTATTTGACATATTCACACATCGTACTAACAAACTCATTTGCTCTTGATGACTCAAATATGGGGTACAGTCAAGAATAATATAAAAGTATTTCGCCTCTTTAATGATCCCTATGATAGAACTTCTAACTCTATGGGCCAACAAAGAAGTCAACTCATTTTGAATTTTGTGACCAAGATAATGATGATGAATTTCATGATTTTGAATACATCCAACATGATCTTGCATTATCATATCAAATCCAGCAATCATCTCAATCAATCTTAAAAAATTACCATTACCATCTTGGTAAAGTTTCTCATTGGATCCTCGAAAAGCTAAATTATATTTAGCAAGATATTTCACAATAGAAACTATTCTTATCAAAACTTGTCTCCAATGTTCTTTCTCCTTTGCAATTTCTTGTTGCAAATCTTTATCAACTATTTGATTTTTGTTCAATCTTACTCTTAATTCATTCCACGTTCTCATATTAGTCATATGGTCAATGCAATTTTCATGTTCTTTGAGTCTCTCACTAAGTTGTTTCCAATCTCTAAATCGTTCATTTGCTAATCCACTTTGTTTGTTAGTAGATTTGAACAACTTACAACAAAAACAATATACTTTATCTACATGTTTAGAATAAACCAACTATTTTCTATCGCTAATCTCTCCATTACTCAAATTTCTATAATAATAAGAATACGAAAAATGATGAGAGGTATTATCTCAAAAAAACATAAGATTCAACTCTCTTACATGCCCCCTTTCAACTAAAATATCCCTTGCTTTATTATCAAGATTATCCCAATTTCTAGAATCATAAATGTCCAATATAGGATTTACTTGCTCATCTGCCTTTAAATTTTCTGAAGTAGATGCATTGGTACATGATCATCCTCACTCAGATTTCTAATATTCTCGTGAATATGAATCTCATCACTTAAGTTTTCTTTATGTTGTTAAAAATCACCTTCCTATAATTCCTCAGGACTCTCACTAGAGAAGCCTACTCTTTTAATAAATTTATTAATTACTCCTATTTGGGATTCTATCAACTATGTTACTTTTTTTCTTTTTTTTTTCTTTTTTCACTTCCAGACAAATGCTTTTTAGGCAACATAATATAAACCAATTATAACACAGTTGGATTAGAAAAAGAAAAAAAGCACCTGTATGGAATTGGAAAAAGTATGTAGGCACAACCAAACTCCAACAGCTTCACAATATATCACAAAGATATATAAATGGTATTATATCTGTGATAGAGGAAAAAAATAAATAGTAAAATTTAAAATCTAATATTAAAAATAAAAAAAAAAACAAAGAGCAAAAATACATTAAAAAATCAAAAACTTTACCTTTAAATTATACTTAGAACTCAGAAGACAGAATCGTAAAATTTTTTGCTGCTAATTTTTGAGTTGGAGTACTTTAACTACATATATTGATGAAAATAAAGAAATTAGAAAGTAAAAGTACACTTAAATATTTCAAGACTATTTATAAGCATGAGATGTTAACTTATAACGTTATTACGTTAAATAAACTTTCTTAACGTTTACTCTTGGAAACATCACCAACGTTAAAATTATTTATTACTACCTGCAGCTTACGTAACTTGCAATCTTGGAACTTGCAATCTTGGAGTACTTACTACCTGCATTCTTGGAACTTGCCTAAAGTTTACTCTTCGAAACATCACCAACGTTAAATCAATGTTAAGACTTTCTCATTTTGCCTTAGGAATAGTGTGGAGCTTACGGTTGCTTGAGATTTTAAATGATTGATATAGTCATAATTCATAAAGTGAATTAGTAATATGCAACTGTGGGAGTCAAAAGTCAAAATATGGGGTTAGGAGCCCCCTTCCCATAATAGGCCCTAGACAGGTGCCCTGCTGGCCTCTGTCCAGGGTCGACACTGGGTAATAGTTTTCCTATTTGGACTCAAAATTTATATTCATTTTTAATTTCTCAATAAGTCATAGATTTTGAATCCTTAATTTGGACTTTTTTGAACTTTCCATGTAAAACTGATCTTTATTTCACTAGATTTGGTGACCCCAATATCTAAATTCCTGCTTCACTGCTATTGGAATTTCTGCTTAATGCATCAGATACAATACTAGCTTTATAGAAAAATATTCATCTGTACAGTCATAATCTGTAAGTAACTCTATTCATTGTCTTGGTTTTATATTCAATCCTTTCATACTCAATACTCACTTCCAACTTAAATGATCTGTACATTCTAGAAATGACTCGGCATATCTAATGTCTCCAAGATGTCAAAGCAATTACTATGGTAGAAATTCTAAACCATGTATCAAAATCAACTCATAAGACTTTAATTATCTCTACGCATACAAAAACCACTTTATACTATTACAACAGATTATATCTTAATCTCTGATGTGAAACTTCATAAGATACTGTATAATCTTCAAATCCAAATGGCATAATTAACATTAAGGTTATAATTCCTCAAAATTCTTTTTACATTCATCATTCATACGATTTACACATTTTCCCTCAAACATCTTTCTGTCAGAGGACTATGATTAGTAAAACTCCCTAAAAGTCTCTATTTGTAACATCCCATCTCCGATGGGAATGGTATTTTAGTAAATTGGGTCGGGTCAGGAGTATTAAATTATATCTCGGCATGTACATACAACATATAGCCTCTATGATTGATGGTTTGTTGCACTTGCACATAGTATACATGCATTCATGACATTTTTCGGCTTAGGTTTCAAATTGAGATCTTTTGTCAAATTTATGGGATAATTGTACTTGGAAAATTATATGGAGTGCGCCATTGAGTGTTTTACATTTTTAGGGATTTATGAGAATTTTTCTGGAATTATCCGGAGAAAATTTCCGGATCGGTAAAATCGCCGGTAAATGACCTAAATGTGTTTTTGTTGTGGAAAATGTGGTTTTCGTGTTTGAACAATTATTGGGAGTGGACTGTCATATGTTTTACAATTTTGGACAATTTCGGTAATTTTCAAAAAAATGATTCGGGGAAATTCCTGGAAATTTCCGGACCGAGAAAAATCGCCAAATGGCGAACCGGTTGAATTTCTACTGCTATTTGATCTTAAAACTCTTGCACATTTTGGTGGGACCCAAAAGTGGACCCTTAAAGTTGGTAGGAACCAAATTGAGTAAAATTTGCTTAGTCTTTGTTCCATGTTTTGTAACAATTTGATTGGTTGGACTTTTCTTCACTTTTTCTTATAATTGCCAAGTGCCCCACCATTAAATGCATTGTTATCTTGTACATTCGCCACTTCAACTTAAAGAAGGAAAAGAGCATTTGTTTTGCTCATATACTCCTTCATCCAAATCCTCTCTATTTTGTAAGCTTCTCCATCGTTTTTGTTTCTTCTTTAGCTCCTCCATGAAACCAAGCTATTTTCTTTGTCTTGCAACTTAAATCTTCTATCCATGAGAAGCATATATGGTGGTAGAAGTGAGTAGTGAAGGTGTTAAGTGAGCATAAAGAGAGAATTGAAGGTTGGAATCTTAAGAAGGTAAGTGTTCTAGTTAAGCTTTAAATGAAGTGTTAATGATGTTTTGCTTATGAATTTAATGTCATGGTAGTTAGAAACATTGAATGGGAGTTAGGGTGTATTTATTATGATTATGGATGTTTGAATTTAATGAAACTTATAGGTGGAAATGATGGGTATAAGGTTAGGTTGAAATAAGAATTGATGAAGTAGCATGAATGAGTGGTTTTAGCTTGATTTTAATTGAATATGAATGATTATTCTTGCATAATATTGATGAGGTAAGTGCTGCCAATTTTTGGTGGGTATGTCTAGTGAAGGTAGGAATGATGTAGGAATTGATTTTGTGTTCAATTGAAATGCTTATAGTAGTAGGAATTGAATTGGCATGTTAGGAAGTGAAGTTGAGAAGGAAAGCTGGAAAATTGGTTTTTGACCTACTGCACTGTTTTGAGCATAACTCATTGTTTGGTTATGAAAATGAGGCAAGGTTTGTGCCCACTGAAACTTTGGGATGTTAGCTACATTTTTGTGTGAAATAGGTGTTGGCCAATTCTAATTTTAAAAGGGTGAAATTTGGCTTGGAAAGTTACTGCCATTGACTGGAATGAATAGTATCCGAAATCATACCCTGGAGTTTTGTTAATTTTTCTAAATTAATTGAGAAGGATTTAGAGAAAATGGTCTAAATGAAAGTTGAAGCCTGTATTTTTAGCTTTACAATTCTACTGATTTTGCAATTTTTTGATATGTACGTTGGGAGTTATGAACTGTTAACTATTGACTGATTTTGTGCATTGAGTTAAACCTAGTTGAAATGACAGATTTGATGCACATTCTGATTAGTAGTAATTTTAAGAATTTTTGTGAATTGAATTGGCTTGAGTGGTCTACTGGAGAGTTGTGGAGGAAACATTTATCTTGAAAATGGTATCTGACATGTAATTGTTGGAGATCAGATGTGGGAGTTATGGAATTTGCAATGTACTGTTCTGTTTTAATGGGATTTGAGTAGGCAGTAGCTTTGAAGGGATTTTTGACACCCTTAGAGGTGAAATTGTTTTTTTTGTCTTCTTGAGAATGGTAGAGGTTTTTATGATCTTTCCAACAAGGTATGAATTGTATTTTTCTGAATTGTGTGCCAAGAGCTATGAGTGTTGGAAGTTGGATTAGAAATCACGAAAAAAGGGAATGGGAATGTGGAATCATGCCCGGTCACTAGGGCGACGCCTCGCCCTAGTGACGAGGCTTGGATGGACGGCATCGCTAGGGCGACGCCTCGCCCTAGCGACGAGGCCGGATCAGTCGGCCTCGCGAGGGCGACGCCTCACCCCCGCGAGGCTGGTTTTTCTTATTTATTATTATTTGATTATTTGGTATTTGGTGATTCTTTTGTCAATTTCTTTTCCGTCCGTCGTCCGATTAACTTGATTCTTGAGGCATCGGATTTGTATCATATTGAATTTCATTTTGTGATAAATTGGGAATTTTTAGACGGGAAATTGACGTGGCCCCGGGTACTTGTTCTGTGATCACTATTTTATTTATTTTTGAACCGATTGAGGTCCAAATTGAGTGCTGTCAGTGGCTATAGCTTTCCAATTTTAGTTGGAATTTTTATTATGGGAAAATTTGGATTTAGGGCCGAAAATCTCATGAACAAGCATTATACACTTACATGTGCATTATTACTAGTTCGGATTGGATAATTAGTGATCGGATTCCTCTCTGCTTGTTATAGAGGCATAGTTGGAGCGTCGACCTACCGACGTTGCAGAGACTTCCCGGCAATAGCTCGGAAGTAATAGGTGAGTAACCTAGTTGGTTTCTCAATCTATATATGATGAAAATGATGTGGTTATGCCATGTGGAGATAATGGAGGAATTATGTGTGTTTACTTTAGATTGATTTCGGACCATAGGTGTCCGAAGTATTGGAAACTTGTTATCGAAGTGCCATTTGTGTGTGACTGTTTGTGAATAATTACATTGGAGACCTCGGACTAAAGGTCCGAGGGAATGGAAAATTTATATTGAAGTGTTAATTGTCTGTTTTGATACATTGAATGTGACTTTTGATATGATATAGTTGGATGCAAGAATTTGTAAATGTATATGATCAAACATCGGACCGAAGGTCCAAGAAATGTAAATTGGTCATGAACTATAATCGATCAGAATGGGAATTAGAGCATATGCATCCATGCATGATGGCATGATCGAGATAAAAGCGCCAGGACCGGAGCGACCCCGATCGTGGCATATCACGCCTAACGATATGAGCTTTCACCAACGCACAGACCTCAGTCCAACGTATTCGAGCCTCAGCTCGGTGTACCAGGCTTCAAGCCCATGTTTTCAGAGCCACTCGCTCAACGCAATGTGCCCGTTCATCGACGATTTCAAAGACAAATACAACAACGAAACGAAAATGAAAAGTATCACATGTTCATTGCATAAATGGTATGACTAAATATGGATGGTATGAAAGGCGATATGCTTTACATTTGTGAATTGTGATAGTATGTGATATTTGGTAAATTGATTGAATATGCATGAATTGAGTGAACCATCGATGATGGTTTTCACCGAGTTCGCAAACTCACCCAACATTGCAAATATTTTTCAGAATGAAGAGTACCTCGTTCATCGAACCGGAGTATGATTACTACAAGAGAGTGATTGTTCGATGTCGGGATCAGTTCACGTGCAGATTTGTGTTATTTTGACTTATGTAAATTTATATTCCGCAAAATAGTACTAAATTGTTTAAGGGCCCTAATTGATAAATATTGTTTGAAAAGTGATCTTTGATAAAGTGTATGACTGAAATGGGTTTTTTATCACGGGTCAATCGCTTAATTCTTAATTCACAAGACTCGACTGTTTCAAAAAAATATATCATAATGAGTTTTTACACTGGATTGACTGCTCTAGCATACCACCCTCGCGGGTCGCGGGCTCAGATATCACCGTCGATGTCGGGTTCGGGTCTCGCGGGAGTGGGGTGCTACACTATTGGTATCCCATTTTTCAACAATTTTTTTTAGACAACTTCGAATCTCATATATATATTCCTTGTAGTTTCTCTCTTCATTATTTCCTTTATTTTCTTTGGCTCTCCTAATATGCCATGTTCAGATATAATAAATTTTATTTGATCAAGCTAAGATTCGATCTCATTAAGCTTGGCATATAATTGTTTCTACCTTCATGATATGTAAGATTTCCTCAAATGTTCAAAAATATTCTCTTCACTTTTCGAATATGCTCCAAATATCCTCTATGATCATAGTCACTAATTGATACAATTTTTCTTGGATCACTTTAATCTTTATTACCATAATACCGTCGGGGGCATGGTTAACTCTAACAAATATAACCCAAATTCCCTTGTGTCCATGATTAATTCTCATAATTTCTTAAGTAATTATTCCTCATATGGGGTAATATTCTCTTATAATATTTTTAGTTTTCTAATTGGCTTCTTTTCTCGAATGATTTTCTTAATTCATTTGATTTTCCTTCATTTTCACATGGGTTCATTTTAATGCCTACTCATTCATACTAGTTTTTTCGCACATGTCAATCTATTTCAACCCTTCACTTCCTGCGTTGGTAACATATTCATTAGATATAATTTGTATCTCCCAGATATGTTTACACAGATTATGGCATGGGCCTAAGTTCTCCTCACATTAGCAATAGTGTCACCTCAAATTTAAAATCCACTCACATAGTTGGATACTTTACATCAAACAAAATGCATACACTCTCAGTAGCATATTCTACCTCCAATATTCACTTTTGATTCATTACATATTCATTTCTGATTTATTCCTTCATTGATCATTCTTAATTTGAATCATCTGATCAACTCAACCTAATTCAGGGAAATTTCTTCTTTGAAAAAAGATTTCTTCCTACAATCATTGATACTATTCATGAAATCCTTAACAATCAACTATTTTCCATGATTACTTATCAATCATTCTTAGTACCTCAAGAAGATCAATTGCAACTATTCATAATATCTCAATAAGATCAATTTATGCCATAACTTACATGATCGGAACATCCCTTGTAATAAGGCTCAGTGAGACACTAAACAATTTCATTTACTCTAATACCTTGACATATATCATCAAAATCATTACATCATATCTAGAGATGTATTTATGACAATTCACCAATTAGTAGCTTATGCTAAGGATACTTTAATCTCATTTAATTCTAGACAACTCTTCTCCTTTTGTGCCAGTCCTCGATCGTGGGGATTATGTCATGATCATGTCCTTTTTCTTTTTCCTCGAATTCATCATATATATAGTAACATCATTAACAATCTCAATTCATTTCTAAGTGATCACTATAAACATTTTCACGTCTTACTCTAACTCATCTTAGACTTTGAACTATAGGAACTATGATCGACCAATATTCAATAAGTCATAGATTGTTTCTTATATTATCTCCACACATATAATACACATATGCTCAATATTCTCACCTGTCATGG
The DNA here is from genome assembly GCA_029891385.1 of Erythroxylum novogranatense. Taxonomy (NCBI): domain Eukaryota; kingdom Viridiplantae; phylum Streptophyta; class Magnoliopsida; order Malpighiales; family Erythroxylaceae; genus Erythroxylum; species Erythroxylum novogranatense. Next base: position 39,679,826 of record CM057228.1, read on the forward strand.
TGATCCCATTATCATATGTGCACTCACAATGGCAAATCAACCTAGACTTAACAACTTTTTCATATATTGTTATCATCATCTCACCTTCCAATAACCATATATCATCATACATACATATGTTCGCAATCAATTCGGAATCATAGATACATAATCATCCTAAAATTCTGATCTCAATTCCATTAATATATGCTTATAGGGGATTATAACTCTTGTCACATTTTTTTCAAACAATCATTTCCAGTACAACTTCAACCTCGTCACTTTCAACTTCGTTTATACTCTTTATTCTCATCATTTCTACTTATATCCTTATTTTTCACTTGTTGAGCTTTAAACTCTGATCGGTGGCTACTCTGATAAAAAATGCCATTATGTTACATGCACTCATGAAATGGAATGCCTCAATCACATTTGCATATTCTCATTCACTCACATTCACATATCATCGGATGGTAGTCCGGCATTCAACACTAGAGTTGAGTATCACTTTTTCATTCATATGCATATGCACATTCAAAGCACATTTATTATCGAACCGTGGTCCGGCATTTAACAATCATATTATGTACACTTATTTCATCTCATTCACATACAAGTATCACTTCAATATCTAAATCAAGCATCACAATCATTGGACCTTCTATCTAGAAATCAATATAATCATTCACATTCATATGAGCATTCAGTAGTCAGTCAATACAAAATTTAAAACAAAAAAAAACAATGAATGAGACCATCTAGATCTACTTACAGTACGTTCCAGATTAGCATTTGCTTCCAAATTTTGAAAACGCTTGAATGCGGAAGTTTAACCTGTACAACCCATTTATACAAGTCACATGTTGCACACACATTAATAATGGCACAATTGTAAGCATTTATTCATGCACAACAGTGTATATGGACTATGTACAATGCGTGCTCAATGACAATCCCGGGTATATTATCAAATCTCATATCTTATGCTCATTTGCATCTCATAATTCGATCACTTATCATTTTTTTCTTGCCTTCCTGCTTTTATTATCAATTTCCCATTCATTTAAACTAGATACACTCTACTCCTCTTTTTTGAATCATAACTTTAATCAGATGAACCACTCCATCTCTATTTTACACATGTATTTGGTAATTCAATACCAACAATTCACTCATTAATGTAATTCTAGCATTAAAAGACTAAACAATTATCTAAATTCTCATTTCAGTCTTATATCACTTCCAAAAGTACAGACCTTTGGGTTAATCTTCCGTGATCATTCTAATCAGCAAATGAAGTAATTTGGTAACACTTTCTACTAGAAAAGTGTTCCCTATTGTCTTAAGTTTCTAATAACACCAAAATCATTCAATTTGGCTCAGTAATTTGAAAGTTACAATTCAAATATTTTTAGACTGTTCTCATTTTAACATAGTATACTATGCACAGCTCCTATATAGAAATTGAACATCTTAGAGGCTGAGTCAGAATTCCACTTCTTCATAAAATTTGTAAGCCTATGTCTCTAGTTTATTCCACATTAAAAATAATCTTAATTGGAATCCTAAAAGTCCATATATATTAAAAATTGTCGAAGTATGCTCAATAAAATAACATCAGTTCATACTATTCCAACAGATTCCCTCACTTCCTTCAATCAAAAATTTTCCAATCAATTCAAAATGTCGTCAAGTTTTGTGGAGATATAGAATAATGTGTTATGAATCTATTGGTCTAAAAATCACTTCATTTGAAGGTTGGATAACAAAGTTATTGCCGAAAGAATCAAACAAGGTTTTATCCTCAATCATATTGAACCTGTTTCGTGACAATTGGCATATCTTTCTCTATAGATATCGGATCGATGCCATTATTTAGATGGTTTTGAAGAGGACTTCAAAATCTAAAACTTTCATGAAGACCTTGAAGACAAATTCTATCATATAAGGGGTCAAAATTTGACCAGATGATACAAAATGAACAGTGACCTGAAGAAGTTTATGAATAGTACATAAAAGTTGTTTTACAATTAGCATAACTTTCTCTAGAGATATCAGATTAAGGTTTTCTTTAGATTGTTTTGAAGAGGACTTCAAGATCTACAACCTTCATGAGACCTTGAAGACAAATTCTATCATATAAGGGGTCAAAATTGTACCAGACTATACAAAATGAACAGTGCACCAGACGATATGATGTCATCACTAGACGATACATCCTTACCAGACGATGCGCCCTCACCAGATGAAGTGTCCTCACTAGACGATACGTCCTCACCAGACGATATTGTTAGAGTAGTGCCCTAAAGGCAATCGCCTTTAACGTGTTTTGTACAAAGTTGTGTATATATTTTATGAATAAATAAAGAAAGGCATATTTCATTAATTTGATATTGATCAATAAGTAAATTAATGAAGTCCATGATATATGACATAGCATGAAGGAAATTGTGATGTGATCATACTATTGAGATTCCTATCATGTGCAATTATGTCAGTATCTAAATTATCCCTAGTCATAGGATTACTGAAATTGGACATCATTAATCCGGAGAGACTAGCACATTTCAAGCTCCTTGATTTGATCAAGCAGTGGATCTCAGAAACTGTAAATATGAGATATTTAGGGTTGAGATGTGAATGCTTACTAGAGGTAGTAAGTACATTGGATGACTTGCTATGAGATCATCACATGGATGTCCTATTCTAATGTCAGTGATAATCTCATCATAGCAATTGTGCAAGTATCCTTAGACTTGAGGTACTCAGGGATATCTTGGATACTGATTCTGTGCTTTGATTCCATTCCTTGTTGCCTTACAGAGGTCACTCGTAGGGTGGTGCTTGGGTACAGCTTGAGGTATTCGAAGGTAATTGAGTAACTAATAGAGGATTCACCACTTCTGTAATAGCAGAAGATGATACCCATGGCCTCTTGTCAGGGTCATACTTGGAAATCTCTGGCCGGAGTACATATGTCATGAAGAGTATCTTCAGTGACATATAAAGTAACGAGTCCCAGGACAAGAACTGATATCACTTGGACTAGATTTGACGTAGTCGGTCTAGTAAGAGTTGACATTTTGCCCATACTCATAACCATGTGGGGTATAGCATGGTGAAAGGACGAATTGCACAGTAATTGTCTATGGAAAGGTTCGTGATAGGGTTCGTGATGAATATAGGTTCATTCGTCAAACCAATTAATTTTCGGTCAATTGGGGGTCATGATGTATTGCTAGATACCGCTCATGACTTGCTCAGATTAAGTGTTAATCTAAGTGGCCAACATAATCGGGAACCTGATGGGTCATACGCATAAGAGTGATTCAGAGAATTCGTAAAATAGTTTTGAATAGAGATCCAATATATAGAGAGCAATAGGATTAAATGGATCCCAATGAGATCGAGATATGTCCCGATGAGATCGCGACATCGATATTGCTGAGACAGGTCTTCGGTGTTTTTTTCCATACCGGGACCGGTAGGCCGGTAGGACCGACCCCAGTGTGACTGGACCACTTTAGCATTTATAATTAATTAATATATATATATATATGTGATTTACGTGGAAGGTGGAGGAGGAAGCTTATCTTAACTTTATATATATATATATATATATATAAAGGCTAACGTGGAAGCCTTGTCACCACTTTGCATTTAATGTGTTTTAATTAGTTAAAGACAAAATGGCAAAGTGAGAGAGCAAGGTGTATGTTCGTTGGTTTTTGAAGAAGAAGAAAGAGTTTCTTTCTCCAAAACATACGATCATCATCTCATCTTTCAAGCTTCATCTTCTCCAACCTTCTTCATCGTTGATTCCTTAGCTCTCCAAGAATAAAGGTAAGATCTAGCATTCTTTACTTTATTCTAGTTATTCCCGGGTCAAAAGGTTTGCCCCGATTAGGTTCTCCGATCACTGTGTGGATACCGTTAGAGACGGTCTCTTTTGGTCGTTATAGTTTGACATTGTTATATAGACACATGGATCCTGGCTTTCGGGAAGGTCCCGGAACAAAAATTTTTGTTTTCCGCACCATGTGCATGTGATGTACACACCGAGATTTTCCTACAGATATGTCCTCACTAGACGAAGCATCATCACCAGACAATACGTCCACACCGGACAATACGTCTTCAACAGACGATGCGTCCTCACCAGATGATATATCCTCACCAGACGATGGGTCCTCACTAGACGATACGTCATCACCAGATGATACGTCCTATATTCTTGAACATCTCCACTTATAAGGACCATAACTTTTGACTCCGATATCCAAAAATTTCATACTTTATAGCGTTGGAAAGCTAGAAAGACAAGCTACAACTTTCATGAAGACAACTTGTCAATTCATCCTAGATCAATACAGTTTATCCAAGGAAGTTCAGATCAAACTTTTGCCTCTCTTTATCTTTTCTTTGTTGCATTCACAACCAACTTCTCTACGTGTCTTTCTTCACTAAATTCAACACTTTAACTTTTATTTCTAGTTTTTCCACTCCATTTTCATTCAACTAATTCACCACAAATTTACGGTACCCTTAGATATGAAATTTTACTCAAATATCTCAAAATCATCAAAATCCAATTATCAATTATTCATCTTTCTCACATTCTGCATTTCACTATTCTCTACATTTCAACCTATTTGTACATTCTCTATTTTTCCTTCTCAACTTTCATTTTAATTTTTTTTTCTCACCTCCAAACGTCATCATACGACTATTCTCCACTCTAATCTTATTCTTGTTCATTTTTAATAACTCTCAAAATATTCACGTATATGCATATACATTTATGCATAGTGAAAACAAAGTCCTCATTTATGTTTTTTTCAAAAAGTTTCCACACCTAGTTATACATGTTTTCTAAGATCTTTTAACTTCAAAAATCATTTTAACACCATTTTACAACATTTTTATCATCAATTCTGTAAAATCAGCACATGCTGTATACTCTGGTTTTTCACTCACGTTTTCAGCACATATACATTGCCATTTTATAACTTCAACGTATAACTAACATGATGCATGCTTCATCTTATGTAATAATGAAAAACCATAAAATTCTTACTTGTCTAAAGCTCCAAAACCTTCGAGATCACATAAACCATAACTTTCCCATAATACCCGATCATCAACAGTCAAGAGTTGTAGGATTAGGTATTTCAGTTATAGTGAAGAAGATGACAAAAAGAGATGGTGAGTGAAAAGTGAGAGCAAACTTTCTTTGTGAGGGTGAGAGATCTTTCTAAAAGAATGAAGCTTCTCGAGAATGAAGGAAAGTCCCGAAGAAGATATTTTTAAGACAGGAACAAATAGTAGATGGATCTTTTAAGAGAACGAGTGCTTATAAAATTGGACGCTTGTCCATTTCTTTAAGACCTTAACTAGTTCCTAACTTACTAGTTCTTATTAAACTAGTTCCCAAACTTTCATCCTTTCATTACAAATATCTCCAATTTGTCTCAAATTTTCAAAACTATTATCTCCAAATTCTAAACTTGACTCCCAAATTTTTCTTCAATATCATTATACTCATTTCTATTTTTCATACATCAATTTACTTGCTAAGTGGCACTCTTTCTAGTCCAATAATAATTAAAATTTTCTGGAATTATTCCTATTACAATAATATCCCACAAATTTTGGACATTATTCCAATAATTTACCAAAATTCAAAAATTAACAATTACATTTACCAATTAAATTTCCAATATAATAGATTCACAATTCTCAACAATATCACATTACAAATCAATTATACTCGGTGGTTCAGCCTGGTTCTGGCGAGGCTGCACATTGCCGTTTGGATCTATGGAGTTAGCTGCTTCTCACGAGAGCTCCGGCTTGAAGGTTCCTGCAAAACAAAGAAGGCATATTGGGGGTTGTTTCCTGATAAGCCCCTCCGACGCTCAAGTTAGTCTTTTTGTGAGGGTAGGATCGCTGTGAGCAGAGAAAGCTAGGGTTATGATCATGTACCTCTATTATGGTATAGTTATACCTTATATATATGGAGCAGATGCTAGGTTTAAGTCTTTACATATGCATGGGAGACTTCCACCTACGAATGGGCCACGGATGCGTGGATTGGGCTAGGTCTGGCATAGCCGATATGTATGAGACTGATCCTTGAAAGATGGACCGATCGGTCCATGGGTCGTTATGACTGAGTTCGGGCCCAACACGACCGACCTGACCATAAGCCCCCTACTCCTCGAGTCTGAGCAAAGAGAAGGGTCGAAGGAGTATGTAAGGGTCTTGTAGCTCGTCCGTAAGACAGCTCGTAATAGGCTCGATCGATTGGGCAGTGACAGGTAGTACATGATTGCTCGTGCTAGGATCGAGCGGTTGAGTGTCCCGATCAATCAGCATCGGCACCTATTGCGTGATGACTTCGATCAATAGAGTTCAAAGCGAACACTATGCCGAAAGCGTGAGGGTACTTTATTTAATCATTACTGACGGCGCGTGCCCTCTGACGGATCTTCAGAATCTGAAACGAATCATCCTTGTAACCGTTGTGCAGCTGTCACGTATGTCCTTTCAATTGCCGCGCCACTTCAGATTTCGAACAACCCTAATTTACGTCAACTCAGATTCTGCCACGTGTCTGAACTTGGCTTGGATTTTCTCCATGTGTCGAGCTTTGGTTGGGGCGTCCCTTCGACCGGTCTTTTATAAGTACTCAGGGTCGATGAATTGCAGATTTTCTTTACGTTTGCTTTCGTTCTCCAGCTTTCATCCTACTTTTATTTGTATTTTTTTGCCCACAGTCTCTGGAGTTTTCTTTCAGCCGCCGTCCAATTTTTTAACCTCAAATCATCGAATAAGTACGTCCTTTTCCCTCGTCTCCTCCTCTAAAGTTTCTCAAAAGTTTCCTCTTAGTAAGCATGTCATCGGCTAGTTCTAGAAGTATGGTAAGAGGTACTGAAGAAATCTCTACAAGAGAACGGAAGGATGGGTTGGTGGTGGAGGAGCTATTGAGGGATAAATCGATGATGACCGCGACGGACCTAAAACGGTCGATCATTAGGATCCTTATGTCCTGGGGGCCTAGGCTGGCCTTGGGGAACGAGCAAATCCATAGCAACTTGAGTGGGTATATTGCTATTTTCGACAGTTTCTTTTCGGTCGGTGGTATGAGGCTTTCGTATATCCCGATCATCGACGAGGTGTGCGCTGATTACCAACTGATGCCGAGTCAGATTCCCCCGAATAGGTGGAGGTTCGTTAATTGTTTGGCCTTGCTGTGCCATCAGTTTGGTTGTCTGCCTTCGGTTGGCATCCTGCGTCACTTTTTGAGAATAAACCAGAGTCCGAGCTCGGGTCGGGATCCTTCTCTGCGATCTGAGAGATGAGATATCGATATCGCCAAATTTAAGCTTCAAAGATTACTTCTTGGCGGACAAAGTATTTTTTTGTGAAGCCCCCAGGATCCTCCTTCGAGTCCTAGCCATGGAGGTATCCTTTAACCGAGCGGTGGAACGACACGCCGAGCTTGTCTCTTAGTAGAGAGGAGTTGGAGGTGATCGGTCGCATAAAGGGGCTCGATTGATACAACTTCGCTCGGCTCATTCTGGGGTATCGCGGGGGGTCCTTGGCCGATTCCTTTCTACTCGACCCCCCGCCACAAATTAGCGAACTAGGAGAGGAAACCGCCCCGTCTGGTTGACCCCTCGTGGTTGAATTATTTGTTGTATTTTTAAGTGTTGGTTTTGCTTTCTGATTTGTTTTATTGTTGTGCAGCCATGTCGAGGGTAGAAGATTTTACCGGGTCATCCCCTCCCCCTAAATCTAAAAACCAGGCCAAGGGGAAGAAAAAGAGGAAGGAGGCAGAGACCGGTGAAGGCGCCGCTCCTCTAGTGAAGCCAGGCCATTCTACAGCGTTGTTGGTCCCTCCGCCCGCTGAAGACCGTTCTGTCGTGTCGGCATCATTGGCGATCGTGCCAGCGAGTGCGGGCCGAGTAGGAGGGGAAAAGGAGGAGGAAGAGGAGGTGGAGCCATCTCTTAAGAGGAAGAGGCTTGTTCGGCTTGCTGACCTACCGTCCAGCCCGTCGAGTCAAGGCAGAAAAGAGAAGGAGAGAGAAAGCAAGGGGAAAGGGCGAGCGAATAACGCCGAACAGTGGGAGCCTTCGATCAGTTTGGCTAAAACTGCATCGATTGGGGACCTCGAGGTATCCCTTCATGTTGCTGAGAGGATCGTTCCCCTCGTGGATGAGGAGCTCATGGACTTGCTGAACAATCAGGAGCTAGGGCCCCGTCTCATCCGTAGCTGCCTAAGAGGTTTGGTGATGTCCACTGCGATGCATCAGCGTATGGAAAATCTAGACGGGATTAATCGACCGCTGGACCGGGAAGTCCACGATCTCCTTGAGCAGGTGAAAGCTTTGAGGGGCGAGCTTTCGGAGACTAAGGAAGAGAGAGATGTCTTCCAGGCTCAACTCTCTTCCTTGGAGGAGGAGAAAAAGTATTGGGAGGAGGCGAGGGGCGTTCTGAGCGCTCAACTTGCCACGGGGGAGGAGGAGAGGAGCCGGTTGGTTGCGGAGGGTGAGGGCTTGAGGAAGGAGATGATGACGGTGCAGGATCATAGTAAGAAGTTCCTCCATGATTGTCATGCAGCGGTGGAGGGTAAACTCAGGACCGAAGATATGTTGAGGGAGTTGCGATGCTCCATCAAGAAGAAGAGGGTCGAGGCGATAAAGCAGTGGAAAAAGCGATTCCTACATGGGGAGTGCTTGGAGTTCGCCTGTTACTTGACCCTCTCGGTCCTGAAGAGGTTCCATGAGGTTCACGTTCCTAACGGGTCGGAGTGTCCTTCGTTCGAGGATTATGCCGAGCCGCTGCTTCCCGCTGCTCTCGGTCTTTCTTTGGAGGGAATGAGGGAGAGGGCCGAGGGAAAGCGGACCTTTGTTCCGGATGAGGAGCTGGATCTTAGCTCAGAAGAGGAAGAGGAAATCTCTTCGCTGCCTTCTCCTCCTTATCCGGCTGCTGGCCCTTCCTCTGCCGACCCGGCTGCTCCTGCTGCTAGCCCTTCCTCTCCTCCGGAAGGATCAGACTGATTGTTTTTCTCTTTGTAAGGCTCATCTGGTCGGGCTTGTGACCAGAGCTTTAATTCTGAGAAATAGAAGCTCGTGTTTCATTACCTTTTTCGTGTTAAATATTACTCTCTTCGAATAGCAGGTCGCGAATGAGCGCACTCGATGTGAGCCGATCGGGTGAATTAGGCCGAGTGATAATTAGGCCGAACGATCTGATATTTTGTCTTGGGATCCTCACCGAGCGTCAGTCAAGGTCGATCGATGGTTCCAAGGATCTTATCTTGGCGACCCGGCCGAGCGGTAGTCGAGGTCGATCGAGGGTTCCAAGGATCTTGTCTTGGCAACCCATCTGATCTATGGTCGAGGCCGACCTATGGTCCCAAGGATCTTGTCTTGGCAACCCAGTCGAGCGATGTCGATGTCGATCTAAGGTTCCAAGGATCTTGTCTTGGTAACCCGTCTGATCTATGGTCGAGGCCGAGCTATGGTCCCAAGGATCTTGTCTTGGCGACCCGGCCGAGCGATAGTCGAGGTCGATCGAGGGTTCCAAGGATCTTGTCTTGGCAACCCATCCGATCTATGGTCGAGGCCGAGCTATGGTCCCAAGGATCTTGTCTTGGCGACCCAGTCGAGTGATAGTCGAGGTCGATCGAAGGTTCCAAGGATCTTGTCTTGGCAACCCATCCGATCTATGGTCGAGGTCGAGCTATGGTCCCAAGGATCTTGTCTTGACGACCCGACCGAGCGATAGTCGAGGTCGATCGAGGGTTCCAAGGATCTTGTCTTGGCAACCCATCCGATCTATGGTCGAGGCCGAGCTATGGTCCCAAGGATCTTGTCTTGGCGACCCAGCCGAGCGATGTCGATGGGATTTTCTACTCTGCCAAATTTAATGAAATTCCTTCGTGTCGAGAAATCTGAAAAACCCCTTTATTGATGATAATGAGGGCGTGGGCCGTTAAAAAATCTGACTGGCAGGGCCAGGTAAAAGGTACTCACAGGTTGTGTACAAAAGACAGTAATAAACAAAGATTAACTAAAATAAAACTTATCTACTGGTAGAACGCCTTCAAGTTTCGAGAGTTCCAGGGCCTCGATAGAATCTTCCCGTTCGCATCGCATAGGATGTAAGAGCCATGCTCGGCTTTCTTGATCACTTGATAGGGTCCTTCCCACGCCTGTTCGAGCTTTCCAGGATGTTTCCCAGTCGTCTCGGCCTTTCGCAGGACGTATCCACCGATCATTACGTCGCTCGGCTTTACCCTTTTGTTGTAGAACTTTGTTACTTTTTGCCTGACGACTTCCGAATGAGCGGCTGCCCTATCCCTGTCTTCATTGAGAAGCATGAGTTCTGCTCGGCGGGCTTCATTATTCCGCTCTTCTTCATAGCTCGACATTCTTTGATTGTGCAACACCACTTCTACTAGAACTAGGGCTTCTGCCCTGAAAGTCATCCGGAACGGCGTTTCCCCTGTGGCTCCATTCGGTGTGGTTCTGTACGCCCACAATACTTCGTCTAGTTCTTCTACCCAAGTCTTTCGTCCATCTAGGCGCTTCTTGAGAGCACTCATTATCTTTTTGTTAGTGTTCTCCGCGAGACCGTTGCTTTGGGGGTGAACTATTGAAGTTAACTGTAGCCTTATCTTTAGTCGATTGCAGAAATCTCTAAACTTATCGTTATCGAACTGCCGACCATTGTCTGTAACCAACACCATAGGCATCTCAAAGCGGCTTAGTATATTTTTCCTTACGAAATTCTCTACCTTATGCTCGGTAATTTTAGTGATCGCTTCCGCTTCTACCCATTTAGTGAAGTATTTCACTGCCACTGCCAAGAACTTCTTCTATCTAGGACCGAGAGGGAAAGGCCCCAGTATATCCATTCCCCATTGAGCAAAAGGGATAGGGTGGCTCACGATTTTCATCCTCTCGGTCGGTTGATGAGATCAGCTATCGTTTTTCTGGCAAGCCTCACACCGGTCGACTTTTTCCTGGCAGTCTTTTCTCATTGTCGGTCAGTAATACCCTTGTCTGATCAGTCTATGAGCCAACATTCTGCCTCCTACGTGGTTTCCACACATTCCTTCGTGGACTTCGTCCATTGCTCGCTCTGCCTCTTCTTCGCTCAAGCATCGTAGTAGTGGCCAGTCATAAGATCGCTTGTATAAGGTGCCATTAATGACCGCGTATTTGGCCGCCTTTATTCTCAGTTTCTTGGCCTCCAACGTTTCTTCCGGTTGTGTTCCCTCTAGGAGGTACCGTCTGATCAGTTCCATCCAACTCAATCAACTGGTATTTACGTCAAGAACTTCCTTGGCTTTTTGGATCCTAGATCGGTCTAGTCGCTCGACCAAACCGTTATTTTTGGCGTCTCGATCAAAAGCCATTTTGGAAAGTGCATCTGCCTTAGCATTTTGAGCTTGTTCTATCCTACTGATCGAGTATTGCTCGAAATTACTTAACTCCTGCTTTACCATTCTGGTACTTGATCATCTTTGCTCCCTTGGTTCACATCGCTTAAATGACTGACCGACCACTACTTGGCTATCGTTGTATACCTTTAGATGTTTTACTTCCATTTCCTTGGCCAATTGGAGGCCGACTATCAGAGCCTCGTATTCTGCTTCGTTATTGGAGGCCTTGAATTCTAGCCGAAGAGCATATTCCACCTTTTCCTTTTTGTGCGGGCTGATCAATACCACTCCCGCTCCGCATCCCTCGGCATTGGACGACCCGTCAACAAATAAGCTCCAGGCAGGAGATTGCTCACCCTGCGAGTCAGGTTGACTCATTTCTGCAATGAAGTCTGCCAACACCTGTGCCTTGATCGTCGTCCGAGGCTTATATTGTATATCGAACTCCCCCAGCTCTACCGCCCATTTTTTTAGTCGACCCGAGGTTTTGGGCTTTTGAAGGCACTACCTGAGGGGTTGGTCGGTCCATACCTCGATGGTATGACTCTGGAAATAAGGCCTTAGCTTCCGTGCTGCCGTTATCAAGGAGAGAGCCATCTTTTCTATGGGCGCATACCATGTTTCTGGTCCGGTCAACACCTTGTTGACGTAGTAGATCGGGCGTTGCTCATTTCCCTCCGATCGAACAAGGACTGCGCTGATCGACCCCTCCGTGACTGCCAAGTATAGAATCAGATTCTCCCCCTCAACTGGGCTTTGCAGGATGGGTGGGCTAGATAGATATTGCTTTAAGTGTTGAAATGCTCTTTCGCATTCATCTGGCCACTGGAACTGGGTCACATCCGCTTTCCTTAAAATTTTGAAAAACGGGAGGCACTTGTCCCCCATCCTGAAAACGAATCTGCTCAGAGAGACTATCCGATCGATCAATATCTGCACATCTTTCAAGCATCGTGGTGAAGGCACTTGGACGATGGCTTCGATTTTCTCTAGATTAGCTTCAATCCCCCACTGAGTAATCATAAACCCCAAGAATTTTCCAGATGCCATACCAAAGACGCATTTTTTCGGGTTCAGCTTCATCTTAAATTTGTTAAGGGTCTAGAAGACTTCTTTGAGATCTTCCACATGCTCCGCGGCTGTCTTACTTTTGACCACCATATCATCCACATAGGCCTCGACTGATCGACCGATCTGTTTCTTAAAAACTTCCATGACGAGCCGCTGGTAGGTGGCCCCCGCATTCTTCAAGCCAAAAGGCATTACTTGGTAGCAATATGTGCCCTGGTCAGTTATAAAGGAGGTCTTCTCTTCGTCTTCGAGACTCATTTAAATCTGATGGTAGCCTGAGAAGGCATCCAAGAAGCTGAAAAGTTCATGCCCCGACGTGGAGTCTACCAGCTGATCGATTTTGGGCAGAGGAAAACTGTCTTTTGGGCACGCTTTGTTTAAATCAGTGAAGTCAATACACATTCTCCACTTTCCGTTTTTATTCTTTACGAGTACGACGTTGGCTAACCATTCTGGGTATTTGACTTCCCGAATGAACCCGACACTGAGTAGCTTTTCTATTTTCTTCTCAATCACCTCCTAGCTCTCTCTGCTTTGCCACCGCTTCTTCTGTCTAACTGGCTTGTAATCCTGTCGAATACCGAGGGAGTGCGATGCGACCGATCGAGAAATTTCAGGCATGTCGCTCGGTACCTAGGCGAAGACCGATTTATTTTCTACCAAGCAGTTCGTGATTTCTTTAACTAGGCCTTTCTGAAGCTCGGAACCTAGATTTGTGAACTTGGAGCGGTCGGCTTCATCTAGTATGACCCGTTGCGTTTCTTCCACGGGGTTCATCCTCTCCGTCTCCTCATCAGCTCTCACGTCAAGAGTGCTCGTCAGGACTACCGCCCCGTCTAGTGTTTTTGTTTCCGCTAAGTAACATTCCCTAGCGATTCTCTACTGACCCCTGACAATACCAAATACATGGGACGTTGGGAACTTCATTGCTTGATAGTAGGTGGAGACAACCGCTCTAAGGGCGTTTTGAGTGGCTCGTCCAATTATCGCATTGTACGCCCTTGAAACTTTACAATCAGGAACTCAATGTCCTTCTCTATCTGACACAGCTTTTGTCCAAACTTCACTTTCAAATAGACCCGGGCAAACGGGTAGGCTGATGCTCTAGTTGCCCCTTTGATAGGTCCTTCTATAGGCAGTAGTCGATCCTCTGGTATTTCCATCTGCTTGAAGGCATCATAATACAACAGGTCGACCGAGCTGCTCGTATCAATCATTACCCGCTTCACCTCGTTGTCGTCCATGTTCAGATTTACTACGAGCGCATCATCGTGGGGACAACTAACACCGTCAAGGTCAGACTCGTTGAACGATATCATCCCATCGTTCTGCCTCTTTCTTTTGGCCGACAAGTCTTTGTCGACCTGCCTGGCATACCTCTTTCTTCCTTTAGTAGTGGATCCCCTTGCCGCATTTCCACCAAAAATCATATTAATGACTCTAACTGGTCGATCATCATGTTGTCCAGTGTTCCTGTCTCCTCTTGCCCTGGACTGTCCTCTCGCATCGCGTCGATCCTTAGTGTTCGCATTCTGCCTCCCTCCATTCCTATCGTTTCGCCACCAAGGCTGTCGCCAGTCATCGGTCCGACCGGTCTTATGCTTGTTATCCCGATCGGCATTTTTTTCGTGCTTCAGAAATCGACCCAACCTTCCCCTTCGGATAAGGAATTCGATTTCTCTCTTCAATTGTCAGCAATCTTCCGTGTCATGACCGATGTCTTTGTAAAAAAGACAATATAAATCCGGGTCCCTATCTTTGGAGGGAGTCTTCATCTTATTGGGTTCTCGGAGAGGTTCCCCATCCGTTCTCATGGCCGCCAGTACTTCTGCATATCGTCTGTTGAGCGGAGTGAACTCCTGTCTGTGTCCTTGTCGATCGGTTGGTTTTCTCCAGCTCGACTGGCCCTTCTGCCGCTTGTGTGAACCATCCGCTCTGTCATTTGGAGAACGATCATCCGACCTACGCTTCGTATTTTTCAGCACTTCTTCGAGCTGAATGTACTTATCCTCCCTGTTTCTTATTTCCTGGATAGATTGGGGTTGATCGAGGGCCAATGACTTTTTGAACTCCTCATCCCTCGTGTTGCTCATAAGCGCTGCCAACATGGACGAGCAAGTGAGGTCGGGGACCTCGACCGCTTCATTATTGAACCGCGTGATGAACTCCTGCAAACTTTCGTTCCTTCCTTGGGTCAATTGCATCACTTCTAGTGCGGTCTTCTGTGGTCGCTTACTTGTGGCGAATTGATTGAGGAAAAGCAGCCTAAAATCCTCAAAGCAAGTAATGCAACACGGGGGTAAACTATTGAACCATCGTCGGGCTCCTTCTTGAAAGACAGTGCAAAAAGCCTTACACTGAATGGCGTCGGGGACGCAGTGTAAGTTCATCATCGACTGGAAGTGCTGCAAATAGTCTAGGGGATCAGTCTTCCCAGTGTACTTTTAAGGCGTCGGTATTTTAGTGCCAGCCGTCGGGAGGCTAGCCAAGATCGCCGGAGTAAAGGGAGAGCTATATTGAGCTGTTGGACGATCCGGGCGGAAGCTCATGGCTGCATTGATCCGATCGTCCACGATTTTTTCTAGAGCTTCAGCGGGGTGGCGATCAGTTGTCATACTAGTCTGCCGTGCGAACGGCTGCTGTTGTGTCGGCTAAGATTTTAAAATTTGGCGAATCAACAGATCAGCCGCTTCCTTAATCTGTTTTCGGGTGAGGGAGGTATGCACGGGTGTTAGCCCCAAATTTTTTTTTTTAAGTTAAGCATGATTAGAGTAATTAAGTAAATTATGTTAGCATTAATTAACTTGACATTAATTAGTATGAGTTAGCATTAAAGATGTTAGGTAGTGAGTTAATGGAATTAAATGAGTAAGATGGGCTTGAGAAATTAGTGGGCTTGAGTAGGTTAAAGAAGGAAGGAAGAGGGAAAGAAGAGAAATGAGTTGGGCCTTAGTTTAATGGGCTTAAGTAAGTAATAAGGAGTATAAAAAGGGAAAGAATTAAGTGAGTTAGGAAAGGAAAGGAAGAGGGTTACGAAATTTGAAGGAAGAAAAGAAGAGTGTCGTGAAAATGGAGGGAGAAGGAGAAAAGAAGAAAAGCATGGCTAGGGTTTATGATTTCTAAGAGTTCAAGCAAGAGTTTGGAGAAAGTGCAAGAGGAAAAGTGTGGAGGGAGGCTAGAGCTCCATTTTGAACCAAGAAATCACTTAGTTAGCTAAAGATTTAAGGTAAGCCTCTTGATTAAGGTTAAGTTTTTGTTGGTTTTATGGTTTAGATAGCTTAGAAAGAATATGGGTTTAGTGATTTCCAAGCTAATTTCATGAAAGAAGTTTTATGGAATTTCAATTGGATTTGTGTTGAATTTGGGTTTTGTTTCTCTTGAATTAGAGCAAGAGAGAGGAGAAGAGCAAGTGGAGGAGCTCCATTAGCAAGGATTTAACAAGTCTAAAAGGTGGGTTTCATATTTATCTTTATGTATATAAGCTATAAATGTAAATTAATGCATGACATTAATGAGTTTCAACTACTTGAAAGTTGTATTAAATGCTTGTGTTAGTTGTGGTTAGATGACATTAATCATGAGTTATGTGTAAATGAAAATAATACATGTTGATGATTTGATGATGGTTGAGTTAGTATTGAATGAAATAGCTTAAATGAGTATGAATGCACAATATGACTTATGCATGAAATGTACGAAATGAAATATGCATGAAAGAGAAGATTTTCAAGAAAACAATGAATTGGACAAGAACAGTTCAATTTCTTGTATGATACATGATTGTTATGTTATGTGGGTAAGGTATTGTCCTAAGAACTGTCACGTGCACGTCAACCATGAAAAGCCTTCGCCCGGCTGCCCGATTGTGGCATAGGATGATCCAACATTTTGGACTCCTCAAGATTTGCCCATATAGGCTCATTAAATGAGACTATATGGTTGCCAAGAATAAGGACTTACCGAGCCATTTGATGTGTTTCATATGTGATTACATGAAAATGTAAGAATTATGAATGTTTGAATTGTGAGAAATTATGCTTATGTATTGATGAAAATTTCATGATGCATGTATTTAGACTTTATTGAAAGATTGTTAAATGTATGGATAATTAAATGGATATGCTTGATATATAAATATAAATGTGTTACCCATTTGTTTAAAGCTCACCCCCACCTTCCGCCCCATCTCCGGTGAAGATCGGGATCACGAAGAATGAGCTCAGGCATACTCCAAGATTGTGTTTTGATGTATTTTCAAGTTAACTTTTGTAAAATCAATGCTTTAGATGCATTTTGAGCAAATGATGTTTTTGACAAGTTTGTATTTTGGGATATGATGGAGTGTCTTGAAATGCCCTCTAAAGCTTTGTAATAACTTATGATTTCATATGAATGCAAAAATGTTCAGTTATAATGTATTTTGAGAAATCCATGTATGTTTAAGACAATTGCATCATTGTTATAGTTTAGACATGATTAGATGATTAAGAGTGTGGTTGTTGCTTTAAATGGTATTGGGAGATACCTTAGAATTGAAACATGTTGAATGAGGTTGAGTATTGAGTTTCATGCAAGTTGTAGCCTTAGATTGAAGATTTGGGTTAGGAATAAAATAGGGGAGGTGCTGTCCAATTTTCCCAAAAATTGTGCAGCAACTTCCATTTGATTTTAGACCGGTTTAATGTTTGAATTGAATTGAGAGATCTTCTTGACAATTGTAGTAGAAGTTTAGAGCTTTCCAATGGCATATTATTTGTCTCATTCGGAGTTAGGGTTAAAAAGTTATGAGGTGAAGAACACATCCAGTTACTGTTCATGTACTGTTTCATTGGTCATTGTTAGAGCAGTACATTCAAATGAGGTTTCACCTTAATTAATGATAGAATTAGCATTTGTATCCTTCATATGAATTGTAGAAAATTTTGTTATCTTTCCATGGAGGTATAATATGCTCATATTGGAGCTAGGAATAAGAAGTTATAAGCTTTGAAAGATGGAAGTGTCAAGTGAATTGAAGTTGGTTTTAAGAATTGGAAGTTTTGGAAATTGGCGTGTCCGTTAAACGGACAGCCTCGGGTGTCAAAACACCCGTTGCCCTACTCGTGTCCGTTAGACGGACATGCATGTCCGTTTAACGGACATTTGCGAAGAGTTTGGTACCCATTCACCCGAATGTGTCCGTTAAACGGACATGGCTGTCCGTTTAACGGACAGCTATGGGAAAAGTGGCAATTTGGACATTTTTTGAGGCCGAATTTGGTTTTGTGGTCTTCATAAGAGTTGTATATCGGGATGTCTAATTTCAAATAGTGAAAGAACGAACACAATCCGACCTCTAGATTAAGAGTTATGAGAATCGCGCCAAAAGAGTTTCATTTGGATTTTTGAAGCGAGCATGGTCTATTGTTTTGGGCATAAATCCCTCATACGACCTCCAAATGAGGTGAGGCTTGAACCATTGGATTTATAAGACATATATCCTTCAATCCATAAAATTTGGAATCAATTGGAGTCAAATTGAGAAAGTTTGCATTAAAAGAAGTGAGAGGCCAGTTAAGAGAGCATGTTTCGGACATGAACTCTTTTAGGTTTTTGAAGCATATCTTGAGTTATATAACCCCGATTGAGGTGATTCTTGCCTCTATGCGAACTTGAGACTTTAAGCTATATTTGTTATGAACAAGTCAAATATGTGATTATGATGTTTAAGTAGTGTCGCTGCATACGAATGTAGAGTTCTGATTAAGAACCTGCAAGATTTTAAGTACAAGGCTTCAGGACTATGAAAGCTGGGCTCTGGGATATCAGAGCAAGAAAGTAAGTGGTAAGTTATGTGTAGTTGGATCTCGGATCCAACAGTTGGGGTCCGGTCCACAGATCGGGTTCCGACATTTTGTGGTATCAGAGCAAGTGTCTCGGGGATGGGCTCCACCCAGGCTCACATCCCGGGATAGTTGGGGTCTGGTCCACGGATCGGGTTCCAACAACGGGCGTAGGAGGATTTGTATCTGAGAGGTGCTGGAGATTCGGGCGCACGTTGGTTCCAGCATTATCTTCCAAAGCTACGCTCTGTTCTTCTTGTTCTAGGTTTTGAAGTTGCAGTTGATCATTCAGGTCCGAAGACTGCGTGCAGGAAGCATGGTGTGTTCGCAGCAGGGTGGCAGGTAACTGCAAACCCATCCGTTGTAACGCCAGCATCGCGACAGCGGCTATATCAGGGTTAGTTGCTGCCGCCTGACTGATCTGTGTGTTTCTGGACGTGATGCCCTGATGTCGGGCCCTACGGTGGGCGCCAATTGGTTCAGCCTAGTTCTGGAGAGGCTGCACGTTGCCGTTTGGATCCATGGAGTTGGCTGCTTCTCACGAGAGCTCCGGCTTGAAGGTTCCTGCAAAACAAAGAAGGCACGTCGGGGGTTGTTTCCCGATAAGCCCCTCCGACGCTCAAGTTAGTCTTTTTGTGAGGGTAGGATCGTTGTGAGCAGAGAAAGCTAGGGTTATGATCACGTACCTCTATTATGGTAGAGTTATACCTTATATATATGGATCAGATGCTAGGTTTAAGTCTTTACGTATGTATGGAAGACTTCCACCTGCGAATGGGCCACGGATGCGTGGATTGGGTTGGGCCTGGCATAGCCGATAGGTATGAGACTTATCCTTGAAAGATGGACCGATCGGTCTATAGGTCGTTATGACTGGGTTCGGGCCCAGCACGACCGACCCGACCACTCGGAATATCAATGAGTGCATATACAATCATTTTCATATGCAACGATTCAATATTCATGTGCATGAGCATATCACATAATGCATGAGCATAAAACACATTTCTAATCTCTCAGTGAATCTCTCACATTTACAATTTTAACCTTAACATGGATAACGGGATGTTACAAATGAAGCCTAGGTCTTTACATAAGTTACCATATAAAGTATAAACAAATTTGAATTTGGTTTTTATATTCATATAAAAGTCCAAGTTTCAGTTGAGTTAACAGACCCACTTATTGTCTCTATCAAGTTAAAGAATATTAACTAAGAAAAAAAAAACCTTCCTAAATCCATAGTTAAATATAAACAACTCCTAGCATGAGATGCTTAGCACTTATTCAAGGATAAGGATGCCATTTAAATGTAGCTTTTATTAGAAATAGATTTTGTATGTGAGTCTTCTTTCTCCTTAACCTATTAAGTTAAAGAGAAAGAAGGTCTATTAAGGATCAAGGAAGCAATGCATGCATATGTAGAATACCTTGAACTCACATTAAAAAGATGAAATTAGGATAATGGAGCCTCTCCTCTTTAGGATTCGTCTTATCGCATTCTCTCTATAATACTAAACCAAATATATAAGAGTATGATCAAACATGCCCTTGTTCTTGCAATATGGTTTTATACATGCAAAAAATAGTTTTGATATTAAAATTTTCTTCATAACTGGGTTTTTAGTTTAACACTCTCAATACAGTACAAATGAAATCTTTCTTCTCTATCCTTCATTTATTTTTCAGAAAATTCTTTTTAGTGTAGTCTTATCTAGTCTTAATGAGATATCATGACATAATATGTTCTATCAACCTCAACCTCAACCTCACCTGTATAATCTTAACAACATAGAAGCGTTCAATCTTTTAAAGTTAACTTGGAGTCTTTTAAAATTAGATTAACTTAACCTTTGATTTATATATTAAAGAACCAAACAGGCTAAACTAAGCACTTGAAATTTTAAATCTTTACTATTTATCTGTGTAGTAATATGTTCATCACGCTGCCTCTGTAATAACATATCTGATTCTTCTTTCAAAATATGTTATTTTGTTCTTTTAAAATATATAACAAAATGTTTTGTTTTAAAAAAATGGAAATTAATTAATAAATAAGGAAAGTATTACAAGTAAAGTAATAATTTAGAGGTGTACCTTTTACAATCCTTGCATTCATATGCAAGGAAAATAAACCAAATGAAAATAAACTTTACACTAGAAGTTTAGAGGATCAGATGTTTAGAGAAGATAGGATGTTTGCGTTGCAATTCTGATTGAGATTGTTTAACAACATCAGCTCCTTGTCATTGATGATCTCTTATTTCAGGGAATCCATTGATGAGATTTTGTTTGCAAAACATCTGAAATTCCTTTCTCTTCATAATATATAAACACAAAGTCTCAAAGCTAGGATGTGAATCAATTTATCATATTTCGAGTAAATTATCTAATTAGACAATCTTTGTGCAATATCTATGATGAAGTTCCCTAGATCAAGCCATAGGCAATTCCTTATAACATATTCCCATATGTTGTTGTTAAATGGACATATAAAGAGAATGTGATCTATTGTTTTCTCATGCACCTAACACATTGAGCAAGTTTTATCAACTTGCAAGAAAGGCATTCTATCAATGGTATTGAGCTTATTTTTATTGTTAGCCATGGTATAAAGGATATTATTGGAGGTAAGGCCTTTCTTTAAACAATCTTATGCCAATCTACCTTAAAACTTCTTCTGCTTATCAGTCGCTTGATGGTTTTGTTGGTAAGTTTATAGACAGGTTGGTCTTTTTCAGTAGAAAGTGTTTGTAGAGTTTAGGTTGGGGGGTTATTTAGGTTGTAAATGTCTGAATCTATGGGAGAACTATCAGGAATTCTGATCACTAAGATAAATCTTGTTGGGACCCGATCCGGGAACCGGATCCCAACCGAAAAGCAGAAAGTACACGAAGGAAACAAAGCGGATTCAAATAGAATAAATCGAATTGGCTCGAAGACAAACCAAACAAACGATCCAATCGAATTGAAACACAAATTCCGACACCCGTGAACAAAACTTTTAGGAATCACTGTCGCGTTGGAAACCCTAAGACATTTCAAATCCGGTATAATTTTTTTTCCTCTTTATTCATTCCTTTTCTCTTGAATCAATCTCATTCAAATTATAACCATTCCATACAATTCCCTTTTTGGAAACTCATCCTCACCAATTTCAATTCACTTAATTCATCTTAATCATTTCTTATACAATCATATAAATCCTCAACTCATTTCTTTAAACCCATTTTACGAAATTTTACGAAATTTAAAAGATAACTGACTGTATTTTGATAGCCCAAAATTTAAAACAAAGCTAAACGCACTTCTAATATCATAACTCAACAATACCGGCAACATCGGACCTCCGTCGGCATCCAAACATCGCAGAAACACACATCTACCTAACACTTCATTAATCTCAACCATCATTAAAACCTCATATCTCAACACAATCAATCATATTTTCACATGCAATTTATACTCCATGATCAAAATAAAATCCCTTCTAAAACCAACTCATACATTCATAATTCATAAATCAATCACACAATCTACTTAGAACCATAAACAAATCCATAGCTCATTTCCATACACAAACTCGAATACATTAAGAACTAAATACTTCATAAAGGCATTCCAAACCATATACAAATTACAAAACATATAAATGTCGAATCGGCGTCTTGACCGCATTCATCCGATCTCCTTCTCGAAACACGGAGATGGGAATGGAAGGTGGGGTGGTGACGACTCAATGGGTATCATACTTCTAAATAAAACATAAGCGAAATTGTCTTTTCAAACTTTTCAAACATTTCCCATTCGGAAATTTATCCAAAAACTCATTTTCAAACTTTTCGAATTTTTATAAACCTTCGTCAATATTTTTCTAAGATTTTTCTCATCATCTTCATTTGTTTTAAAATCCTCATAAAGCTGTTTAGAAATTTCGTGATTGAAAATTAACCCTTATTTCTCAAATTCTCAAACTTTTCACAAATTATGCACCATTTCAAACATGAATGCATCACATCATAGTGTATCACATATCATCTAACACATCAGTGGTTTGATGTTGAACCCCACACCCCACCCGTAGGTGTTTGCAGGTTATACTACGGCGTGTGTTTGCGAGTTATACCGCGGCATCCAACACCAAGCACATAACACATTAAATGGTTTGGGTCGGTCCTAACATGACGTATTGCACATTCCGCATAGCGGTCGTGTATGTGGCCGTGAATGAAGGAGTCCGAAATCGAAACTCCTATGCCACTAGCGGGCAGCCGGGAGAAGGCTATCAGAGGGAGACCAGTGCACTGACTCATCGGAGGGGACCTTACCAAACCCACATACATATATCAAAACTCGAAAATCATATTGCCCGGAGGCACATTTCGAAAACTTGATTTTCATATCGTGTCACATTATCATTCATAATTTCACATAATTCACATAGCAAATCCAATACCATCACAATTCATCAATCACTTTTATACCGATTCACAATTATATTCAATTTGTAACCATGTATAATTAAAGTATGCAACATTTGGATAAATGTAATAAATGAACAAATGTATCGATTACATAAATAACAAACCCTTCAACATAAAGAATTGGAAAGATTTACCAATTTATCAAAATCACTTGAAACAATAAATCCAATCTTTGAAACAGGTTTTTTTTTTCAAAGCATTTGGCATTAATCAAATTCAATACTTTCTTTCTTTAAAGAATAAGGACACAAGTTTAACTCGTAAATCAAACAAATCTCATTTACAAATTTTAGATGTATCATTTTTCAAGCATGTAAATTCAAAAGATTTTTAAACCTCAAAGCCCAAGAATTTATCAATTTCTCATTCAAAACTAAAAAGTAACAATTTCTTCAATAACCAATTTAAAACATATTATTTTAATTGTCCGGAATATTCGTAGCAATTTCTTAAACCCATTTTCCAAATCATGTCCAAAGAAATTGGAAATCAATTTCAAGAGTACTAGGAGATCAAAACTTTTTCAACCTTTACATACACAATTTCATTTTCAAACTTTTACGTAAACAACTTCGAAAATCATAATGTTTCAAACACTTTTATAAATCTTTTAGGAAATGATACACTTTCCAAACACTTTTATAACCAATTTGAACACTATAAAAATTTCAACAACTTTTATAAAACAATTGCGAAAAGCGTAAACTTTTCTCCTTGTTTCTCCCGAAAATCAACAATAAATGTTCAAAACGTTTTCTTCTAAATTTTCAAAATCAAATAGACAATCATTCAATTACATATTTACAACAATACCTTTAAATATCCAAAACAATACATTTCAAACACTTTCACTTTCGGACATATTCAAGAACACTTACAGGACTTATACTTTCGAAAATAAATATGGTACCCACCTTAAATCCTTAAGCTTTGCATTAGGTTAACATGTCCGTTCCTCAATCTCCAACTTGCCTTAAATGACCTAATCAAAACATATCAATTCTAATTATCATTCCTTTTCACTTCACTTATGAAGAAACCTCGCAAACCTACCTCAACTTCCAAAGACCTCATGTAATCAAAGCATAACACAATGCTGGAAAATTTGTTTCATAAATGTAAAACTTGAACAAAACCTATATAACCTTAAACAAAGCATAAAAACCTTACTTAACATAAGATCACATGTTGAAAAATTTGAAAGCATGGAAATATTTGACTTTCAACTTACATAATCTCACTTATACCTTTCCCATACCTTTCCTATGCTATAACAACCAGAACACCTCTCAAAACTCGTCAAACTTGTTGAAAATCCCTCCTACACAAATCTGATTTTTCTGTTACTTTCATAACACATCTTCTTTCCTTTTCCATCCTTCCTAATCACTCTTCTTTTCTTGTTCTTTCATATCTTACTCTTTAAATCACTATATTTAAGCAAGAAAGGAAAAACCCCAACAGGAGAACCAAGATAAGTTAGAATCACTAACCCACTTAAAATCGATTTTCTTCTCTTCCATGTAAACTTAAACCTCTTTCAATCTCAACTCAAGAACTTTTCTAATCACCATGAATAAGTAAGAAAAGAGACACCCAGTAATAATAACCAAGAATTTGAAACCCTAACCTTAGGTGAAACCCGTGCTCTTCTCTTGGAAACCCACAAGGTCGAACTTCCTACTTGCTCTTCTCTTCTAGAAAGTTTTGAATGCTTCTCTTCTCTTCACGGAAAATCGAAAACTTCTCTCTTTTGTTCTTCAAGAAATGTCGAGAGCTTCTCTTTGTTCTAGAATTTTCGGTAGTCTTCTCTATCTTCTTTCTTGTTCTTCTCTCCTTTGTTTTTAATTTGTTTTGTGGGTTTCTTCAAATAATTATCCAAAAAATTGAAAAAGTAAAAAAAATCAAAAAAAACAAGAGGGGGAAACGAGAGGACAAAATTTCTATTTATACTCTATCTCTATCTCTCTTTCTCTCCCCTCTCCTCTCCTCTATGACAACTTGCATAATTTGTAATATCTTTTAGACATAATCATCTTTTCATCCCTTAATTTCTTAGTCACTGAAGCTAAACGTTCTTATTCAAAAACAACAGATTGAGTTCAATCTCTCAACTTAATTAACTGATTATTAAACATAATTATTACTAGTTTGACATGGTCAAATTACCAAGTACCTCTCAATTCTTCAAAAAATAGTTGATTAACTATTTACCAAACAAGGCCTTGATCTTTTTCCAAATCGATTGGAGGGAACAATTACCAATGAGTTGGGAAATTAGAGTTCTTGGATTAAATTGATTTTGAGCAACAACCGACTTTCTGATGCTATACTAATGGAGATGGGGTCATGGACAAATATTCTAGTATATGGACCTCTGCACAAGCAGAATGAACTAATTGATTCCAACAAACATTGAAAATTTTCAAAAATTGCATTTCTTGAACTTAAGCAACAATAAGTTTAGTTGAAAGATTCCAAATGAAATGGGTAAGTAGGTTCACTACCTGCAGAACTCTCGAACTTGCTGGGCAAACATCTCCCGCAGTAGCCTTACTGATAAAATCTCAACAAGTTTGGAGCAACTGAGTGGCTTGCAATATGTAAACTTGTCTTGCTTCAAACAATAAAGCTTTTCAAGAAGCATAATTAGAGGGCAATATAGGACTATGCGATAATGTTACTAGTCTGCAACTTTGGACACAAGTGCCTTGGGGGATTAGGATTTAAGATAGAGTAATTAAATTAGCTAGTACTTTTTAAGTATAAAATATAAGGAGAGTATTTAAAATGATTATAAATAAATTAAACATTTTAATAAAAATTGTGCACAGTTAGAAATTCAATTTTGTTTAATTTTTTCTATTTAAAGGTCTTTGAACATTTTAAAAATAGTAGAGTTTGTTTTGTATGTATTGAAACATTAAGATTTATCTAATATTTTAGTTAAATATTAGAATCTAAAATACACTTTTGGCATTAAAAAAAACTATAAACCAAACAAAGAAAAATATTACAATTGCTAATTAATTTTAAATGTGATTTATGATTTCACATGGTTTAAGTGATATGCTTTGAAATTCAATCCCCGTGATTCTCTAAAAATGCAGTCCAACTAGTTTGCTTTGAACTTCATTCCCCAAGGTTCATTGGAAATGAAAACTGATTCCTCACCGTATACAAATTATTAGTGTTTCGATAAGTTTTATAGATCATGTGCAAATTAATATACTTGAATATGCTTGTATTGTACTAGCTTACGTCTTTGCGTTCGATCAATTAATAATAAATTGTAATTTTAAGTGATCATTAATTTTGTTTGATGATTATAAATGATTTAATTAAAATAAAGATAAATAAAAGAAGATTTAATTTAATTCTTTATAAGAATTTTATCATTAGCAATTCGGAATCATTTGAAGCAAACTATTTTGCATTTTAATAGATATATATTTTCAAACTCAAATTATTTTTAAATATTTTATATCTATTTAAATTACTCTTATGTAAGAGAGTAAACACTATAATTTTTTATTCCATTTACATTTGTATCAAAATAAAATTATAATTCATATTATAAGTACATAATATTTTTTGAAGGAATTTTTATAAAATATATGCAAGATCTCTAAAATAGATTTAAGCTTTGTAGATTATTGTTTCGATATATGGATTATTGTACATAAGCTCTTATTCATTGCCATGTCCATCACTTTTATCTTTCAAAGACCCGTTATTTACTTTTACAGAGTTCTTTCCAAAATCAAAACTGAGGTATTAATATAAATTCGGTATGTTAAATGAATAACTAGAGAAATTATTTATTTTAACATCAAAGAAATAATATATTAATTTACTTCTAAGATTTTATAATTAAATAAATCTCTTAATATTTTTACATTTTAATTTACAGAATATTCTTAATCGAACAAAAGTTAATAATAGACCTTTCATAATTTTGTTAGTATAAATGAATTTATTGGTACCACATTAAAGAATATGAATAATTAAATTTATTTTATTACATTAAGAAAAAGAGATAAAGAAAATTACTTTTAATTTCTGAAATTCACATTAAAACAAAGTTGATAAGAGGTAGAACAATTCACAACATGAACATCCCGACCCAGCATCTCAAATTCAAACCAAAACCCAAAGAATGACTCGTATAATATAGAAGTAACCTTTCTTTTGTTACTTACAGGTAAAACAATACTCACACAAACTTCGTCGTTATTGTTTATTGACAAATGCACACTTCTTCCTGATTTCGCCTTGGTTGCCTGTGAGAACACTTATGCGACCCATTTTTACCATTGATTCTGCGAAATCCCGCTTGAAAGAAATGCGCCTACGGTTAATGGAAGATTGGAGTGTGACGTAAGCTCTTGTTTCAGCATCATTGAGTAGAGCTGCATCAGATTGGAATAGACCTCTTCTTTTTGATACCACAGTGTAGTAACTCTCGTCGAATGTTTTGGAGCTTCCAGGATCCATCTCAAGGATTGTGTTGGTGTCTCCTGGTTTACATTTTACCTTCAACTGTGCTGCGTATTTGGGATCCAATGCTGGGTCAGTGTCACCTTTACCAGTGAAATTGCGCAGACGGTCTGAGATCACACCGCAATGTCCTATACCAATGGTGTGTGCCCCTGTAAAAGCAAGAACGGCGGTTGCTCAAATTCTGGTTACTTATCAGCTAGCTTTGATTTGGTTCCTTTTAATTTGTGATTGGTCATTACCTGATAGAACCGCCAAGTCCTTTACACTCAAACTCACAGCAGCAAACATTTGTTTTAGCTGTGTAATGTTAGCGAAAGGTGGGGGCAATCCTGTTAAAGCCTCGAAGGAAATAGACATCATTCCATCCCTACGGCCAGTGGGAACAGGCCAGACTGGACCTCCAATCTGGAAAACAAAAAAGAAAAAGGATTCATTAAGAAAAGTCTAAAGACATTGTTGGAATCAACATCAATTAGTTGTATATCTAATTGTTGGAGATTTAGTGATTGATTTAAATTTATCATGGCTGCAATCACTGAAATAACTCCAAAACACATATTAGCACACTATTTAAAAACTTGGATTGCTATGTGTAATTTGAGTACCATCTGAACTGCATCTCGAGCAACTAATGCCAAGGTATCAGCACAGGAAACCACTCCAGGACACTTTCTCTCCAGTGCAGTTTTGACGGCATCAATTACATTAAACCCTCTTAAGCTTAGGTTGGGGATAGAATCTTTCTCAGCTTGATTACTGCTTGTAGAATTTAAAAGCACAGAACCATCGCATCCCTGAAAACATAAACTAGTCAGGAAAGAAACGAAATATTCTTAAAACGTGCATGTATATATTAACTTTAGTTCATGAACAGCTAAATAAATTAATCTTAATCCTGGACTCCTTGCTAGCCTTACTAAACTCACCCTCACAAAGCAATCATGGAAATGCATTCTCAACAAAGATGGAGCAAGAGTTGGGTCTCTAGAAACGAAGCTGTAAACAGTCTTATAGACGATGAGTTCTGCACTAGGGCATTTCCTCTGGTAGAAACCTAGTTGCAACCCTCCGGCATTTGTGAGACCTAGGAAGAAAATAGTGGTCACAACTTGAAGAAAAATCCATGAAACGAGCTTCCCTACAGCCATCTTGAGTTGCTCTATTGCACAAAGAATTATTTGATGACTTGTTTTTTCCTTGCAGTGTGCTGGTAGTAAACATAGCTACGGATTTTATAGCTAACCTCATCCATTTGACTGCTTCATGGACAAACTGTCAATTTGAATTAAAAAGATAAGTACATGCATGAATTATGATTTATATGATGTGGTCAATGGCTTAAGAGCTGACTTGCAACATTTCAGACGAAGATACAGGAATTTTTTTATGTACACTATTTATAATCTTTGCTCTAAGGGTTTGTGAACCTATAAGAAATACTAAGACTTTGGACATTTTCTGGTAGTTTGACCTCATTTTTTTATGCCATAAAAAGGCAATTTGTTGAAAGAATCTTACAAGTTTTTTTAAAGCTATCTAATGGCCAACTTGCACTAGAAATGCTTGAACAATGTTTATCACACGGTATTCCAACCAAGCATATTGACGCTGTGGGCATATGTTATTGAAATGTGGAAAGTTTATTTAATTTAATTTTTATATGCAATTTGAGTATTCCTTTCATCCCATATCATTTTGAAAAGGAATGATGGAACTAAGCAAAAACACCATTTAGCTATCCTATTAGGATATTTAATAGTAATACACCAAAATTTAATAGAATTGCAATCATTTGGAGCATTGTAAATGTAAGTGATTTCTAAATGGTTGTGGCAAACTCACGTTGGAAAAACAAATGATTATTGCTCTCCTCAACTCTTTTACAAAGGATACACCAATTAGGAATGTTGAGAAACTTTCTTAACTTGTCAACTATTAGTAGTTTATCCTTCATGGCTAACAACAATGTGAGGAAGGCTCGAGGGTTTAGGTGTTTGCACCAAACAAATTGGAACAAGGAATCCCACCAAAATGATTTTAGAGAACCAATCTACTTGATTAATTAGTAAATTTTCCATTTTTTATATGCTTCTATATGATGTTGTCTTCTTCAAAATTGAAGCAAGTTTGGCTAATTTATGACCAAAAGGAAGTAGAAATGGAACTTTATTTGAAAATTAGCTTACCAGCCAAAGCTTCAGCAACTATCATATTTTGCCTAATAAGATGTTTGAGAGTTTCCATCTCTTGTAAGTTGTATAAGGGTCCAACAGATAGTCGTTTATCAAACTATAAGGTAGTTGTCCTCCCATTTCCAATCAAAGAAATAAAATCTTTTCTAAACAATTCTCTAGGTTTCATAATTGTTTTTAAAAATAAAATGGTTTAACCTTTAAAGTCCAGATGCTTTTGTCTTTGATGTAAATTTCATTGACCTATTTGTACCATAAAGCTTTCTTGTCAATCATTAGTCTCCCTAATCTTCTAGAAAATATAACAGTGTTCATCATCTTTGTAGACATAATTCCAAGATCTCCTTTATCTTTAAGCAAACATACCTCCTTTCATTGCATTCTAGCCTTTTTGAAAGAATAATCATTTCCACTCCACAGAAATTTGCTACAAAACTTTTTAATGAACTTAATGATCTTTTTAGGAAAGGCAATGTGAGTAGCCCAAAACATATTGACGGAGTTTAGGACAAAAGAAAAAAGTTGAGCTCTGCCAGTAGTGGAAAGAGATGTAGAGCTCCAATTGGAGATTTTGTTAATAATCTTATCAACAAGGATGTTGAAGTCTTTTGAGGATAAATTAAATGTTGAAATAGGATTGCCAAGATAAAGCATAGGAAGGGACTAAAATCGGAAACCAATAATAGCCCTTACACTTTGTACTTGTCCTATGGTTGTCTTAAAAATATAGAAAGATAGAAACCAAATTTAGATCAGTTGATTTTAAGACCAAAAAGATTGTTGAAAATTTTTAGAGCTTTCATTAAAGCAGAAATAGAAATATGATTAGCCTTGGAGAGGAGGATGAGATCATCAGCAAAGTAGAGGTTTGTAATCTATAGTTTTTTACACCTTGAATGAAATTTAATTTTCTTTTTTCTCTCCATAATCCTTTAAAGAGTTCTATTGAAGACTTCCATCCTCGATCATAAGAGCAAAAAGACGCAAGGTGAAATAGGATAATCTTATCGAATGCCTTTGTAGTTTTTAAAAGATTTGCAAGGTAAACCATTCATAAGAACTTTAAAAAATGGAGTAGTAATGCAATGTGAAATCCATTAAATGAAAATTTCAAAGAATTCCATGGCATGAAGAGTGTTAAGGATGAAATTCTAGTCCACACTATTATAAGCTTTCTTTAAATCAATCTTGATGAGGAAACAATCCTTGCTACTTCTTCAATGTAATTATTAAACATCTTCTTCAGCTTCTAAGCCAAGATCTTGGATATTATTTTATACATTGTGTTACAACACGAAATAGGTCAAAAGTAATGTTTTAAAAACTAGATCGTGCATCAACCATGTTAAAGGAAAGGATTAAGGTTTAAAGGTTTAACTGATATTAAACCACTATAAAACTAGTATATAATAAATAAGAAATAAAATTATTAAATAAAATAAAATAAAATATTTTATTAAATAAAATACTCAATGTTTATTATTATATGATGAACCAATAATAAATAAATTACTAATTAATAATTTTCAATGTTCCATTTTAAATATATTTCTTTAAAGTTTAAACATCGATGCGGAAATAAAATTTAAATTCAACATAATGTTACATACTAAAAAATTAGATGAGGATTAGGTGGAATAACCTTTTTTAATTAAAAAACTCCATTCATAAAGGAGAGAGCTACAGATAGCTTGATTACTATATGTCCATCATTAGAAATCATAAAGAATTATAGATCAATACAGGAACAAGAATTAATATGATTATGCTTATCTCTTTCTATGCTGTAGTAGAACTTGGGATTTAAAAAGAAGCCTGTAGCATGAAGAGGAGGATGATGTTGTTGTCCCCACCTGAGATCTATAATGTTCTAGTAAATCATATTTTCATCTCTCTTAACAAGTTCTTTTTTAATTGTCTCTTTAGTTCTATATATTCTTACAAAGAAATATCTCATTGCGACCCTTTTTTCACTGCCAACTATTACAGAAAGCTGCAAGAGTAGACTAGTTAATTGGATAATCAAGATGTAAAAAAGGCCATAATGATCAATTACTTATAATGTCTAGTATTGTCAATCCTCCCATTTCCTTATAATATGGATAGTCCAACCATTCCTGTGATGTAACCATGGTTTGTAGATTAAGTTTTAATTATGCCATTTACTTCAACGTGGTAAAGTTAGTAACTAAATGAGTTGGTCCTCTAGCTCACTATTATTGCCTAAAGTAAACCTTTTTCATAAGATCCAAATCACAAAAATTTGGGCATAAACCCTAATTCACATTTATCCAAAATTGATCCAATTAAAACATGTAATCTTCAAAATTGAGCTTAGAATTAACAAACTCATACCAATTCCAAGGCATCTAAACCAATAAACTTCCAAAATTCACAAATCAAAATTTCAAGTCTTACCTCATCTTTCCCCATTTTTGAATTTTTCTTGTCTCATAAGGGAGCTATCACCTTCTTCCATCTTTTCCCTCTAGAATCCACACAAAATCCATGCTTGAAGCCCCAAAATCCGAAATCCCTAAACTTTCCCTTCTTTCTTCCATCACCGAAGCTTCTCTCATTCTCCTCTCTTCTTATTCTTTTCTTTCTTTCCTCTAAGGGTTGTGACTTGCTTCTCCTTTCTTGCCTTATAAGACCACCACTCTTGCCATGTCATTAAATGAGAACCAAAAGACCATAATGCCCCTCCATATTAGCCTTGTAACTTAACCCTTTAAGTAGTCTTCCCAATTTGCCCTTAAACTTTATTTCAATTCATGCTCACTTTAGGACATTTTCTCACCATCAAAATGAAGGAATTTGCCAACACTTCCTTCTATAGAAATGTTCTTCATTGTCCTAATTTCATAACGCCACCAAAATCATTTAATTTGGTGCACTACACCAAAAGTTATGCTCCAAAATTTTCGGGTTATTCATATGTCGAAACATTTTCCAGCACTTTATTTCCATCCGAAAATTTACCTTCTTAAAGACAGAATTGAAACTTGATTTCTTCATAACAATTGTAGCCCTATTTCTCTAATTTAATCCAATTCAAGAATCACCTCATTTGGATTACTAGAGCAAATGTTATGTCCAAAATACCTTCAGATCTTATTAATCCAAGGCTGAACACTAATCTGAACTTCAATTCAGAAATTGAAAGTCTTAGGGGCTAAATTGAAATTTAATTCCTCATATGATTTGTAGCCCCAAGTCTCTATTTTATTTTTCCACAAGAATCAATTCAATCGGATCTCCACAGTTTAATAATTTCTCAAAATACTGACCCATGTTTAGAAATTTTTTAACTCACTCTGTTTAAATCAATATCTTTCAATATAATCTCAGAAAAATCATAATTTCCCATCATGATGTAGCTAATTGTCTTAGGAATCCAACGCTTTAAAAAATAAATCAATCGGATGTCAGACGGAGAAATTATAAGCAAAAGATTAAAAAAAGGGTCGGATTGGGAACGAAATAACAAAAACAGAAGGAGTCAAAATGGCATACAAATAATCAAAATTTCCAAAATTCATAACTCTTGATCCTGAACTCTAAATTTGACAAATTTGGTATAAAAAGAAGGATAAAAGGAAGTTCTACAAATTATATAAAGGACAGAAAAATCAATTTGTCCTCTAAGGGAGTCAAAAATCCACTCAAATTTTCTGTCCTAATCAACTCTTCCTAAACAACTTCCAAATTTCAGTTGATCATAACTCCTAGCTCCGATATCGAAAAATTGCATGCTTTATGGCAATAAAAAGCTGGGAATATAAGGTAAAACTTTCATGTAGACCATTTACTTCAATTCAGACCACATCCATCCGGTGATTTGCCTCAAAGCACAGCATACACAATCCTACACTTAGAGTATTTTCAAAACCAAAACAAAATATACTTAACTTCGAAAGATCATAATTTTCACTCCCAATATCAAAAAATATCAAACTTTATGGCGACAGAAAGCTCTCAACAGAAGCTACAAGTTCCATGAAGATCATTTTCTCAAATTCTACCTAAATCAAAAAGTCAACTTTCTACTCCAAAAAGTCAAACTTTCTCAATTCTTCATATTCTCACACTTTCACTCTTTATTTCTTAATTTTGAACTTCCATTTAAATCAAATCATTCACTTAAACTTTCATAACCCATACAAATCTACTCAATTTTCAAAATCATCAAAACTAATCAATTCTTTTCTCATTAATTTTCTTAATGCATAAATACATCTATAGCACAATACATATACCAAAACACTCATTTAATTTCATTTATTATTTCTAAATTTCATTTAAAAATCGGGGTCCAACATAAGGTAGGTATTTTATGTATAGTTATTGTGTAATGAGAAAAATGCCTTTTGTGTGTATTGTGTGCTAAAATGACTTGCTTTGAAATGTGGAGATGTGGAAATTGCATTATGAGGTATGACATTTGATAAGATTGAATTGTGAGTATGATTATGCTATGCCTTGTATCATGGCATTTTAATTAAATGAAAAAAAGAAAAAAAAAGCATGAGAATATGAACTTTTGATTGAATTGAGCATGAGATTTGATTGTGTTTGGACAAGAGTGGGACCATTCTGTTCGTCACGTGCATGTTAACAAAAGCCTTCTCCCAGCTGCCCACTTGTGTCATATGAGCTCCGAAAATGAACTCATTATGTTCATGGTGCAAACTTAGGTTTCTCCGTTCTATTTACACGAAACTCTTGAGCCATTTGTTTGTGCGTTTGCATTTTGATGTGTTAAGTTATAATGAAGTTGAGTATTTTGTTTTGATGCTAAATTTCATCCAATATGTTTTATGTGATGATGTATTGAACTATGAGTTATGAATATTGAACTTACATTGTTGGATCAAGATAAGATGAGTATGCTTATATGAATAGATGCATATATGTTTGATTGTGTGTCTCATCGCCAATGGCTATAAATATTTTAGCCACTGAGCTGTATAGCTCAACCTAATATTTTTTTCCCACTTCTCAGTGTTAAGTCAAAATGACTTTACTTATATATAATTTTGATGTATAACAAAGAAGAAAAATACAGACGAAGTAAAACAGACGAAGCAATGCAGACGCAGAAGTAAAACAGACGAAGCAATGCAGACGCAGAAGTAAAACAGACGAAGCAATGCAGACAAAGTAAAACAGACGAAGCAACGTAGACGCACAATAAGACGTAGACGCAGACACAGAAGAAAAATACAGACGCAGACGCAGAAGAAAAATACAGACTGAGCAGAACACAGAAGAAAAACGCAGACGCAGAAGAAAAATACAGACGAAGTAACGCAGAAGAAAAATACAGACGCAAACACAGATGAAGACGTGAATAGAAAAAATAGACGAAGACACGAATAGAAAAAACAGACGAAGACGTTAATAGAAAAGCAGACGCAAGAGTCAGTTCGGGTTAGTTACAGAACTCAACTGATTAACTGTTTACATTAAAGAATCGAAAGCGATTGGAGCGAAGGCTATAAATACAAGTCGAAGTTGAAGATTGCAAAGTTAGTTGAATAATTGAAAAATTAGCAGATTTACATCTACGTGATCGTAAAAGCATTTTGTGCAATTTAGCCGAGAGCTATTTTACTGTAACAAGTGTTCAAACACTTATCTGTGAGAAAGTGGTACAGATAGCCTGCAGAGGCTAAGTGTGAAAGAATTCTGATTGTAGAGACCTGAAGAGGCTCGCAAAGAATACTTGTAAAAGTTGAAGAGATAGTGAAAATCTCAGAAAGAACTCTAAGGACTGGACGTAGCCCACGGTTTGGGGTGAATAAGGATAAATCGCTGTTTCAACTACTCTTACTCTATATCTCTTTTAGATTCAAGTTTTATCATTACTTAGTTCATAAACAAAGTTTTGATTAATCAGGATCTATTGGAAATTTTGTAAAAAAAATTTATTTCTAACAAATGTTTTTGAAAGAATTTTTTAAAAAGGGGAATACACAATTCAACCCCCCCTCCTCGTGCATTCTATATCGTTTTATAAGCATTGTATTAACGTGTGATTCACTTCAATTGGTATCAGAGCCTAGTATCCAAGGATCACTATAGCAAAGTGTGGATCAAAGATAATGGCAGAATCACATGTATACATCGCAGAAGGAGCCTCAGTCACTAGACCTCCAACATTCAACGGAGAAGATTACCATTACTGGAAAGATAGGATGCAGCTATTCATAGAATCTACTCATGTTGACCTTTGGGACGTGATAGAGAACGGACCTTATACACCAGTAGATGAAGATGGCAATTCTATTCCACGAATCAGATGGACGGCTGACCAAAAGACAAGAATACAGCTAAACTCAAAAGCGAAGTTCTTCTTGACCTGTGCCCTAAGCAGGAGCGAGTATGACAAAGTCTACGGATGCGACACCGTGAAGGAGATGTGGGATACATTGTCTATTGCTCACGAAGGCACAAGCCAAGTTAAAGAATCCAAGATAAGTATTCTTGTGCACCAGTACGAACATTTCAGGATGAAAGATGAAGAATCTATTGATCAAATGTTTGGAAGATTTCAAACAATTGTCAATGGACTGAAAGCTCTTAGAAGAACGTACAACAATCAAGATCATGTTCGAAAGATCTTAAGAAGTCTTCTGAAGAGGTAGAGACCTAAAGTCACTGCGGTGCAGGAAGCCAAAGATTTAAGCGTGCTAAAGCTTGACGAGTTGCTTGGATCCTTGAAGATTCATGAAGTTGAACTCGATGCTGAAGACAAGCCCAAACGGGACAAGTCGATAGCACTGAAGGCCGGACAAAAGAATCACAAGACTCAAAGAAGGAGGAAGTCATCAAAAGCGTTAAAGATTGAAGAATCAAAGAATTACGACCCCAGCTAATCAGAACAAGAGTCAAGTGATGAAGACGATGAATTATCTTTCATCTCCAGAAAGATAAGACGCATGTGGAAGAAGAAGTCTAAAGGAAATCAGACTTTCAAGAAGAATGGGAAAGATGAAGCTAAACCCGAGAAGTCATCTGTCATCTGCTACGAATGCAATCAGCCTGGACACTACAAGTCCGAATGTCCTACTCTAAAGAAGAAACCAAAGAAGAACAGAGAAGGCAAGAAA
Source organism: Erythroxylum novogranatense (assembly GCA_029891385.1). Taxonomy (NCBI): domain Eukaryota; kingdom Viridiplantae; phylum Streptophyta; class Magnoliopsida; order Malpighiales; family Erythroxylaceae; genus Erythroxylum; species Erythroxylum novogranatense. Next base: position 39,716,450 of record CM057228.1, read on the forward strand.
AGTATGATGGCAACATGGGAGGACCTAGATTCTTCAGAATCAGATACAGGGTCCGAATCATCTGAACATACTAACATCTGCCTGATAGCCGAGGAAGATAGTGATGAGGAGGTAAAATTTGATTATGATAACTTGCATGATGCCTACTCAGAATTGTTAGAAGATTCTCATGCTATTCTGAAACAGTACAAACTGTTAAAGAAAAAGTATGTAGAAAATATTAGACATACAGAAGTGATAGAGAGAGAAAATATCTGTCTAAAGAAGCAATTAGAGGAGAAAAAGAAAATCGTAGATAAATCAGAAGAGATCAATCAGCTAAAACTAAGAATTAAGAACCTGTCAGCAGACTTAGCCACTTTCACCGAAAGCACAAAGAAGATGAACGAGATGCTTGGTAAATGTAGACATCCGAGTGATAAAACCAGATTAGGGTTTACAGGCAATAAGCCTCATCCTCATAAGAACCCTTTCTCTCAAAAGAGAAACTACATTAAAACTCGTGTTAATCAACGTACTAGTTATATGCATCAAGGAACTCATCATGAGCATGCTACTAACCATAAAGGACCCAGGAAAATATGGGTACCAAAAAATAAAATAGTTTCTCCTGCAGATATCCTTCCTTGGAAGATGCGGCAAGCACCATTGGTATTTAGACCGTGGATGCTCGCGACATATGACGGAAAGAAGGTCTATGTTCTTATATCTTCAGTATAAGAAGGGAGGATCGGTAACTTTCGGAGACAACCAGCAGGGCAAGATTATTGAAATCGGTAAAATTGCTAAAGATTCCTTTGCATGCATAAATAATGTACTACTTGTTGATGGTCTGAAACATAACTTGATCAGTGTCAGTCAATTGTGTGATTCGGGTTTCATAGTCACATTCAACCAAAATCTTTGTGAAATCAGAAACAAAGATGGTCTATACTTTTCTCTGCCAAGAGAAGAAATAATCTTTACAAAATTGATTTAGAAGATTTTCAAAGTCAAAATGTTTCATGTTTTCTATCTTCTGATGAAGAAAGACTAGTCTGGCATAAAAAGCTAGGTCATGTCTCTTTTAAACATATTTCAAAGTTGGCAAAACATAATTTGGTAAGAGGATTACTAAAAATAAGTTTTGACAAAGAGTTTTTCTGTGAAAATTGTTTGAAAGGAAAACAAATTAAAACTTCATTTTCTTCTAAAAATTTTGTAACATTATCTAGACCTTTAGAGCTGTTACATATGGATTTATTTGGTCCAACAAGGACAATAAGTCTTGGCGGAAAGAAATATGGACTTGTTGTTGTTGATGACTTTACTCGATTTTGTTAGATATTCTTTTTATCACACAAAGATGAATCTTTTATGTGTTTTAGGACCTTATCCAGAAAGTTACAGAACGAAAAAGGAATGTCTATAGCTAGCATCAGGAGTGACCATGGTGGAGAGTTCGAGAATGAGAAGTTTAGGTTATTTTGTGAGGAGAATGGAATTTTCCACAATTTCTCTGCTCCCAGGACTCCACAACAGAATGGAGTTGTTGAAAGGAAGAACAGGACGATTCAAAAAATGGCTAGGACTATACTCTGCGAAATGAATCTTTCTAAGTACTTCTGGGCAGAAGCTGTGAATACAGCATGCTATATTCAGAATAGAATTTTGTTGCGACCCATGTTGAAAAAGACTCCTTATGAGTTATGGAATGGAAGAAAACCAAACATATCTTACTTTCATCCATTTGGGTGCAAATGCTCTATTCTGAATACAAAGGAGTTGTTGGATAAATTCGACTCAAAAACCTATCCAGGAATCTTCCTAGGGTACTCATCATCGTCTAAGGCATTCCGGGTGTACAACCTTATTTCAAAGACACTTGAGGAGACCATCCATGTCAAGTTTGATGATAGTTCCCAACCCCATAAGCAAGATGATGTGGAGAGTGAAGGTCCTTCAAAGAACTTAGATGACACAACAGAAACTTCAACACCAGGTACTCAAGTAGACAAAGTTGAAGATATTCCAGAAACTATTGGACTGAAGAAAGACTGGAAATATAAAAGTTCTCATCTAGAAGAGTTGATTATCAAAGAGACCTCAGAAGGAGTTAGGACAAGGTCCAGATTCAGAAGAGAAGCTAATGTAGCTTTTATCTCTGAAATAGAGCCTAAGAAAATTAAAGAAGCTCTTCGAGACGAAGTTTGGGTGTTCGCCATGCAAGAGGAGCTGAATTAATTTACTAGAAATAATGTTTGGTCCTTAGTTCCGAAACCCCCTAAGAAATCCATCATAGGAACCAGATGGGTCTTTAAGAATAAGTTTGACGAATCAGAAAAAGTGAGTCGAAATAAGGCTAGATTAGTAACACAAGGCTATAATCAGCAAGAAGGAATAGACTACAATGAGACATATGCTTCAGTAGCAAGACTTGAAGCCATTAGGATATTGCTAGCATATGCGGTCTGTCATAATATAAAGCTGTTTCAGATGGATGTGAAGAGTGCCTTTCTGAATGGTTTTATAGACGAAGAAGTGTATGTTAAGCAACCACCTGGTTTCGAGGATGTCAAGAATCCAGACTATGTCTATAGACTTCATAAAGCCTTATACGACCTGAAGCAAGCACCCAGAGCTTGGTATGATCGTCTGAGTACTTTTCTCTTAAAGAATGGTTTTAGTAGAGGTCAAGTTGATAAGACGCTCTTCAGGAAGAATTATGAGACTGAATTTATTATAGTACAGATCTATATTGATGATATTATTTTTGGTGCTACTTCAAAGAAATTATGCATGAAGTTTGAGAGTCTAATGAAAAATGAATTTGAAATGAGCATGATGGGAGAGTTAAAGTTCTTTCTTAGGTTGCAAGTTAAGCAAATCGAAGAAAAGATCTTTATCCATCAACAAAAATATGTGAAAGAGTTGTTGATTAAGTTTGACATGCAAAATGTGAAGCCTATGGCTACTCCGATGCATCCTTCAAACCTTTTGTCGAAAGATGAACTTGGTAAGAAGGTGGATCAAACCACATATAGAGGATGATCGGCTCCTTCTTGTATCTTCTGACAAGTAGACCTGATATTCTATTCAGTGTATGCTTGTGTGCAAGATTTCAGGCCGATCCTAGAGAGTCTCATTATATTGTTGTTAAAAGAATTATGAGATATCTTGCAGGTACTACTGATCTTTGCTTAATGTTTGAGAAAGGTAAAGATTTCAGGTTAATCGGATATTGCGATGCGGACTATGCCGGAGATAGAATCGAAAGGAAGAGCACAAGTGGAGGATGTAACTTTCTTGGCTCAAACTTAGTTTCATGGTCAAGCAAGAGACAAAGCTCGATAGCTCTATCAACCGCCAAGCGAGTATATATACTGCATAGTTGTTGTTCACGAGCGTTATGGATCAAATATCAACTTGAAGACTATTCGATTCAAGAAGAGGAGATTCCAATCTACTGCGACAACACCAGTGCAATCAATCTGTCAAAGAATCCGATTCAACATTCAAGAGTAAAACACATTGAAGTCAGACATCACTTCTTGAGAGACTATGTTCAGAAGAAGATGATTAAGCTACAATTAAATCAAGCAGAGTTTGGTGGGGGAGATATCTTCACTAAACCATTGAGTGAAGAACGGTTCCAGAAGATCAGACGCAACCTTAACATGGTTATGTTAAGTGAACAGTCAGGCTAAATTGCACGTCAAGATTAACGGCGTTAAAAAAACAGTGAGTTACAGCTGGTAACTTCTCTGACAAGGAAGTTTTAGAGGGAAACGCTTCATGATCTTTAGAATCCCAACGATTCTAGGGCACGCGTGATAAGACCCTTCAAGTAGCCTGAAGTTGATATCATTGCGGTTACCAGAGAGTTTTTTCTGTTCTTAAACAATGGAAGCAGCTATGATATTCAGAAGGCATGTGGATTTCGAGTCACTAAGGAGGGATGGTATGGACGTAGAACCTGAGATTGAAAGAGCTGGTTGGAGGAATTTCTTCCAGGTACGAGAACCAGTCTACACCAATGAGGTATTCGAGTTTTGAAAAAATGCTCAACTCGTAGACAACACGATTGTATCCTCTGTAGACGATATATTTGTTGTTTTGACAAAGGAGGTGATAAGGAAGGTGACCGATTGTCCATCGGTTGGTGAGACTCTGTCAACCAAGGCTAAGTGGATGACAATGGTCAATATGAAGGAAGAAGATGCTCGCAAACAATTGTATGGAGTGAACGACCCTTCGGAGAGGAAGACTTCGAGTCTGGTCCCAAAAGCTAGGGTTCTTCATGCAATTCTGTTTAATTGCATCTTACCCAGAGTAGGTTCCAGACATTTGGTGACTACCCTGGATGAACAATGTTTGTTCTACCTGCTAAATCGCAGTCCTATTGATTTACCCTTCTTAATCTTTCATTACATGATTAAAGGGATGAAGGATACAAATAGCTATCCTTATGGCATGCTTCTTACAAGGATTTTTAAGGAATCCGGAATCCTTCTACACAGAGGAAATAGAAGGATTGTACCTGTGAAGAGTACTATTGATTCAATCACCATACAGCGGATGGGTCTGAGAACAGTGATTAGAGAAGAAGCAGACTCTTCAAGGAGAACTAGAACTGAAGGGGAGCGATTGTTAAAGAATTCTCTAGTAACGAGTTCTAGATCGCATGGAAGTGTGAGTATGCCAATAGAAGAAAGGAGAAGAATAAATAAAAGGCCTTTGATAAAACTGCCATGTCCCAGAGAAGAGTATGATATTTCTCGAAGGACAGATGATGGTGCTACAAAAAGAAAAGGAGAGAATCTCGTGGGTGAAATCACTAAGAAAGCAAGGAGATCACCTAGGATTCGAACCTTAAGACAACAAGAAGAAAGAAGAGCCAAAGAGCAGGAACAAGATGAAGCCTCTGAATCCATCGCACCAAAGGCAAAAGTAACAAAATCTCTCATCTCAATTTTGGAGGAAGAATCAGCCAAACAGAGCAAGGAAACTGAGAAGAAGAGAAAATTGGAGCCTGAGACACAGAAGTCTCAAGTAAAGAAAACTCCAAGAATAAAGACTAAAGTAGCTCGAAGGAGGAGTTTGTCTACTCCTGAGAAAATAAATGAAGAAATGAATATTCCCATTATTGAGCAAACGGAGGAACCAGTGGAGCCTAGCCAGGTTCAATCTACTCGTGCCAATAATCAACAAGAGGTCACAACAGGTTTAAGCTTAGTGGAGGCACCATTGGAGAAATCTGATAAATCAAGTCTGGTCGTTCACAACTATTCCAAATTTTTAAGAAGGGATAAGTTGAAGATCAGAATGGTTGAGGTTGTGATCAAGAGGAAAACTGCAATCGCCATCTGTGAGCAACCCAGGAAGAAGGTAATAGCTGTTGTACAACCTATCTCAATAAATAGTGACACATGGCAATTGCTGAAGGAAGATGAAAAGATGTGTTATGATGTCTTGAGGGATGCTGCAACCAAGCCATACCCTACGAAAATGTCTTCTCGACCGTGCACTATTTATCCTATCACAAAGAAGACAGTTATAAAGGTTGTACTAGATATTCAACCAAGATATCCTTTGGATATGAATAAAGGGAAAAAGACGCTACATTCAGATGAAGTTAGTGATGATCTGTCCGGAGATTAGATTGCAGAAGAAGTGCGGAAAATTAATGAGGCATGTGCTTTTAAAGAGAATACTGATGGAGCCAGTTGTAGCTACACTGATAAGAAAGAAGACTGTCCAATAAGGGGGAGATTAATCATAGGGACCTTCATTGAATCCCTGGTACAGATAGTTCTGCGTATTAGACCCTTATCTAATACACTGTCTATTGAAGCTGAAGGCATACCCTTGCAAGGAAGATAGTTGCTGATGCTACCTGCTCCTTATGACTTGGACATTCCAAAGTCAAATGTATTCATTCATCCACCCACAATTGCGATCAATGAAGACTATGTTCCATCCTCGGACGCATATGCTACGACAATTGCGTTCACAGGACCCTCTGAAGAGAATGATCAATCCTCCTCATCGTTTGCATCTCAAGCAGAAATCAGCCAATTACGTGGAGAAGTAAACGAAATAAAGGAGACGTTGAATGATCTGAAGAAAATGATGACAAAACTGTTGCAGAGTCGTTGTCATTAATCATTTTTTATTATAACAAATAGGGGGAGAAGAGAATGAGCAGATGAGGAATGGAAATCGTCAAATCTTAAGGGTGTGATTAAAGGAACTGAAGAAGAAGAGGAGCTGAAGAAGAAGATTTTTGAAGATAAGATTTTTTTCTTCTTATACATTGTATTTTTGTTTTCTTTATTGTATATAATTTGTTATCATCAAAAAGGGGGAGATTGTTAAGTCAAAATGACTTTACTTAGATATAATTTTGATGTCTAACAAAGAAGAAAAATCTGAGCCAGTAAAACGACGAAGCAATGCGGTATTGAAGTAAAAGCAGATAAAGCAATACTGAGACGAAGCAATGTAGGCGAAGTAAAAGCGAACGAAGCAATGCGATTTAAGTAAAACAGACGAAGCAATGCAGACGCACAATAAGACGTAGACGCAGACATAGAAGAAAAATACAGACGCTTGAACACGAGAAGAAAAAATATGACGCAGAACCACGGAAGAAAATACGAATAAGTAGCGAGAAGAAAAATACAAACGCGGAATACGGCGAAGACGTGAATAGAAAAACAGACGAAGACACGAATAGAAAAAACAAAAGAATACGTGAATAGAAAAGCAGACGCAAGCGTCAGTTCGGGTTAGTTACATAACTCAACTGATTAACCGTTTCTATTAAAGAATCAAGAAACAAGATTCAAGAATCAAGAAGCAGTTGGAGACGAAGGCTATAAATACAAGTCGAAATCGAAGATTGCAAAGTTAGTTGAATAATTGAAAATTTAGCAGATTTACATCTACGTGATCGTAAAAGCATTCTGTACAATTTAGCCGAGAGCTATTTTACTGTAACAAGTGTTCAAACACTTATCTGTGAGAAAGTGGTACAGATAGCCTGCAGAGGCTAAGTGTGAAAGAATACTGATTGTAGAGACCTGAAGAGGCTCGCAAAGAATACTTGTAAAAGTTGAAGAGATAGTGAAAATCTCAGAAAGAACTCTGAGGACTGGACGTAGCCCACGGTTTGGGGTGAACCAGGATAAATCGTTGTGTCAACTACTCTTACTCTATATCACTTTTAGATTCAAGTTTTATCATTGCTTAGTTCATAAACAAAGTTTTCAAAGTTTTGATTAATCAGGATCTATTGGAAATTCTGTGAAAGAATTTTATTTCTAACAAACATTTTTGAAAGAATTTTTTAAAAAGGGGAATACACAATTCAACCCCCACACTTCTCGTGCATTCTATATCGTTTTATAAGCATTGTATTAACGTGTGATTCACTTCACTCAGGTGCAGATCGAGAAGATTAGTGATCCTTACAAGGCATTTGGACAAATTCCAAGATAGTTAATGTTATTACTAAGTTAGTGGCTAGATTTTTTGATAGCTTTATAAGCATATTAAACATTGAGCGTCCAATGTATTATCGTATCTTGTGTTAAGACTTTGATGTAATGTTGATATGTAATTAAAGCTATGTATGAACTTCATTTTGATCTAAAAATGAATTGAGAATTGAAGAAGTTTCCCTTGTGTTTGTGCTTATTTTATCTTGTAGTTGTACACTACATATTTCAAGTTTCCATAGGGGTAAAAATTGTGTAATAAATCAGGGGAAAATTGGGTTAATCTAGGCTATATTAGACAAAGTAGTCTTCTTGGATCTGTCCAACATTATAAAGTATGTAAATTTTGGATATCAGAAATGAGAGAAATGAGCATTATAAGTGGTGATGCTACATGGGATATATACCCAGGAACAGCTATGGTAAATGAGGTGAATTTGTGGTTTTAACGAATAAAATGAGTAAGGATTAGAGGATTTAATGGAACAAAGTTGGTTTTTTAATGGATATGAAGTGGTATTGCACTAGAAGATGTAAATTTGGGAAGATTATGAGTGAAAGTAATGTTAGAATAGATGTAGGAAGCTTTGGAGAGGTTTTGGAGGAGCTTGGGAACCCCCTATGTCCGTTTAACAGTCATTGGGTCCGTTAAATAGACCTTCTTGGGTCTGTGAGGGCCCCCAGCCTTGCCAATGTATATTTAAGTTCATTAAGCGGACCTTCTCAGGTCAAAAATGGCCCCCAACCCCGTGAATGTCCGTTAGGCGGACATGTATGTCCGTTTAACAGAAAATACATTGTATACTTGCGGAAATTTTCATTTTTGACCTCTAAATGACAAAATCTCACTTTATAGTCTTCATGAAAGTTGTAGATCTAGAAATCTTATTTGAAACCGTCCAATTATGAACTCAATCAAACAATCAAAGGTTTTTAGGGAACGTTATACCAATTCTCCCAAGAGAGGTACAATATGATTGAGAATATAAACATACTTGATTCTTTTGGCAATAACTTCATCAACTGACCTCCAAATGAAGTGATTCTTGAAGCAATAGATTCCTAATCCATTTTTCTACCTCTTCATAAATATTGGTAGCTTTTGACAATGATTTTAAAAAGTTTGATGGAAGTAAAACAAGGGATTGGTTAGAAGAGCATAATCAGGTTATGAACATACTTTGAGTTTTTAGGCATATCTTGAGCTATAAAGCTTTGAATGAGGTGACTCTTGTTTCAAAATAAACTAAAGGTATAAAGATACAATTTTTTTTGAAGAAATCATATTGTGATGCTGGTGATTGGCTGGTGGGGCATGCCACCCCTATGAGATGACAACTAATAAGGGTTCTGTGAAATAACCCTACAAGGAAACCCGCTCATGCTTTATGACTCTGGAACGATTGTTGGGCTTCTAAAATGGGGTTCAACAAATCTGATCTTTATGGCTTGTTTGGTAGTATGTGAATCTTGCTTGAATTGGAATGAAATGCATGTAATGTTGGTGGTGATATGTGTTGGAAATATGTTAATCGAACTTGGAAATTTTCTATGCTTGCTCTTGGTGGATGAAAACTATGGGATATAGATTTATTCATGGATAAATTAGGTCTAGATTTGAAGTTTAATGAAGGTGGATTTATGCTAAAGAATGATGTTAATCAAGTGTGCTTGAATTGAGAAATAACTAGGACTATATACATAATAATGTAACAGTTTCTGGTTTGATTTTTTATGCATGAAAGACAATGAGTTGTGAGCTATCAATTGAATAATTTTGAACTGGAATTGGAGATGATATTGATGAGGAATTATAGTATAATTCAGGTCTAATTGAGGCATGAATAAGGTGTAAGACGTGAGTTAGTTGTAGTGGTGTCATTGAATAGGTTTCACCGAACAGACATCGGTATTTTGTCCATAACGTGGTCTGTAGATATCCAAATAGGGTGATTTTAATTCTAGATTAAAATAAATACATATTTCTACAATTTTTGTGAAGGAATATAATTTTAGTTTTGACTCTAAGGGTTTTGAAATTTGGCTTGAAGTTGAGTTTTGGATTCTGTCACTGTTTGAGAACAGTTTGAAGCATTTTGGGTATAGCTCTAGGAATAATGAACCAAATTGTATGAACTTTAGTTCATTAGAAACTTAAGATATAGACGCAAATTTGTTCAGAAGAAAATATTATCTAGAAACCCCAATTTCTATGTCATAATTTCCATACAAAACTTACTCGAAACCTGTCCTGGGAAAATCTGGAAAAACTAATGAAGGAATTGGATAAGGACTTTTGGATAACCCATCCCATGATTGTGGGAAGCCATTCATGATTGTGGAAATGACATGGAAGTAAAGAAAATGTTCTTTTGTGTGATTTTTCAACCAATTAAGGATAAGGTACCTAACTACGATGCATTTGGACTTCATTAAGGTTTCAAAAGAACATAATTTGATGTTGGAAAAGTTGGTTAAATGTGTGACAAGTTTTGATTGATAATTGATGTTACACTTTAAGGAAAATAATGTTTGATAACAATGCATATAAGCTTGGAAAGAAGGAGTGTTAAAGGAATGAAGAAATTCTTATGAATGCAAATGTATTCCAAAGGATATTAATAATTCATTAAGAATGAATGAATGATAATTGTGAATTATATGAAATATTTGTAATGCTAGAAAAGAGTTCGTAAATGTATGGTTGATGAATGGAGCATGATCAAGTCTACTTAAGGTATTAACCTAAATGCAAACAAGACATATCCAAGTGACAATATGTGAATGATTATGAATTATGATTAAGGAAACATACCCGAGATAGTCATTGGACATGCATTGAACGTGGCACATATATGTATCTACATAAGTAAATATGTATTTGATTGATCAACTTTGTAATGTGAATTTTGTTTGTATTGTATGATGTATAGATGCTGAAATCAAATGCCATCATCAAGATATTGTCGGTCCATCTAGGCAATAGCGTATACTAAAGCGTACTGTGAGTAACCTAGATTTTTTCACTAGGATTGATTTATTTCTGTTTAACTTCCAATTATTAAAGTGTTAATGATCTGATTTTAATTGTGATATTATTGATTCCAGACAATTGATTGTCCAAGAAGTTCGATATTTGGACTGGATTAGGAGTATTTGTGATTTGAATGTCAATAATGAAATTAAATGCTCAACTAGTTATTGAATGCCAGACTTAGCTCTGATGAACTGTGAAAATTGAATGTGCTCATTGACTAAAAGTGACTGATGATATATTATGTGAATTATTATACTCTATTACATGATGCATGTTCACATAAAAGAGTTGTGACTAGAGTAGCCAACGTAAAAAGAGCTTTAAGCTTAGTTATGCACAAAAGAGTCTCAGGCTCAATGTTTAATGAGTCCGGTATCCACAACAGATACGGGATAGTACTGAAATGATCCCAATATCTACAATGGATATGGGACAGTGAAATAGGTGCTCGGTCATAACAATATATATATATATATATATATATATAAGATCTGAAAAAATATATGAAATGTGTGACATTAATTATGTCTTATTGAGATGAGGAATGTTGTGAGTTTGTTTATATGTTACATATTTGCGTATTTGATGTGAGTGAGTCCATCGATGATGGTGATCGCGGCTTATCGTTCAATCCTAAGATTGATCCTTGGAAACCGGTCAAAATCAATTTATACCAAGAATTGCAACACAGGGTGCAACCTCGAATTCGACTCTCGAGGAACCAATGCAGAATTGATCTTAAGACTAGCCTAATGTTTGAATTATGCAAGAAAGCAGTTAAAACGGGGGTTTTGATTTAGTCTTTAAAATTAAAGAAAGCTAAGTATGAAATAAATGTTTTTGGGATTTTTGAAAGGCAAGACAATTTGAAATAATTAAGATTGAAAACAATTAACTAAAGTTCTCCTGAAAATACAGCTCGGGTCATCATCGTTCAAAATAAATGTCGGGGTTTGAAATCCACTAAGTTTCGAAAACACAACCTTAACAACTCGTTAAGTGTAGCATCCCAACCCCGCAGGACCCGAACCCGATATCGTGGGTGATATCCGAGTCCACGCCACACAAGAATGGTAGGCTACAGCAGTCAACTGCAGTACATAACTCAATACACAATTTATAAAACACTTTAGAATCAATCAGAAATGCACAATTCAATAAACAGTTGGGTCCCCTTTAAAACGAATACATTCACTCAAAACACAATTTCAGTAATTACATATCAGTTATACAATTATCACTCTGGGGCCCTATATAATAACAGTTCAATTTAGAGAAAAGCAGAATTATTCATTTACACACAACTCGGAAAGACACTTATGCGACGCCTTAATCGATCCCGACCCTAGTCTCCGACTCCAATCAGCAGACATACTCCGTTAAATCGGCGGGTACTCTTCGATCCCTGAAAATAGTTGCAATGTTGGGTGAGTTTGCGAACTCAATGAGAAACCATCATCGATGGTTCACTCAAATCATGCATTACGCGTATCGTGTATAGCAAGATCTGATAGTAGTCAATTAACGGTCGTATAATATTATACGTACGATATAACAGATTCTGATGATAAGCGATTCTGATATATATATATAATTCACGGTGATAACCAATTACTGATGCCATACCGTAGATTACGGTATGGCCTCACGATTCACGATGAGTCTATTAACGATCTATGGTAATCATACATAGCAATTTCTGATGTCACATCACGGTTCGCGATATTATCGGCGATTCTGATAAATCATGTCAACATGCAATCGGTCATTCATTCACAATAATTTGCGATGAAAGTCACGGTCATTCACGGTAATCATGCGGTCATTTGGACATTCAATACAATTATGCAATGCATATGAGACTCTTTTCCAGTTATTGATGTTATGCCCAAGCGCTTCGATCGGTGATCGATGAGGACACGCGTCGAGGATTTCTCCTCGGGCTAGGCGGTCGATCTGATATTCGAGCTCGAAGCTCTTTTCGATGATATTAGCAACTGGGACACATTCCATTATCGATCATGCATTTATGCATGATATGCGATCTTCGATAATTCAATGTTGATAATTGATGTTGATGATTTACAATGTACGGTTATGAAAGCCCAGTATTACAGTTCTCAGTGTCACTCAGTAATTCAATCCAATACAGTAATCGTATGCGAATCAGTCACATATAATTCAGTTCACTCATACATTTCGGTGGTCATACAAGAGTCGATTCAATGCGGTGAGAACATACTGATTCGATCATGTATATTTCAATAATCATGCAATTTCCGATGTCATGTAGCAATGCTGAATTCGAGACAATAAAAGCATACAATTCAATCACATTCATTTCAGTAATTCATACAGTGAGCATTTAGACAATCAAGAATTTGAGAAACCAACTAGGTTACTCACCTGTAACTTCCGAGCTATTGCTAGAAGTCCCAAAGAATGTCCGTGGAGCGATGATCCAACGGCGCCACTATAACGAAGAAAGTACAACCCATTACTAATTGCCCAATTAAACGAGACAATAATGCATATGTCTCTACAGAATTATGTACCATGCATGTTCACGATTTCAGGTGCTAATACCCAAATTCGATATCCTATGCTCAATTTCAACTCTTCACTCAATTGGATCAACACTGCTTTGGTTCAATCCTCAATTCAGTTCAATTTTCTCAATTCATATTCCTATAACAATTTCATATCCATCGGTCAAATCATCCGGTGAAAATCTCAATTAAAACTCCAATTGTCTCAATTAGTTACTTAGATCACACTATAAACCATAATTAACCTTAAATCTCAAGAATCGGTATCAATTAAATTAAATTCCAACTCTCAATATTTTTCTCAATAGTAGACCTCTTTCCTAGTTCACGGTGAATCGAGAATCACCTCAATCGGAGGTCTACACCATAAGTTATGTCCCATAAAGCGAATATACATTCAATCGAAAACGCCCATACGTCGCGACCTCGCCCTTTCGTCATGACGTAGGGACCCTTCGTCGCGTTACACAAAGCCACGTTAAATCACGACGTGAAACCCATTCGTCGCGACGCAGCAATCCATGCTCATCGCGTCTTCGACCCGAGCTCGTCGCGACTAATAAAAATAATTACATTCAATTATTAAATCGCGACGAAGCCTCGGCGCTTCTGCGCTCGTCGCGACGTGCGACGATCCGATCGTCTTCTTCGATCGTTTTCCGTCCATTTTCTCACTCTAAACCCCATTAAACACTCTCAACTACTCAAATCAACTATAATAAAGGCCATAAATGCTATAGAAACCATTAAAAACAACATTAAACACAAAAACACTTACCAATCGACGATCAATCCCAAATCTCAAAATCACCGTAACCCTAACTTTCTCAAATCACTGATAATCCACTCCAAATCCTTCTCAATCCTTCATCAATCACAATAAACACGTTAGCTAAGCACAATAGGAGGGAAAACCATAAGGAAAAACCAAAGAATCCTCACCAATGGAGGAATCGCACGACCGTCGAAGGAGAAGAAAGGGGGAAACGATAAAGCCTTAGACAATTTTCCCCAATTTCTCAACCCTAGCTATTTATAGCCTTAAGTCTCCATATCAGTCCGATTTTCAGTCTCTAAATTTCAACGGCTCAACATCATAATTTCCTATCAGTAAAATTCTGATTTTTTTTCCATTACCATTGGACAATTCTCTCAGTAATATACGGCCAATCATTCAGTCACCCAAATATTTCCGATCCGGGTATTTTCTCCCGAATTTCTCGAAAATCTCCTATAAGCCACTATAAATTACCAGTCACTCGTAAACTATTCTAAATCAGTCACTTGAACACATTAACTCCTAATTCCTCATTTAATCACGATTCAGTCAGTCCAATCAGTCCACAATTCGATCAGTTAACAAACCAAATCAATTGATCGGTTCAATTCACAATTAAATACGAAAAATCATGAATGCATGTACCAATGAATATATGCATATGCAGTAAACCAGTTCCTCTATGATTAGAGGCCAGTAACATGCTCAGTCAATGCATGCAGTGAAATCCTATCAGTCTGTCCCAATATTACCATAATACCCTTAATGACAGTAACGGGATGTTACATTAAGTCCAAGATTTAATTGATCAACTCGATAAATTAAAACTTGTTAAAACCCTTAGTGTATGGTATGAAATGATTTATGCAATAAATCAATCAGATAATAACATAACCAACTTAACTAAACACAACTAGGCAGATTAGGTTAATTAATGCAAAATCTGACTGATATACATGAGACTTCATGTATTCAGGCACAATATTCAACACAAACCAATCCTTAACATAGATAAAAGTTTAACATCCTACTAAACTATAGCAAGATTCATTCGGTCATAAAATGCAATCTCCAACTCGGAGTTGTTACAAAACCATGATGAAATTCAAAACAATGATCGATTACCCTTGAAGCTCATGGAACTCGAATCGTTGCTACATCTTTAGGAGATCAAGCGCCTTAGCCACGCATGATGCCGGGTGAGTCCATCACTGCTGGAATATCACCTCGGTCCATGACTCCAACGACGAACAGTTGAGAGTGAGTGCGACGAACGATGGAAGAGATGAAGATGGTGATGGTGGGCGTAAATGCTGAGGTGGCGCCGAATCTGCAAAACAGAGGAAACAAAACCTATCAGAAAAATAGAGAAGACGAAAGATGGAGAGCTACCTCGGGAATGCGGCCTTCTGTTTTAACCTAAAATGGAAGGTTTTAAAGGAGCTGTAAGCGGGCCGGGTCGGAACAGTGCAAAAATTTACCATTTAAGGGTCGGGTATCCGACATTCATCGCGACTAATGAATAAAGTTCGTCGCGACGCATAAAAATAGTCACTGTCGTCATTTAATTAATTTATACCAAATTAATTTGTCATGACGAATCAAATGTTGGTTCGTCCGACGAATGGATGGCTTCTCACGGCGTGTTGACTTTACGGTTGACTCCATGTTCCTACGAAATGTAACACATTTGCGGTATCAATTGTCCCGATAAAAGTTATGCAGAAATTAGTATCAAGCGACAACAAAATACCGCAATGTGCAAATTATAAAAGCTCAATACGAGAACCCAACTTAAGCACAAAAATCATGAATTAGAGTCAACAAGTGCATAATTACTTAAGAAAAGCAGGCCAATTTATAGTATAAATTTGGCTCAATCAAATTCCCCACACTTAAACCTTTGTACTCTGGACAAAGCTTACAAGAGTCAAAAGGTACAAGAGTAAAAGAAAATTCTACCATGCTCAAATAATAGCAGAATTGACGCAATCCACTTCATCGTAATTTAACGCAAAGAAATTGAAAGAGTGCTAATAAAACAAACACTGAAAGAATTTAAGCACATGAGATTGAACAACAGAGAATCACTCGGGATATGGTGTTTACGCTCAACTCACTTGTGTTTAAGGATATTTGCTCTTCAATCGCTTAATGCATCTCCTACCATAGGCTTGTATCAATTCTATTTCTCCACTACAAGGACTATCATTTTGAAGATCAAGAGGTCTTTCAGGGTTGTAATGAGCGGAGGGCTAGATGAATGGATGAAGTGAAAGAAGAAAAATATGAGCATGCGCACTAAATGAGGAATTGATGTCAACGACCAAACTAAAACTAAACACCAAATAAATTGAATACACTTTTTTCACATTTGGCTATCTCATTTTGAGATGCTAATCCCTTTTTGGGATACAACACATTATTATCCCTTTTTGGGATACACAAGACTAACACTTTTCCATTTTCCAACTTTTTTTTAATCTAATAACAAAACACAGACTACCGACATCATCTTAATATGTATGCAAATGCTCATAGAATAAAGGCTCAAGGGGCTAGCAAAGGGAAAAGTGTTTAAGGGTTGGTGTTTGGGGAAAATTTGAAAGAAGGAACGCCTCTATCATATCAACAAAATTCTAGTCCATCAAGCTTTGAGTAAAAATTGACACAAGTTCTGGAGAAGTATGAACTAAGCAGATGCACACACAAAGATATAGAAGAAAAATTTTGGCTCGAATATCCTTCCAACAAGGGCTTTGTCCCAATGATCAATCTTAAGTCTTAAAAACTAAAAATGCTACCTTGTTAGCATGCTCCCATTCACTTTGTTTTGAAAACTTCAAAAGTTAAAATTTTGCCAGATTCAATTATCGTTCGAAGAATGGAGAGTATTTTCAAAAACTCAAGTATCAGTTTTTGAAACTTGTAAATGATTTGCATGCAAGGGCACAAAAGAACAGGTGCAGAAAATGTCTGATTGAGTTTCAAATTTATCAGTAAAAGCAGTGGGCCCACAAAAGTATGCTCCAACAAGGGCTTTGTCCTAATGATCAATCTCAAGTCTTAAAAACTAAAAATGCTACCTTGTTAGCATGCTCCCATTCACTTTGTTTTGAAAACTTCAAAAGTTAAAATTTTGCCAGATCCAATTATCGTTCGAAGAATGGAGAGTATTTTCAAAAACTCAAGTCTCAGTTTTTGAAACTTGTAAATGATTTGCATGCAATGGCACAAAAGAACAGGTGCAGAAAATGTCTGATTGAGTTTCAAATTTATCAGTAAAAGCAGTGGGCCCACAAAAGTATGCACAAATTCTAATAGGTATGCAATGCAAAATATAATAGGGAACTAGCTCCTCCACACTTAAACATGGCATTATCCACAATGGCAGAAGTAGCAAGGCACACAATAGAAGCATGAAACAAAAATTGACAAAAGAGAAATGGGGATATATCATTAAGCGCAAAACGTAAGTGGACAAAAAGAAGGATCCGAAGAACTAGCTAAAAATTACAACAAGGAAAAGAAAATAGAAATTCAGCAAACACAAAATACAAACGAAAGCAGGGACAGCCGACTAAGCAGGAGGGTCGTCGAATGGCGGATCCGGAGGGGCAACGGCAGAAAAGCTAGGAGCAGGAGACACAGCCGGGGCCGGTGGCGGGAGAGGCAAGCCGAGGTGGGCCGCAATCAAAGTGAGCAGCGAATGAGTGGCGGCGGCCTGAGCCTAAGTAGCGGTGAGTTGCGCTTCAAGCCGGTGGACGTCCTCGCGCAGCAGAGCAATCTCAGAAGGGGCAGGGGTAACTGGAGTAGGGATACGAGGCGGAGAGGAAACATAAGGAAGGACTGGAGGGCTAGGAGGAGGAGAGGGTGAAGAAGGAGTTGCGGGAGCAGGCTGGGCAGTAGGAGGGGGTGGAAGGTCGCGAGGGCGACCGAGACGGACGTAAACAAAAGGAGGGGCAGGCGAAAAAGGGAGATCGGCAGGATGTTCCGGGACTCGATAGGCCCGGAACAGGTCGAAAATGAGGTGGGGAAAAAGAAGTTTGTGTTTAATGTTGGTGGCTATGATGCACTGGCGGAGGGAAGTGGATATGGCAGAGGCTAGATCAACAGGGCGGCCAGTCATTAGCAGGTAGATATAAAGGGCCTGCTCCTTGGGAATGTTGGTGAGGTGGAGGGTAGGCAGGATATTGTGACATATGAAATGTAACCAGGTACGAGCTTGAGGAAGGAGGGTAGTACGACGGATATACCGTTGAGAACCCCGGGGTTGATACCACTGAGTCCCTGCGGGGCAGAGAGTACCAATGACATCATCCCATGGGTAGTCACGGATGAGATCGAGTAGTGCGATGGGGACAACAGAAGGTGGTAATGCTCCGGATTATGGTAGAAGTGAAAGCATCGAATAGAGACACCCGGAAATTAATTCCAGTAGGTGTGGGAGTAGGGCATGGGAATAGTATTGGCGAGACGAAGGAGAGGTTTCAACGGTTCTTGGTTGAGCGAGGCCGGTCAACTCGAGTTGAAAGAGCTGACCCACAAAAGGGTTGGTTGCTGGGATAAGGGAAATGGTTTCTCCTTGAGTATTTCTTGGCTGGCAACTCGAGTTGCGGTGATCATACTCGTGGATCCACCGGATGAGAGGAAGAAGGGGAGGATGCGAAGAAGGGAAGGGTGCAATCGGTAGAATCGGAAGATGAAGAGGAAAGCTGCTGCTTCGGTCAGAGGCTCGCTTCATTCGAGGCATGATCCCGCACACAACGTTAGAAACAAGTAATTCTTGAGAAATCTACACGTAATCAGCCTCCTTGTCGCGGTTAATGTTCATTCGTCGCGAAGAGTCGAGGTCCTTCCCATTCGTCGTGACGAACATGAGAGTTCGCTGCGACGAGGGAAGTCCTCTTCCATTCGCTGCGACCTACACGATGTTCGCTGCAGCTAATCAAGCACACACGTCACATGGCGTAGGTATGAACTCGTCGCGACGAACGACGATTCTGCGAAAAGACGCGGCGAACAACGCTCGCTATTCGTCCTAAATCTAACAAATAACAACGAGAATGGACAAAATGAAAGAATAAGAACACTTACCTAAGGTCGAAAACGAAGATGGGAGAAGATTTGAGAAAGTTGGGAGCTTCAAACACAAGGGGGCACAGCTGGGAGCGACGGCGAAGGCTGCGGCGAAGGAAGAATCGAGGAAGAAGGAGAGAAAAGAGAAGGAGAAGAAGAAATAAGGCAGGAGGCAGACGAAAAGACTCGAAGGGGAAAAGACTGAAAAGGGCTCCGGACAACAGAGAAGTTCAACGGTCAAGAGGGGCAAAACTGGGCTTATTTGTCGCGACGAGGCAATCGTTAGCCGCAGCGAACAAAACAGAAAAACCTTAGATACGTCGCGACGAATAGCAATGTTCGTTGCGGCGAACCACCCAAAACAGAACAAAATTTCTAAGGATCCTACACAAATTGCACAAACATTCAATTTATCAATCCACATATCACTCAATCTCATTAATCTATTTCATGCTTCATCGAACAAGGAACATGCGGAGCTAACAAGAGGGAATCAATTTATTAAAACAGAAATGAAAATCCTACTTAACTATAGCTATTCCTACTGGATGGGTTGCTCCCCCCACACTTAATCAACACATTCATGCAACACAACATTTCAAGTCAAATCAAATAATGTGCACAAATATATTGAAAATGCAGGAAAAGAAACACCTGGTGCTCACGGTGGATCTTGTAGTTCGGGATGGACGTGCAGTTGATATCCAAGCTCCATGTCAACAGCTTAGGTCCTGGGCAGCTCCATGTCCATTCCCGTATCCGAATAAGCACCTGCATTATCATCAAAATAGAAACTGCCTCCAAAGAGATCATTAGTGGTCGGGGTTAGAGTTTCTGCAAATTCAAAACAAGCATCATCAATCACAACATCAAGCATATTCGCCCCAAGCAAGGAGTAATCCTCGTTAGGGTGCTTCATAGCTTCATACATGTTAAAGCTAACGTGTTGATCACCAACCTCCATGGTGATCTTCCCTTCCTTCATACTGATCATTGTACTTGCCGTCCGAAGGAAGGGTCGTCCAAGGATTAGAGAAGTGTCTTGCACCACTTCAGTAGACATATCCAGCACGTAGAAATCGGCAGGGAACACTAATCCTTTCACTTGGACCAGAATGTCCTCGATGATGCCCACAGGATGTCGGAAGGATCTGTCAGCCAACTGTAACACTACCGAAGTAGGTTTTACGCTCTTAACTCCCAGGGCTTCATAAACAGATTTTGGCATCAAATTGATTGCTGCTCCCAAATCCAGCAACGCTCTTCCAATTGTCACCTTTCCTATGACATAAGGAATAGTGAACGATCCTGGGTCTTGACACTTTACCGGAATTTGGGGCTTAAATAAAGCTGACACGTTTGAGCTCACCTGGACTCTCCCATTCGGCCTAAACTTACGCTTGTTTGTGCACAAGTCCTTCAAATATTTAGCGTAGGCCGAAATCCTCTTCACTGTGTCTAGCGAGGGCACATTCACTTCCACCTTTCCAAACAGTCAATAATTTCTTTTCATGTTTGAGCTCGTTGACCTTCTTACTCATCAAGTAAGAATTTGGAAAAGGAGATCCTTTAAGTTCACTTCCTACTTGGTTACTTCACTTCTACTAGATTTTTCCTTTGCAGCACTTTCTCTTTGGACCGCTTGATGGTTGCTCTGTTTCCTCAATGGTTGATTTCTTCTTTCTCTTGACAATTCTTCTTCGCGATCACTCTCTGATCACACAGCCTTCTTTTCTCTTACTTGAGGTGTCTCTTCAACCTCAATTTCTTCGGCGCATTCTTCTTCTTCAGGGATGCTAAATTGCACTTTCTTTCCACTCCTTAATTCAATTGCGTTCAGGCTTTTCGGATTTATGACCGTGTTGGAGGGAATTGATCCGCTACTCCTCGCTTGATTTTCACTCAAGTTGTTGGATAACTGAGTGACGTATGAGTTCAGGTTTTCTGCCTTGGTCTCCCATTGATCCATTCGCTTTTCCAAGGCAGTAAAACGCGCAGCATTCTTCGAGGAGTCCTGCTGGATTAAGTTTGTGATGGCGTTGAACTGATTAGCTGTAGAGGCTCTTTCTTCCTTCATCAACGTCATCATACCATGCAGAAGCTGGTTGGTGTCCTCCTTCGGTGGTTGTGGTTGCACCGTCAATGCTTGCTGATCTGGGAACTGGTTTGTGGATGGTCCAGCTCCACCTCCTTGTTGAAAGCGGTTGGGTGCTCTTCCCTCATTATTCCTCCAACTGAAATTCGGATGGGATCTCCATCCCTCATTTTACGTGCTGGAGTACGGGTCCCACTTAGGATTTTGTCTTCCCGGGTAGACAACAGAAACTTCTTCATACCTTCCGGGGCAAACAATAGAAACGTGCATCACCGACCCACAAGATTCGCAACTGGGTGCGGTCAATTCAGTAGAAGATGAAGGGCGATGCACATTCAAATTCTTCAGCTCAGCCGTAATCGAGGACAACTGTGAAGTTATCCTATGCTCTAGGGAATCCACCTTTGATTCCAGGCTTTCCATCCTTTTTGTCTGAGCCGACATGGCTCCTACTTCATGAACATTCCTGGAATCACGAACACTATACTGCTGATGGTTGAGGGCCATCCTCTTGATTAAGGCCCACGCTTCAGGTGCAGTGAGGTCGATCAACGATCCTCCCGAAGTAGCATCTAACATTCCCTTTTCCTGATTCTTCACCCCATTATAGAAATATTGAACAAGCTGTTCATCAGGGATTTGATGATGGGGGCACCGAGACAACAGATCCTGAAATCTGTTCCAAAAATCATACAAGGACTCGTCATAGTCTTGCTTGGCAGAATAGATTTCTTTCCTCATTGACGACGTCCTCGAGGCTGGAAAATACTTTTCCAGGAAAGCTTTTCTCAAGTTGGCCCAACTATGGTAGGCATTCGCGACATGCCTTGGGAGGCTCATGTACCACTCCCGGGCCTTTCCTTATAGGGATAAGTGAAACACCTTCCACAGCACATGATCTAGGGGAGCTCCTACGTGTTTCATGCTTTGACAAATCATTGTCAGCGCTTGTAAATGCATGTAGGGATCTTCTCCCGCCAAACCGTGAAATTTGGGGAGAGAATTGATCAATAGCCCCTTAACTTCGAAATTCACATCGAAATTCGGGCAGGTTGCAGTGAAGGGGTCATAATTGACGTCCGAGGTCGTAGCTTCTTTGATCGTTCTACGCCTGTTGTTCCCTATGTTCTCATCGACTCTTTCCTGATCACCATTTAATCCATGATCTCCGTTCCTAGGTTGGTGACCGGGAAATTCTTAACACTCAGTCATTTCTCCTACTTGATGTTCTAGTGTGCTAAGGGTTGCTTGCTCTCTTCTGTCCTTCCTACGCTTCCTTAAGTATCGCTCGATTTCAGGTTGAAAATGAACTAACCTAAGTCTACGGGGCATGCACAAAAGAAGTTCTCCTAAATTAGCTCACTAAAACGACAGCGGATAAAACGAGGCTGAAATTCACACGGTTCGTCGCGGCTCGTAGGAACTCACTGCGGCGAATAGAGCAAAATTCGAAAAGTCGTCGCGACGAATATATGAACTCGTTGCGACGAATGATGAACTCGTCGCAGCCAAGAATCAAAGCAAAGCACAATCACTCGAAATTAAGAACAATAAACCGAAACAATCGAACTAAACACTTAAAGCAAAACAGAATCGAAATCACAAAACACAAGCGAATAAACCAACACTTAAGAGATGCAAACAATGAAAATTAACATGTAAACTAAAATAAATAAGATGCAAAAACAAAATGACTTGGCTAACCTAGAAAACCAATTACTTTGGCTCCCCGACAACGGCGCCAATTTGATCGCGGCTTATCGTTCAATCCTAAGATTGATCCTTGGAAACTGGTCAAAATCAATTTATACCAAGAATTGCAACACAGGGTGCAACCTCGGGTCGACTCTCAAGGAACCAGTGCAGAATTGATCCTAAGACTAGCCTAATATTTGAATTATGCAAGAAAGCAGTTAAAACGGGGGTTTTGATTTAGTCTTTAAAATTAAAGAAAGCTAAGTATGAAATAAATGTTTTTGGGATTTTTGAAAGGCAAGAAAATTTGAAATAATTAAGATTGAAAACAATTAACTAAAGTTCTCCTGAAAATACAGCTCGGGTCATCATCGTTCAAAATAAATGTCGGGGTTTGAAATCCACTAAGTTTCGAAAACACAACCTTAACAACTCGTTAAGTCCAAGATTTAATTGATCAACTCGATAAATTAAAACTTGTTAAAACCCTTAGTGTATGGTATGAAATGATTTATGCAATAAATCAATCAGATAATAACATAACCAACTTAACCAAACACAACTAGGCAGATTAGGTTAATTAATGCAAAATCTGACTGATATACATGAGACTTCATGTATTCGGGCACAATATTCAACACAAACCAATCCTTAACATAGATCAAAGTTTAACATCCTACTAAACTATAGCAAGATTCATTCGGTCATACAATGCAATCTCCAACTCGGAGTTGTTACAAAACCATGACAGAAATTCAAAACAGCGATCGATTACCCCTTGAAGCTCATGGAACTCAGACCGTTGCTACATCTTCAGGAGATCCGACACCTTAGCCACGCATGATGCCGGGTGAGTCCATCACTGCTGGAACATCACCTCGGTCCATGACTCCAACGACAAACAGTTGAGAGTGAGTGCGACGAACGATGGAAGAGATGAAGACGGTGATGGTGGACGTCGTCTGGAGGTGGCGCCGAATCTGCAAAACAGAGGAAACAAAACCTATCAGAAAAATAGAGAAGACGAAAGATGGAGAGCTACCTCGGGAATGCAGCCTCCTGTTTTAACCTAAAATGGAAGGTTTTATAGGAGCTGTAAGCGGGTCGGGTCGGAACAGTGCAAAAATTTGCCATTTAAGGGCCGGGTATCCGACATTCGTCGCGACTAATGAATAAAGTTCATCGCGACGCATAAAAATGGTCACTCATCGCGACGAATTAATTTATACCAAATTAATTTGTCGCGACGAATGGGAGTATTGGTTCGTCCCGACGAATGGATGGCTTCTCACGACGTGTTGACTTTCGGTTGACTCCATGTTCTCTGAAATGTAACACATTTGCAGTATCAATTGTCCCGATAAAAGTTATGCAGAAATTAGTATCAACTGACAACAAAATACTGGCAATGTGCAAATTATAAAAACTCAACACGAGAACCCAACTTAAGCACAAAAATCATGAATTAGGAGTCAACGAGTGCATAATTACTTAAGAAAACAGGGCCAATTTATAGTATAAATTTGGCTCAATCAGATGGTTAGCTCACTAAGTTCACAAAATTCATTAAAATTGCAATGTGACGTTTTAGGTACGAGAGAGGAGACTAGTTCCTAAGTTACTCTAGAAGAACGATTTTAGATTAAGAAATGGCTCAAAGGTCTGTCAGCTAACGTCTGAAGAATAATAGATTGTTTTGTGTAGTTTACTTATGTCATGTAAAACTTTTGTATAAAATCTTATCAACTCTCAAATGTTTTGGTAATGTAAATATTTGTTTTAATGACTACAGTGTTAATCATGTTTGCATTAGAATGAAGAGTAGTAGTTGTTTTTTTTTAAGTATTGTGTTATTCTTTATCATGCCATATAAGAGAACATAACTGCTATAACATGCCATTATCATAGGATATGTATTTGAATATCCTCTGGATGTTTTGGTATATACTCTATGGTAGTGGGGTCTTATACCTAATATGTTTGAAGTAATCAAAGTCCCCTTGGAGCAACATATTTATGAATCCAATTTCTGATTATTCAAATGCAAGAATACAATTATGTTGCTATTTTTCTTGGAAACTATAGCTTTGTGGAAAAAAAGTAATGTTTTTGTCACCACATTTCAGTCATTCAACTCGAGATCTTTGTTTTATAAGTGAGAAATAAAATAGAAATGCTTTTGAAAAATTCAAATAACTTCTTCCGCCTTTTCTAAAAGATGAATAAAAGTAGGATCATTATGAAGCTTAAGTTAAATCCTTTCAATTGTGCTTCTAGTAGTGTTAAGAAGATGATAAGTGTTGTCAATATTATTCTAAAACAGAAGTTTCATCACTTACTTAATAAAAGTAAAAGATTAATTTTCTTGGCAAAGATAAATTGTTTGGAACGCCTGATACAAGCATTTAAATCCTTCCTAATACCATCCTCGAAGCCTGCTAGATCTGATAGAAAATTGTTAAACCTAAAGGGGGAGACAAAAGTTATAGTAGTAAGGTGAGTAATAATAGCAACATGATCAAATAGACCCTGATTTGTGAAAGTAGAGCAGTTGTTTTAAAATGTAGTGAGCCATAAGTGATTTGTAAGGCACCGATCAAGCTTTTTCCTAATGAATTTGACACCCGATTGCTTATTACAACACGTAAAAAAGCTACCGCCAAGAGGAAGATCAAATATTTAAATATATGTTAAACATTGCTTCAAATCAAGACGAGGATTACTAGTTGACCTAATGCATCTACTTTTTCTACTTTGAGAAATGAATTGAAGTCTCCCACAATGATCCAAGGAAAAGAAAATACAGTTGCCAAAGATCTGAGTTGATTCCACAGAAATGCTCTTTAGTAGAAGCTATTGTAAGCATAGATGAAAGAGATGGAATAACCTGTATTCTTTACAATAACCTCCAAATGAATCATTTGATTAAAGATAAATTTTATAGCGACATTCATAAGAGAAGTGTTATAGACAACTATAATTCTGTCATTTGGATAATTAACATGGATTGAGATCTGATGTTATTCCCTAGGCATAACTTTTAGGAGGTTGTAATTGGATTGCTTCACGTGAGTTTCCAAAATCCCAAATATAACTATTTTATTTTGAGCTATCAAGCTGCTAACAAAAAGTTTTTTATAGGGGGCATAGGTTACTCTAATGTTTCAATCTAGAATATTCGTGATTTTAACTCCATATATGGAGTCTTCTTTTTCTTATTTGTTCTTATAATCATGCCTTTAAATTCCTGTTAAGACACCCCCACCTCAGCTAAGTTTTACTTGGGGTACCTTCATCGATTACAACCTACATCACTTATTGTCGAAGCTTCTACAAGTATGACTATAATGTTCTAACTATAATGTTCTAATCTTCATTTGGAGTGTTATCATTAATAGTGTCCATAACCTTTCCAAGTTGATTGTTTTTTTCACTAGTATTAGTAGCATGTGGTGCTTGAGTGTCATTTTTGTGTTTAATCCCATGATTTCCTAATATTCCCCAATTTTGAACATCTTGCCAGTTGATTTCCTGACTTTTACAGTTATAAGTTATGGTTTCCAAGCATAGGATGCTTTTATTTGATCCTCAAAAGGTTCCAATTTCTCATCTAATCGAATGATAGGGACACTTTCTGGTAAATTAGCCATGTATATTACAAGAACACATATCCTAGAAAACTAAATGCTCTTTATCTCAATTATAGCTTGATCCATGCAAATAGGCTTACTAATGAGGCTTGTAATATGACTAAGACCAAAGGTGGTCCAATACTCAAGAGGAACACCATGTATGCAAATCCAAAGTGGTATGTTCTCTTACTTGATGTCCTCCATTTTAATTCCAAGTCTCCATACTTAAAATAGGAGGGGCTTATTGTTTACATGCTAAGGTCCTACTTGAAGAACTTTTTTTGCATCATCTGAATTAAAGAATCTAAATAGGAAGACAACATCACCTTTTGTAAGGATATCATATAGTCCATGCAACGTCCAGTTTCTTATTGTCCATTATATTGTCACTAGGAATGCCACTCTTTGGTCTAGAAAGAAACCAAGCAATATGGAGTTCCATTTATTGGCACCTGCTTTTAGAATTTCTAAAGGAGACGAGACAAATCTATTGTATGAAGATTCATCGGGAGGATAGAAGTTAAGTTTCAATTCAGGTGTAGAATCTATTGAAACTTGAAAGATCTTCTGATTGGGGATGCAATGTTGTTATCAAGTTGATCAGGTAGGGGCTACTGAGAGGATGGATTAAGGTTAATAGAAGGGGAAGAAGAAAGAAGTGTTTGAAAAGTTGAACTCAGTGGTGAGAAACCATCAAAAGTCATGAATGGAGGGTAATGTCTATTAGATAAAACTGAAATAAGGGGAAAACTAGGGGCTAAGAGGGGTGAACACAAAAGGGGAGGACAGAAAAGAGAAAAATTAATTGAGAAGGGTGAAAGAAAGGATTTGAGTAAGGGTAGGAGAGAAAGAGTAATATAGAAAAGATGATGTAATTTATTACAGCAAAAAGTGAGTTTATAGGTCAAGTTGAGGAGACATCTAATACTTTCATCATGTTAAATTTGAATATCCTCACCATCTTCACAAAATTGTAAATTTATAGATGACTAAATTTAAAGAGGATAATAATTTAAAATAAGATCACTTAAAATAATTTGAAAGTTATTCTCAAGTGAGTGATATGTTTCTTCTTCATTATTTTTAGTTAAAACCACAAACTATATTGTTAATAATATACTAAATGAATAAAAGAACCTTAAGAATGGAAGTCTAAACTTACCTTTATTATCAAATAACATTTTGTACACTTCTATAAAATTATAAATACACTATAATTATTTAAAGCAACATATATATTACTTTTTTTACTTGAATCAAATGGAATATTTTTCAAAACATTATGGTGTATAGTCTTCATATCTAAAAAATATTACATGTATAATAGTGTAAATTCCATCAAAATGCTTGCCAAATCAAATTGATGTGAGATGTTCTTATATATAATTATCATCTTTATATTTAACCTTACATGAAAATGTTGTTTTAGATATTTGCATTTTCTCATTAATGTATTCTTAAACTTCTCTTGACCATTATGTGTTAGAGAAAATAAATTCAAAAAGTAAATTCAATTGCTTGTTCTAACTTTTATATTAATTGTTTCACATAGCAATATAAAAAGTCTAGATTTTATATAATATCAATTATTTTAAAAAATAGTGATAAACCACATTATGAATAATAAAAGCAATGTGTCATCACTGTAAAATGATCTCTCCTTTTCAATCATCTGATTACACAAAAGAAACTAGAAATTATGTGGTACATGAAGAAAAGCTAGGCCTACCCTAATAAAAATCATCGAGGGGATTTGTAGCATCCCGTCACCGATGGGATGTGTACAGTTCATTGCATACGTATTTGGCACGAGCATGCATTATAGAATTTGTGTATAATTGGCATTTGTACGTACATACATGTATGACATATTTTCGACTTAATTTGGATAATTTAAATTTGGATATGATTAGGTCATGTGTGAGAATTTGGTCAAAATAGGTTCTATAATTGAATTTGAATTAGAAAAGGATGTTAGGAAGTTGAATTATGAAATTGGAGTATATGATAATTAGTTTTCTATTTTTGAGGATTTATAGGAATTTTTCTGGAATTTTCGGAGAAATAGGCCCGGATCGGAAAATTGATCGATGACTGGTTAATTGGATTTTCGGTTCTGAAATTGATTATCCAATGGCTCGGACAGGTTAGAAATTCGAATTGAGGAATTAGGGTTTAGTCATTGAAATTCGGGAGAAATTAGAATTCGAAATTAGTTTGAGGCTGTTCGGATTTGGACTGGTGGAAATTCTATTAGCCAAACAAGCCTTTGTTCCTTTGATATTTAAACCCTTACTCTTTGAAATCTTTCTCTTCCACGAAGCTTTCTCCTTCTTCTTCGTGATCTTCTTTCTTTGGATTGCTACTCGATTTCTTTGTGCCAATTGCTTTCTTCTTTTGTCATTGATCATTCCTTTGGCTTGGAAAAGAATAGAGAAGAAGTTGATGGAATTTTATTTGGTGATAGCCGTGGGTGTCGATGATCTTGGAGTTGAGAAATCCTTGAAGATTTGAGGTTATAAATCAAGTAAGTTACTTCTATCTTGTCTCTTATGGTTTGATTATTTGATTTATAAAGTTGTTTGAATGATTTAGTTGGTATATTAAAGGATTTGTGAGTTAGGGTTTCGATAGGGTTTTCGGTGATTTTAGGGTTGATTTGGGAAAATGATTGTTTGATGAAATAGAAGCTAAGAATTAGTTGTATGATATGTATGGAATTATTCAGAGTGATTTGTGAGGAGAAAACCTGAATTTGGTGGTGATTCTTGTCGAGAATCGAGATTTTCGGGTTTTAGGCGTGTTTATGGTCATGTCGCATGACGCCACGAAGAACACGCCGCGCGTAACAGAATGCTTCGCACGCCGCGACGTCGCGTGGAAGGCGCTTGTGGCGAGGATGGATAGCGTCGTCATCGCGTCTGGCGTGTGTACGTCGCGATGAGAGATGCGTGAGGCGCCGCGGTGAAAGATCTGATGTCGCGGCGAGGAATGCTGATTAATGAAATTGGAGGTTTTTTAGAATGGGATTTAGGAATTTGATGGTTCAATTATGAATTTGGAGATTATGAATCCGGGAATTTGAAGTTGAGATCGGGAAATTTGAATTTGTGTCGGAAATGTCATAACACGTATAGTACGTACATTATTCAATTCATATGCATTATGGAACATGGAAATTGACATAATTAGTAATGTTATTTATATTTTGATTGTTATAGTGGCTCAAGTGGATCGTCGATCATCAGACGTAGGCGAGACTTCCCGGCAGTAGCTCGGAAGTTCTGAGGTGAGTAACCTAGTTGGTTTCTCAACCTTTATGTGTTTAATTTTATGCAAATATGCCATGTGGAGTTAAGGACGGGTTATATGTGTTTGATTTGATTGATTCCGGACCACGGGAGTTCGGGATATTTGGACTGTGATATAGAAGTGTTGATTGTGCATAAATTGTTCATAATTGATTTCAAATGGTGAGAATTAGGTATATGGGATTCTAATATGATGCATGTATTGTAAAGTAGACATGTGCATACATGCATAACAGTATGATCAGATAAAGGCAGTTGTGACCGGTGTAGCCACTGTATTCAGAGCTTTAAGCTCAACGCACAGGGCTTCATGCCCAACGATTTGCAGAGCTTTACGCTCAACGGATTAGGGCTTTTGAGCCCAATGTTTATAGAGCCTATGGCTCAACGTATATGAGCTCAGCCGCACGGTCACAACAACGAAAGAAAATGAAAGAGTCACATGCACATTGCATATATGAATGATTACATGTGAATTGTGTGAAAGGCATATCGCCTTATAAAGGTGAATTTGACTGCAAGTGATTTCTTGAATGTGATAATATGCGATATTATGTGATTGTCTGTATATGCATGAGTTGGGTGAACCATCGATGATGGTTACTCATTGAGTTTCGCAAACTCACCCAAATTGCGACTATTTTCAGGGCAGCGATAGTTTGACTTCTAGCTCCGGTCAGTGAGACTTATCCTGCTGTGTGTGCCGGCGAGAGGAGCATGGCCCACAGGTCTGTCAGCTGGGGATCTTTTGGGGGTATTTTGTGGATGACTTATGTAGGAGCTATGTTAGTCCTTTTCGGTCGCATGAGATGTATATATATGATCGATGATGTATTGACGGTTTCATGAATGAATGGAAATGAATCTTTTGGTTTTAAATTCTAGCGAATTTGATATTACTGCTTTCTTTGTATGGATGTCATGAGGTTATAGAAATGATAGTTTGGTAGTGCACCCTCGTCGTAGGTTGTGCATCGGTACGACCCACGGGCGACCCGGTGTATACTCTACGGTGAGGGGGCGCTACAGGATTGAAGAAGGAGATAAAAGTGTGATCCATCTCCAGCTTCAAAATTGACTAAACATGCTTCTTCCTAAATCATCAAATGGTTTGACTATGCTTTAGGAACAATATGAGAAAATCAATGTTGCAACTGCTATTGGGTTCCAATCTCTCTCTTGATATCTACCATGGTGGAATCGTTATTCAATTGAATGTGAACTAGAGCGCTTGTTAAATTCTCCACCGCCACTTCTATTTTTTATTAATGAAATTATTATTGTTGTCATTATTATCTTAATTATTCGATATATAACAATAACAACAATAACAATAATAATAACAATTACTATACAATAACAACAACAACAACAATAAATATAATAATAGTCAGTCGGAGTATAGTTGTATTATTTAGTAGGAGTGTGTATAGACATACTACTCATAGAGAGAAAATATATATTTTCAATTCTTGGGAGTATAGTTCTTGGGAGTATAGTTGTATTATTTAGTAGAGTGTGTATAGACATACTACTCATAGAGAGAAAATATATATTTTCAATTATTGAATATATGATAGTCCAAGAATTTTGATAATTAGTTTTATAAAATGGATATAAATTCATTTACTTATTATAGCCTAAGTATATAGATAATATACTAAAGGTTTTAGTATTTGAAATATCTTATATTTGTGAAGTAATAAAGATATCCACTATTTTACGTATGATTTGATATTTGAGTTCAAGTTCATATGATTATTCGTATAATATGTATAAGATAAAGAATGTATTTAAATAATTATATCATTGAACTACAACTAATTAATTAGTAGTAGAACATAAGCCAATAATCTTCCACTTATACTAAGTCAGTTGTTTAAGTTTATTATACCATATCTCCCAGGCTAATCCTTGTCTGTTTGTGTTTGACTAGTTTAGGCTTGAAAGTACTCGATTAAAAACAAATAGGCCTAAAAAGTAAAAACTGATTTTTGGATATTGGGCGTATTTGGAAAATAATTGAAAAGTTGATTTTTTAGCTATTTTACCCAAATTAATTATTTGCCTTGTATTAAAAAGTTATTTCTTTATTTGGTAATAAGTTGGTTGGGTTAAAAGCTCCTTAAGTGTAGCGTTTAGAGTTAATTGTTTACTTAATAACAATATTGTCCTCCGTTTTACTTTCTACTTTTACTCGTGTTTTTAAAGTTAGATTTTTATTATTATATTATATTGCTAAGTTTGAAAGAACATAATAAAGAGGTTAATTAAACTTTTAATTTTTATTTAATTTTATAATATTAGTTTCCATTTAAAAATACCATAATATTAAAATTTTGAACATAAGGAATCACATCAAATTAACATTTTAGTATATAACTACTATATATCTTATTTGTATCATACTATAACTATAGATATTTTAATTTATTAAATAATAAAATTCATATATATTATATGAAAAATACTAATATGATGTAACTCATTGCATCATTCATATTAATAGAGAATTTAACGATAGATTATTATTATTATTATTATTATTATTATTATTATTATTATTATTATAAACTTAGTTTTGTAAAATTGAATATCTAAATTCTAAATTTTATAAGAATATTCAACGAAATACTAAGAGATATAATATTCATGCTCTTATAATTTTTTAAAAGTTATGTACTCATAAGTTATTTTAAACATCAACAATTAATACTAACAATTAATTTTATTAAACATCTTTAAAAGCAGTTGTTATTATTCACTAGTCAAACTAGTGATATAATGAGCTATCGATTAATTGCTAATAGTTGATTATATCTCGTTCATAATCAGTTAAGAACAAATGCAATCCGTTGTTTGTCAAATAGGACTATTAACAATTATTATAAATAGTAAAATCACATTATTTTTATTAAATAATTTTTATTTAATAATGATAATCACCAAATAATATACATGCATTTAATCATCTCTCACCAAAAGCATCAGACGTATGATTAGCTGATTTTAAACTAGGATAAAGAAAGGAGACACATAATTAATGCACTGCAACGAGAGGATGTTTGCACACTCACTTTCTGCTTTCTACATCCCAGTATCTGTAAGAAACCCTAAGAGATGATTCCACTTGTTTAGCTTAAGCTGACTCATGTCATTTTTTCTCATGTAAAGTAATGCCCCCTTCACCATTTCCAAATTACAATTCAATATTTGAAAGCAAAGGTCTTGGTGGATAAGACCTTCAATGTGTCTTTCATGACTGCTTGAACATACTTAATACGTTGAGAGAGAGGAAAACCAGAAAGCCTGAGAGAAATTAAAGAAAGGAAAGGATTGAAAACTTGAAATTAGGATTTAGAGATTTGAGAATTAATTATTCTGCGTTAATTAACTTGGATAGTGTTTTTCATACAATTAACAATAATTAATATTCATGATTGACACATAAAATAATTAAATTAATTAAAAGTACAATTGGATTTTAAAATAAGTTACTTAATCCTTATTATATCACCTATCATGCCTATTTATTGATTAAAATAACAATCACGTCAGTAATAATGTAATATTTAATAGATAAAACTTAATTCTTTTTAATATTTTATTTATTTAAGATTTATTTTAAACATTTTGAAAGTATTAAATTTAAAATTGAACGTCCTAATATATTAAAAATTAAGTAATGATTTAAAATTGAACTAAATCAAACAATTCAATCGAAATAAAATATAAATTAACTTAATTTTCAGTCTAATTTATATTTTTATTTTTATAAAAATAATCAACCTATTAATTAATAAATCAATTTATTTGCTATCGGCATGAATTCATGAACATTGCTTGCTTTCCTTCGTGACCCTTGAAAGATGCTCTCTCGTCTCAGAAGATATATTTCTTTCTTTCATTCTTTATTATCTTTAAAGGTCTTATTTTACTTTCCAATGAATTTTTTCCTTTTCAAGTAACTCACACAATCTATCTAAGAAATTATATTTTTAAATTTTATACTCTTTATATACTTCTTTATATTCTAATTAAAATTTTTATTTTAAATTATTATTATTCAAAATGAATTGCTATTTTATTCTTAACAAATACTAAATTTATTTAATCTCATTAATAAATTATCTTTGTCAACGCTTAGGTTCCTTATTTATCTCTTTATACGTTAATTAAAATTTTCAAATTATTATTGTTAAAAATTATTTATTATTTTATTATGAAATTGTTTTATAAATTCAATTAGTAATTAGTGTATATAAGTAATTTTATTTAATATAATTTAAGAATGTGTTTAAAATAATATTTAAAATATAAAAAGTCTATTTAAAGGATATTAAAAAAGTTAAAAAAGTTAGAATCTTTTCTGTTGAGTTTCTTTAATCATACTTCAACTTTTATGAATCTTTAAATAAATGATAATAATAATAGTTAATAATAATTTATTTATTTATTATTATTATTATTTATTTAAATATTCATAAAATTTATTTTTATTATTAAAATTTATGTCTGATTCAATCTTAGTTTTAATTATTAGATTTACTATTAGTTTATTATATATTAATAGGCATTACTAGTGCATTTTTATTTCAATAAAGTATTTATTTTATACTATATTTTTACTTATTCTTATAATTTTTTATATTTATTATATACTAATTTTTATCGTAATTTAATACCAGTTGAACTTTTAAATCTTAAACATTTTTTTCACTGTTAAATTCTTCGTCCTGTTTTTAAAACATTGGAATTAAGTCGGATGTTGATGAAAACATTAAGGTTAAAAATGTATTTTTTACTATTAGTAGCATATGAACCTTTATTCTTCTGTTTAGGTCCTTTAGGATCAAGGTCAAAGTGGTTGCTTTGAGGCTCCTTATCTAGAAATAAATTGTACTAACTCTTTATGAATATACACTGTAGATGGCAACAACTCATCTTCCATTCATGTTATTCACATGGTATTGGCAGGCCACACTTTCTTTCTCCTATGTTATGTTCCAGCTTAGAGGTGCCCACAGCCCATTAATGTTATACATATGTCTGTGTATAATATAGGAAATAGGTAATTGATTGGTTGATAGTCGCATCTCATCTCGAGAGTAGATGGACTTGAGATGCTCTTGAGGCGCCTTGTCTTGCTGACGAATAGGCGCTTAAAGTGTTTGAGTTATCTACTTACATCAAATGTTTACGCTTATTAAACATTAATTAACCTGCTTTCAGTTGTTTTAAGATCTAAAAGGGTGAGATCAAAATGAAGTCTTTTCAGTGTGATTATCTAAATAAATATTAACAAGTAATTAGTCCATTATTTGAGATGACAAATAAATATGAGTTTGTCAGTTTGACCATGCTCAATTCCATTTAAAATTAACGAATTAAATTTAAATTAATTAAATTTTAGATTAAATTTATATTTATATTTTTAATTTTTAAAGTTTAGGCTGAGCTGGAATTCAAAATTTATGATCCAATTTGACATATTTATTAAAACTAAAACTTGTCGAATACCCTAATTTCTTCTTTTCTCTGTGCCTACTAAAACTTGTCGAATACCCTAATTTCTTCTTTTCTCTGTGCCTCCATACCATATGCTGTTGTTCTTTTCGCTCTACTCGCATTCTCTCTTATTCCTTTTTTTTTTCTTATGAAATTTTGTTGTAACCTCCACCAACAACAAACCCATCAAAGAGAACAATAAAATAGCATTGGTGACCTTCAATAACAATAAAAATCATCTTTCAAAAACTCCAATCGCTTTGTTACTCTACTATCCACTCTTCAAAATCTCGATCCGTCCATTTCTCATGAGTACTTTTTTTTTTTTGAGTTATTAAAAGATTTTTTATCGAGAGTTAATTGAGTTTTGAAATACTATTTTGAACTGGATCGAATTAAGCTTCCGAATGATCAAGAGGGATAAATAATGAAGCATGGAATGACTCTTGGTTAGCTTAGGTTAAGTTAGTTATCCGGTGCTCCAAACTTATAACTAATTTCAAACCGTCCAAAATCCAGTTTCAAACAGCATAAATCAAACCCTCATCGAGTATCTAATGCTTCACTCGAAACTCAAGCCACCTCAAATCCAAATAATCCAACTTGATGCGAATCCTATATACTACAAGTATGGTGGTCCAGATCCACGAGACAACGCACGAAGAAGAATAGCTCACGCGTCGCCATCCCATACTTCTTCTGCTGACGGATACCCTACCTGGCAGAGAAGCGGACAAGAATGAGCGGCAGATATAAAAAGCGTCCAGCACCGACAATCCATCTAAGCAATGGAAAGCACTGCATTATATTAAAACCTGGCAAAACCAATAATTTTATTTATATGTACATGAAAAAAGTAACAAATCATCACATATGCACTTGATGACCGACACCGACACCGACACCGACACCGACACCGACACTTCATATTGACGCACAACAAGATTTAATCTTACAGAAACAGGCTTTAACACTTGTCATGGAAACAAGAAAAGGATTAAAATTGAGACATCTCGGGACACAATAACTTACAACACCCTAGTTTATAGAAGACCTAAAAGAGCATACTGTACACCCACGACTTTACATCACTATCTCCGGCTTCAGAATGCTTGATTTGATTTCTTTGTGAGGCAAAACCACGCCTCCATTGCTGTAAATTTCGTCACAAACATGGACGTCTTCTCCAAGGATTGTCATGTTCTCTACGCGGGCCCACTGCCCAACCGTGGAATGCCAGCCTATTATGCTACTGGATATGCAAGCATGTTTCTTGACGCGCACACCACGCATCACTGTGCAGCGAGACAGTCTAACTCCCGACTCAACAACACAACCAGGACCTATTGCAACATCAGGACCGATCAAGCATCCCTCACCGATCTTGGCAGTCTCATCAACTAAAACATTTCCCACAATATGCGAGCCAGTTGCCAACTTAGTTGAACATCTCTTTCGCAGGGAATCCAGATACAGTCTCAGTCCTGTAATGTAATCCTTTGGCTGTCCAATGTCCATCCAGAACCCAGGAAGGACCATTGCATACAGCTTCTTCTCACATGCAATTTTCGGGAAGACTTCTTTCTCGATTGACGTAGGCCTTAGCTCAATTCCATCTAGAACCGATGGATTCAACAGATAAATTCCAGCATTAATTTTGTTGCCTACAAAAATCTTTGGCTTTTCAACGAACTTCTCAACTCTCCCTGTGGATTCTTCCATAACTACAACACCATACTTTGATGGCTCATCCACCTGCAACAAAATAAGAATAAATTTTTTATCATTTCCAGCATCGTCAAGGAACCAGATGAAAATATCATGATAAATGGCTGGGAGAAAGTGTTAACCTTAGTAACCATTATGGAAGCCTCTCCTCCATGTGCTTTGTGAAATGCAATCATCTCTTTGAAGCCGTATTCACTGATGACGTCACTGTTCAGAACAAAAAAAGGTTCTCCGTTTTCATCAATCAATTTGTCACGAGCAAGAGCAAGAGGTCCAGCAGTGCCCAGTGGTTCGGTCTCTTGTGAACATGTGATCTTAATCCCAAGCTTTGTCTCAAATTCTTTCAAGAAGTTTAGCATCACCTACACAAATCAGGAACAAGGCCTCGAGTAAATTACCTCAAGTCGCCTGAGTGGTCCACTCATTAATTTGACTTGATGTTTTAAGAAAAAGTTGGCCATTCCTTACCTCTGGTTGATAGTTAATCGCCAAAACCACTTCGGTTACTCCAACTGCTTCAAGAGCTTCTATCTGTAAAGGTGATTAGCAAACATCAGTTCAGAGTTTGAAATTGAGACGCAAAAAGCTTCAAATAAAATAATAATGAATAATCAATGATTGTTTTCCCCAACAATTTGGAACTAAACAAAACAATATCAATTACTAGTTACTACCCATATTTAAACACAAAAGAAAGGATTGACTTTCGTAAACCCTTGTATACAGGACTTAGAGACTATTAAAGAGAGAGGTAAAAGATGTACCTGATGGAGTATCATAGGTTTGTTGGCAAATTCAACAAGTGGCTTAGGCACACTGAGAGTCAACGGCCTCAACCGTGTTCCAAACCCTCCGACAAGAATCAACGCCTTCATGTTGAAATCCTTCTATCTTCTCCTGTAATAATCATGGCCATAAAGTAAATACAAGTTTATCACACCACCATCAAAAACTAGACTCACAAACATGAGGAAAGCACAAGAACCGCTAAAATGCTCCTACGTTCACAATATCGCAAGAAACTGTATAGCGGTGGAACAAGAACAAATGCGAATGCAGGAATCAGAGGAAAATGTCAATTACAGAACAATTAGAACAAGGCAATGGACACCAAAGAAACTTTACATACACGTGTACATAAAGTAAATCATTACTTGGAAACTATAAAATATTCATAGGACATGTAATAGTCCTAATTATGGCTTCGACAAATTCCGTAGCAATAGTGACATGTAATCAGAATATGACACTAATTATGGCTTCAAGCGATTGACAGCCATTTGATCCTATCTTTGGGTTTTGATTCTTTTAAAAAACTAAACAACATGGATCAGACAACTGCGATGTCATGCGAGTCCTTTCTCATTTTCCTAAACAGACATCTAATAAAAAATGGAAGACAGAAACCACTTAGCACTCAAAAATTGATTGAGGAGGACAAGATCCAAACGTTGAACAAGCCAAAGCAAGCAAAAACTCCAGAAAATTCAATCTCGATCAGTACAACACGACTATGCTAATAAAAAATTTGTAACTCACCAAGTAGAATTCTAAGCAAGATAAATCGCAGTTTCAAAAATTGATGTCGATCGGAGTAGTTAACGGATAAACCAAAACGGACGTAATTGAAAACGAGCAAAGGTGTTAATAAAGACAAAACAGCCATATCATTGCCAGATCTAGCCAAGCAAGCAGAATTGGTTCCTTAAACCAACACGAAACTGAGACAGAAAAAGAAAACTCAAGATGATAACAAAAGTTTGAGAAAAAATGAACAACAAAACATTTAAAAAAAAATAAATCTCGCTAAAAGAAGAGCACCAAAACACTCGCAAGATAGACAATGTCACACATTGTCCCATCTTGAAAGAGATACAAATCAAAAAGGTCATGAACATTTGCGCAAAGTGCTCTAGAAATTCCAAAGCCAACGAATCAGACGATCGACAAATGATTACCTTAAATATCAATGAGAACCAAAACCGGAAAAGAATAGTCAACTAGAGTCGGAATCGGAATCCGAGCGACCCGGGGCGTCGGAAACTGAGTCGACTCGGGGCGTTTCGCTCCGTTTCCAAATCTGAAGTGCACCAATGAGGCGTTGGTTAAGGAAAGCTGATAGGCATTTGTTTTTATAGTACCAAAAAGAACCAGTAACTAACTTAAGATTGGCGGAATCGAAATAAATTATTAAAACAGGATTGAGTAAAAAAAAAATTGATGCAGAAGCTTTCCTTAGAAAATGGCTTTTAACGTACAGTTCTGGTGGGGGAGGTCTTTTATTAATAAATAATATGGTGGAAGATTCGGGGTTGTTTCGAACTTTGGCTTATAATCATAGAGTACCAATCAGATACGAATCAGACAGTGTGTTCTTTCGCGGGTTCATTACCTTTCCTGTTTTTGACTCATCTCTTCCATCAAATCTCAATTGCCGTACAGTAAGTTTTAGACAAAGTAAAAAATTTCCATGCAACATTAAGGGTCACTTATAGTTTGCAAATTATTATTCCCATCTTTTTATCCATTTTCATTTTTCCAATCGCTCATGGTATTAGAATACTTAATGGTGTGGTAATAACGGAGTTAGGCAAAAAGAAGAAGGGTCAATGCTAGTATTTAATTTATAAAAAGGGCATTTTACTATTTGAATTAAAAATTAATTTTTAAATAAAACATTTTTGATTTAATTTGTACAATTTTATTCCATTTAATTGCTTCGATCACAAATAACAAGTATTTGGAAGCTGCATTTATGTGAGAGATATTGTATATATTTCTTAGCTTAAAAAATCGAAAATTGATGAATAATCTTTTTATGAATTAATTTACTCTTCAACTTAATTGTTCCAGAAACTAAACTAATACAATTATGCAAATGTTGTACTTCTTCGATTACAAATGTGCTTCTTCCTTTTTTCTTGTTGATTTCGGCACCTAAATGTCCAATAACAGGCAAGTGCAACCTCGCGAAGAATTGTTGGTTTCAGACCCGGAACATGCATGATGATATTAATATTGAATTGAAGCGTTGTCCAAGCCACAATAAGAGGTCTAGCCCACTTCCTCTCACACGTAACTTAAATTTGAGGCTTTGTGAATATAACGTTAGCTAATAAAGCGCTTTTGACTTTTCCTATGATCTCCGGGACAATAATTATGAAAACGTCCACAGAATGAAAGACCAAATTCCGTCCTAAAAACTTCTGTTTTAAAATTTGGACCGGACCGGTCGATCTGACCGGTGTCGATCGGTGATCCGGTCTGATTGATGCTTCAAAATCGGTTACAAATTAACCCAATCGAATAGCCAAACCCATTAATGATTGGCCATTTGGACATGTCGATAATTATTTATTTTTTATTTTTGAATTTTAAAATTTTTAATATTATATATAATTAAATATAATTATCAGATAACTATTACGTCGTCAACAGTTGCTCGAATTGGTTGAGCCGAAATCGAACCAATCAAACCAAGAATCAAGAAACCACCGATTCGATGATCGGTTCGGATTTTAGAACATAGCCAGAAACGGAACAACTCGCGTTGAAATTGAAATTCTGGGGTAGCATTGACTTTGACAATGTGTCATATGTAGTAATTGAAAAATCGTGAGTATTAATTAGCTTACGATTATTCAAATCTGAAGATTGTTTGGGTAGCCCTAGCGAATGACTGTGTTTTGATTAATTTCCATTTACTTCCATTTATCGGTATCTTATATTCCCTTAAGCTTTAAGTTACAGTCAATTACAATTGCACGGATTGGCTCTCTTGAAATAACTACAAAAAGGTAGTTATACAAAGAACGAAACATTATATGTATATACATCTGAGCGTATAGTTTTTATTGAGTGATTCTTCTACCACCCGTGATCGGTCGGCTATCAGATTCAGGTGATCCGTAAAAATCGATTCCCAATTGAATCAGTGAGAACCGATAAAAATATATCAATTAACCGATCGAACCGGTCCGATTCAACCATTAGTTCAATTTTTTTTAATATTCTTTATATTATTTGATATATTTTTCTTTTTTAATATTATTAATATTATATATAATTAAATATAATTATTGCATAATTATGACGTCACACCGATTCGACCGATGGTTGAACCGATCAAATCGATAATCAATAAGGTCTCTTGTTCGATGTCTGATCCGAGTTTCAAAACCTTGATCAATAGTATAGAAGGTAACAAGAAGATCTCTGCAATTAAGTTGGTTACAAAAGTTTTTTAACCGGTGGAACTACAACAAAAATCTAAGTACGTGATTCTTTATTTTATATGCATATAAAACGATTATGTTTAACATAATCTACGTGATGATGTTCTATAGAATGTGAAATATCTAATATTGGTATCAGAATCAAGGTTGTGTTTGTTTGTTTTTTATGCATGTTAACATCGAGATATAACAATCTGTGTAAAACTTTGGCATTATTCACGAAAGCATGACTTTGGGTGTTTTTTCAAATGAACAACATCATTGTTAGATGATGCATGCAAAATTGATAATGCCTATACTGCATGCATTGGTAAACATGTCATGCATCTGGAAATTGCTTAGTAACATCCAAAAACATGTCTACAAAGTGTGGTTTTGGATGTTTTGGATTAAAAGTTTTTGTTTTGTTACAGTTTTTACATTGTTTACCAAAACAAGAATCCAAAGATAACGAGAGAAAAAAAAAGAAGTAGATTAAAAAAATAGATCAGATACGCAGAGAAGAGGAGCAAGAAGACATCTTCTTCTTGAAAATTGAATAAGACAACGTGTGCCAAGGAGAAAGACGAGGGACGTGGCCTTTTTACCAATAAACATAATTTATCATTGGATAAGACAACATGTGCACACATATATATTTTATTAAGATTGAAAGCTTAGGCCTTAATAACTACATTAAGGTAGAACTAAACCTTAAAATATATATATTGATGTTTAAATTAAATGTAACATGGATGTTTAAATTAAATGTAACATAAAGAATTAGAAATAAGTTTTCTAATTTACCC
This sequence comes from Erythroxylum novogranatense, assembly GCA_029891385.1. Classification (NCBI taxonomy): domain Eukaryota; kingdom Viridiplantae; phylum Streptophyta; class Magnoliopsida; order Malpighiales; family Erythroxylaceae; genus Erythroxylum; species Erythroxylum novogranatense. The sequence continues at coordinate 39,758,366 of CM057228.1, forward strand.
AAACTAATTAATTTTGTTAAATTAGCTTTAAATTAAAATAAAACAAACTGGTTTGTTTTGTTAAAATAAACTTATTTATTTTCGTTGAAGTAAAATTAGAAAGGGTTTTATTAGAAATTAGTTTTAATTAAAACAAGATAAATTGATTAGTTCAATTATAATTTAAATTAGAAATAAGTTTATAATTTTATTTGAATTATTCATATTTAAATATTAGAAATAAGTTTCTAGTTGATTACAAATTAATAGCGTAATTTTAATAGTTCAATAAATTGCTAATAAAATTAAATTATTTCCATAATATGAGCAGCAGTTCACTACGTGTTAGACAAAATAATTTGTTTATTTTGTGAACTCTTCTGATTCCTGAAAATTTGTTCTTCAGGAAGATTGTAACACTCCATTCCCATCTGACATATGCACGTGCGTCTATCGGATACACGTGTACATACCTGATAGAAATGACATGTTAAGTATCTTACCTTTACTGTAAATAACATGACATCATAAACTAAACTATCGTTTACCCATTTTCTAAAACTCAAAATGTCATCATTTTATATGAAAATCCATAATTTATATTGTTTCATATAACACAATATCATCTATGTTTTATAATATTATCCTATGAACATAAACAACTCAGTATACACCAAATACAATAAACATGAAAGAAATAACTAAGTCCTCAATCTCAGTTGACCGACCTCTTAACCAAATCTGACTGTAACAGTTGTACAAAATATACTTCTACGAAGTCTTAGAAGCTAGGTCGTCTCACTCTCAAACCTAAAAAAACAACAGTGCAATTTTGATAAGTTTTGCCAACTCAGCAGAGTAACCATCCTCGATAGTTCACTCATGTCATAAAACAAGATCAATTATAGCATGTAATCATACAGCTCAACTCCATTTGACAAGTATCAAATACTATCACAGATAAATCATTTCTCAACTACACAGTTCAATCATATAACAACATTCACACAGTTCTGTAAATCATTCAATGAATTCAAATTATATGCGAATATGACATGTATGAGATTCACATTCATTGTTATATTGTTGTGACAGTATACTTTTATAATATTCCGAATTATCGGGCTCAATCAATCAATCTGTGACATTGATCATAGTGAGCCATAGGTTCGAATTACATATGCGGGAGTTTAAAGTTCTTATCAGTAACAGTTCAGTAGCAACATCAGTCACAACTCATTTATATTACATGCATTAGAATAAAGTGCATGCCACAATTCGAGATACAACCTAGGGTATAACATACAATATCTATTTAAGGACTCATAAGTCTCAAGATCAATTTATTAATCGAGATATACTCTTAACATATTTATGATAATGTGCTCTCGTCGTATGCTGGTCACACTAATTATTAAATAAGTATGAGCATTGCAGAGTTTATTTTTAATGAGATTAAACCTATCATATGTAAGTGGGAGATAATGACTAATATACACCTATGAAGGGTATAATAGTCAATGCTCTTGAAATAACTACAAAAGGTAATTATATGAAGAACAAAACGTTACATGTATATACATCTGAGTGTATATTTTTTATTGAGTGGTTCTTCTTCCATCAAAAGTACAGTAGGTAACAAGAAAATCTCTGCAATTAAAGTTGGTAATAAAAGTTCTTTAACCGATAGAAGTACAACAAGAATTCAACTACGTGATTCTTTGTTTTATATGCATATGAAACTATCCTATTTAACATAAGTTACATGATGATATTCTATAGAATGTGAAATATCTAACGATTCAAATTTGAAGATTGTTTGGGTAGTCGTGGTGTGAATGTAGAATGACTGTCTCTTTTGATTAATTTCCATTTACGTCCATTTATCAGTATCTTATATTCACTTAAGCTTTGAGGTTACAGTCAATTACGATTGCACAAATTGGCTCTCTTCACTGCACTTATGAAGTACAACGTGGGTTAAATTTAAATGAAACTGGGTTACAATGCATTTTCCAATCTTGGCCTTTAGCCTATATAAATATACAGTAAAACCTCGATAAATGAATATTCGATAAATTAATAATCTTGATTAAATAATAATTTTCTCCGGTCCCGACTTGGACCAATGGGATAAAATAATAATCTCGCTAAATGCATAAGATAATAATTTTAAAAAAATTCCTTGAGGCCCATTGAAAATATAAAATAATAATTCATTAAATAAGTATAAAAATTACATATATAATTCATAAAATAAAGCACTTCCTAAACAATTTTTATTTCAAATTTTATGCTTTCCTAAAATATGAATCTATAGTCAATTGATTCTTCTTTTCATATGAACTGAATCCAATTTCATCTTTAACTTTTTGGAGGGCATAAAATACATTCGACACATTCTTCTTATTTTGAAGCAAGTAACTTTTCAAAGTCTTTACAGCAAGAAAAGTTTCTTTTGGAGAAATATGTGGTATAGCGTTACTATCATCTGGATCTTGATTGTCATCATCTTCCATACCTATTACTCCTTGAATAATTTCTTCATCCGTAGGCGATTCCATTAAAGCTTCATTTTCACTAGGATAATTCAGAATCTGCTCTACATTCATGACATTTCTATAATGTAAATTAGAAATAACTTCCTCTAATCTTTGAATGCCTTCAACATCACTAGTTTCTTCTTCTATAAGCATACCTTCCTTGGATCGAATTTTGCAATGTCGAAAACAATTTGCAATAGTTGTGGCCTTCACATCAATATTCCAAGCAGCATTAATAAAATAGATAACATCTAGCACATTAATTTTTTCAGGATTTTTTGCTCCCATCTCATAGCCTTCCAAGATGCTAGAATAAAAACGACGTCGATAATAAATATTAAATGATCGAATAATTCCAGCATCACATGGTTGAATTTTTTATGTTGTATTTGGAGGCAAAAAGAACAATTCAACATTTCTCAAGCCTTCAATAACCTTGGGATGGGATGGGCAATTGTCTACTATAAGCAACACTTTTCTACCTGTCATTCTATCATCAAACCAACGAACAAATTCTTGAAAGAGTAATCCAGTCATCCATGCTTTCTTGTTGGCTCGATAATGACAATTAAGATTGTCAATATTCATATTTTTAAAGCATCTAGGATTAGCATACTTACCAATAATCCAAAGAGGTACTTTATCTGAACCATCCCCATTGCAACAAACAACAACAGTAAGTCTTTCCTTGTCCTTTTTTCGTCCCTCTAATTGCTTTGTAGCTAGTGAATGATCTGTTTGCAAACGATAAAATAAGCCTGTTTCGTCCATATTATAGATATCCCTTCAATGAAATTTGTCCAATTTAACTCAAATTTTAGGTACAACTTCTTCAATATTCTTCATGACAACTAAACCGCTTTCACCAAATTATGTAGCCACTTGAGAACTTAAATTCTGGATTTGCTTCACCATACATCTTCTGTAGAAACTCTCTTGCTTTAGTTTGAATCATTTCTCTAGTCATGTTCACTTTCTCTTGATATTAGAGAAACCACTCATACAATACCTTTTCTAATTCATGATATTTTGCTGATTTGTGCCTTTTAACATTGCTATTTGTTATCTCTTTTGACAAATACTCTGCTGACCTTTTAAGAGTATTTGATATTGTTGATTGACTAATAGAGAGATCAAACTTTTGTTGAATCCACTGTTGCAAATCTTTTTGACTCGAAGAGGGATGCTGACTTTTGTATTCACATAATACTTTTCTCATCTCATTAGTTAGCGTAGACTTTTTTACGCCTTTCAAATGAGTAGCCATGGAAAGAAAGAAAGAGCAGAAGAGAGATTCACGTCCAAAGAAGAGAGAAAACGTGAATACCCTCTAAACTAATCCTAAAAGACCCTATTTATATTGGAGGAGGTCTCGTAGGAAAGGATTTCTTTTCCAAGTAGAAGTAGGTCTTTCTTTCCTTGTAGAATTAGGATCTTTACAAAGAGATGATTTCTTTTCTAAGTAGAAATAGGTCTTTCTTTCCTTGTAGAATTAGGATCTTTACAAGGAAATGATTTTTTTTCCAAGTAGAAGTAGGTCTTTTTTTCTTTGTAGAATTAGGATCTTTACAAGGAGATGATTTATTTTCCAAATAGAAGTAGGTCTTTCTTTCCTTGTAGAATTAAGATCTTTACAAGGAGATGATTCCTTTTCCAAGTAGAAGTAAGTCTTTCTTTCCTTGTAGAATTAGGATTTTTACAAGGATATGATTTCTTTTCCAAGTAGAAGTAGGTTTTTTTTTATTTTCCAAATAGAAGTAGGTCTTTCTTTCCTTGTAGAATTAGGATCTTTACAAGGAGATGATTCCTTTTCCAAGTAGAAGTAAGTCTTTCTTTCCTTGTAGAATTAGGATTTTACAAGGATATGATTTCTTTCCAAGTAGAAGTAGGTTTTTCTTTCCTTGTCAAATTAGGATCTTTCTGCGTAATATTCTAATACTTCATATTCTAATGTACCTACATGCACTCTATTTTGAATCACGCTAATTTAAGATTAACAAACTTATTTTGACAAGATTAATAAACTTAGATACAATGCACCATCATTAATTAATTGTTTATTTATTTTCTTTTCTTAGTTACGGAAAAACTAATTGTTTAATTTAACAAACATAATGTACAAAATAAAAATTATCCTATAAATTAATAAATATTTTTATTAATTTATCGATAAATTAATAACCCCGTATAAGATAATAATTTTCAAGTCCCAAAATATTCATTTATAGAGGTTTTCTTGTATATCTGGGATATTAGTTCAATGTGTTATTTTATATTAATGAGATTGATAAATCCTTTCGTTTGAATACATCTACTATAGTTGGAAGGAGTTGTATGCAAACCTAGAGACAAATCAACATAAATCTTTCAGATTATGGTCAAATTAAAAAAAATTCACGAATCAAGTAATACGATCTTAAGGGTTTTCAGTAAAAAGAGATTTCAGTTAATTAACTAAGAGTTGGTTATTAATAGTGTTAAGAAAGATATTAACATAATACAAAAATTTTAACGGGCCAATAATCAATAATTATAATTGAAAAATAAAGGGTTAATGTTTAAGATATCTTATGGGGATTCATCACCTGATCACTACTTGTTGGATATTGTTTAATCGTAGTACTTTAGTTTATTTTGTTTAGTGTAGCTTTGAATTAAATCCACAACTTGATTCAACAAATAGAAAAAAAAAGGTTAATATTAGTACTTATAGTCCTCGTGGAATTAATTTGTACTTGTTAAGGCTAGCTACAGTTACACCATGCACTGGCAGTTAAAACTTATAATATCATAGCACATTAAGTTTTTGGTGTCATTATTAGGGACTATGATATTAAGAAAGCCTAATTATTAATTTATCCATTATTACTTATTTTGATTTTTTTGTTTATATCCCATTTATTTATTTTATTAGCTATTCGATTTTCTCATTTTCATAGATCTTAAGGTTAGTTTATGACATAAGGTAATCCATTGACCATAGTAGACGAAGATCTAGAGATTGAGAAAACAACTTGTAGATATCTCTACAGAACCCAACTCAAAGAGTTATGGTTAGATTGGTAGATAAGGGACTTGGAAGGTTAGCTCAACCAAAAAATTAGGAACCATTGCAGACCAACTAAGAATTATGTTTGGTTATGCTAGATTGGACTTAATGTGAGTAAAGTCCAGCATTATGAGACCAATTTTTAATGTAAACAATTTTGAGATTAAACCAAGTATCATTCAAATGGTGTAATAGTCTATCCAGTTTAATGGGATACGGTATGAGGACCCTAACGCATATATCTCAAACTTCCTAGAGATTTGTGATACATTTAAAGTCAATGGTGCGAATGATGATGCAATAAGATTGAGATTATTCCCACTTTCAATGAGAAGTAGGCAAAAGCAATGGTTGAATTCTTTTCCTAGATCATCACTTACTACGTGGGACTAAGTAGTGCAGAAGTTTTTTTTCTTAAGTACTTTACTAGCAAAGACTGCCAATATGAGGAATGACATCTCTTCCTATTCCTAGGTTGGCTCAGAGACATTATATGAGACTTGAGAGATATTCAAGGAGATATTAAGAAAATGCCACATCATGGTCTACGATTATGGATACAAATTCCAACTTTTTACAATGGGTTAAATTATACTATGAGGCAGATGATAGATGCAAAAATTGGGGGTACTCTAAATAATTAAACACCAGAAATAAGTCATGACCTCATTGAAGACATGAATATGAACAAATATCAGTGGTGCTCTTCCTAAGCAAGACTTAGCTAGCCAATGGGGGTATATGAAGTAGATGTAGTTGTGCAATTGACAAACTAAGTTAAAGCTTTGAGCAGAAAGATTGATGGATTGATTATGAATCCTTAGTTTCAAGTTATACAATGTGAGGTGTGTGAGCTAAGAAATCCAAGACAAGATTATCAAGTACTGCAACTTAAACATGCGAATTACATAGGAATTCTCCTAGACCCCAGACTAATACATATAGAAATACGTATAATTCGGGATAGAGGAATCACCCCAATTTCTCTTGGGGAAATCAAGGGCAAGCAATGAACAACCTCCCCTAGGATTTTTGCAACATCCACCTCAAGATAAGAAGTCAAATATAGGAGACATGATGTCTAGACTTATTCAAGAGTTGGAGATGAGACATTAGAGAACAAAGGCTTCTATAAAAAACTTAGAAATTCAAGTCAGTCAGCTTGCAAAGTTGATGTTTGAAAGACTAATTTGCCTAGTACCACCTAGACAAATCCTAAAGAACATATGAAGGCAATCACCCTTAGGAGTGAAAAGGAGGTGCAAGTTGCTAACAAGATGCAAAGGAAGGACGAGAATGGCAAAAAAAGTCAAGAGAAAGCTAAAGATGTAGTGAATCCTCTAAAAATCAAGAAATTCTAGCCTACCATCCAATATGTCGCTAAGTTAAAGAAAGATTGCATGAATGAGTAGTTTGGTAAATTCCTTCAACTTTTAAAGCAACTTTACATTAACTTATCTTTTGTTAAGATTCTTTTACAGATGCCAAAGTATGCAAAATTCTTGAAAGATTACTATCTAAAAAGCAGAAGTTGGAATAGTTAGCTACCATGAGACTAAGTGAGGAATGCTCAACAATTCTATAAAACAAATTACTTGAGTAGCTTAAAGATCTAGGGAGTTTTACTATCCCTTGTTTGATTGGTAATTTGTTAGTAAAAAAGGCTTAAGCTAATTTGGGGCCTAGCATAAATTTGACGCTTTATAAATTATTCAAGAAACTAAGATTTTGGAAACTCACACCCACTAAGATGAACATTCAATTGGGCAATAGATTGTTACATATCTTATGGTATCATTAAGAATCTATTCGTTAAAGTTAATGGGTTCATTTTCCTAGTAGATTTTGTAATACTTGATATGGATGAAGATATAGAGGTAACTTTAATCTAGGTCGACCCTTCCTAGCCACTGTTAGAGCCATTATTGATGTTAGCCATGACAACTAGTTCTTAGGGTAGAAGAAGAAGAGATTACTTTTCTGATGCCATGAGACACCCCCTTGAATATGATGATGCTTGTTATTTTATAGAAATTAGTGATTTTGTAACTTTAGACATTATGTAGGAATTTTTATCTAAAGACATGATAGAGGTGTTTATTATTCAAAGTGAGGATAAAGATGAGGCCAATAAGCCTATTATAAGAAAGAAAGAGTTTGAGGAGATCGAAAAAAGTAAAAGGACAATGTTGAAACCCTCCATCGGAGAACCATTAAAGATAGAGTTAAAGAAACTTCCTGATCATTTGGAATACTCATTCGTAAAAAAGATCCAAAATTTCCTGTAATTATTGCATCAACTTTAAAAGTGGATCAAAGAGAAAAGCTACTAAATCTGCTTAAGGAGTATAAGAAAGTCATTGCATGGAATGTTGGACCCCGTCTCCGAAGCCCAACATTCGGACCCATCCAGCATAAAAGACCCACAACCGAACACATATGCTAATCACAAATATGGAAAAATTTCACTTTATAAAAATTCGGGGTTAGCTCTTGATAAAAATGATCCCTCGGATCTCACGATTCCAACGCAACTGGAATTGTTCAATTCGGGTTAGGAATGAAGATGTTATGGTTAAAACACTATCTCGAAGAAAACAATCAAAACTGAGCACTACTGACTTCGGGTAAGCATTTGAAAATCTTAAAGGCTTAATCACTGATCGGTCTCTTCATAAAACTTGTAGGTTTATGCCTCTAGTTTAATTTAAAACAAGAATCGCTTTGATCGGAGCTCTATAGCTCAAGATATTTTAAAATTCTGAAGCATAGTCAGCCACTTATCAACTCGATCGCCATGCTTCGCTTCAAACCACCATTTTCAATTTGAAAGAAAATCTGATAAGTCCAGTGTAGAAAGGTAGAAAATCTTTAGAAATCCAATGCTTCGAGAATGAGGTCGATCGGAGGTGCATGCAAAAAGTTATGGCCAAAAGAAGGAAGAGGGTCGTAAGAAGAAAACAGACGATAAAATGAGACGAAGATGACGTCATCCTTAGCAAAAAAAATCAGACGGAGATGATGTCATCCTCAGCAAAAATCAGACGGAGATGAACAGTAATATCGTCGATTTTTGCTACAAGAATATCGTCTGGTTTTGCTACTGATGCATCGTCGGTTTTTGCTCTGATGCATCGTCGGTTTTGCCACGAAGGCATCGTCGGTTTTGCCATAAAGGCATCGTCGATTTTTGCACACGATGCATCGTCTGGTTTTTGCTACAGTGCATCGTCTGGTTTTTGCCATGATGCATCGTCTGGTTTTGCTTTCTGATGCATCGTCGGTTTTTGCCATGATTGCATCGCCTCGATTTTTTGCTACTGAAGGCATCGTCGGTTTTGCTTCTGATTGCATCGTCTGGTTTTTGCTACAAGGCATCGTCTGGTTTTTGCCATGCATCTTCTGGTTTTGCTAAAGTGCATCTTCTGGTTTTTGCTACAAGGCATCGTCTGGTTTTTGCTATAAGGCATCGTCTGGTTTTGCTACTGAAGACACTCCACTTGCAAAGGTCATAACTTTCCATTCCGAACTCCAAATTTAACAAAATTGGTGTCTATTTCATAGAGAAAAGAAAGATCTACATTTTCATGATGATCACTGACCCAAATTCCAACTCTATAAGGGTCAAAATGGTCACAAAGGTTCTGTCTAAAATCTGTCATTTGACAAAGACCTACATTTAATTCTAACCACTCACACCTACCATTTTAATCCCTCATAAATAGCTTATAAACATTTTAGAAGAACCCTACAGCTCATTTATCACTCTCAAGGAGTCATAAAGCTCCCATACAATCCTCTAACAACACAGAAATATCAGAAAATGCAACATACCCGAATTTACAAAACTTTTACAACTCCTAACCTTGGAAATTTTCCAAGAAGCTCTTTCAAGGCAAAACCCAAAGCAGACACCCAATGTAAATCTCCAAACTTAAAAGAATGATACACATGCTTCACACATAGGTCACAAATCAACAAAACATATAATGAAGAGAGTACTAGAGCTCTCATTCTCTTTTCCAATCATAAGAAAGATCATGCATAGCTTTGGTTACATATTGGCATATTCATCAAAATCAAGTACAAAACACAAAAGATGAGATGCTCAATGATCAATATGCTTACAAAGCTATTCCAAAAGCTAGTTATTAACTTAATACAAAAGTTCCTAAGTTCTTGGAGTGATGTCGATGCCTTGCAAGGTTCAACTCTCAACTTGAATTTTCACCTGAGGAGGGAGAATGGGGTGAGCTAACACGGCTCAGTGGCTAACAAATTTATAGCCATCACATAATGAGCCACACACACACAATTAATAATCCAAAGCATTAGCAATTACATAATATGCTGAAATACTCAACTCATCACATAAATCACAATTTACTCAACTCATCACATAAAGCATAATATGGAATCCTCTTGCAATTGAAACACATATTATGCATCATAAACACAAATAAATGATGAAATGCACACATTTGGCTCGAGAGTTCCATAAACACGACGGAAACCGAAGTTTACCGTAATCACGACGAGTCCATTTTTCGGATCTCGTAAGCCTAAAGCAGCAAATGGAGAAGGCTAATGGGGGTCAACGTGCACGTGACTTATCGAAGTAGGTTCTCTCTCGCCCAAACACAACTCATTTATGCTCACATATTCAAGCACAATAATAGCATTTCATGCTTCTTTCATATTTTCAAATCATCATGGTTTCGCACTTTTCATTCAAAGCAATGTAAATACACTTTCAATATACACATATTATAGCAAAGATAGCACACATATGGCATTTGCCCATTACACAACAACTATAAAAATGTTACCCACCTATCGTAGAAATCCGAATTCAAGATCGCCCTTCCTCCTTGTCTTGAGTAGGGTTTTCTTGAGTTCCTTCAAACAAAACACATCTCTAATCAATTTCTAACTTCATAGGAAAGGTCATAATATTCAGAAATTTAAAGGGAAAACTAACATTAACCTTAACCTAACCTACCCATGGCTCATTTAAGCTAGAATAACCATAACCTTCCCTAACCTCCATAGATCTCACCTTCTCTTCCATTTTCTTCAATCTCTACACAAACCCTAACTTCCATCCTACACCATTTTCGAATCTAACTTAAGAAAAGATGAAAGCTTACCTTTCTCACTTGATTTCTCTTCTTTTTCTCCTTCTTTCTTCTTCTCCACAAGCCTCCCACGATTTTCTCTCTTCCTTTCTTCCTTGGCCGAAAGCTATTCTTCCTCCTCCTCTAGTTCACGTTTTCTCCTCTTCTTTCTTTCCTTTGGTAACTCACGACACTCTTCTCCTCCTTCTCTTCCTTTTAATTCATTTAACCCTTTTATTCTCACTTTAAACTCCTCCCAAAACTACATAGTTTTGTTATTGGGCTCCTCCTCCTCCTCTCAAGCCCACTCCACATATCCATTAATTTCTAATCCTCCTTCTTATTCCATTTATTCCATAAAGCCCATTCTTTCCATCATTAAATCCAAGCCTTCAATTAATTTCTAACTTCTAATCCCAAGCCCAACATAAAAATATTTATATAAACACATAATTAAATCAATTAAGACAAAATAAAATAATTAACGAATAAATCCATAAATAGATACATAATTAATTCAAATAATAATAAAAATTTTTCGGGGCCCAACAATTCTCCCCTCCTAAAAGAATTTCGTCCTCGAAATCCTTACCTGAATTCATGAAGAGGTAGGGATACTTCTCCTCATGGCTTCCAAGTGGTTCCCAAGTAGCCTCCTCATTGAATGGTTCCTCCACAAGACCTTAACCACTTCACAATCTTATTCCTTAGCACTTTTCCTTTGAATCTAAGATCTCCACCTGGTTGCTCCTCATAACTCAAATCCTCTCTCAATCGAACTTGAAGGTTGAACTATATGCTGAAGGATCAGACCTATATCTCCTCAAAGATCGACACATGGAATACATTATGAATCTTAGACAACTCCGATGGCAAATCTAACTTATAAGCCAAAGGCCCAATCCTCTCAATGATCTCAGATAGGCCTATATACCTCGGGCTAAGCTTACCTTTCTTACCAAACCTCAAAACGCCTTTCCATGGAGAAGCTCTAAGAAACACCTTCTCACCCACTTCAAATTCCATCTCTTTCCTATGGGCATCCGAATAGCTCTTCATCCGATCTTGAGCTGCCTTAAGCCTCTGTTTCACTAGCTTTATCTTATCAATCGTGACTGCACTAACTCAGCCCCACAAACTTTCTTTCACCTTCCTCATCCCAACATATAGGAGTTTTACATCTTCTACCATACAAGGCTTCATAAGGCGCCATCCGAATTCGAGTGATAGGAATTGTTGTAGCGAATTCAATCAAAGGTAGGTGATCATCCCACTAACCTTTGAAATCCAAAGCACAAGCCCTCAAGATTGCCTCCAAAGTCCGAATGGTCCTCTCCGATCGTCCATCGGTCTCATGGATGGAAAGTCAGACTAAATGCAATCGAGTCCCCAAAGCCTCCGCAAACTCTCCCAAATCTGAGGTAAACCTAGGATCCCTATCGACACTATCGAACTCGTAATCCCATGAAGTCCGATCACCTCATCCACATACTTCTTAGCCAAAATATTCAAAGAATCATTCTGATTTAATCGGCAAGAAGTGAGTGACTTAGTCAACCTATCCACAATCACCCATATAGCGTTATGCTGCTTGGCCAGATCTCGCAATCCCATCGAAAATCCATAGTTATCATTTCCCATTTCCACCGGAATAGGCAAGGGATTAAGCTTGTGCGAAGGTGCCCGTGTTCACTTTAACTTTCGGCACACCAAACATCTTTAGCATACTCTGCTACATCTTTCCTCATTCCTTTCCACCGAAATGCTCTTTCAAATTCGATACATCTTAGAACTCCTGGATGCATTGCATAAGGAGCATTATCGCCTCATCAAGAATTTCATCCTCAACTCTAACTTGCCGGAACACACAATCTACTACCCACAACCATCAATCCATCTTCCTTTACCTCTACATTAGACGGCTTTCCATTCTTTATCTCTTCCTAAGCTTACTCAAGTACTCATCCCGATCCCGAAATTCCTTGATCTTCTCCTTCAAAGACCGGCCTCACCCTCAAACTTGCCAAAATACACTCAGCCCATCTTGCCTCAACATCACATCAAGTCGGCTAAATCCTTCAAAGAAGGAAGGTACATTTGTCTCCACATGTGCCATGGTGGACTTTCTACTCAATGCATCACCATAACATTAGCTTTCCCGGATGGTAGTCTATCACCAAGTCATAATCTTTTAGCAACTCTAACCATCGCCTCCGCCTCAAATTCAGCTCTTTTTGGGTCAACAAGTATTTAAGGCTCTTATGATCTGTAGAATATCCTAGTGGTAACTCCATACAGATAATGTCTCCAAATCTTCAATGCAAAGATTATAGCAACCAACTCCAAGTCATGGATCGGATAGTTCATCTCATAAGGCTTCAACCGCCTAGAGGCATAAGCAATCACTTCTCTCCTTGCATCAATACACACCCTAAACCCTTCTGGAGGCATCATGTACATTAATGTACCCATCATTACCAGAAGGTAATGTCATAATCGGTGCGGTGGTAAGCCGCTTCTTCAACTCCTCGAAACTACCCTGGCACTCCTCAGTCCATTCAAATTTTTGATTCTTCCTTGTCAACTTGGAAAGTGGAGCAGCTATCAAGGAAAAGCCCTCCACAAACCTCCTGTAATATTCAGCTAATCCCAAGAAACTTCTCACTTCAGCTACATTCTTTGGCGCTTCCTATTTAACCACAGCTTCTATCTTTTGCGGATCCACATGCACTCCTTGCTCAGAGATCACATGCCCCAAAAATACCACTTCCCTTAGCCAAAATTTGCATTTATCGAATTTGGCATACAGCTCATTCTTCCTCAATGTCTCCAAGGCAACCATCAAATGATCCTCATGCTCCTCATCACTCTTAGAATAGACCAATATATCATCAATGAAGACGATGATAAATTGATCTAAGAAGGACCTGAAGACTCTATTCATCAAATCCATAAAGACTGCAGGAGCATTCGTTAACCCGAAAGGCATAACCAAAAACTCAAAGTGGCCATACCTCGTCCTAAGCGGTCTTTGACACATCGGTCTCCTTAATCCTCAATCGATGATAACCCGACCTCAAGTCTATCTTGAAAAGACTCTCGCCTTGCAATCGATCAAACAAATCATCTATGCGCGGGAGCGGATATCTGTTCTTAAAGTGGCATGATTCAACTTCCTATAATCCACACACATCCGCAACGACCCATCTTTCTTCTTCACAAAAAGAACCGGAGCTCCCCAAGGCGAAGAACTCGGTCTAACATAACCCTTCTCTAAAAGATCCTCCAATTGCTCCTTAAGCTCCTTCAATTCCGCCGGAGCCATCCGATAAGGCAGAATTGAGATCGGCGCAGTGCCTGAATGAAGCTCAATGGGAAACTCAATTTCCCTAGGAGGAGGTAGTCCTGGCAATTCCTCGGGAAAGACATCCGGGAATTCCCTGACTACTGGAATGTCTTCCAACCTCCCTCTATCTGCCTCCATATTTAGCACATAAGCCAAAAAGGCCTCACACCCCTTGCTCATCATTCTCTCTGCCATCATAGCTGAAATAACCCGAGGTGGACTGACTTTTCTATCTCCCATGAGTATCACTTTCCTGCTATCCTCTAGCTCAAACTCCACTGTCTTCTGTTTACAATCTAAAGTAACATGATACCTCTCTAATGTGTCCATACCTAGGATCACATCCAATCCTCCCATCTTCAAAGGCATCAGATCCACCACCAATTTTCCTCCACTAATCTCTATCTCACAATCTCTATACACTTGACTGATAATAATATATTGGCCGATTGGAGTACTCACAATCAGCGGAGTATCCAATGGGCTCAAACTCCTCCTAGAAATAGTCCTACCCGAAGACACAAAAGAATGGGTAGAACCTGAGTCAATCATAGCAAGCACATAATCATCAAACAGTTTAACCATACCCGCTACAACTTCTGGCGCGGTCTCTGCCTCCTCTCGAGTCATGGCAAACACTCTGGCTGGAACTTGCCCTCTGGATCTGTCTGGAGGATAAGCTCTCTTAGGACCTCCAGAGCTACCCACTTCTGTCACCGCTTTCTGAGCCACTGCCTCTGTCCTTCAGAGGGCTGATCGAGATCCTCTCTCTCGTCGGCTTGGGACAAAACTTAGCGATATGTCCTTCCGCCACAATTGAAGCATGCTCCTGTCAATCTGCGACATTCTCCTCTATGGAGATATCCACAGTGCTCACACTTAGGAAGGGGTGGTCTCTCCCCATCTCCTCTTCTACCGCCGCCCACCGTTGAGACTTGGTGGGAAACGGAAGAAGTCCTCATCGATCCAGCCGGCCCCACCGGTACTCCTCTCCTCGATCAGACAGAAAGGCTCTAGCACTTCTCTCGTGCATAAGTACCACCTCCCTCCTGAATCGCTCTCTTCCTTCCTCTTCCTGTTAATTGCACTCTTGATGTTCTCGAGGTTCTCAACCTCGCCACGCTTCAACCAACCGCCGTAAGTCACGAAGTTTTGACTATCACCTTCTCTCGATAGCCAGGTGCAAACCCGACTCAAATCGACAGACTTAGCAGCCTCACTCAGCCTCATCTCTCGCAAAGATATCTAGCTGTTGTGTGAACCGACGCTCAGATTCATGTTGTCATCATCCCTCGGGTAAGGCTTAGAACTCCTCTACTGCTGAATGTACACTTCAGACAGATACTTCTTTCTCAAGACAACAGAAGTCTCCCATGTCAATCCCATGGTCTCAACTGACTCGCAGCAGCCTCCCACCAAGACAAAGCATCACCTCAAGCGGTCGGCAAGATAGACTACCCTCTCATCATCCTCGACTCCATCCGATCCAAAGACTCTCTCGCCTTCCTCAACCAGTCTCGGCTTCCTCGGGATCCGTGGTCCGTGAAAGTCCACCGCTCCGTACTTCCTTAGCTTATCAAACTGTCTTCCCCTCTTAGCTTGGGCCGAACCAGAAGTCTGTGGCATTTGCCCCATAGCCTGAACAAAAGCTTGGGTAAATGCAGAGCGACACTGGGTCTAACGTGGCACTTGCTCGCAGACTAGGTGACTGCTGAGTCTGTGAACGAAGAGGCTCACTACCCTGCCCTAGAGGGGCCTCAGGCACTCCCGGAGCTACGGACTCATCCATGCTCTCCTCCCTCGACGGAGAGTCAGGTGCAATTGAACCTTGCAAAACTCCTCGTGTCCTTCGACGAGGTGGCATCGTACTCCTTCAATGAAAATACTAGTGATTAGCTACAATTCGTTTTTAAGCTTAGTTCCTATATGTATGCATGATATGCATGTCACGTAATGCAAACAATCAATTCATAAAGTAAACATTTAATCACATACAATGTTCCCTACTATACATTTTAAGCCTAGGAGTAAGCCTAAGCTCTGATACCAAACAATGTTGGACCCCGTCTCCGAAGCCCAACATTCGGACCCATCCAGCGTAGAAGACCCACAACCGAACACATATGCTAATCACAAATATGGAAAAATTTCACTTTATAAAAATTTGGGGTTAGCTCTTGATAAAAATGATCCCTCGGATCTCACGATTCCAACGCAACTGGAATCGCTCAATTCGAGTTAGGAATGAAGATGTTATGGTTAAAACACTATCTCGAAGAAAACAATCAAAACTGAGCACTACCGACTTCGGGTAAGCATTTGAAAATCTTAAAGGCTTAATCACTGATCAGTCTCTTCATAAAACTTGTAGGTTTATGCCTCTAGTTTAATTTAAAACAAGAATCGCTTTGATCGGAGCTCTATAGCTCAAGATATTTTAAAAATTCAAGCATAGTCATACTTATCAAGCGATCGCCATGCTTCGTTTCAAACCACCATTTTCAATTTGAAAGAAAATCTGATAAGTCCAGTGTAGAAAGGTATAAAAATCTTTTAGAAATCCAATGCTTCGAGAATGAGGTCGATCGGAGGTCATGCAAAAGTTATGGCCAAAAGAAGGAAGAGGGTCGTAAGACAAAAAGCAGACGATAAAATGAGGCGAAGATGACGTCATCCTTAGCAAAAAAAATCAGACGGAGATGATGTCATCCTCAGCAAAATCAGATGGAGATGAACAGTAACATCGCCGGTTTTTGCTACTGATGCATCGTCTGGTTTTTCTACGAAAGCATCGCCTAGTTTTTTCTAAAGGCATCGTCTGGTTTTTGCCATGATGCATCGTCGGTTTTTGCCATCTGATGCATCGTCTGGTTTTTGCTACTGATGCATCGTCTGGTTTTTGCTCACAGTGCATCGTCTGGTTTCTTGCTACTGATGCATCGTCTGGTTTTTGCTACTGATTGCATCGTCTGGTTTTTGCTCTGAGGCATCGTCTGGTTTTTGCTACTGATCTGACTCCACTTGCAAAGGTCATAACTTTCCATTCGAACTCCAAATTTAACAAAATTGGTGTCTATTTCATAGAGAAAAGAAAGATCTACATTTTCATGATGATCGCTGACCCAAATTCCAACTCTATAAGGGTCAAAATGGTCACAAAGGTTCTGTCTAAAATCTGTCATTTGACAAGACCTACATTTAATTCTAACCACTCACACCTACCATTTTAATCCTCATAAATAGCTTATAAACATTTTAGAAGAACCCTACAGCTCGCCTATCACTCTCAAGGAGTCATAAAGCTCCCATACAATCCTCTAACAACACAGAAATATTAGAAAATGCAACATACCCAGAATTTACAAAACTTTTACAACTCCTAACCTTGGAAATTTTCCAATGAAGCTCTTTCAAGGCAAAACCAGCAGACACCCAACTGAAATCTCCAAACTTAAAAGAATGGTACACATGCTTCACACATAGGTCACAAATCAACAAAAACATATAATGAAGAGAGTACTAGAGCTCTCATTCTCTTTTCCAATCATAAGAAAGATTCATGCATAGCTTTGGTTACATATTGGCATATTCATCAAAATCAAGTACAAAACACAAAAGATGAGATGCTCAATGATCAATATGCTTACAAAGCTATTCCAAAAGCTAGTTATTAACTTAATACAAAAGTTCCTAAGTTCTTGGAGTGATGTTGATGCCTTGCAAGGTTCAACTCTCAACTTGAATTTTCACCTGAGGAGGGAGAATGGGGTGAGCTAACACGGCTCAGTGGCTAACAAATTTATAGCCATCACATAATGAGCCACACACACACAATTAATAATCCAAAGCATTAGCAATTACATAATATGCTGAAATACTCAACTCATCACATAAATCACAATTTACTCAACTCATCACATAAAACATAATATGGAATCCTCTTGCAATTGAAACACATATTATGCATCATAAACACAAATAAATGATGAAATGCACACATTTGGCTCGAGAGTTCCATAAACACGACGGAAACCGAAGTTTACCGTAATCACGACGAGTCCATTTTTCGGATCTCGTAAGCCTAAAGCAGGCAGCCGGGAGAAGGCTAATGGGGGTCAACGTGCACGTGACTTATCGAAGTAGGTTCTCTCTCGCCCAAACACAACTCATTTATGCTCACATATTCAAGCACAATAATAGCATTTCATGCTTCTTTTATATTTTCAAATCATCATGGTTTCGCACTTTTCATTCAAAGCAATGTAAATACACTTTCAATATACACATATTATAGCAAAGATAGCACACATAGGGCATTTGCCCATTACACAACAACTATAAAAATGTTACCCACCTATCGTAGAAATCAATTCAAGATCGCCTTCCTCCTTGTCTTGAGTAGGGTTTCTTGAGTTCCTTCAAACAAAACACATCTCTAATCAATTTCTAACTTCATAGGAAAGGTCATAATATTCAGAAATTTAAAGGGAAAACTAACATTAACCTTAACCTAACCTACCCATGGCTCATTTAAGCTAGAATAACCATAACCTTCCCTAACCTCCATAGATCTCACCTTCTCTTCCATTTTCTTCAATCTCTACACAAACCCTAACTTCCATCCTACACCATTTTGAA
The DNA here is from genome assembly GCA_029891385.1 of Erythroxylum novogranatense. Taxonomy (NCBI): domain Eukaryota; kingdom Viridiplantae; phylum Streptophyta; class Magnoliopsida; order Malpighiales; family Erythroxylaceae; genus Erythroxylum; species Erythroxylum novogranatense. The sequence continues at coordinate 39,777,038 of CM057228.1, forward strand.
TCTAACTTAAGAAAAGATGAAAGCTTACCTTTCTCACTTGATTTCTCTTCTTTTTCTCCTTCTTTCTTCTTCTCCACAAGCCTCCCACGATTTTCTCTCTTCCTTTCTTCCTTGGCCGAAAGCTATTCTTCCTCCTCCTCTAGTTCACGTTTTCTCCTCTTCTTTCTTTCCTTTGGTAACTCACGACACTCTTCTCCTCCTTCTCTTCCTTTTAATTCATTTAACCCTTTTATTCTCACTTTAAACTCCTCCCAAAACTACATAGTTTTGCTATTGGGCTCCTCCTCCTCCTCTCAAGCCCACTCCACATATCCATTAATTTCTAATCCTCCTTCTTATTCCATTTATTCCATAAAGCCCATTCTTTCCATCATTAAATCCAAGCCTTCAATTAATTTCTAACTTCTAATCCCAAGCCCAACATAAAAATATTTATATAAACACATAATTAAATCAATTAAGACAAAATAAAATAATTAACGAATAAATCCATAAATAGATACATAATTAATTCAAATAATAAAAAAAAAATTCGGGGCCCAACATGGAAGATCTCTAACATTAGATGAATCATTCCTTCCTTTTGGACACACAAGTTTCTGATAGAGGGGGAGTTCAATCCAATTGTATAGCCTTAAAAGAGGTTGAATCCTAATATAAAGGATTGCAATGTACCTACCACATTTCAGAAGTGGATGATGGTTATTTTTAATGATTTAGTCGAAGACTTAACGGAAGTATCTATGGATGTTTTTTTTGTTTTCAACGATTGTTTTGAAGAAAGAGTGCTTAATAGGTGTGAGAAAATGACCTTGGTGCTAAATTGGGAAAATGTCATTTTATAGTACAAGAGGGCATCATTTTAGGCCATAATATCTCTTACTTAGGTAGATAAAGCAAAATTTGAAGTTATAGAGAAGCTAACACCCCTACCTCGATTAAGGTCATTAGAATTTTTTTATATCATATAAGTTTTTATAAAAGATTTATCAAGGATTTCGATAAAATTGCTAGGCCTTTAACTATGTTGTTAGAGAAAAATATGCCTTTTGAGTTCACTTAAGAATGTTTAGATGCTTTTAACATCCTTAAGGAAAAGTTAAAGAATTCCTAGATTATGGTTACACCATATTGGAATTTTCCTTTTGAGCTAATATATGATGCAAATGATTTTGCAGTAGATGCAATACTTCGATAGTGAAAGGATCAACATTTTCAACTAATTTACTATACCAACAGGGCTTCAGCATACACCCAAGATAATTACACAACAACATACAAAAATTTGCTAGTATTGATTTTTACATTTAATAAATTTGGATGTTATCTAGTTTTATATAAATTTTTTATTTATACTAGCCACTCTACATTAAGACATTTTTTGAATAAATCTGCTTATAAGCCTAGATTAATTAGATGGATTTTGTTATTACAAGAATTTGATTTAGAGATTAAGAACAAGAAACGAGTTAAAAATTTGGTAGAAGACCATCTATCTCACCTACAAAAACCCAAAATTTAGAGGAGTTGAATAAAGAAAACATTGATGATTCATTCCTAGAAGAGCACCTCTATGATTTGGAGGAGGTAAGTAAGTTTGAAACCCCTTGGTTTGCAGATAATGCTAATTTTTTAGTGGCTAAGTTCTTGCCAAAAGGTCTTTCCTATCAACAAAGAAAAAACTATTTATTAATTTGAGGGATTATTTTTGGAAGATCCTTATTTGTTTCGTATTTATGCAGACCAAATAGTGAGAAGATATGTACCTCACTCCAAGGGTTGGAAAATCTTAGGACATTGTCATGATGGACCAATTGGAGGACATTATAATGTGAATAAAATGACTCAGAAGATCCTTATGTCAGGTTTTTATTGGCCTTCAGTGTTTACGGAAGCCCAAAGGTGTGTAGTTTTTTGTGATAGATGCCAACGATTAGTTAATATCTCTCATTAGGATGAGAGGCCTCAAGATTTCATTCTTATTTTTGAAGTGTTTGATATCTGTGGAATTGATGTTAACTATGTTTCTAAATGGATGCAAGCTTTATCCATAAATGATGATGGGTTTATCGTAAGATTTTTGAAAAAGTTATTTTCTCATTTGGCATACCTAGAGCAATTATTAATGATAAGGGAACACATTTTTGTGATGCGTAATTCAAAAAGGTACTTAAAAATATCGAATTATTCATAGAATTGCCACCTCATATCACTCTCAAACTAGTTGAGGTAACTAATAAGGACTTGAAATGAATTTTAGAGAACACTGTAGAGCACTAAAGAAGAGATTGGTCAATTAAGTTATATGATGCTGAATGGCCTTATAGAACAATATACAAAGCACCAATTGACACTACATCTTATAAACTTGTCTATGGAAAAGCATATCTTCTACCTATAGAATTAGAAAATAAGGCATATTGGGCCATTAAGCTTGTGAATTTTGATCTTCAACTTATAGGTGAAAAGAGGAATTTTCAAGTTAATAAATTGGAAGAATGGAAAGTGATGGCTTACGAGAACTCCAAAATGTATAAGGAGAGGATTAAGAAATATCATGACCGAAGGATCAAGCATTCAAAGCAATTTAAGGAGGGAGATCACGTTGTTTTATACAATTCCCACCTAAGATTGTTTTCAGATAAGCTTAAATTAAGATGATCTAGACCCTTCGTAGTGGAAAAAGTACTTTTATATAGCATAATTGAGATAAGTCATCCACACAAAGGTAACTTCAAAATGAATGGCCATCGGTTGCAGTTATAACTTGGAGGTGAACTTGTTGGTAGTCTAAAGGATATTAATCTCACCAAGTCACCTTAAAACTTAAAGAGTACATCAAGCTAAATACATTAAACAAGTGTTACTTGGGAGGTAACCTAAAAATTATGATAAATTTCATTTTAATTTTATTTTTTTCATTTTAGTGTTAGTATAGAAATTTATTAATTTTAGTGTGTTTTATGTTAGGGTATATTGCATCCTCATTTGATTGTGCAAATTTTTTATATTATGGTATATATGTTGAATTTTGTAACTTTGAAAGAATATTTTCAAGGTTTTAAAGAATTTTTATGGTATACACAATCATGCACACACCTATTTATATGCCCATGTATACAAAAATTTTGTTTTAACATGTTCACACATTTGTAGATACCTACACGGTCCAGGGACACACTTATGTATGACTTACACAGTTAGTTACATAACGGTGTAACTAACACGTAATTCCATGATTTTTCCATCATCACACATTCATAGAGACTTTCATGGTCCTAGGACACACTTGTGTATGGCTTACACGGTCAATTACATGATCATGTAACTAATCGTGTAAGTCTACAATTGTTTAGATACTCGAGTCCCTTCTAATTTATGCATCTGTGACTTACGCGGCAGTTATAAAATTGTATAAATGTTTATATAAGTCTCTATCAACTTTTAGAAAACCTTATCTCCCTTCATTTTTCTCTACTTTCTCTACCACCTGTTGTCGTATCTCTTCTTTCTCCGGCCCAGCCCAATGCTTTTTACTTAATTTTCGACACCCAAGTAAGTTATTCCACACATTTTACTTGATTTTTACTTGAACTTTTGAGTTTTTTGTGGCATTTTCATCCTCAAAATGTCAGGTTGATGACATATTTGCATCTAAATATGATGTAAACCATTTTGGTGCTTGATTTTCAATTAGAAGTTGAATTTCATCCTTGTCCATATGAATTGTTGGATTAATTCGATGAATTGTATGAGAAATGGATGATATTTAATTTAAGGTATGCAATTTTGCTCATTACTTGTTGAATTGTGATGATTTTTGTTAAATTAGGATAAATTTGTTTTTTTTTTGGTAATTAGATGTTGATATATCGTTAGGAATATATGAAGGTTCTTTTATATTATCATGTAAATAGACATTGACACTTCTAAAGCGGTTAGAACTAGATGACACATCATCTACAAAAGGTGTTTCAAGAAATGAAACAGGAGTAGGCTAATCATCCTCTTTAAAACTTGTAGCATATTTTAACAAGTGATGGTGCAATACTATATATATGTGTTTGTTTTGTCATATCTTAGAAGATGAAGCTGAAATGGTTTGCCAAATTGCTCTTGTAGTTTTTGTTATTGCACATAATTAATATTTTCCTTGACATTGTGGCTTAGCTAGAAATTAGTACATACAATTAGATAGATAGAAATCAATACACATTCAAAGTTTGAAAGGGCTAGGATGAGGTGTGCATGAATATTAAATCTAATTTGTCATTGGGAGGGCTTAAAAGTGCAAAATGATGCATACTTTTCAAATAATATTTTAGATCTAAGAAAAAATTCTTTTCCTTTCCTTATCCCTAATAAAATCATAACCTAATTTTGGACTATTTAGTTTCTCCAAGATGAAATTTGTTTTTGATTATTCAATTAATTCTCAATATATTGACTTATAACCTAATTTTGGCCTAATTTGATTCTCCAAGCTGAAAATTGTTTTTGGTTATTCAATTAGTTCTCAATATATTGAGTTATAACTTGATTTTGACCTATATTATGGATGCTATACGTGTAGTTTGAAATTTGGCTATTCAATTAATGTTCAATATATTGATTTATAACTTAATTTTGGCCTAAATTATGGATGTTATATATGTAGTTTGAAAACAATGTGATATATATTGGTTTCATAACTTGATTTAGGTCAAATATATAATTGGTTGTTTTATGGATACCATATATGGAGTTTGAAAACAATGTGATATTCTAGTTATGCTATTCCAACTGATTATACTATTCTCCAATTATTCCAAATATGTTATTCATCAAACTGTGATATTCCTGTTAGGGTAAAAAATTATAAACTTTTGTATGTAGGTCAACAAAGTAAAGGGAGATGGATGGTTAGGATAGAAAATTAGCTATATTTTATGGTGGAAAGTTAGTTTATGGAGAAGATGTTCAATATGTGGGTGGAAATGTAGAAAGTTAGGGCATTAAGATTGATAGCTTTTATTATTAGGATCTTAAAAGGATGCTTATGGATGGTATTTGAGGTCTAAAAACACGCAAGTTTATGTATAAGGTGCTAATAACTAGTCTAAAAATTGGGTTAATAGAGGTGGATAAGAGTGATTTTTGTGTGATGGACATATGTAAGCTAATTGCATAATATAAGGTGATAGAGATCTATGTTGATCATGGATCTAATTCAAAACAACCCTTTGATGATGATGTTAAGGTGGATGTTATTATTGGGTTTATAGATGATTTACCCATTAATGTCACTCAGTCCATTATAGTGTAATCTATGACTAAAGATGTAGTTAAACAAGAACATATAGGTGTAAATATGAGTGAAGTTGATCCATAAGAATAAGAAAGAGAATTTATTTATTGATGTAAGGATTAGAAAAGAGTTTGATTTATATTTGGATGATGGAAAGTTGGAATTATCTAGGCATTTAACTACTTCATTTAAAAGGGGAGAGTCGAAGAAAAAATTAAGAGAAACATTTGTAGCATAAAAAAAACAGCTACAAAAGCAAATGTAACAAATGATGAAGATGATAATGACAAGAGCAAAATTATGACATTATTTTGATTAAAAAAATTAAAGCTTTGAAGAAGGTGGTTCAAATTTGGAAAAGGGATTAAAATATAAATCAAATATTAGTAAATTCAACCCTCACAAGAAAAAAGATTAAGATTGAGCTTGGTATATTTTTGGATGTTTCTAACCAATTTAAAGAAGCATTTCACAAGATGGCTATTGATGAAATAAGGGAGTTTACTTTTATGAGGAACACCAAATAATTTGTGAGAGCTAGATATATGAGTAAGTACTATAAATGGTATATTTCGATAAGCTTGGTGAAAGATTTAAATAGTTTATTTAGAGAGTTTTTGGTAATTTTAAATTTAGCCCTCATTAATATTATAGACTGGCTGCTTACACATATGTATGCAGATAAGATTTTATGAACATAAGCATATATGCAATTATGTTTTTTGAGACATAAGTATGGGTTCAAAGTGGCTTTAAATAATTACTTTAGAGACTTCCCATATTCACTGCATTGAAGCTAATAGACTTGAGGAAGTTTGCGAAGAAAGATCTGAGATTTGATATTAGTCACAATGTTTGTTATAAGGTTAGGAAGTTAGTGATAGAGGAAATGCACGGAGATGTGAGGAAAAAAATAGCAAGTTGTGTGAGTGTAAGGAATAACTTTTAAGGTTGAATTTTGGTTCGATAATTGAATTTCTTATTGAAATGCCATCACTTGGAGATGATTTACAACCATTATTTGAATTATTGTATGTGTGTTTGAATGATGCAAAAAGGGATTCTTAGGTGGATGTAGAAACTTCCTAAGATTAGATGGTTTCTTTCTTAAAAGGATTGTAAAAAGTGAGTTATTGATAATAGTTGGAAAAGATGGCAATAATCAGATGTTTCCTGTGGCATAGAATGGGTTTATAATGAAACAATAGAAACTTGGAATTGGTTTTTAAGGTTATTGAAGAAAGACTTAAATATACTTACTTTTATATGCTTTAGTAACATATGCTCACTCTTATTACTTACTAAACTTTTTAATGAATTTTATAAAAGGTCTTGTGGAGGCACTTAATTGGCAGCTTCTAAGGGTTGAAGTAAGGTTTTGCGCAAAACACATATTTACCAATTTGAGAAAGAGGAATCATAAAGAAATCAAATTTTGGAAAGGCGATTCTGAAAATTTTGTAAGTCATCCAATGAACCTGACTTACTTTTTAATTTAAAGGAGTTAGAAGAGGAGTCAAAAAATGCTCAGAGTGATTTACTAATGACTCCAAAGGAAAATTAGGCAAGAGCATTTTTGAACACTTCATTCAGTTGTGATATTATGGATAACAATCTTTGTGAAGCATTTAATGGAAGTATAATTGAAGCCCAGAGTAAATGTAATAGCTTGTTTCTAAAACTTACTGAGGGTTAGAATGTTAGACTTTTGAGTCATATCATTTTAGAATTAATAATGTGCATTTCATTCACATGCATGATATGAGCATATATACACACATGAATGTTGATTTGGAAAACATTGCAAAGATTGTATATGTACTCAATTGACATATTCCAGGGGTATGAAAGGTTTAAAATGGTTATGGTATGATTATGTATTGTTTATGTCTTGAATTTTAGTTTGATGGATTATAATTAGTAATTTGGAGTTAATTGTTACAATTAGGAAATTGATGAATTAAAATGTACATTTAGTCTAGGAAAAATGTCAAGTGATAAGATAAGTTGATACATGAAAAATTATGACGACTAAGCCTATAAAATGAGTGGCATTTGACATAGAAAATTAAGTGACAAATGACAGTAGTGATTGAGTGACAAATTGTAATACCCCACTCCCGCATGACCCAAATCCGACATCGATGGTGATATCCGAGTTCATGCCCTGCGAGGGTGGCATGCTACATCATTCAGCCCATTAATTTTTTTTTGAAAACACAACATATACTATGCGAAAATCAATTAACATATACAGTCAATAGTAAAATTAATGACCACGGGGGGCCTTTTTATGAATACAAATCAATTCAGTCCGTTGACATTACAAAAATGACCTAATCATTTGTACAAAAATTCAGAAAATAATTTTATACAGAATTGTGTAACACTAATGCAGACTTGAACTGATCCCGACCTCTTCTCTCACTCAGATGCGGTTGCTATACTCCCGTTGCCTAACGGGGTATTCTTCTGGGTCCTGAAAAATAATTGCAAATTTTGGGTGAGTTTTGTGAACTCATTGAGTGACCATCATCGATGACTCACCCAGACATAGAACACAATATTCACATAGCTCACTTTATTTCATAGTGCACATTCACAATATTTCACATTCACTCGTTTACAGAATTGCAAATTCACATTATTCATATTCGATATTTCTATTATGCAGATGCAATGCACATGAGACTCATTTTTCATTTATTAATTTGTTGTGATCGAGTGCCTAAACTGTCCCATGTAGGGCTCATTAATAACTGTCACTTATCCATTTGTAGGATATAGGGCTCATTAAACATTCAGCTGGAGGCTCTGAATCACTTATGAGCTCGAAGCTCATTTCCACTCGTTGAGCTTAAAGCTCTTATTGGTGGCGACTCCGGTCACAACAGCCCTTATGTTTCATACTCTTATGCCATGCAATACATCAGTCACATCTACTCACTTTTACACGTCGTCGGACCGTAGTTCGGCATTAGAACACATTTATTTTACACAAGCATAAGGCATGTGCCTTTCACTCAATCAAATATATGTAAGCAAATGAATATGAAATGCACATGTGACACTTTCCAATTTATTTTGGTATTGTGACCGAGCGCCTCAACTGTCCCAATATGGGCACATTAATCGTTGAGCCTGAGGCTCTAAATCACTATGGGGCTCGAGGCCCGAGTACAATCGTTGAGCTTTTAGCTCTCGGTGGCTGCTCTGGTCACAACTGTCATTATCTGGTTATATATTCATGAGTGAAATGCATATGCCAGAATTAATCATATTACTATGCACGTATGCATATGTCACATCAACATTTATGTATCACAATTAATCACATGTATCCCAATTAGTCACATCATAGGCACATAGGTCGCAAATTCACATACAAGTAGCACTTCTATAACCAACTCCCCAGTACACAATCATCGGAACTTCTGTCTGGAATTCACATTCATAGCAAACCTCAAACCCACCATTATTCACCCATTCAGAAATAAATTTAAACAAAATGAAAACAAAATAGAATAAAAGGTGAAATAAGACCATCTCGGTCTACTCACAGTACGCTCCAAATTAGCATTTGCTTCCAAATTCTGGAAATGCCTGACTGCGAACTCTTAGCCTGCACAACCCATTTATTCAATACGTTGCACAAACACATTAATAGTTTTGCACAATTATAATCATTGATGCACATATATGTATGATGCATGTTCATGACTATCCCGGTATCAATCGATAAATTTTATCGCAAAACCATTCCAATGTCACAACTCAAGTATGCCTAGGGTTTAGCCGCACTAAAATCCTTCAACTCGCAATTTATGCTTATTGTAATCTTTCGGGTCTACTACTCCCGATCAATGAGCTAGTCCACATAGGGTAACCTAGGCAACCTCCCTTGATAGAAAAATTTCCCTAAGCAGTAGGAATCCATAAACACTAAAATCACTCAATTCGGATCTCTATAGGTCCAATTATGGCTAAAACACTTTCAGCTCTTACTAATCCAAGACTGAACACTATACTCAACTTCAATTCAAAAATTGAAAGTCTTAGGGGTTGAATTGAAATTCAATTCTTTTAGATAACTTATAGCCCCATGTCTCTAGTTTATTTAGAAACAATAATAAACTCAATTGGATGTCTACAGATCAAGAATTTACCAAAATACTGAACCATGTGCAGAAAATTTTCCAACTCACTTTGATTAAATCAATCTCTTTAAATTTAATCTAAAAAATCCACAATTTTCCATGGACAGATAGAGGGATGTCTTAGGAATCCAACGCTTTAAAAATCAAGTCGATCGGATGTCGGACGGAAAAGATATAGCCAAAAGAATGAAGTGTATTCAGAAAATAATCGTCCTTAAACAAACAAATTCTGACGGATCAGCGAAGGCTAACCGATCGCCACATTTTTGGCCGACCTATCGCCACATTTCTGGCCGACCGATCGCCACATTTCTGGCCGACCTATCGCCACATTTTTGGCCGACCAATCGCCACATTTTTGGCCGACCTATCGCCACATTTCTGGCCGACTGATCGCCACATTTTTAGCCGACAAAGAAAAGAAAGCAAGTAACAAAGAAGAGTGTCTTGTGTGGGTGGAGCTTGAACCAACGAAGGAGGAGCAAGGAAGAAGCTACGGATGAGGAGGAAAAACTTGCATTTTAAAAGTGATTTTAACTCTTTCTAAGGAAGCATCGAGAATCACTTGGTTTAATAACCTAAAGACATAAGGGCATGTTAGGCAAGTGACACATGTCACTTGCCACATGTCAACCTCTCAAATACCCATTTAATTCCCTTCCAATTCACTTCCAATCTTTAGTCCAATTTCACCCCAAAATTCCAATGGCTTAAAATTCATAATTTCTAAAATCATGTATCTAATTTCCAGTATCATTGGTCAGTACTTTTTACTATCAATAAACAGTCAGTCTGCCACTTGGCATTTTTCCTAGTCCGAAAAAGTACCCCAAAAATTTCCAACAAAATTTTTAAAATTCTCCCAAAATTTAAAACACACAAAAACCCACTCCAATTAAATTTTCAAGCACAAAAATCATATTTTTCACAAAAATCACATTTATGACCAAATATATCGGGAAATGTTATGAATGCATATACAATCATTTACGTGTGCAAAAGTCACTATTTACGTGTATGTGTATGTATGAACATGTCAAGACAATCTTAAACACTCGAAACCCATTCCAAATGACTATTCTACCCTTCCCCTCGGGGATGGGATGTTACAACTCTCCCCTCCTAATAAAAAATTCGTCCTTGAAATTCATTTCCAAGTTTTTCACTTCTAATCTTAACAACACATATATCGAATGTGATTCCGATAACCATAAAACAACTCATAAATCTATAGTCCTATTATCGCCATAATTTTATATGGACTACTTTATATCAAACTTAGTTTTCCCTTATTTACTCATGTATTTTCATCTTGGCAAAGGTGAAACACTCAAGAACATGACATCTGTTTCACTTTTCATCGGTGGTAGTACACTGAACTTCCAAATCTTTCTCCATATATTCACAACTTCGATGTGATCCACCAAAATCCATTCGTCTTCCAAAACCCACTTCATTCAGATTTTAAATTCATTCACTCACTAACAGTATCCCAACTTTGTTCTGGCTTTTACTTAGGGTAAACGACTCTTTTTATCGTCTTACGCCTCTAATGATATCACCAGGATAATGATGATTATGCCTGTAGTCACTTTGCAGTATACATTAAACTCAAACATGTAATCTTTCAGTTCGATATTCTTAGCCGCCAATTGCTCTTTCGATGTACTCTTACTAGGACATACATCTGGATCAGGTAGTACACATACTTTTTCATCCAATCATAGTCCCTCAAATTCTCACTTGGGCTTTCCCAATTCCTTTTTGCATTTTAACTCGACATTATACACTCCACATATGTGGTACTATGCTATTAAATGTTCTATTCGATGCAATTGATTGTAACACTAGCTTTGTTAGGATATGTTCATCAGCACAATCATTCAATCTTTTCCAATTGAATTCGTACCTCCATCTCTACTAATTTGTCTATTCATATGTATATCTAATGTTTCTTTACACATCATGATTCCAAGCTTTCAAACCAATTATTAAATATGGCCGAAATTTTCAAGTCATGTACCCAAATTCAGCTCATGAGACTACAATTGTCCTTAGGTACTATTGCAATAGATTGTATCTTAATCTCTCATGGAAACTTTGTCATATACAACAAAATCGCCAAATCGAAGTGGTATAATTAACACTGGGGTTATGAATTCCTCAAAAATTCTTTTTATCTTCACCATTAATGCAGCTTACATATATTTCACAAATATTCAAAATTTCATCTTCCTTGTCGATAAGATCATAGTCACTCATTGATATCATGTTACTTGTTAACTCCAATAGATATAACCTCAAACTTATTGTGTTTATATTTAGTTCTTGTAATTCGTTAAGTAACTAATTCCTCAGTGACGTAATATTATCATATGATCTTTTCAATCTGATATAATTTGTGGTTCACCAAACATATTTGCACTGACTATAATGTGAACCTAAGTTCACCTCACAGTAGCAAGAGTATCTTCTCGAATTGTTGAAATCCACTTATTTAGTTGGATACTTTACCTCAACAAAAACCCTTTTCTAACTCTTATACTTGAGTCTTTGCTATGGATGTAACTCTAATATTCACTTTTGACTCACTATTTACCCTTTGTTTTAAAGAAGACAACACATCACAATTTCTCTTGGAGACCTGTCATCTTATTTCAAAATTCCCTCCGTTGCGCCTGTCGATTCCTTTCTAAAGCAAACCTAATTGCAACAAGCGAGGGGCCTTTGACCTCTAGACAATGGAAGAATTACTAGATTCCATTGTTGAATCAAGAGAAGGGCTTATGATCTCAGCTACTGGTCAAGGAAAATCTGCCTTCATTGGTCATAAACTAAATTACCTGGCTTTCTAACCCTATCTCAATGATTTCTTGGTACAAACCTCGATATTATTTATAAATCCTTGTCAATCACCTATTGCCCATGAGTACTTATTGGTCATTCTTAATACCTCAAGAAACTCAATTTCAACATTTCATACTATCTTAATAAGCTCATTTCTTATCATGCCTTCTATGGTCAATACATCCTCGATAATAAGGCTCAATGAGGCATTAAGCAATTTCATTTACTCAAATACTCTGGTATATACCGTCCAAAATCCTTACATCTTACCTGGAGATGTATTTATATCAAGTCTCCAATCATTAACAGTCGCTAATGATACTGACATTTCAATTTACTCTAGATACCATTTCTATTCTTGTTCCTGCCCATGATTGGAGTTCACCATATGATCATAACAGAAACCAATTTTGTAGGCCTATATCGTGCCCTGCACTTTTTCCTCACATTATCACACATATTGACAACGATTCTAATCCAATTTTCCAGTATTTACCTATTGTGAGTGCATTCACTCTTCTCCTTTGAATTATCGTCTTTTCCAAAATCGCGTGCATACTTACTATCCAAACCTAGGCGCATTTCTAAATTTCTCCATACTACACATCATGTATCACGTTTCATCACTTGTAAAGTCATATTTCTATTATTTCATTGTCCGTATGTATATTCTATCCTTTCACAATCATAGAAAAGTTATTTCTTTTAACCGAGCTTGTACACTTTAATCTCATCATTTCAGCTTCTTCCCAACAATATCTTCATTTCTCTATCTCATTCGAAGGGAGAACATTACGGTACAATATCAATATCCCATAATACACACCAACACAAATGTAGTGAAGCTATATTTACCTTATCGAACCATGTACTTTTTCTCATTTCTAATTATTCCCATTTTATCGGACATACAAGTCAGAATCATAAATACATAGTCATCCTGAACTTTTGATCTTACATAGTTATATTCTTATGCTAAATCATACTCTTATCACTTTTAACCAATTTTCTTCTCATGTCCAAAATTGACCCCTTCAGGCTATAGCAAATTTCATTTTCTTTCAACTCGATTTATACACTTTAGGTCTCATTATTCATTGTGATATCACTTTTTCCTTAATCAGTCCATGCCAATACATTTGCATACATCTCACAATCGAGGATTTATTAAATTGCCCATAAACCTTCAATTGCTCCCATTCTCATCACGTTTCTCACACTTAAACACTTAACACATGCTCATGCATATTACTCATACTTATACGACTCAGACTAGAGATCAGTTACCACTGTCTGCTATGACATGACTTAAATGCATGTAACTTGACCCATGTTTTAGAAAATGCCCATATAAGCTCGTACTTCTGGGTTCTGATACCACATAAATGTAACAACCCACTCCCGCAGACCCGAACCCGACATCGATGGTGATATCCTAGTTCGTGCCCTGCGAGGATGGCGTGCTACATCACTCAGCCCAAACTCATTTTTTTTAAACACAACATACACTATGCAGAAATCAATTAACATATACAGTGAATAGTAAAATTAATGACCACGGGAGCCCTTTTTATGAATACAAATCAATTCAGTCCGTTGACTTTACAAAAATGACCTAATCATTTGTAAAAAAATTTAGAAAAAAATTTTATACAAAATTGTGCTACACTAATGTAGACTCGAACTGATCCCGACCTCTTTTCTCACTCACATGCGGTTGTTATATGCTCGTTGTCTAACGAGGTATTCTTTTGGGTCCTGAAAAATAATTACAAATTTTGGGTAAGTTTTGTGAACTCAATGAGTGACCATCATCGATGGCTCACCCAGATATAGAACACAATATTCACACAACTCACTTTATTTCATAGCGCACATTCACAATATTTCACATTCACTCGTTTACAGAATTGCACATTCACATTATTCATATTCGATATTTTTATTATGCAGATGCAATGCACATGAGACTCACTTTTCATTTATTAATTTGATGTGACCGAGTGCCTAAACTGTCCCATGTAGGGCTAATTAATAACTGTCCCTTATCTATTTAGAGGATATAGGGCTCATTAAACGTTCAGCCGGAAGCTCTGAATCACTTATGAGCTCGAAACTCATTTCCACTCGTTGAACTTAAAGCTCTGATCGGTAGCGACTTCGGTCACAACAGCCCTTATATTTCATACTCTTATGCCATGCAATACATTAGTCACATCTACTCACTTTCACACGTCGTCGGACTGTAGTCCGGCATTAGAACACATTTATTTCACATAAGCATAAGGCATGTGCCTTTCACTCAATCAAATATATGTAAGCAAATGAATATGAATTGCCCATGTAACACTTTCCAATTTATTTCGGTATTGTGACCGAGCACCTAAACTGTCCCAATATGGGCACATTAATCGTTGAGCCTGAGGCTCTAAATCACTATGGGGCTCGAGGCCCGAGTACAATCGTTGAGCTTTTAGCTCTCGGTGGTTGCTCCGGTCACAACTGTCATTATCTAGTTATATATTCATGAGTGAAATGCATATGCCAGAATTAATCATATTACTATGCATATGTCACATCAACATTTATATATCACAATTAATCACATGTATCCCAATTAGTCACATCATAGGCACATAGGTCGCAAATTCACATACAAGTAGCACTTCTATAACCAACTCCCCAGTACATAATCATCGGACCTTCTGTCCGGAATTCACATTCACAGCAAACCTCAAACCCACCATTATTCACCCATTCAGAAATAAATTTAAACAAAATGAAAACAAAATAGAATAAAAGGTGAAATAAGACCATCTCGGTCTACTCACAGTACGCTCCAGATTAGCATTTGCTTCTAAATTCTAGAAATGCCTGACTGCGAACTCTTAGCCTGCACAACCCATTTATACAATACGTTGCACACACACATTAATAGTTTTGCACAATTATAATCATTGATGCACATATATGTACGATGCATGTTCATGACTATCCCGGTGTCAATCGATAAATTTTATCGCAAAAACTATTCCAATATCACAACTCAAGTATGCCTAGGGTTTAGTCGCACTAAAATCCTTAAACTCGCAATTTATGCTTATTGTAATCTTTCGGGTCTACTACTCCCAATCAATGAGCTAGTCCACATAGGGTAACCTAGGCAACCTCCCTTGATAGAAAAATTTTCCTAAGCAGTAGGAATCCATAAACACTAAAATCACTCAATTCGGATCTCTATAGGTCCAATTATGACTAAAACACTTTCAGCTCTTACTAATCCAAGACTGAACACTATACTCAACTTCAATTCAGAAATTGAAAGTCTTAGGGGCTGAATTGAAATTTGATTCTTTCAAATAACTTATAGCCCCATGTCTCTAGTTTATTTAGAAACAATAATAAACTCAATTGGATGTCTACAGATCAAGAATTTACCAAAATACTGAACCATGTTCAGAAAATTTTCCAACTCACTTTGATTAAATCAATCTCTTTTAGTTTAATCTAAAAAATCCACAATTTTCCATGGACAGATAGAAGGATGTCTTAGGAATCCAACGCTTTAAAAATCAAGTCGAACAGATGTCGGACGGAAAAGATATAGCCAAAAGAGTGAAGTGTATTCAGAAAATAATCATCCTTAAACAAAACAGGAAGTCGCGATCGTGCGCATGCACGATCGCCACATTCTAGTAGACCAGCGGAGGCCGACCGATTGCCACATTTCTAGCCGACCGATCACCACATTTCTGGTTGACCTATCACCACATTTCTGGCCGACCGATCGCCACATTTCTGGCTGACTTATTGCCACATTTCTGCACCAACATCTCAACTTCCAAACTCCATAACTTTCGATTAAAAACTCCAAAATTTACAAACTTGGTATCAATGGAAAGCTCAACACATAATTTAAAACTTTCATGAAAACCAATTTCGCAAAATCTGTCTCATTTAGCCTAAAAAAATTCACCAAAGTTTCAGGTCACAAGTTTTCAATGTTAGGATCATCCTACACATATTGCCCACTTTCAAGGCAAAATTCAGAACCCTTCAAGTCACAATTGGACAGCACTTACTTCATAAAAATTCTAGCCAAACTTCTCTAGTTTAATTCAAGCTAAACCTCATTTCAATTGCATAACCATATAAAAAGTTATGAACAAAACATTGAAACATACACAAATCCAATTTTCCAGATTCTCAACCTAGCTCAATTTCTACCTCTTCTATGCCATTTCTAAACCAATTCTCACTCAATTTACTTCATAAATCCCCCATAACTAAACCACAACCTATCCTTGAACATTAGTCCACAAGTGGCAATACACACACTGAATAATCTTTTTCTATACTCATCTTTAATCACAAACCATCTCAATTTTCATACAACACATACATCCTACCTCATCAATCATCAATTAAACAAGCAAATTTCATACCCATCTATACCGACACAATTTGCATGCAATTAGGTTCACAACCATCACAAATAATGCATTTAATTCCAATTTATAACATAAAACACAACCTTACCTACTTAAACTTCCACTTTCTTCAATTCTTCACAAAAAACCACAAACTCACTTCCTTTCCCCCAACACCATACACGATAATCATCATCACTAGAGGGGGGTGAGGGTTTGGTTGGATATTTAATGGACAAGGAAAAGAAAGCAAGTAACAAAGAAGAGTGTCTTGTGTGGGTGGAGCTTGAACCAACGAAGGAGGAGTAAGGAAGAAGCTACGGATGAAGATGAAAAACTTGCATTTTAAAAGTGATTTTAACTCTTTCTAAGGAAGCATCGAGAATCACTTGGTTTAATAACCTAAAGACATAAGGTGGCATGTTAGGCAAGTGACACATGTCACTTGCCACATATCAACCTCTCAAATACCTACTTAATTCCCTTCCAATTCACTTCCAATCTCTAGTCCAATTTCACCCCAAAATTCCAATAGCTTAAAATTCGTAATTCCTAAAATCATGTATCTAATTTACAATGTCATTGGTCAGTATTTTTTACTACCGATAAACAGTCAGTCTGCCACTTGGCATTTTTCTAGTCCGAAAAAGTATCCCGAAAATTTTCAGCAAAATTTCTAAAATTCTCCCAAAATTTAAAACACACAAAGACCCACTCCAATTAAATTTTCAAGCACAAAAATCATATTTTTCACAAAAATCACATTTATGACAAAATATACTGGGAAATGTCATGAATGCATGTACAGTCATTTACGTGCGCAAAAGTCACTATTTACGTGTATGTGTATGCATGAACACGCCAAGACAATCTTAAACACTTAGAACCTATTCCAAATGACTATTTTACCCTTCCTCTCAGGGATGGGATGTTACACAAATGACCTAGGATTTTGATGACATTTGGCAGCATATATATAGGACAAGTGAATTATGCATTAGCTTTCTTAAATAAAATTTGATAACTAGGTTAGCCTTTGATTATGTGTGGTCATTTACTTTAGGATGAAATAAATGAAAGGATGAGGAGGACAAGATTAAAAGCTTTAGGAATTACTATGTAGATATATATATTTTTCTCATATGCCTTGTCTCACAAGATGGGAGCAAAAACATTGTTTGTAAAGAAAGAAATACTTTTGGAAAATACATTGCCTGTATGCCTTGTCCTACTAGATGGGAACAATAAAATGCTTATATAAATGAATAAGGGTGTTTTGGAGAGAACAAGTTGGGAACACAGAAATACTTCTGTAAAATGAAATGCCAATATAAATGCACGTAGATGTTTTAGTCTTTTATATTTTGCATGTTTTAGCCTATATTTCATTTTCTTTTATTTGTTAGTTAAGTGCTACTAAGATTGCTTTAGGAATTTGACGATCATGGGAAAGTCTTTATATACCAATCAAGGAAATTAGATGATGATAATAAGATTGAGTCGATGATTGGGATCATAAGAAAGTCTCTACTATTTGTAAGAGGAACGATGATCTACACATATTGAAGCTATCACTTTGAGGCTTATTTGTTAGAGTCTCTTTTCATTACATACAAAATGGTTTAAAAGCAATGAAGTTGTAATTTTGCACTCAATCAATCATTGAATATAGATTAATAAAGGAAAATGAATATTATGTTCATAAGTATATTCAAATCGCTAAGATATATAGAATAATATTAGTGACAATCCTCTGTTTAGTTTATATAATAACTTTATCAATGAAAGTTTCACATCTATATCTACTCATAGTGATTTTTAATTACAACTTCTAATAATATAATACTCAATATTTAAATTTTCATGTTTAACATTTTTTCTTCTTCTTCTAGCTTGTTTATCTTCTTCAATAGTCTAGGTATTATACTCAAAGATATTTTGCACATTAAAAGATCAACTTACTCAAAAAATTGAATCAAGTAATAAAAGAGTTAGCAATAATATTGAGATTGAAAAGTCAAATAACTAATGAAACCTAAAGAAATAATTTACTCCACATTGACCACATGAAACAAAGTATGTTCTAGGATTTCTTTCCATCCATGAAGTTTGCATGATAGCCATTAAGCAACATAAACCAATAATTTCTTCATCTAGCCTAGTTACTCAACTTGCATATGTTCTTTGGTTGATATTGCTTAATCTTAACCTAGTACACAAAATCAAAGGCAAGGGACAATTATATTCAACATCTTACAGTGAACTTTTCATAGTGTAATGTGGTTAATTTACAATTTTTGACATCTTTAATGTTTTATTCAGAATGTCATACTATTTTCATCTGAGGAACAAACATATACAATACTAATTTATTAATTGTAGTATCATGAACACATTACACTTTGAAATTTAAAACGATTTCTAAGTGTTAACAATAGATATATATCATGCAGTATTTTTGAAAATGGAAGGAATGAACAACAACAACAACAACAACAATAATAATAATATTAAAATCTCAGTAGAAATTTTGTTAAGATGTAAGATTTAGGAAGGTCTAAAAGTATACAATCTTACACCTAATTTGTAGAAAGGTTATTTACGATAAATCTACAAGAAAAAAAGCTTTTGAAGGAATTGTAATCTAAGATCTAATTTAGCTTAATGGACATTGATCATAATTTGAGAATCACTAGAATAAGAATAAATGATCAACAACTCACTTAAAGTCCCAAAAATCATAGTTGAAACTCTTTAATACTATATTTTTAACATCACTTTTGATAATTATATGGTTTCATCAAATTCATGTATAAGTGAGATCAAATAAAAAAGAACAATTTTTTTCTTTGTTTTCCATAAAACTCTAAACCAAAACCATATGTTAAAGTAGAGGATGTTTGGAAAGAACATTCAAAAATCCTATATTACTCAAGATAAGTTTAGAATTACTCATTAGTGAACAAAATTTTACAACCAATCGATTCATAATTTCAAAATCAAACCAGCTATCAAACGTCATAAAAGAGAAACAATATGAAATTTATTCATAACTCAATACACTCGAAAATGTTGCTTCTAGTCGTAGCCAATCATGAATGATGACGTAGAGGAGAGATGGTCAGGTACAAAAGTGAAGACTTGAATCGGGTAAGGTATTTCGTGTATGGTAATATGTATTTTGGTAATGAGTAACTGAGTTATTGGATTATTAGGAATGCTTAATTGATCACTATTGTTCTAGGTGGATATCTAGATGCCAGAATAATAAAACTTTTGTTAGCCATATCAGTAAATTAGTAATGAGATTAATATTTTAAACTTAACCGTTAGATTATAAAAATATTAGTCACTCAATTAAAAAATTAGAGTACTAAATTAAAAAAACAATTATTCAATAAAAAATATAAAAAAGAATATAGATGATTTGTTAATTGTAGCAAAGGCTCGAGATACGGTATGAATTGACGAGGATTTCAAATCGAAATTAGGCCATCTCCAAACAACACACCAAAACACCAAAATTAGGCCATCTCGAACCAATACACCAAAACATCAAATGCAAAGAAATCACTCCAAGGGAGACATCAAATTTCAACATCAAAATGGTGTAATAAATAGTAATGTACCAAATTTAGTGTGTTACTATTCATGCACCAAAAGTTGTAAAAAGACAACTTTGTCTATTATCTTTTAACATATTCCTTTTATGTCCTTATCACAATTTGATTTATTTGCATAATTTACTAAGTAATTAATTTTAAAATATATATTACTTTACACAAAATATATTATTATAAAGATCTCATTGAGAAGTTTAAAATGACACTAATATTGAATATAATATTAAATTTATTTTAATTTTATTTTAATTATTTTAAATTCATTAATAAAATGTGTTAAGAATAAAAATAAAATTGATACAATATTAATAGAGACGATACAATTATATTTCAAGAATTTCTTGCTAGATATAAGCAAGTTAAAGATAAAGAAGCTAGTTATGAATTTCATAATGTATTGATTGAACATTTGTGGAAGCAGTATAGTAATTCAAAAGATTAGAGGTTAAATGTGCAATAAAAAATTATATTTGTGTATATTATTAATTTGTTGTTGCAATAATATTAATTAAATTTGTTAAATAATATTAATTTAATATAAAATATATATATATTAATTAAGAATAATAATTTTATTTTAATTTTATAAATAAATAAATAAATATCACTGTATAAATATAAATTAATTTAGTTAATAACTAAATTATTGTGATATATTCTTTAAAAATAATTTAGTGTAAAAATTTGGTGTAAAATAATTAGAGTAGCATAAAAATTATTAAAATATTCTCTTATATATTAAATTTAGTGTAAAATTTAAGAGATGGCCCTACAAGTCCAAAACAGGGACAGTAGCTACGTGAGTTAGGATCGCGGTGAAGCTGTAGCATTATTGAAATTGGTAGGTGATGATGTGAAATTACATCCAACTGCCCTTTGTTTCTTTAAATTCAACCTCGATTTTGTAGGTGATGATGTGAAATTACATCCAACTGCCCTTTGTTTCTTTAAATTCAACCGCTGTTGATAGAAAAAGATTCCTTATCTTTAGTTGGTGACATCAAAATTACAAATGAGGGCCATACTTACGGCAATAAATGTAACATTGACATGAAAGGACAGAGCTGTTCACACGCTTTCTTTTAACAACTTTTTTCAAAATTTGAATATAAATGATGATGTGATCCTTATTTTTGGTTCAAAAAGATGTTGAAAATATAAAGGTAGGAATGATTTTTAAAAAAGGTTTGGATTAGACATAGTATATATATTGATTAAAATGTACAAGAATGAAGAATTTGGATTTGATACTGTTGAAGTTTGAATATATGGATGATCAGACAGAAATGAAAAGAAGAGGCTGGTGTATGTAGGTAAGAAAATTTTGGTGGGTGGGTTCCTTTTGTGTGAATGTGACTCTGTCCATACTGAAAATTTGCAAATGGGTGAATTGGGCTTTATCTCGGTTGTCAAGTCAAGTCAACTGAACTGGCACTCTCTATCTACTTACTGGACCTTGGTCCAGTGAGTTTCAATAAATATAAAGTTTCAGGGGAAACCCTAAAACTTGGGAAAGCTCATCGCTTCGTAGTTGCGCGTGAACAATCGCCAGAATCAGAGGGCCTTCTTACTCTTCCACACCAACAAGGTGATTTGAATAATGACTTGGTGTTTAGGGATTTCTAAAACCTGCCTGACTGGGTGCTGTATGATTGGAGTCCCTTTCTCCTGTTTGTGTGGGATTTGCTACTTTTACTAAGAGTCAAGGTGACTAATTAGCCAATCACACCTTTAGCCAGTCTTGGCTGTTTTTGCTGTGTGAATGGTCAGTAAGTCACCCAGATTATAGTTGTTGGTGGTCGTAACTCATGATAGTGTTCCTCGATTATGGGTTCTTAATCTGATCCACTAACTACATTTGATAGAATAAACTCAACTTCTAAATTTCTAGTGTTTGATTATGATAAAGTAATTCACTTCCAGAGCTGTTCTTTGATTATCTCATCAAGTTCTTTCTTGCCTGCAGAAAAGATTTGGTGACGATATCAACTTGGGAATTAGGCCTGGTCCGAAGGCAAAATCTGCCTGCTCCATGAGCCTTCATTATACTGTTATGAGGAAATACCGTGTATGGATCTATGTTGTAATAGTCAATCTGGCAATTAATAGTATTCGATTGTGTAAGAATGTTTGTATTGAGACTGCAAAACCCTTTTCCTAATTCATACAATTAAAGATATTTGTGGGATCTCTCATTGTTTGGAGGCTGGAGTCTTTAGAAAAAATGATTACCATTGTTAGGGTCATTTTGAAGAAACACGTTCTTAGATCAGATACATCATGTGATAAAACTTGTTTGTCTTGAAAAGAAAATTTGAGTAATGGGAGATATTATGAAAATGAATGCCAATCCTTTAACGTGAAAAAGCAGCGATCCTTGATCCATTCCTTTTTGTTCGTTTCTCATGTATACTTTCTACAAGTAACACCGAATGTATAGGTCGACTCTACCATTTATAAACCAACAATTCTTATCAAAGCACGAAACAATTCTTACGAGATCAAACCACTTGGTGGGTGGACCACCCATTCTCAATGATGCAAAAGTGATGAAACCAAAGACAATATGCGAGTGCGATGCAGCCCCCCCTTTTTGACCTTGCTTTGCTTTCCTCCCGTTTCAAACAATTCATAAATCCTACGATGTTGTTTATACTGTCCCTAAGATGCCTTACCCGCGAAGTTATAATGGGACTGCGACCAGTTAAAATGGAACTCAAATGAAGCCGACCCATGAGGACAGACAATGTATGTATTGACAGTTGGCTTATGTTTGCTTTGGCTGTCTAGAGCCCTTATATCATGGGTGTAGTTTAGCCCGCAAAACCCTAGCGAGAAAGAATCTAAAAGGCTACCTGCTGCCGGGATTGCATAATGGTATTGCTCTTGCTTTACTGTTTTTATAAATATGTAATGTTGATGCTTCGTAAATCTCATCTTTTCAACACTGTTTTCTCGTGGAGTTGCCTGTCTTGCTTTCTGTAATCGGTTCAGTTTGCGTTTCCTAATTTGGTGCTGGTTTTGATTCGGAGACAAAGGTGGCGTCTTTTATTGATTCTACTGCTTTTAATTCTTGATAAATTAATTACCCAATATGGCCCTCTCTCTCTTTTTTTTCCCTTACCTTTCTTGTCATTTTAATGAATTTGTTAGTCTTAAGTTTTCCACTGTGTAGTTTTAGGGACTCCCATTATTATATATAATTGCAGTTGCAATAGAATGATAAGTGTTAAAGATTGAAAAAAAAAATGCAGTATCAGGTTAAGGTTCGCAAGGAGTTGCTCTTTATGATCTTCTGTATCAAACCGAACCTAGCAAAAATTAGATAAACAGGTTTTGCTGTGTTCTTTATAGATGAAAGAAACAGAGAGAGCCCTTAGTCAAGGGAACTGGATGGTTCTGGATGAAGTTTTCAAGTTTATTGTTTAATATGTTGGGTTTATTTCGAATTAGTCTGTAGGGTGATATATTTTGAACCATAAATTAAATTTTCCTTAAAGATTAGGGGAATTTGGATTATATGTGCATTACAATGCATATTTTAGAGTTCTTGACACTATATTTTACAATTCACAGGAAGGCAGTCAATTTAAAGGTTCAAGAAATTTCTTTTCTATTTAAGATGTATTATTGACTCTTTGACAGTCTTATGAATAACAAGAACTTGTGTGTGTAGTTAAGATTTGGCATTGCAATGCCAGGCATATAGCGAGCAGATACATTCATAGCATGTAAGTAGTTTGGCAGTGTATTCATTTGCGTTAATTGTATGGCTCGGCTATAATGGGAATAACATCTATGATGGAGATGGTGTATTTGTAAACTAACCATGGTTTGCTGTTGTGATACATTTCGGGATTTTCCTACCCTGATACACTTCGGGATTTTCCTACCCTTTTTTCAATTTTTATTTTTTATGTGCCAGACCTAGGTTTCTCCGCCATCTGTGCTCCTTCCGTTATTGTTGTATATATTCTGTGATTTGTCTCCAAGAATACCATTTTACACCTGCAGTGTCGGTGGATTCAGCCTTCCACCAGGATTACCCTTATTGATCAAGATCAAGTAGCGTTTTAGTTAGCTTAATCAATGGTTGACTAGATTCCCCCTTTTCCCACCGGTGACCTGTCTTTCTGTCTAGAGCTAAAACTCTTTATCATGATTAAATGAGACTCTACTTGAATTGGATGGGGGCTCTGTAACTGGTTTGTATATCGTTATGCATGCTATGCATATCTATCCATATTCACTTAACATTATCAATTTGAATTTAGTGTATGACATGCTTAACCATGACCTTGGCATTACCTTGCAGTGAACAAAATGAATGTCGACCAGGTGTTGGAACCAACTCTTAAGGCCATACTTGATGCAATCCAACCTTTAAGTGACGATTGGCGGGTGCGATCTGAAATTATTCAAGAATTGCAAGATGTTGTTAGATCTGTGGAAAGTCTTAGAGGTACTGCTACAGTCTTGTGCTCTTATGCTAAGATATTGAAAGCCAAGTATTGATGATTGTGTATAAAAACAACTTACATGTTCAAAATCTTAAAGACAGTCTGTATGCATACTCTAATGGTAATAAATTCAGTAAAATCGTCTTGGAACATCATTATGAACAACTATGAATCTTCTGATTGACATCCCTTATTAAAGCAGCGCTAAAGGTTTCTATTTTCTTTCTATTTTGCAGCTGTTTTCTTTTCCTTTCTTGGATCTTATGCTGTGAAGTTATGTGAAGTCTGAATGACTTTACATGCAATTTATTACTGAATAATATATTTCATTTAATTTTCAAATATGAGAGCTATGATTTCTGATTCTGATTTGGCTTTGACCTGTACAAGAGGATGTCGATAAAACTTGGAACTTAGAAAGTTTGTTGGTTTTAGCTTAAATTAACATTGAAGAAGAAACTTTCTCTAATGAAAGAATAAAGTGTATGTGAAGATGCGTCATATCTTGTTTTTTTTGTTCCTTTTCACCTATATGCCATTGTTTCTTATAATTGGAGAACTATGATCATTTGTCAGTTCAAACAGTGACATACATCAACTTTTGAGTTGATTACTTAATTGGTGTGAACAGGGGCAACTGTGGAACCATTTGGATCTTTTGTATCTAATCTTTTCACTCGTTGGGGAGACTTGGATATCTCAGTCACTCTATCCAACCGTTCCTGTATTTCATCCGCAGGGAAGAAGTGCAAACAAAAACTACTTGGAGAATTGCTAAGAGCATTGAGACAGAAAGGTTTCAGTATCATGATTTTCTCTTGCATTCCCCTCAGAACTTTTTTACGCTACTTGTGCATAAGATCTTGGAAATATGATAATTTTTTATTTTGCCATTTTTCTTGGTGAAATGGAGTTAAAAAACGTTTGTAGAAATCTTTTAGAACTTGAATTGTTGCTCTTTTTATTTGTATTAAAGATGTTTTTGTCACTTGCCTCTCCTGCATTGGTTCCGGACCGGATGCTACTTATGATACCTGATTTGTTACTTGTGAAATATGTTTGTTCTCATTTTAGTGGATGAATTGTGTTTTTTTTTTTTTTTGGCCTCATTTTCCTAGTCTCTCTTCCCAAAACAGAAGCTACCTTTGGTTATGTTGTATGTTGATGGAGAGAAGACTTGTTGAGTCAATAATGATTTAGTATTTTTGTGTTCTAGTTTAGTAGGAAGGCTCTGGGGATAAGAGGTTTCCCTTACTAAAGTGTCATTGTTCTCATATATAAGAAAATCTGTCTGCAGGTGGATGGCACAGGTTGCAATTTATCCCAAATGCAAGGGTTCCAATTTTGACATCTGAGAGTGCCCATCAAAACATTTCTTGTGATATTTCAATTGATAACCTCCATGGTCATATTAAGTCCAAGTTGTTGTTTTGGATTAATGAGATAGATGGACGTTTTCGTCAAATGATCTTGCTGGTATGTTTGAAGACCAAAGAACATTTAGGGTTCTGAGGGAGGACTCTTCTCTTTAAATTATTCTTGATTGTGCAGGTAAAGGAATGGGCCAAAACCCACAACATCAATAACCCTAAGGCAGGGACATTCAACTCTTACTCCCTTAGTTTGCTTGTCATCTTCCATTTTCAGGTGATTATACATCTCTAGATGCCGACATATTGTGCTGCTCTTATGTACACCTGTGTTTAATAGTTCTTGGGGATGACTGCTATTAACATTTTGCTTCACAAATATTTTTGACTTGTACTTGCTTGGTCTTGTATTTTCAGTACCTCATCTTTGTGATTTGCTGGAACTATTCCATGATTGTTACTTTTCCCCCCCTTTTCCTGTAGACTTGTGCTCCAGCAATTTTACCTCCTCTTCAGGCCTTATACCCAAGAAGTGCTACCAACGATCTTATAGGTATCTGTTCTTAGATTTATGTGCTCTTGCATTACCATGTCTGAAGTTGAAGGGCGTGAAACTTGAGAAAATCTGTTTTTCATATTACATGGAAAATTGACTCTTGTTGGTCTTATGGTTTGAAGTATCTGATCTGGCTTGTTTTCCATGGGCTTCTTGTAGGCTTAAGAGCTGATGCTGAGAGAAACATTGCAGAAATTTGTGCTTCTAATATAATGGAATATAGATCAAGCAAATACAGAGCTATCAATAGAAGTTCTTTGTCTGGGCTTTTCCTTTCATTTCTTGCCAAGGTAATTATTCTTTGACCCTCCATTTTAGTTGGTCTTATTCTAATGATATGTGATTCAGAAAACATAAGCTGAGATTTGTTTCAACTATCTTTCTATGTAATTGAATGTTTGCATATTGGTGCATAAAATTTGGTGTGCATGAACTTGTTGAAATTCTGTTCTTTAGTCTTACAAAAGAGTTGGTCTTTTAGTATTAACCTTTTCCTTAGTGATTTACTTGCGATTTTATTGATGCAGTTTTCCGACATTCATTTGAAGTCCAAGGAACTAGGAATTTGTCCTTTTACAGGACAGTGGGAAGATGTGAAAAGCAACATGAGATGGTTGCCAAGAACTTACTCATTATTTGTATGTCTCTTTGTCACTCTCTGTTCATCTCCCTTGAACAAAGCAGTGATTCCTAATGCTGCTGGTTTTTTCTTTTCCCACTGTTTAAAACTGATTAGATTGAGGATCCATTTGAGCAACCAGAAAATACTGCAAGAGCTGTCAGTGCTGGAAACTTGATTAAGATATCTGAAGCATTTCGGACAACCTATCAGCAACTTGCCACAGCCAATCAGACTCGTATTTCTATCCTTGGCACATTGGTCAGGCCCCATATATCTCATTTCATTGCTGGAATTCCAGTTGGGAACCGAAGCTATCCTAATGTTCAACATGGCTCAACTTGTCCAGTTCGCAGTGCAATACATTCACCATTGAACTGTACAAATGTTAGAAAGGATAGGCGTCCTAACAGAAAAGAAAATTACTCTAGCAGTTCGGCCAAGCAAAACCCAGGCATTCATCCCAAGAATTTGAATGTGCAACAGCAGGAACGGTTTTCAAACAAATCTACCAACCAAAGACCTGTCAAACAATACAACAGTGCTGTCCAGCATGTTTGGAGGCCGAAGCCTTATATTTGAAGTGCTAAAAGCTTCAACATGACTATTCCATCAGGGATTTTGAGATTGATGAACGATGCATCTTAATTTGTTGGTTGGGGCCGAATTGGCTTTAAACATCAAAATATCTTGAGAATTGACCACTCTGGCACCAACCTGGTCAATTTTTTTAATTACCTTATTTTGAACAATTCATGTTTGTTTTCTGGTAGTCCCTTGAAATGATTTTGCTTCATTCCTTGATCCTACCTTGTTCTTTTTGGTTCATTATCTATAAGAATGACAGGGAGTGCAATGGAACTTGAGAAAGAAGATAGCTTTTACTTTTAGGTTATTGCAAGAGTTAAACAGGTTTTAGTGCCTCCCTCCCACCGCTGGAGCATCCTTGCGGTGAACCTAAATATTGCGAGTATGAGAATACAATGCCCTCACCAACAATAACGGCAATGTCCGTTTCTAGAAATGAGAATGCAATATGTAAATCAAATTTTCCTGGTTGGTTAATAATAAGTTGAACAAACTCTCTTTCCTCTGCAAATCAAATTCCCTCCTGATGCTAATTTCTTCACAATCTTTGGTGTGAAATTGAGCTTTATTTGATATTTACATGATCACCGCTAGCTTCTAAATTACATTCTCTCAGCTAAGCAAAAGGTGTTTATCACATGTCAAGATCCTGTAACTTGCATGAGGACCCTCAGAAGTGTCGCGCAAAGTTACTTGCCAGCCCATAGCATTTGCGATCTCTTGAAGTTCATCCATGACTTCAAGAGAATCAAGTATATATACCTTGCCACCAGGCCTAAGTATGCGGTCCATCTCAAGCATGATTGTGGACATATTACATCTGATGCAAAGAAGTAATCCAGTTAAAGTCCTTATCAGCACCTTAAAAGATAGCTTGTTTGTCTATTCAACAAAGTGCGAGATACCTTTTCCTTTCAATAGAAAAGAGGCCAGCTGCGTGCACAAAATCATAGGTTCTTGGATATGTATCAAATGGCTCACACCTGATAAATCCGAAGAAATACTTTATGCAAATTTTTATATGAAGACAAGTGATCAAGGGTGAAGGGATTGCTAAGTGTCAACAAGAACTTTCAATATCAAAACTCTAAATATGAATCCAACACCTGGCAATTTAATCAGGGACAAGAGGTAATACCAGTCATGCCTAACTCCTACGAGTCCACGATCATATATAACAGGTAATGTATTTGGTCCACTAACTGGAACCACGTTCATGACCCAGCAATCAAGTCCTAGATCAATCAATGCAGCTGCAAATCTACCAAAACCAACAACCGTAAAGTACAAAATTAGGCAAAATAATGGAAATTTGTAACTGAATAACTGAAAATTGAGCTCAATAGACATATTACCCTCCAAAGCCAGCTTTCATATCCAAAATATTTCTTAATTTCAACTCCCTCCAGTGCCAAGCACGCACATATCCATCTATTGTTTCATGCCAATATTTTGACTCTGCCTTGAACAACTCTTCTCTTGCTATGTGCGCATCAATTTGTATGCTCTGGAGCCTATCTGGAGGACTGTGCAAACGGGTAGGCCATGCTATAACATTTGCCCCGTAACCATCCTCAGGAAGCCGAGAAATGCATGACTTCAAATCAGCATACCTAATAGCATGGAACAAACAAGCTATAATGGGTAATACCTAATATCTCGTGAGAAGAATTAGCATGGAATTACTGATCTATATATTCTTTTCCACAAAAATACCAAATGAGTATCTGCATAGCCTATCTTGGAGAAGAAACTTGTAGAAAAACACCAGAATATGAGACAGAAAGCAGCTGTTTCACAAGTCTTTTGAAGTTCCACGAGGAAAGACTCGGAAAAAAATTACAATTGGTCAAGAATTTCTGAAATTGCGATCGCAAGGATTCAAGCAGTTCCTTAGCTTGCTGTCACTTTTTCTTAAATGTGCTAAGCAGAAAGGCCTTACAAGGATGTATTGAAGACATGTAAATATGATGAAGGTACCAAACATTGTCGGGGTCGTCATCTTGATCACATAATGGAGGTGTTGTTAGTGCATCTCGGCTTAAGTAGCAGCTATTACTGATGGGCTTTTTCCATATTGCAATATATCCTTCCTTTTTTACAAGCTCCCAGCAAAGACGACTAGTAAGGTTAAGCATCTCTGAGTTTACAAATGTTTACAAAACAATAACCAATGAGCCAAATCTAATTGTAAAAATATCAGGCAATATAAAATGATTCTTCATTAAACCAATATGCCTGAACCCTATATGTCTGCATCTGAGGTTTGATTTGGGGGTTCTATTAGGGGTATATATTCATCATTCAAATATAAATAGCCACGATCATATTAAAAATTCAAAAACTGATCTATGACACCACCAATAACAGGGGATGATCAAGGAATACAGGTCATTCATAAAATGACCTGTGGAGAGAAAATTAATTGCCAACACAAAACCTTTTAGAAGCTAAAATCTAATGATCAGTTTAATGAGAATTTGATTTTTACCTTCCCAATGTTCTCCTAAGATCTGCTCGTGCTTGTAAACTGGCTGTGCAGCCCAAGCAAAGTACCCTCCTGCCCGAAGCATTCGATTGACCTCAAGGAGCAAGATTCCATCTTCATATGATGCATAAATGGCAAATGGGCAATATGTCATATAAAACATGAGTTAATAATGATGAATAGCTCAAAAAGAATCAGCGAGATAATTGACAAGGCAAGTAATTAACAATGTCAGGAAAACCTTATTATTAAGTACTACAAAAACATTTGTTATGCAGAGACCAAGGAATTTAATTTCAATAAATGAAAGGAAGAATTTAACGCAATCTTTTCAATAGTAAAAGAAGAATAAAGCAGGTAAAACTTGCAAGCTTAGAAGCATAAAGCATGTGAAACTTGTAAGATTAGAAGCATAAAACATGTACAACTTTTAAAGATTAGAAGCTTAATGCATGTAAAACTTGTAAGATTCATTAATCAGCCTCACATTTCAAAAAGCAATAAAAAGATTCCAGTGTTCACATATACTTAATCCCTTGGCTATACTGCCAAATTCAATAGACATACCATCACGAGTCCAGTTGATTCTGCATCGTGAACAATGTATCAATTCAAAGGCTTGACTTGGGTATAACAATCGGCGAGTTGCAAATGCAGCCACCATTGCAGGTACACCACGCTCAAGAGCAAATTGAATCTGGTACTCATGAATATCTTTGGGAGCTATTGACATGGTTAAGACATTTCGCGAGAGCAAATAGGCACCAAAACTTGCAACACCACATCCAACATCCAGAACTACTCGAGTGTGATTACCAAATGCAACATCTGGGACCATCTACATATTGAAGAAATACGCATTATAAATCAAGTGGATGGAATATCAAACCAAGATACAGTGCTGACATAAGGCATTGAAAACCTCGGCAATCTGATCCAAGTATTTATCTGCACCATGAATGAACTGTGTACCCCCACCAGGAAACCTGAATTTGTCCTTCGCTTTGGACATCCAGTTTTGTCCCCTTTTATCCTCAACCAGACGGGCGTGAGGAACATTAGTATACCATACCTGTATGAAGTGACATATCCCAATTAAAATCTTGGACAAAGTAGGCTAAAAGCAGTTTTGGAAAAGATGACTTGAACTAAAAGCTAGAGCTTGTAGTTAGGGTACTTTGAACCCTCTATAACCCACCACGCTTCTGCGGAACTTCAAGGTAGCTCGGAAGCAGTGGTTATACTGCAACTCAAACATGAGACGTGGGGGCTGCACCAGGCCTATACCTGGAGCTCTAATACCACTTGAACTAAAAGCTATAGTTTGTAGTCAGGGTACTTCGAAGCCTCTATAACCATAAATTTCACAAAGAACGAGATGTCCACAACTCAAAATCAAACGAACTTCTCATTCAAATCCTAATCATATTGAATCGCTATTACATTGCATTCAAACGGGTTAGGAAATTCAAGCAGATCCCACAAATTGTGAATTTTTTCAATTCCAATGCACTGAAAGACACCAAAGATAATATTAAAAGAAACCAAAAACCTATGCAGAACACAAGATACCTATTTTTCCAAAAGAAATGCAGAAACCATTTCCCAGATACACAAGCAACTAAGCAACACTTCAATGCCAGACCATCATCAAACTCGACAAATTCCCTAGTCAATTCACCTTTTCAAATTGTTTTTCCATCATCAACCTTTTCATTACAAAAGAACCAAAAACAAAACATTTAATTCATCTGCATTTGCTTTACAACAAACAAGTCATAGCCACTCGTACCTCATCGCGACTCTTAGGCCAAGGAATTGGCTGCCGGTACCCTTTAGGCGGCGGAACCAAACAATACAACCCCTTATCTTTCTCCGGACAGTGCCTCTCATATTTCTCCCCTCTCTCCGTCGAATTCAATCTCTTAATAGCCTCCACATTGTCCAAACAAGGAATATAGTCTCTCCTACTATCTTCACAAAGCTCAAATCTTTTAACTCTAACCCTGGACTCCTCATTCCGCTGAGTCTCTACCTCAGTCTCATTCCCCAAATTCTGCACAACCTCCGGATCAAACTCCCCAACCTCAAACTCATCTCTCATCTTCCCATCACTGTCAATTATCCCAAACGTCCGAGACGTCGTAGGAGGAGATCCTCCCGGCGAGACTGTCTTGGCGGCGACGGTTTGGGGCTGGTTTTGTGAAATGAGTTGAGTGACATTAAAGTCCTTAATGAAATTAGGCGAAGTACCGATAGACTGGCGAGGGGTAGAGAAGAAGACGAGCTGTGGGTAAGCGCCATTTGACCAATGCTTGCCGAAGTAAAAGAAGGTAAAAGAGATTAGAGAGAAAGCTGCGATCTTTAAGAGCGGGGGCCTTTTGAAGAGGTCCATGTGATGTGAGCAAGCAATATACTAGTGTAGTGACAAATGTAGTTCAAAAGCGATTTGATTGTTTCTTATACTGGAAATTACTAGCAGTAACAGTGATTGTATGATTAGATTAAACTGAGGGTTGGTTCGTTTTTTGTTTCTCAACTGAACCCAAAACGGCGGATTAATTTCAACGTTCCGGCGCCGGTACGAAATCCTCAATTATCAAATTTACTCGAATATTTTTTATTTTCTAAAAACATGTGTAAAATAAAAGGTTAAATAAAAAAAATACACACAATCTTGGAGTGTTCCAAAATAACCTAAGCAGGTAAAAATTCAATCTCTCGCTGCAGTTCGGCACCACCAAACAGGTGCAAACAGCAAAAGCGTTATTAAGGTCTTCATTAATGTATTTCAGTCTCTACGCACGTCTCTCTCTCTCCTCTTCTTTACTAGCAATTTGAAAGCAAAATCGAACCTTTCCCTTTTTATGCTTTCGCCGTCGCCCCCGCAATCCATATAGTTGTCGTCTCTTTTCTCGGACCAAAACCACTGCCAATTTTTACTCTTCGTCAATTTCTTTCCCCTCTCTGTACGAATTCCATACAATTCCTGCTTTGCGAACCCTAATATTCTAGTTTTTACACCAGTTGCTTCTAGGGTTTGTGGATTCTGTACTTATGGTGTAATCTGTTCCAATTTATGCGTCGGTAACGGTACGTTTCATTGAAATCCGATTGCAATTCGTGCGATTTTATAGGCAAGAGCTGAGATTTTCGCAAAAGGTTTGAACTTTACAAATTTAATTCGTAATAATGGGCGAGTTGATGCCCGATCTCGATAAGGAATCATGCTCAAAGTCGATAAACGAGACGGTGAATGGGTCGCATCAGTTCACAATTAAGGGTTATTCGTTGGCGAAGGGAATGGGAGCAGGAAAATGCATATCAAGTGATATATTCACGGTGGCTGGGTATGATTGGGCAATTTATTTCTACCCTGATGGTAAGAATCCGGAGGATAGCTCCATGTATGTGTCTGTGTTTATTGCTTTGGCTAGTGAGGGGACAGATGTGAGGGCTTTGTTTGAGCTGACGTTGGTTGATCAGAGTGGCAAGGGGAAGCATAAGGTGCATAGTCACTTTGATCGTGCTTTGGAGAGTGGACCTTACACACTCAAGTATAAAGGAAGCATGTGGTAATGTTTCTTTTTATACTTCATTTTAAGCCTCTTGTGTATGGTTAATTCTGTTTCTAGACATGGATCTAATTTTCTCGATTTAAATGGGGATATAACAGTGGCTTTGGACTAAAAATTTGTGAGCTTTTTGTGGAAATAATATTGTAGGTATCATAACTCAGGATTTTATTTAAGGTAGATGGGGTGCTACTTTTCTGTGGTGAATAATTGCCAGATGTAATTGGCATTGCTGAGTGTCAGGATAACATGCCTCTTTGCCATTTAGTGCTTTAATGTGATAGAAATTAAATTAGTGTATTCTATTGTCTAGTGCTCGTGTGAGTTGAATCCTCTTCTTTGGTCGGAAGGAGAGGCTGGTGCTGGGTATGAGGTTGACATTGACTCTCTGAACATCTTGAGAAATTAACGTTCCTTCATTTGTCTCTTCTTTGTCAATTACAGGGGCTACAAGCGTTTCTTTAGAAGAACAAGCTTAGAAACATCTGATTACATAAAGGACGATTGTCTTGTTATGAATTGTACCGTTGGAGTTGTTAGAACTCGTCTTGAAGGACCAAAACAATATTCCATTCATGTCCCACCTTCCAATATGGGTAAGGGGTTTAAGGACGTGCTTGACTCTGAATTCGGTTGTGACATAGTCTTCGAGGTTGGAGGTGAAACTTTTAAGGCCCATAAGTTGATCCTTTCTGCTCGTTCTCCTGTATTCAAAGCCCAATTCTTTGGGCCTGTTGGAGATCCTAAGCTTGATAAAGTAGTTGTGAAGGACATCAATCCTTCAATCTTCAAGGTAGGGCTCTTCTTCTTCTTGGTTTAATTCGCCTGTTTCTATTTGTTATTGCATGATAGAAATGAACCATAATTGTGCACTTAAATTTCCTTCTATCAGATTTTGGTTCATATTTTCATTTCCTCATCCTTCCATAACATTGCTCACTGATTATGGCCATGTTTAGCAAACAGCTAATTGCATTAGCTGTTAGCTGATAGCTGATTTTATCAACTGATTTGATAAGCTGATTGCATTAGCTGTTTATTAGAGATGTTTGGTAAAATTAGCTGTTTATGTGTAAAATGACTTATAAGGACATAACTTTGAAAAAATTATAAGGTATGAATATTGTATATCTTAATATTTCGTTGAATATTCTTATAGGAATTTAAATTTTAGATATTTAATTCTACAAAATTAAATTTATAACTTTAATAAAAACATAGAACATTTAATAATAATTATTATTATTATTATGTTATAATTGATTCAATTAATTAAACTATTAAGTTTTTTATATTTAATACGATTTGTTTTAATATTATTTATATTATAGATAAATTATCATATCAAATTTTTAAAATCAAAATAAGGTAACATTAAAGTTTAGATTTGGAATATAATACATTCCAATTTAAATTACTAGCCTTTTGTTTAAGAAATAAAAGTAATATATATATTAACATAATATTGCATTATTTTTATATAGAACTAAGGGGGTGTTTGGTTTGAGGGTTTGGGAATGAAGGAATAGAATAATTGTAAAAAACAGTGTTTGCTTTGGAGTTTTGAATTCCAGGGGAATGGATTTATCCCATTAAATTTGGGAATCTACTAAACCCACCAAGGGGTAGGTATCGAGTTTTCATTCCAATATAAGTTTTTATCACGTTTATTTTTTACTTTTTTATCCTCAGCCTTTGCCCTACCATCCTCTTTACTTCCTTATCGCCTCTCAATTCCTTAAGATCTCCCACCCTGCCTTAGTACGTCTCATCAACGAAGGAATTTTTTATTCTACGCCTCTAGGTATATTTTCTGAAATCCTTCGTTTTAATTTGATGTTAAATGTACTAGATAGAACATGGTTTCATCTCATTGTAAATGGGGTTTTTGCTCCTTTTTTTATATATTCTCGTTTTATGATTTAATCAAGAGAATAAACATATGAAGGGCAAATTATTTTCATTTTTATTGAGGGTAAAAATGGTATTATATTTTCTTTCATTCTCATTAATGTAACAAACCAAACAACATTATTCGTATTAATATAGAAACCTAAGTTACAAACCAAACATCATTTTTTTATTTTTCATACCCATACCCATCCCCATCCCCTTCTATTATTATACCCATATCCATAGCCAACCTCGTGCTCAAACCAAATGCCTACTAAATTATTAAATATCAAAAATTGAAGGATCAATATTAAATTACCTAAATATTTTAAGCAAAATTTATGGAATGCATCGTTTTTATAGCATAGTTAAAGTCACCACTTGAACCTCCTTGATTTTGCATTACCATTTTTTTGACATAAACTTATATTCTAGGCAAGCATAGGTGATGAGTTATACACTGATTCAGGCCAAGCTGAACGAAGGATATCAACCATTAAGGTGGATCTATGGAAGTTCACCGACATAACAAGCTTGAAGGAAACAGAAAGTTGTGAAACTTCTAGTTCTGAAGTAGCTAGGTATCAGTTAAATAAGAAGGAAGTAAAAAAGAACTACTATGCATAATGCTTTATTGCTTTAGAATACGTGAGACTTGAAACAAAGACCATTCTCGTGAACACGGTCATCAATCACCCAAGAGAGTTCCATTCTCCTTCATCATAAATATTAGCTAGTCCTAGATTGGAAGTGCTACCAATCCTATGAACATGGTCATCAATCACCTCCAGTGCCTTCTTTTCCATGGGACGATGTTGTCTTCTTGTATTTTAAGCATTCCTTGATCAATAAACTCCATAAGAACCCTGTGGCACTTCATGTATCCTTTCTTTATGCAATCTGTAAAACCAAGAGATAACAATTGAGCTTTGGACAAGCCCCCCAACTCAGTCAGTTCTCTTATTACTTCACCAAGCACTTTCTTGTAAAGCTTGGTTGGAATGGCTGCAAGTTCCATAAAATTCATAGCAAAAGGTAACTCGAAATTAATTCATTGCTACTATAAAGAAAAGAAATTATAGCCAAAGGCCAGCTAAAGCTTTCATGCCCAGGAAAAAAGATTTTAGAGGCTTTTGTAAGAACACCAAACTATTTTCTATCAGAATAAGCTCGCACTATTTTGTACTTCTTTACCCACCACATGATTGAATCCTATTGATGCTAGATATACACCAGACTAGACATATGCAAAGAACTGCATGATCAGATAATTAGCAATAGCAAAACAAATCCATGAACTTGCTAACACAAAAAAGATCTAACTTGATAGGAGAGAAATATAAACCTCTAAAGGGGTCTTGGCACAAATTTATTGGAAAAAAAGAGCAACATCTATGACAGATCTATGGTCATTCATCATATCAACATGTGCATTATTAGAGATTGCAAAAAAAAAAAGGGAAGATCAGAAGGAATGGAAGGGAGAATAGAAAACAAGAATCAGAACCTTAATAAATAATTACCGGGAAATTTTCAGTAATAAGGAAAATATAAAGAGGAAGCAACTTCTTATCAAGAAAGTGATGTGGAAAGACGTGAGAAAGATACGAAGATGTTGTGTATTCCGTTCATTATCATGTGTCTGCAATTGGGTCTATAATACAGAAAAAACTCCATATCTATCTAAGAGTCATCATATTGAAGTGGAAAAATTTGAGAAAGAGTAATCTTCCTTGAAGTAGGACGCAGGAAATTCCCGCAAATAGGCTACAAACGCCTCACCTTTGTCGCCGATTGACTCCTTGCTCTCTTCTACGGCGGCATGCTTTCTTATATCCTCGAATCGGTGGTAGGGCTCGGAGACGGAGGCCAAGTATGTGTGGAAATTAGATCTGGAGAGCTCCGACGAAGCTTTGTTTGAGATGAGAGAAGAGAACTTCGGGAGAGCGACGACGGAGGAGGACCACCACCAAGTGGCCTAAGAGCCGTCAGATTTGCCAAAGTGAGGGTTGTTGAAATGGAGGAGATTTGGTAGATGTGAGAGATGCAAGGAAAGAGTGAAGAAAAATCCAGGGAAAACGATAGAAATGAGACGGGCAAAATCGACATTAATAAAAAATATTTCAGTTGATTATGTTGAAACGCTCCTCTACGGGAGCTTATCCAAAATGAGCTGGTTGGGTTGAATCAGTCAACCCAACCAGCTAATAACCAAACAACTCTAATAGCTTTTTCATAAAGTCAATAAGCTGAAATGGGTCAAATAGCTAAAAAAGAGCTTATTAGCTCTTTACCAAACAAGGCCTATATGTGAACATCACTTTGGTAAGGCTTTTCTTGAAGATTCGATAAAACTTTGCACACTGGTAGTTATGTTTGGTTCTTGTCCATCATCCTTAATCCTATAATCTAGGTTGTATATCAAAAAAGTTATTGTTGATGACTCAAACTTTGTGATCCCAGAATCTTGTTCTAATGTTAAGTGGAACTTTTTATACCTGGAGTGTATGATTGAGTGCTACTTCTTGATTAAGTGCTAATCATTTATGGAGCCTGAGATTTCTACCTTAATGGGATATAATCTAATTGTTACGTCACTGGGCTTCTCTAGATCATCGTTAAGTGAATTCAATATATTCTTTCCTGGGTGTGTTGTTTGGTTTTTCCAGGGCTGAATGCATGATAGTATCAAATCGCTTAAATTTTCTGAACTTGTCAGTGATGAGTTGTGTTTGTGACTTTTGCTTAATATGTATCTGGTGCTCCAACTGTATCATTCGATGACGAATTCATTTCATGTCATATAGATAAGGAGCGAGATATTGTAATGTCGCCAGAGTATCCGCCGTTTCGGCTACCACAATAATGTAGTCCATTGCCCATCTTTCTTGTAAAGTGGTTGAAAATTTTTCTTCATTTTACTATTTAATAACTCATAATTAGATTTCGTAACTAAATATTTGATACTTGACAATTTAAAACATACTTTTCAAGTAATCGTATCAGGACTGATTTTTTTTTTCTTTTTACTAGTCTTGTAATAGAATCCCCATAAATAGGGTCAAACCCTATTCCATGGTAGATCCTACTGTATTTCTTCCCGAAGTAAACTATTTTAGGTTGCTAGCAGATTAACTTCCTTAGGAGTTTGTCTATTTGCAGGCAATGCTTGTTTTTATATACACGGACAAACTTCCAGATGTACTTGAAATAACGGGCTCATCATCTACGTGCACATCATTCAACATGTTGCAGCATCTGTTAGCTGCCGCTGACCTTTACCATTTAGATCGATTGAAATTGTTGTGTGCATCAAAGTTGTGTGAGGAACTCACTGCAGATACGGTAGCGACAACACTTGCACTAGCTGAACAGCATCATTTTTCTCAACTCAAGGCTATCTGTTTGAAATTTGCTGCAAATCCAGGAAATTTGGGAGGTAAGTTTGTTTGTAGGTGTCATCGATGAAAGTTTCAGGTTATGCAATATTGTGCTTATTAGACCACTTAAGTATTAATGAAGCCCCCAACTAAACATATTTAACAAAGAAGGGATCGTAATAATGTCAGTAGTCTTAATGAATATTGCAGCTTTTGCTACTTCCATTCTACTTTCGGAATATGATAATAAAGTCAAGTCTCAGTGGGTAATGTTTTGTGAAGGATAAAGAGTGCTGAAAGCTTTGAACACTGTAGAGCTTAGCTTGGAGATGCTTTTCTGAGTCTTGTTACTCCAGTTCTTTTTCACTCTGGCCTTTAGGAACTGAATGTGATACAGTATGGAATTACTAGTCTTGCTAAGTTGTCTAATCTGAACCTGGAGTTAATCTGCTGTAGAAGTTTTTCATGTCCCCCAAATTAATGATGTAAACGTCACATTATCTCAATTCTCTTAAGGATTCTAAATCTAACCGTGCATGATTCTTAATGAGTAATACTGGTCATTATTTCTATATCGGGCGTGTGATATCGCACCTATATGAATATCAGGTTTACATTTAGTGTTGAAGTTGGCTCATGTCATTCTCATTTTTGGCCAGCCGTAATGGACTCTGAGGGATTCCAACACTTGGAAGAGAGCTGTCCTTCTCTGTTGTCTGAATTGCTAAAGACACTTGCATCAGGAGATGAGAACTCAAGCATGCAGTCTAGTAGGAAGAGAAGCGGTAGCAGCATTTATGGACAAATAGTTACAGATGGGGCAGAAGCAGCGAACGCTAACAACAGGCGTGTACGAAGGCGGTTCTAGGTTATGCTTCTTTTGTAATTGGTCAATGTTGTAGCACAAGTCATTAATTGTAAGTGTCCATTCCCAGAGAAAATGAATGTTTAAAATGATTTCTTTTCTGATATATCTGGATTTAGATTGATCAAACTAGATATTTAAGTTAGTAAATGTATATAGATCCTTTCTATCTGTTTAATATCCCTTTTTAATCAGAGCAACGAATCGTCAGGAAAAATGCGTATCTTTTTCAAATCAAATCACGCGTAGGGCAACCCATTTGGACTTGGATATGATGGCTTATTTAATCAAAATTTTACAGCTCATTTTAAATTCCAACCATATCACTGACGTGACTGAGCATCGAAACGATGAATCTGATCGATTTCATTGTTCAACCTTCAAAAACTAACAAGAAACAATACATTCAATGCTAGTGATAAAAGTACATCGGTGTATTGGATTCGGTCATTATATCAGCTTTAACCACCAAATCCATACAATGTCCTGCCCTGCCTCTTGAGAGCGTACACGACGTCCATAGCAGTCACGGTCTTGCGGCGAGCGTGCTCGGTGTAGGTAACGGCGTCGCGGATGACGTTCTCTAGAAAAATCTTCAGGACTCCACGAGTCTCTTCGTAGATTAGACCGCTAATTCTCTTCACCCCACCTCTGCGAGCCAATCGGCGAATCGCAGGCTTGGTGATCCCTTGGATATTATCACGCAGCACCTTCCTGTGCCTCTTTGCTCCTCCCTTGCCCAAACCCTTGCCTCCCTTGCCTCTTCCGGACATTTTGTCGGCAAAAGTAATGAAAAATCACGAG
This sequence comes from Erythroxylum novogranatense, assembly GCA_029891385.1. NCBI lineage: Eukaryota > Viridiplantae > Streptophyta > Magnoliopsida > Malpighiales > Erythroxylaceae > Erythroxylum > Erythroxylum novogranatense. Next base: position 39,817,980 of record CM057228.1, read on the forward strand.
GAAAAGAGCAATTAGGATTTAGCAGATTTGACTATAATGCGATTGACGGTGGTAGCGGAAAATGGTGTTTATATAGGAGTGCGCATTGGACTTTCATCGACATTATGAAGTAGCTATCCGTGTAAACTAGTTTTGATGGATTATAGCCGTCGATGGATAATGTATCGACCGTTGATTTGGCCAAGGCGTCACTCATCGGATTGATGACATGGGATGTTTTAGTAGCGGGCTTCTATGTGCAATTGGAGCCCATTTTCTATAACAAACAGCTTTATGGTTTAATTCATTTTTATTAAATATTTTATTAGGCAAAAATTAGGAGAAAAGAAAACCAACCAAGAGACGACGAGAAAGCATAACAAATTCTGTACCAGTATTCTTTCAATTTATTCATATCATAACTATTCCCTAGTTCATTATTCAAGTAGCAAGTAGAAATGTACTTATGCTGTGCTCTTCTCATGTAAGCTACCCCTAAATAGAGGGCAGATCGGGATAAAATCATTGAGATACGTGACATTATTTACACAAGTGAATTGAAAAAGTTTCTTCTCACTTTGACTCATAGGCTCGTAGAATATTTTACCAATAAGGCTCAATGGATATGCATCACGAGTTTCTAACCTATGTACCAATCAAATGGTTTATAGAACATATTATCTATTAAAGATCAAAGATAAACAAAAATTAATTGCAGTATAAATTCCAAATATGCTAGCCGAAACATAAGCTTTTAATCTCTATTTGGGTATTAATTCTCAAGGCTTGACGTTTAGGAATCTACACTGTCTAATATTTTCCTGTTTAACAAAGACCTTAAGTAGGATCTACAATCTAAAACTTTTTGATACACAAGATCCTCATGAAGAGGCAAGTATAGAGTATACTTGTCTTTCTGTATGATTGTGTTTACATTATTCAAGAATCAAATTTTTAAGAAAGAGAGAACTTATAAAGAAGTCATAAGATGAAAAACACACAATATTTTTATTAACTTTCTTCTCTATTTAAGGGGAAGCCTTGCTTTTATAAACTAAGCGAGATGGAGACAAACAACTTTTATGTTATGTTTGGTTAGACGTAAGATTTTTAATAAAATGGAATGAAATGAAATGATTTATAATAGAATAAAATGTAAATTAATGTAATATTATAAAATTGTTGTTTGTGAGGGATAAAAGGATTCATAAGTAATATAGTGGAATATTGTTTGAAAGATAGGCGAAATAAAATGTAATGTATGTATAATAATAATGAATGACTATTTTACCTTTGATAGAGCAAAACATATGTTAATAGATATAAAATATAGGATTAAAGGTATAATTGATATTACAAAAAATTATTGAGAGTACATTAGGTAGTACATATTTATCATTTTACATTCCATCCTAAACCCCCAAATTGAAGATAACTCATTTTTACTGTTTAGGATGTAATAGGATGTAATGTGAAACCCTCGTCTTTCATCATATTGCATCTTATTCCATTATAAACCCTCATCTCAAACGATGAAATAATATTATGTTCTATTCCATTCCATTACTAGTCACCCTACCAAATATAGCCTTAGGGAAAAGTGTTGGATCCTAAATTTTTCTTTAAAGATTAGAAGTAGTAAATGAGAAGTGTGGATAGATTCATGTTTTGTCTTGATGTTTTTGGTAGATGAGAGACTATGAAATGGGAAGAATTAGGATGAAAGTGAAGTTGAATTTGTGTAGTAAGTTGATGAAGAATATGTATATACGTGTATGTTATGCTATTGGTGTTCATGATTAATCATGGACTATAATTTCTTTATGGAAGATATTGATTCGAAATGAAGTTGAGAAAGAGGAGTAAATGAAGTAGAAAAGGTGATCTTAGTATGAGTTGTGTTAAGGAAGTTTTTGAAACAAAGTCGGTGGTTGATCTAGGCTGAATCAGAGAGAGGTGTCTTCTAGAAAGTTGTAGGTCTTCCTTCTAGCTTTCTAATGATATATATAGTATAGAAATTTTAGACATCGGAGTTGAAAGTATGGTCCTTAAAAGGAGAGATGCTCAGGGGCATAGATGTTTTGTCTATGTATCGTTTGTGATGATGTCATTTCTTTTGTAAGGATACGTCGTCTGTAAAGATATATCGTCTCTATATGATGACATCATATCGTTTGTGATGACGTCACATCGTCTTAAGAATTGCATTGTCTTAAGTTGACTTTGCTTCGTCTTAAGTTGACTTTTGTTTCGTCTACTTTGCTTCGTCTGCTTTTTGATTTGTTTGCTTGCTTCGTCTCCTTTTCGAGTCCTTTACTTTGCTTCATCTGCTTTTTGATTCGTCTACTTATTGATTCGTCTGATTTGTTTCGTCTGCTTTGCTTCGTCTATTTTTTGATTTGTCTGCTTTGTTTCGTTTGTTTTTCGATTCATCTACTTTTTTATTCGTCTACTTTGCTTCGTCTGCTTTTCGCTTTGTCTGCTTTGCTTCGTCTACTTTTCGAATCGTCTGCTTGTGCTTCGCCTGTTTTTTTCAATTCGTCTCATCCTTCGTCTTACGTTAACCAGAACATCTTCTGGTCCAAATTAGATATTCTAGATGATAGAATTTGTCTTCAAGGTCTTTTAAAAATTGTAGATCTTGAAGTCCTCTTTTGAACCATTCAAAGAACACCCTAATTCGATATCTGTAGGGAAAGTTATGACAATTTTTCCAATTCGTCTGCTTTTTTAATTAGTCTATTTTTTTGTTTGGTTTCTTCGGATCCTATCGTTTGGTCCACTTTTGACCTTTCAGATGATAAAATTTGTTTTCAAGTCCATCACAAAAGTTGTAAATCTCAAAGTCCTCTTTGAAACCGTTTTAAGATTATCTTAATCCGAAAGTTATGCAAATTGTCCCGAGATAGGTTCAATATGTTTGAGGACAGAACTTTGTTTGATTCCTTTGGTCATAACTTTGTTATCCAACCTCCAAATGAAATGATTCCTGAACCCATAGTTTCTTAATCACATTTTCTGTCCCTCTATAGAATTTGATAGCTTTTGGTATTGATTCGAAAAAGATGGATTGATTCAAAGTAAAGGTATCGGTTGGAAGAGTATGAATGAGAAGAATTTAAGTATAATGTGTTGTTTCAATATAAGAACAGTCCGAAAATGTTTAGGGTAATACTTTTAGAGTTTTGAACCAAATAGATTGATTTTGGTGTTTTTAGAAACTTAATACAATAGAGAACATTCTTCTAGAAGAAAGAGTTATATAAGAATGTTCAAGGGTATTGTTGACAAATGGGACGTTTCTTACTCATTAAGGGTATAATTGGAAAAAGAAGTATTTTCTTGCATTTTAAGAAGAGAGGATAACGAAAATTGAAGAGAAAAAGAGAGAGTGTCATGAAGAAGAGGGAGAAATATAAAGTGAAAAAGAGAAAGAGAGAAAGAAGAGAAACAAGCTAGGTTTTTATTTTTCTTAGTATTAAAGAGTGATTTTGAAGTGGTTCAAAAAGAGAAAAAGGTAGAGGAAGACAAGAGCTTCCCTTTGAGCTAAAGATCCCTTCATTTGGTAAAGAATGAAGGTAAGATTATTTTTTGATCATTCGGATTTTTAAAAAGATTTAGTTCATAAAGTTTAGAAAAATGCTTGGATTAAAGTATTCTAGAATAACTTTTAGTGATTTTGCATTGTGGGGTTTTCTATTAGATTTCTATTGAGTAAGACTTTGTTTGTCTTAGGAAATTATGAGAATCCCACCCAATAGCAAGGGGAAAGACAACCTTGACTTGGATTTTTGCAAGCAAATTAGGTGGGTAATGTATTTATAGTTATTGTGAAATTGAGCAAACTCTTGCCTATATATGTAAATGCGATTTGTTTCAAATTGAATTTGTAAACGATCTAGAAGGGGGGTTGAATAGATCTTTAAAGCTTTTTGAAAAATTCTACAATAAAATCAGAAGTTAATTCACACAAAAATAATTTTAAAAAATTTAAATATAAAGAGTAGGGAAGAAGAGCAAACACTGTTTTTATAGAGGTTCTGTGCTAAGACCTACGTCATCTACCTAAGCTCCCACTTAGGATTTGGCAAACCACTTTACTGCACACTTTTTAGTTTAGTGTGAACTCTTACAACACCACTTGATTTCTGGCTCAAGTTACCTTTACACTTGATTTGTCTTCTGGCACAAATCCTACCAACACCACTTGATTTCCAGCTCAAGCTACCTTTACACTTGATTTGTCTTCCGGCACAAATCCTACCAACACCACTTGATTTCCGGCTCAAGCTACCTAACAAGTGATTCTCCTCTAATCACTTAACTCACAATAATCACGATGATAGAAAATAGAAATGCTAACTTTCAGTACAGATGAATGGAATTAATACCAAGCTAAGAGTAGTATGAGAACAAATTCTTGGAACTATTATAGTATACTTTGATTTTTGTGTTCCTGCCATTTCCCTTGATATTTCTCTATTTATTTGCAAGCTATAAGATGATTATAGCCATTGGGGATGTTTCCTAGCCGTTCCTTGATTTTCTCCTTTCCATTTGTGACTAATTGACTTCGTCAAAATCAGTTTGTTGTACTCGTAAGTCGACTTATCGTGGTATGTAAGTCGACTTGTAACAATGATTTTTGTAAAACTTTATCTCCGCTCTTCTATAAGTCGACTTATGCAGTGTAAGTAGACTTGTAACCTTTGATAAGTCGACTTATAATCTATTAGTCGACTTGTGTTATTCTCAACCTGACAGATCTTGATTTATTAGTCGACTTATGATTCACTAGTCGACTTATGTTGGCTTCAACGGTTATATCCAATCAAATCTTCTATAATCTTCATTATTAATGTCTCTAGCATGATGAAGATTATTTCCTTCTTGATTTCACCATGATTTATGTCTTGCCTATTCAGGAATGATGCAGTCTTGATGTATTTGAATCCAAATCACCTGAAATAATTTCTTAACCAATTATATACATTTTAACATAAGTGGAATTTAATTTGTCAACCACCATTGGTCCAACAATCTCCCCCTTTTTGATAATGACAAAACACTTAGAAATTGTTTAAGAAATGAGAACAAAGAAACATTGATCAAGGTTTTTATGCCTTGTCATTTTGGTTAGAAGTCTCCCCCTCAATCATATAAATCATTGAATTTAATAACCTTGTAAGATCAAATTCATAAAAGTAATTTGAAATCAAGATAGACTCAAATCAAAGACAATTTAACATATATACTCCCCCTTAATCAAGTAACTAAAGAATATCCAATTTTCCATTTTACTCCCCCTTTTGTCATAATCAAAACAACTAATACAAACCAACAATTACTCGACTAATTCTTCAACCTTAGTCGACTTATACTTCAATTTGTCGACTGAAATATTTCTAAACTCCAAAAAATCACATTTTAGCCTAAACGTAGATCATAATGATGTATTCTCAAATTGAATTGCAGATTTTCCTAATATCTTGACTATTTTGCTGTGCTAGAGTATGCAAAAAATTACAATCAACCAATAGAATTCAAATCACACATACTAAGTTTCAATTTAATGTTCACAAACACTTTTCATTGAAAGAACTATCATCATGTAAAACAACAATATATGTATCTCAAACCAATGAAAGCAACATTTTCATCTTTCTTAACCATACAATGAGATGATTCAAATGTCACATTAAAATTCATATCACATAATTGAGAGACACTTAGCAAATTATGTTTCAAGCCATCAACAACCAATACACTGTCAATGGTAGGCAAAGGTTCCTTACCCACTTTACCAACACTAATGACTTTACCTTTGTTGTTGTCTCCAAATGTGACATATCCTTGATTTTTTTTGGTCTAATTTCTGCAAATAGGTTCTTGTCTCCACTCATATGCCTTGAACATCCACTATCAATGTACCCTGTGCTTGGTAGATTTTCATTCCTTGCTTGTACCTACAACTGAAACATTCTTTCTTCTCATTGGTACCCAAGTCATTTTGGGTCCATTTTGGTTAGTCATATAAACCACATTAGGAGGTGTTGTACCTTTTACCACCCAGATTTTCTTCACATTAATACATCTTCTAATACTTTTACAAGCAATTTCTATATGACTATCTTTCAAGCATTTGCCACATTTTGCAACTTTTCCATCTTTAGTAAATTTAGAAATTAAAGAACAATCTCTATCAAAAGGATCATATCCTAAACCATGTTTAGAAATTGAATATCTTTGTAAAGATAACATCTTTTCAAACTTTTCATTCCCACCAGCAAATTTTTCAACCACATAAGAAAATTCCTTTCTAAGTCTATCAAGCTCACAAGTAAGGTTTTCTTTTTCAGCAAGGCATGTAGAGTGATCTTCCTTAGTGTAATATAAATCATCAATAGTCTCATGCAAGACACTATTTTCAGCAACTAGCTCTCTTATTTTCTTTCTCAATTTCTTGTTGATTTCAATAGCTTCTTCAAAATCGATTTGTAAAGCATTAAAAGAATCTATAAGATCTTGATCAATGAAAGTAACCTCATTGTCATCATCATTTATTGAGGAGCTATTTGCCATAAGTGCTAAGTTGTTTTCATCATTACTTAGGTATGCTTCTTCATCATCACTCCAAGTGGCTACTAGGTTAGCTTTCTTTTTTCCTTTGTCATACTTGTCATTTCTTCCACCACATAATTCTCTCTTCCTATTTTTGAGTAGTCCCTTGAATTTTCTCAAGTTTCTAGCATACATTGCTAACTCTTCATCTTCTTCCTCCTCATCTAATTTTTTATCACTTTCATCCACAAAAGAAGTGTTAGCTTTAAAAGTAATTAATTTTTGTGACTTACCTCTACCTTCTCTTGATTTGAGAATGATCTCATAGTTTATGAGTGATCCCACTAAAGCATTGAATTCCAAATGATTGAGATCCTTAGACTCCATAATAGCGGTGACTTGAGAGTCCTATTCTTTCGGTAGTGAGCGAAGAATCTTTTTTACCTTTTCGCTATCTGTCAAATGCTTTCCAAGGTTTCCTAATCCATTTATGATTTCTGCAAAACGATCAAGCATAGTGGAAATAGACTCACCTTCCTTCATGACAAACATTTCATAGTCATGGAGAAGCATGTTGATTTTTGTCTCTCGAACTTGATTGGTTCCTTCATGAGTGATGTGTAGTCTCTCCCACATTTCTTTAGCACTAGTACACGAGTTCACTCGATTTCTCTTCTCAATCGTGAGAGCACAATATATCAATTTCATAGCTTTAGCGTTGATGTAGGCTTGCTTCCAATCATTGTCATCATATTCCAGCTCTGTTTTCACCTCGCCATTTTCTTTTAATGGAACGTGTAGACCGAAGATGATAATCTTCCAATATTCTACTCCTTCGCTTATAATATGATACTTCATAGGATTTTTCCAAGAAGAGTAGTTAGTACCATTAAATAAAGGAGGGCAATAATCACAATGATAGAAAATAGAAATGCTAACTCTCAGTACAGATGAATGGAATTAAGATCAATTAAAGAGTAGTATGAGAACAAATTCTTGGAACTATAGTAGTATACTTTGATTTTTGCGTTCCTGCCATTTCCCTTGATATTTCTCTATTTATTTGCAAGCTATAAGATGATTATAGCCATTGGGGATGTTTCCTAGTCGTTCCTTGATTTCCTCCTTTCCATTTGTGACTGTTTGACTTCGTCAGAATCAATTTGTTGTACTCGTAAGTCGACTTATCGTGGTGTGTAAGTCGACTTGTAACAATGATTTTCGTAAAACTTTATCTCCGCTCTTCTATAAGTCGACTTATGCAGTGTAAGTCGACTTGTAACCTTTGATAAGTCGACTTATAATCTATTAGTCGACTTGTGTTATTCTCAACCTGACAGATCTTGATTTATTAGTCGACTTATGATTCACTAGTCGACTTATGTTGGCTTCAACGGTTATATCCAATCAAATCTTCTATAATCTTCATTATTAATGTCTCTAGCATGATGAAGATTATTTCCTTCTTGATTTTACCATGATTTATGTCTTGCCTATTCAAGAATGATGCAGCCTTGATGTATTTGAATCCAAATCACCTGAAATAATTTCTTAACCAATTCTATACATTTTATTATTATCAAAACATAAGTAGAATTTAATTTGTCAACCACCATTGGTCTAACAGAATTAATTGTGAATACTTGGAAATGCATGATGCATTGTGATTATGTTATACCTTGAAAAAGGTTATAACATTTGGAATTAGAAGAAAAGAAGAAAAGCATAAAAATATGAGTATATGATGAAATGAAAGAAGCATGAGAGTGCGAAATTGTGATTGACTTAATTGAGCATAAATTTGACTGTGTTTGGGCGAGAAAGGAACCGTTTTGTAGTCACGTGCACATTGACGTAAAACCTTCTCCTAATTGTCCGCTTGTGGCACACGAAATTTGAAAAGTGGATTCGTTTTCGATTTCTCTGTTTTGTTCACCAAACCCTCGAGCCATTTATTGTGCATTGCATCTTTAAATGTTCAAGTATGATGCATAATTGAGTGTTATGTTTAATGGCTGAAGTTTATGTTGTGTGTTATAAGTTTGAGTAAATTGATCAAATGCTTAAATTGTTAGATATACATGTACATATGCTTGACTTTGGTCAATTGCCAACGGCTATAAATATATTAGCTACTGAGTTGTATAACTCATCCCACTATTCCCTCCTCAAGTGCAAAAAGAGACGAATAGCAATCCTTGCAAGGCATCGGAACTCCAAGATAGTTAGAGACTTTTGTAATTAAGTTAGTTCAGAAATTTTTGGTATTTAGAATCATATCAAGCATAAGCATTCAATTGTATTTTGTATTTTGTGTTCAGTATTTTGAAATAAGCTTATATAAACTTTGCTTGGATTCATTAATGAAATATACTTGGGTTTTGCTTGTGATTATCAAAATTGTGATGTTTGATGTTTGATTGTTGTGGGCATGCCACCCTTATGGGATGACGGGTTTTGTTTTGGCTCTGGATTGTTGGGCTCCGAAAATGGGGTCCAAAATGTTTGGTATCAAAGCTTAGGTTTTTCCTAGGCTCAGAATGTATAATGTTATGAATTGGTAGGCTATGTGATTAATTGTTGTATTGTGAGTTGATGTGTTGCATTAAGTGACCTGCATATCATGCATACATGTAGGAAATAAGATTAGAATGAAAATAAGCTGAAAGATGGTGTCTTATCGAAGAAGTAAAATGTCACCTCGTAAAAGAGCACGAGGAGTTTTACAATGATCTGTTGCACCTGATTCCTCACCATTAGAGAAGGGTATTGATGAGTATAGAATCTCGGTAATTGCAATCGCATAAGTCACATGTATGAACCTCTGTTAAGAGCTTGGACTATTAGAAACGATGAGAAGAATGGTGTTTGAAAGAAAGAGCCATCAGTGGGCGTTTGAGAGTGTCTCTCTCTAGGTGAATCCTCTCCTAGACTTCGTCCACCTTCTGCACTTCTTGCTTACGGCCCTAGTCACTGTTTGGCTTACACAAGCGTGGGTCAGGAGTTCTACTACCTCTTTGCTCTTGGTGTAGTGTTGCGGTTCTCCTTGAACTCCCTTCTGTCGACTTTATTGGGTTCTTCCGTCGGTGGTGTTAGGGGTTTGTTCCACAGTGGTGTTTGGGTTACTTCTTCTTCTGTGCACATTGCATTGTGCGTACTTCAGTGGTGTTCGGTTCTTCTCTACTGGACATCTCCTCTATCTAGGGCTAGGGTTCTGCCACCCCTCATGAGCCATGGTGAAGAAAAAACTTAAAGACCAGAACCCTCCTCTCGACACTTCTGATACTACCGCTTCACCTTTGGGCATGGATTCTGCTCCCACTGGTGCTCCTCCAAATGCTGGTTCTTCGACTGCTTCGGCCAGACCAAAACCCACTGCAGGGAAGCCTTTACTGTCGCAAGTGTTGAAGGGTTCTCTGAAACCCACTTCAGGAGACGCTAACCCTGGCCCCTCGCGGGGTGTTCCTCGCAAACCAGAACAGAAAAAGCCAGGTACTTCTCTCAAAACTGGCAAGGGTATTGCCATTGACATCCTTACTGCTGAGACATATGAGGATGATTCCACCTCTGAAGAGGAGGAAGATGTTGAAGGTGATATTGCGTTGGGGAGCCTTGATACTTCTGACTCTGATACTTTGGAGGGAGAGACAAATGCAGACCAGGTGTTTGAAAATTCGCCTCCTCCTGCTACCCTTGCGCAGGCTTATGCAGAGGGTGTTCCTCAAGACTCCCAGCCGAATGGCCATAAAGATCCTTCCAAAGGTACTCAATCAAAACCTTCTTTTGCTTGCCTTTTCCGCAACAATCGTGTTTTGAATCAGGGACTACTCAAAGCACGATTGATAGTAGGTGTGTTGAATGTTTTTAATTTTGAAGCATATGCACTGGTAGATCCAAGATCTACACATTCATTCATCACACAGCATCTGGCATCTAGATTACATTGTGAGCGAGAGATACTAAAATGTGGGTTAGAGGTGAGTACTCTAGTGGGAAGTACAACAGTGGTTAGTGAGGTATGTATATTGGACCCCGAATCTTTTTGGTAAGCTAGGATTATTAAATAAGAATTTTTTAATGATTATTCATGAGTAAAGAAGTTAAGAATTCTTGAAATTGAAATGAAATGGAAGATATGGTTTAAATACGAGATGGATTAATGGGGAATTAATTGACATGTTAATATGTTTAAGGTAAGGTGTCATGAAATTAGGTGGCATGATTTAATGGGATTCAATTGTTGTATTTTGTGGACTTAATTAGCATGTTAAGGAAATTTAATTAACATGTTGATTAGACTAAGACTATATGACATGGATTAAGTGTATTAAGGTGTTATGAAGGTTGTAAATGTATTAAGGGTTAAATGGGCCTTGGAATCAAGTTGGGCTTAAGTAGTGATATAAAAAGAAGAGGATTAAAAGAGAGTAATGAGTTAGGTGGCATGAATTAATACAATTAAATGTGTTAGTTGAATTTACGAGTTTAGAGTTCAATTGGGCCTAAGAGAATAATGGGCCTAAATCAAATGAAAAGAAGAAGAAATGGTTTGGACTTAAGTGATTTAGTAGGATGAGAAGAAAGAAGGAAGAATAAATTGGGCTTTGGGTCCAAATGAAATGAATAAAGAAGAGAGGATATAAATGAGATGGGCTTAAGTTGTAGTAGGAAAATAAGAAGGAAGGAATTAAATGAAGTGGACTTGGGCTTGAGTAGGTTAAAGAAGATAAGAAGGAAGGAAGAAGAAAAGAATAGGAGTTTAAATGAGACATTTGGGCTTGAGTCCATGAAGTGGAAATTAAAAGGAGAAGAAGAAGGGAGTTAGGTTTGGGCTTTGGGCTTAAGTAACTTAAAGAGGAGTATAAAGGAGGAAGAGTTAAGTGAGTTGTAGGAGAAAGAAGAGGAAAAAAACAAAATTGAGAGGGAGAGAGGAGAGAAGTGTCGTAAATGGAGAAAGGAGGAGAAAGGAAAGAAGCTTGCTAGTGTTGGATTTTCCAAGAGATCAAGAGGGAATTTGAAGAAAGTGCAAGAGGAAAAAGTGTGGAAAATCACTAGAGCTTCATTTTGAACTAAGTCATCACTTGGTTAGTGGAAGTTTAAGGCAAGTCATGAAGTTTTGTTAGAGGTTTTGCATGGGTTATGGTTGAGAAAGCTTAGAAAATGAATGGGTATTGTGATTCCAAGATCAATTTCATGATTTGTGTTCTTAGGATGGTTGCATTTTGGATGTCTTTTGATTTGAGAATTTTGTTGATTTTGAGGAAAATGGTGAGAGGAAAGAGGAATGGAAAGCAAGGGAAGGTCATGGGAACAAGGTTTTCAAGCAAGGAATTATAAGGTAGGTTTTATGTTTATAGTTAAATAATGGGCTATTGACATAATTTTCAAAGAAATTAAGAATATAAAAATGCTTTCAAATTCATTGTTTTTAAATGCCTTGAGAAATTGCTATCATTGATGTATAATGGTATGAATGATTTGAAAATGTTATGTGAATTGGATGATTGATGATTTGAGATGTGAATGTGGATGTTATGTGATTTTGCTTGAGGAATGATGATGCATTGCATATGAAATGCTTTATGAACATGAAATGATTTATGAAAATTTGCATGATTTATGCAAAACAAGATTTTCAAGATTTTTGCCTTTGGGCAATCAAGTTTCAAGACATGATTATATGTTATGTGGGTTAGGTTAAGTCCACCCAAGAAACGTCTCGTGCACGATGACCATGAAGAAGCCTTCGCCTTTGCCCGATTGTGGCATAGGATGATCCAAGATACGGACTCCTAAAGATTTGCCCATATAGGCTCATTAAATGAGACTATATGGTTGCCAAGAATTGTGGACTTGCCAAACCATTATGATGTGTTAGGTTGTATGTGTTATATGATGTGAATTGTGACAAGTTGAATTGCATTCATGATTTCATGAAAATTTGAAAAATGAATGATTTGTGATTTCAAGAAAATGACAAGAGCTCTTAGTTTATGATTTTATGAACCTTTGAAAAATGAATGATTTGTGATTTCAAGAAAATGACAAGAGCTCTTAGTTCATGATTTCATGAAAGTTTGAAAAATGAATGATTTGTGATTTCAAGAAAATGACAAGAGCTCTTAGTTTATGATTTTATGAACCTTTGAAAATGAATGATTTGTGATTTCAAGAAAATGACAAGAGTTTTGAAGAAAACAATGTTTTATGATCCAAAGGAAATTAATCTGAAATGGACTTCAAAACTGTTTTGTTCATTATTTGGTTATAAGCATAGAACCTTCGGGCTCCCAAGCTCACCCCCTATTTTTCCAATTTCCGTGTTTTAGCAAGAAATCAGTGGAAGTGGATCAAGGCAGATTGTGCTTGTTTTATTGTGTATTTGAAGTTTGGTTATGTAAATGTATAATTGTAATTCATATGAGCAATGGAATAAGGTAAATGAGATATTGTTATTGGTTTTGGAATTTGGCTAGGAAATGCCAATGAAATTGTAAAACTCTTATGTATGATGATTAATGCAATATGGACTTGAGTATGGTTGTGAATGTACAATTGCATCATTGTATAACTTGGATATGATTAGATGATTAAGAGTGCGGTTTTTGCCTTGATTTGAGTTTGGAGTTACTCTTGGGATTAAGTTGTGTTATATGAGGTTGCATGTTGAGTTTTATGCAGGTGGAAGTATTAGAATTGAAAATTGGTTAGTTGCATTTTCAAGGGAAGTGCTGTCAAATTTTCCTAAAATTTGACAGAACTTCGCTTCAGTTTTAAACCCCATTAGAGATTGATTTAGATCGGAAAGTCTTCGTGAAGATTGTAGTAGAAGTTCAGATCTTTCTAAGGGTATATCATTTGTCTCATTTGGACTTAGGGTTAAAAAGTTATGAGGTGAAGAACACATTCGCCATCGCTCATGTAATTGTTACATTGGTCTTTAATGAGTAGTGTCCTTTGAGTGGCTTTTTGCCTTGATTAATGATGGAGTTAGCTTTTGCATCCTTCATGAGAATTGTATTTCATCTTGTTATCTTTCCATGGAGGTATAGTATGCTCATATTGGAGCTAGGAATAAGAAGTTATAAGCTTTGAAAGGTGATAGTCTCAAGTGAATTGAAGTTGGTTTTACGATTTGGAGTTTTGGAAAAATGACGTGTCCGTTAAACGGATATAGAAGTCCGTTTAACAGACAGCTACGAGTCAAAAGGACCCCTTGTTATGTGTATGTCCGTTAGACGGACACAGATGTCCGTTAAACGGACTTTCTCGGACAAATTGGCACACTTTTGGCCGTATGTGTCCGTTTAACGGACAGCTACGGGTCACCTTGGGAAAAACGTGTTTTTGACTAGTTTTAAGGCCGAATCTCGTTTTGAGGCATCTAATACGAGTTGTAGATCTTGATGTTATCTTTCAAATGGAACTAGAACTAAGGCATATAGATATCTGTAGGGGAAGTTATGGCAATCGCTCCAAAAGAGTTTCAATTTGATTTTGGAAGCGAGCATGGTCCATTGTTTTGGGCATAAATCCCTCATACGACCTCCAATTGAGGCGAGGCTTGAACCATTGGATTTATAAGACATATATCTTCCTTGATACAAAAATTGGGATTATTTGGAGTTAAATTGAGAAAGTTTGCATCAAAGTAAGTTAAAGGCCGGTTAAGAGAGCATGTTTCCGGTATGAACTCTTTTAGGCTTTTGGAGTGTATCTTGAGTTATATAACTCCGATTGAAGCAATTCTTATCTTAAATTAAACAAGAGTCATAAGACTATGATTTACAAGAGAATTTCAAATGAATTTAAGATATTGAGTTTTTCAAATTCGGTGAACGCGTAGTGGAAATAAGTTCAAGTATGATGATTAGGTACATGGGCACACTAAGGGACTTTGGTAAGTAAATATTGGGAGCGTTTTGAGCATGAGAATGAATTCATGATGTCTTTAAGGGTTCAAGGGATGAAGAATGAAAAAAAAAATTTATAACCCTTCAAAGTAATACGCACGCTCAGGTTTCACGATTTTAAGCAAGAGAGTTGGGTTCCGAAAACGGGATCCAACGGTCGGGATCCGATCTCCGGGTCGGGTTCTGACATTTTTGTGGTATCAGAGCGCCGGAATTGAGATCTTATATGGGCGCATAGGTAAAAGTTACATACAAGAGCAAATTGTTAAGAGTTTGGGCTAATCGAATTAGCGAATAAATTGAAGTTGTGGATTAGTGGAAATGAGAAATAGTACATGGTCAAACATGACCGGTAATGAGTCAATGCATCTGTTGATGAAATCGAATATGGTATCAATGACATACTATGGTGCTTATCCTTGAATGTGGGAAATATGTGAATTATGAGCATGGATTGTTTGAGGAAAAGTAGGGGGACAAGGATTAAGGGGTTCAAGTAGAACTTCATGAAAGTCAAAATTCTTATGGTTTTAAGAAGATGAAACCGGGACCCCAGTGGGTGCATGCTTATAATAAATTCAATAAGCCAAGTTTGTTTTCATTAAATCAAGCAAGAAAATTTCATAATTTAAATTGCATCATAATCGTTGCATCAGTTGTGCATTGAGTGCATTATGAAATGTTGCATGTTTAATATGTCGATTATGTGAATGATTGATGAAATGACTTTAAAAAGGGATTTTCTTTTTAAGAATACAAGTTTATGAAATTATACTTTCAAACATGATTTGTGCAAGGATATCACGTTGTGAAAAGCAAGTTTACAAGAAAGTGCCATTACGAGCACCAAGATTACAAGTTTTGAAATCTATGTTTGTATGAAATATGTGATGATTTTATTTCCACAAGTTTAAGTCAATGGCAAATATATATACATACATATATATATGTAAGATGTGAAGTGAAGGATAATGGGACCATGAGATGATTGATAGTAATGTTTGTATAAGTTCAAGAAGGTCAAATTGGTTGTTGTTGGGAGTATTTGTATGGAAATCCATAATTATGCACAAATGAGTGTATTAAGCACATAAGTAGAATAGGTGTGAAGATGATAGAGGAAGAAACCTATGATTTAGTGAATATTATTAGTCATAGTTTCCCATAGTTTAAAGCCTAAGTGATCAAGTAGACATAGATTGAGAGTTGTTGATGATGTTATAATAAGGAATAAATTCTAAGATCAAGAGAAGAATATTGTCTAGGATTAATGAAGATCAAAGTATCAATCGTGTAAGAGATTGATTTGTGAATTGATGAAGATAAGTCTGTGGATAAAATATGATGATGATAATAGGAGATTGATTAAGATTGCAGGAATAGTATAGATGATTGCAGCAAAAATCCTCTTTTGAAGAGGGATTTCATTAAGTTAGAATAAGCAAATCAAATGGTTCATGTTAAGAGTAATCAATGAAAGAGCTAATCAGAAAAGAATATGTGATGATTCGAAAGTGAGTACACTCACTATAGAGACCTTGATTGCTAACATGAGAAGTATGTAAGTCTATGTTATATATTACGTGAAGGTATGTTTGGGCGATATTAGTATGACTTGATGAATATGTTAAAATCACCCTAATTAAGTTTGCAAATAAGCTGCAAATTGTGGAGAAAAATCATTCGAGGAAGAAAGTCAATAAGAGGAATCGAAAGGAAAGTGAGTCAATATACCTCATTGAGGAATTAGTTAAGTAAGGAATCACAAGGGCTAATCGAGAGATACATGAAAATTGATAATGATTGCTTAAGTTAATAAATGCCCAATAGCACTATGGAATTGGAGGAAATTTGAGAAGAATGGTTTGAGTACATGAAGAGAAATGTGTAAAACCCTAGGAGTGAATTTTGATACATGACCTAGAACTGCAACATTGATGATTGTTTTGAAAGTTTGGAGACAACATATGTACAGGAACATGTATGAGCATGCAAATACAGATCGTAAAAGTACAAGGCAATTATTGAATTGGGAGAATTAAATATGAAACTCAGGAGATTGAGATATGTATCAAAAGACTATGATTGTACCAGTAAGAGATTCCAAGTGAGGCTAAGTGTGGCATCCGATACATTAAGCATGAATTCGATACTATGATGTCCAGAACTAGAGCAACAAGAAGCATAGCAGGTGGGACATACTTTATCCCAAATTAAGGATAAAAAGATTGTGAATCTTATTAAGAAATTGATACGGATCTGAATTTCAAGTTCAAATAGGAAGAACGATACCAGGTGAATGAAATAGGAAGTATATGAAATCAATAAAGATGATTAAGTAAAAAGGTTGCTAGCAAAGTACAAATGGTAACATGAGGTATGCATCCTAGCAGGATTTCATCGAAAGATCTCTTAGTGATCAAGAATGTCAAATAAGCAAGTGAATGTAGGAATTGATGGACTTAATTATCAAGAATATGCTTAAAGCATATAGTTGAAGCTCATAAGATTATGAGATCCAAGTATAGCTTTAATTTATTGTAAGTACAAAATCACAGTTCTAGTGAATTCAATCAAATGCGGTATAAAGAATTAGATGATAGAAAGATTCAGCTTTTTAGCATTATGATGATAAGTAAGGTCTACAAGTTATAGAAGGCTAGAATTGAAAAGGTTATGGACAGGTGAAATGAGTGAGTGATAAGAATCAAGTGAAGTAAGAAAGATGAAATAGAAGAATCCAAGAATAGGCATGGAAGTAGTGTGTTAGTTCACAGTCACTTACCATTATTATGATGTGAACATCAAGCATAAGACGAGTTACCCCAGTGATGCTCTCAGAGTTACATGCTTTTACTCTCATGAGTACATGATTATGAGTACATGTTTAAGAGTGTCACCGTGTCAAGGTGCAATCAAGATCAAATAGGCAGGGTCAGGATGATGAGCTATCTGAATAAGTCATGCAAGAATAAGTTGAATCCGTTAATTAAGGATTTAAACCCTTGCATCTAGATCAGTAAGATAGGAATTTCGAGGACGAAATTCTTTTAAAAGGGGGAGAATTATTAGACCCCGAATCTTTTTGGTAAGCTAGGATTATTAAATAAGGATTTTTGAATGATTATTCATGAGTAAAGAAGTTAAGAATTCTTGAAATTGAAATGAAATGGAAGATATGGTTTAAATACGAGATGGATTAATGGGGAATTAATTGACATGTTAATATGCTTAAAGTAAGGTGTCATGAAATTAGGTGGCATGATTTAATGGGATTCAATTGTTGTATTTTGTGGACTTAATTAGCATGTTAAGGAAATTTAATTAACATGTTGATTAGACTAAGACTATATGACATGGATTAAGTGTATTAAGGTGTTATGAAGGTTGTAAATGTATTAAGGGTTAAATGGGCCTTGGACTCAAGTTGGGCTTAAGTGGTGATATAAAAAGAAGAGGATTAAAAGAGAGTAATGAGTTAGGTGGCATGAATTAATACAATTAAATGTGTTAGTTGAATTTACGAGTTTAGAGTTCAATTGGGCCTAAGAGAATAATGGGCCTAAATCAAATGTTGGACTTAAGTGATTTAGTAGGATGAGAAGAAAGAAGGAAGAATAAATTGGGCTTTGGGTCCAAATGAAATGAATAAAGAAGAGAGGATATAAATGAGATGGGCTTAAGTTGTAGTAGGAAAATAAGAAGGAAGGAATTAAATGAAGTGGACTTGGGCTTGAGTAGGTTAAAGAAGATAAGAAGGAAGGAAGAAGAAAAGAATAGGAGTTTAAATGAGACATTTGGGCTTGAGTTCATGAAGTGGAAATTAAAAGGAGAAGAAGAAGGGAGTTAGGTTTGGGCTTTGGGCTTAAGTAACTTAAAGAGGAGTATAAAGGAGGAAGAGTTAAGTGAGTTGTAGGAGAAAGAAGAGGAAAAAACGAAATTGAGAGGGAGAGAGGAGAGAAGTGTCGTAAATGGAGAAAGGAGGAGAAAGGAAAGAAGCTTGCTAGGGTTGGATTTTCCAAGAGATCAAGAGGGAATTTGAAGAAAGTGCAAGAGGAAAAAGTGTGGGAAATCACTAGAGCTTCATTTTGAACCAAGTCATCACTTGGTTAGTGGAAGTTTAAGGTAAGTCATGAAGTTTTGTTGGAGGTTTTGCATGGGTTATGGTTGAGAAAGCTTAGAAAATGAATGGGTATTGTGATTCCAAGATCAATTTCATGATTTGTGTTCTTAGGATGGTTGCATTTTGGATGTCTTTTGATTTGAGAATTTTGTTGATTTTGAGGAAAATGGTGAGAGGAAAGAGGAATGGAAAGCAAGGGAAGGCCATGGGAACAAGGTTTTCAAGCAAGGAATTATAAGGTAGGTTTTATGTTTATAGTTAAATAATGGGCCATTGACATAATTTTCAAAGAAATTAAGAATATAAAACTGCTTTCAAATTCATGGTTTTTAAATGCCTTGAGAAATTGCTATCATTGATGTATAATGGTATGAATGATTTGAAAATGTTATGTGAATTGGATGATTGATGATTTGAGATGTGAATGTGGATGTTATGTGATTTTGCTTGAGGAATGATGATGCATTGCATATGAAATGCTTTATGAACATGAAATGATTTATGAAAATTTGCATGATTTATGCAAAACAAGATTTCCAAGATTTTTGCCTTTGGGCAATCAAATTTCAAGACATGATTATATGTTATGTAGGTTAGGTTAAGTCCACCCAAGAAACGTCTCATGCACGATGACCATGAAGAAGCCTTGGCACGCCTGATTGTGGCATAGGATGATCCAAGATACGGACTCCTAAAGATTTGCCCATATAGGCTCATTAAATGAGACTATATGGTTGCCAAGAATTGTGGACTTGCCAAACCATTATGACGTGTTAGGTTGTATGTGTTATATGATGTGAATTGTGACAAGTTGAATTGCATTCATGATTTCATGAAAGTTTGAAAAATGAATGATTTGTGATTTCAAGAAAATGACAAGAGCTCTTAGTTTATGATTTTATGAACCTTTGAAAAATGAATGATTTGTGATTTCAAGAAAATGACAAGAGCTCTTAGTTCATGATTTCATGAAAGTTTGAAAAATGAATGATTTGTGATTTTAAGAAAATGACAAGAGCTCTTAGTTTATGATTTTATGAACCTTTGAAAAATGAATGATTTGTGATTTCAAGAAAATGACAAGAGTTTTGAAGAAAACAATGTTTTATGATCCAAAGGAAATTAATACGGAAATGGACTTCAAAAACTGTTTTGTTCATTATTTGGTTATAAGCATAGAACCTTCTGGGCTCCCCAAGCTCATCCCCCCTATTTTTCCAATTTCCAGGTTTTTAGCAAGAAATCAAGTGGAAGTGGATCAAGACAGATTGTGTATTTGAAGTTTGGTTATGTAAATGTATAATTGTAATTCATATGAGCAATGGAATAAGGTAAATGAGATATTGTTATTGGTTTTGGAATTTGGCTAGGAAATGCCAATGAAATTGTAAAACTCTTATGTATGATGATTAATGCAATATGGACTTGAGTATGGTTGTGAATGTACAATTGCATCATTGTATAGCTTGGATATGATTAGATGATTAAGAGTGCGGTTGTTGCCTTGATTTGAGTTTGGAGTTACTCTTGGGATTAAGTTGTGTTATATGAGGTTGCATGTTGAGTTTTATGCAGGTGGAAGTATTAGAATTGAAAATTGGTTAGTTGCATTTTCAAGGGAAGTGCTGTCAAATTTTCCTAAAATTTGACAGAACTTCGCTTCGATTTAGACCCCATTAGAGATTGATTTAGATCGGGAAGTCTTCGTGAAGATTGTAGTAGAAGTTCAGATATTTCTAAGGGTATATCATTTGTCTCATTTGGTCTTAGGGTTAAAAAGTTATGAGGTGAAGAACACATTCAGTTACTGTTCATGTACTGTTACATTGGTCTTTAATGAGTAGTGTCCTTTGAGTGGCTTTTTGCCTTGATTAATGATGGAGTTAGCTTTTGCATCCTTCATGAGAATTGTAGTTCATCTTGTTATCTTTCCATGGAGGTATAGTATGCTCATATTGGAGCTAGTAATAAGAAGTTATAAGCTTTGAAAGGTGATAGTCTCAAGTGAATTGAAGTTGGTTTTAAGATTTGGAGTTTTGGAAAAATGGCGTGTCCGTTAAACGGACATGGAAGTCCGTTTAACGGACAGCTACGGGTCAAAAGGACCCCTTGTTATGTGTATGTCCGTTAGACGGACATGGATGTCCGTTAAACGGACTTTCTCGGACGAATTGGCACACTTTTGGCCGTATGTGTCCGTTAAACGGACATGTCTGTCCGTTTAACGAACAGCTACGGGTCACCTTGGGAAAAACGTGTTTTGGACCAGTTTTGAATCCGAATCTCGTTTTGAGGCCTCTAATAAGAGTGTTAGATCTTGATGTTATCTTTCAAATGGAACTAGAATGAAGGAATTTAGATATCTTTAGGGAAAGTTATGGCAATCGCGCCAAAAGAGTTTCAATTTGATTTTGGAAGTGAGCATGGTCCATTGTTTTGGGCATAAATCCCTCATACGACCTCCAATTGAGGTGAGGCTTGAACCATTGGATTTATAAGACATATATATTCCTTGATACAAAAAATTGGGATTATTTGGAGTTAAATTGAGAAAGTTTGCATCAAAGTAAGTTAAAGGTCGGTTAAGAGAGCATGTTTCCGGTATGAACTCTTTTAGGCTTTTGGAGTGTATCTTGAGTTATATAACTCCGATTGAAGCAATTCTTGTCTTAAATTAAACAAGAGTCATAAGGCTATGATTTACAAGAGAATTTCAAATAAATTTAAGATATTGAGTTTTTCAAATTCGGTGAACGCGTAGTGGAAATAAGTTCAAGTATGATGATTAGGTACATGGGCACATTAAGGGACTTTGGTAAGTAAATATTGGGAGCGTTTTGAGCATGAGAATGAATTCATGATGTCTTTAAGAGTTCAAGGGATGAAGAATGAAAAAAAAAATTATAACCCTTCAAAGTAATACGCACGCTCAGGTTTCACGAGTTTAAGCAAGAGAGTTGGGTTCCGAAAACTGGATCCAACAGTCGGGATCCGATCTCTGGGTCGGGTTTCGACAATGTAAAAGATGTATAGTTCGGATTAATCAGGTAGAGTTAGAAGCTGATCTGATCATCTTGTTGTTAAAGGAAATTGATGTAATTCTAGGAATGGATTGGCTTACAGCTCATCGGGCTGTAATGAATTGCTACACTAAGGAAGTAGTTCTTAAATCTCCCATTCAATCGAGATTAATGTTTCAAGGAGTTAGTCAAACAGTGCCAATCTGACTAATTTCATTCATGAGTGCTTTAAGTTTGATCCGAGGTGGATGTGAGGCTTATTTGGCCCACATGATTGACACTCGGAATGAACAAATCATTCAGGATATTCCAATTGTTAAAGAATTTTTGGATGTGTTTCCGGTCGAACTACCAAGATTACCCCTAGAAACAGAGACGAAGTTCACTATTGATATTGTTTTAGGTACCGCCCTTATATCAATTCCTCCATACAGGATGACACCTGTTGAACTGAAGGAGCTGAAAACCCAGTTGCAGGAGTTGTTAGATAAGGGTTTCATCAAGCCTAGTATGTCACCTTGGGGAACTCCAATACTATTTATAAAGAAGAAGGATAGAACTATGAGATTGTGTATTGATTACCGACAATTGAATCGGATCACAGTTAAGAATAAATACTCATTGTCGAGGATTGATGATTTATTTGACCAGTTACAAGGAGCTCAGGTGTTCAAAAAGTTAGATTTGAGATCGGGATATTACCAATTAAGGATAGCTGAGACGGATGTTTCCAAGAGTGCATTTAGAACCAGATATGGGCACTTCAAGTTTTTGGTAATGTCATTCGGATTGACTAATGCTCCGACAGCTTTTATAGAATTGATGAATAAGGTATTTCAACCTTATTTAAATCAATTTATAATTGTCTTTATTGATGACATTTTGGTGTATTCGAAGTGTAGAGAAGATCATGTTACACATTTGAGATTGGTTCTTCAGTTGATGAGGGAGAAACAGCTTTATGCCAAGTTTAGTAAGTGCGAGTTTTGATTCGATCAAGTAATATTCTTGGGTCACATTGTGTTTGGCCAGGGCATTTAGGTGGACCCAAAGAAAATAAATGTAGTGATGAAATGGGAAGCTTTGAAGAACGTGTCTAAGATTCGGAGTTTCCTTGGATTAGCTGGTTACTACAAAAGGTTTGTTGAGGAGTTTTCACTGATCTCAGCCCCTTTGACAAAACTTTTGAGAAAGAATGTGCCTTTTAGATGCAGTGAAGATTGCCAAAGGAGATTTGATGAGCTTAAGCATCGATTGACTATAGCACCACTGTTAGCTATTCCGTCTGGTTCTGGAGGTTATATTGTGTATAACGATGCATCCCATCAAGGTCTAGGATGCGTACTAATGCAGCATGGTAAAGTCATAGCACATGCATCTAGACAGTTGAGATCTCATGAATTTAATTATCCAATTCATGATCTGGAACTTGCTACAGTAGTATTTGTTTTGAAAATTTGGAGACAGTTCCTATATGGAGAGACTTTTCAGGTGTTCACTAATCATAAAAGTTTGAAATATTTGTTGATCTAGAAGGAGTTGAATATGATACAGAGGAGATGGTTAGAATTGTTGAAAGATTATGGTTGTACAATTGAGTATCATCCTGGTAAAACTAATGTTGTAACTGATGCATTGAGTAGGAAATCATATAGTAGTGTGGCACAAGCATAGGTATCGAGGTTACCTAGCCTAGTTCAGTTGAGGGAACTGAATGTTGATTTGAGTTTAGAGCAAAATGATACATTGATAGCTATTTTGAAGTTGAAAACTATTTTGGTTAAATGAATCAAAAAGGCTCAGGGAAGAGATCCAAATTTAGTGAAGTTCATTGAGAAGTTGAAAGCGAATCCGAATTCTAAATTTGAAGTGAGAGATGATACTTTGAGATTAAAGTAAAGATTATGTGTGCCAAATATTGACAATTTAAGGAAGGAGATATTGGAGGAAGCACATTTAGCAGCTTATGCTATACATCCTAGTACTACTAAGATGTATAACACGCTGAAACAACATTACTGGTGGTCTGGTATGAAAAAACAAATAGCAGAATTCGTGTCTAAATACATAACTTATCAGTAGGTTATGGCTGAGCATCAAGCTCCAGTAGGGAAATTACATTCGTTACCTATTCTGGAGTGGAAATGAGAACTAATCACAATGGATTTCTGCCGCAGACTTCGAGACAACATGATGCCATTTGGGTCATTGTGAATAGACTGACCAAATCGGCTCATTTCTTGCCAGTGAGAGAAAATCTTTCACTGGATCAATTAGCTCAGCGATAAGTTAATGAGGTTGTAAGGTTACATGGGGTTCCAGCATCTATAGTTTCGGACAGGTATCCTAGATTTACCTCGAGATTTTGGGGTAATTTACAGACAGCTTTGGGTACCAAATTGAATTTCAGTATGGCCTTTCATCCTCAGACAGATGATCAGAGTGAGAGAACGATCAAGACTATCGAGGATATGCTCAGAGCTTGTGTTTTGGAGTTTCAGGGAGCATGGGATAAATATATAACTTTGATTGAATTCGCCTACAATAATCAGTATCATAGTAGTATGGGTATGGCTCCATATGAGGTGTTGTACGGTAGGAAGTGTCGTTCACCGGTATATTGGGATGAAGAGGTTCTAAGAATTGTTGAAGGCCCAAAGTTGACTCAGGATACCATTAATAAGGTAAAATTGATTCGTAGCAGAATTAAAATGGCACAAGATAGACAAAAAAACTATGTGCATCAACACAGGAGAGATATGGAGTATCAAGTTGGTGATAGGATATTTCTGAGACTATCACCTTGGCGAGATGTATTGAGATTTGACAAGAAGGGTAAGTTAAGTTCGAGGTATATTGGTCCATATGAGATAACTGAAAGAATTGGACCATTGGTTTATAAGTTAGCCTTATCTTTGGAAATGGCTCAGATACATAATGTGTTTCACGTAAGCATGCTTAGGTGATATCGGTCAGATCCAACTCATGTAATACCGACTTAGGAAATTGAAGTCTCTAGTAATCTGAGCTATGTTGAGGAACCTGTGAGAATAATTGATTACCAAAATAAACAACTGAGGTTCCAGGTGATTTCGATGGTAAAAGTCCTTTGGAAGAATCATTCAAGTGAAGAAACTACATGGGAAACGGAGGAGCACATGAGGAATCAGTACCCCTACCTATTTGATCATTTAGGTAACAATTTTGAGGGCAAAATTTTTGTTACGAAGGGAGAATTGTAACATCTCGATACCCATGTTAAGGCTAGAATAGTAATTTATGAGAAAGTATTGTGAAATTAGGAAAATGCACGTCATGCATGAGTTAATTGTGACATACACATTTATTTTACACATTTATATGATTGTACATGCATTCATTGGTATTTTAGAGTAAATTTGATTTATAAGTGGAAATTTTGGATTAAATTGGAGTGTATTAATTGTGATTTGGCAATTTTGGTATATTTTGGATATTTTGAAATTTTTGAGCTGAAAATTTATTTGGTGATAATAGTTATTATTTTAGAATTTTTGGTGAATTACGGATTAATTATCTTGAAAATTAAATTTGGTGTGTATTAGAATTTATTCCGCATTTTTTGAGACATTCCGAATATTTTGGAAATTTATAAAAAAAGTGGCGTATTTAAGACTAGGAAAAATATTGAAATAAGGGATAAATAGAATTGTGACTATTGCATTAGAAATTATTTGACAAATGGACAAATTATGGAGTGAAAAATGGATCTATTAATGTGTGACATGTGGACAAAGAGTTTAGTGACAAATGGTAGCCTTCCTTGGAGGACATTTGTAACACATGCATTGGAGACATGTGTCAAGCCTTAAGAGAGACACCTAGTCATTAGGCAAAGAAGGTTTCTGACACTCTTCTTTGGTTCCACTGAAAACTAGAGACCTCCCTTCTAGTTCGTTTGCTTCACCCAAACTCTCCACCATCAAACCTCTCTTCTTGCTCATTTATGTATTTTGGCTTTTGGTTGAATTACCAACTTTTCACCTTACAATACAAGACCTGAATCACTCCAACCTATTTGGAGTTTTCAATTGTCTCTCTCTCTATCCTAGACTCTCTCCACCAAAAATTTGATAAATTCTGGAATTTTGCTGAAGTATAAACTAAGTAAGTAATGCTTCAAGTTTTATGATGGTGTAAATGATTTCTGTTGAGGTTTTAATGTTTGTAACTGAATGCATGCATGAATGGTGTATACTTTCATGCTTATGGATTGCCACATACATAAATGATGTTGATGCATGTGTGGGTGGTGAAAGAAGAAGCAAATTCGATGATATGATTAACAAGATGAAGGATTATAGTCATTGGAATATAATATATGCAGTATTTTACTAAACATACATCTGTATTTAGGACATAACTTGATCTGTGGATATCCAAATTGGATAGGGTTTGACTTAGGGTAAACTAGAGACATAAAACTACATTTTTCATGAAATAATAGAAATTCAAAATATGTCCTTAAGAGTATGAAAATTTGTCTTGAAGTTGAGATTGGTGTTATGACTAGGTATGAAAACAGTATGCAGATTTTTTATTATAACTTGAATGATACTGAACCAAAATGCATGAAATTGATGTCATTGAACACTTAATACATTGTGGAACATTTGTTTAGTATAAGGTATTGCCTAAATACCTCATTGTCTACGTCAAAATGGTCATACAAATCTGACCCAAAATCTACTTAAGGTAAAAATCTGGAAATTTGATAGGTTTCATGAATGATATTATGAAGTTGAAGAGGTTTAATAAACTGAAACATGTTTCAATATTTTGATGATATCTTGGTATGTAGATTTTCAAATGATTTTATTCTTCATTCATATTTAATTAGAGACTTATGGCTACAACTTTCTTGAAGAAGTTGACTTTTAATTCTATCTCTAAGCATTTCAAAATCTGGCTTGAAATTGAGTTTTTACTGAGGCTGTAGCACTACCAAGGACATAAATCATGTCCTATGATTATTGAATAAACTGTATTGATGTAGGTTGAATCAGACTGAGTTATCTTCACCTAAGTTGTATCTTATTCTCTTAGCTAATTGGTATGAAGTTTGTAATTTTTGGATATCTGAGCTGAAATATATGAGTTGTACAATTAGAGGGTATGAGCATGTACTAGCCAAAAGTTCAAATGTGCACAGTCTGTGGTATTTTGTGCATAACTCATTGAATACTGAATCAAATTGGATGATCTTAGAGCTATTAGAAACTTAAAACACTATAGAAAAATCTTCCAAAAGGAAGTTTTGCCTAATTTTGGCATTTACCCTACCAAATTAATTATGCAAAATTGACCTGAAATCATATGGGTAGAAAATTTGAAGTGGTCAATTAGGTTATGAAATTGATTTTACATCATTTTATTTTGGTCTAAATTATAAGTTCCAAATGATATTAATGAGGGCTTTGATATCTGATAGGTTCGATGATAAATTTACAATAAGATACCCGGAATTGTCATTGAACATGCATTGTGCATACTTTCTATACATTGATGTACATACAAGAACACTTGTACATTTGTGCAAAATTGTGATATTTGTGAATGTGTTGTGTATGTTTTAGAGGAGCACATCAAACGCCAGTCGAACATTGCCGGAGCATCCAGGAAATAGCTTCTTGGAGCATACTGTGAGTCAACTTAGATGATTTCCTAGGATTGATTTGCTTTGAATTTAATTTGATTTATTACACTTTCATTATTATTGAACTGCTGCGAGTTATTTCTGGATTCTGAACCTGAGGTCCGAGGAGTTTAATAGTTGGGCATATATTGGGAGTGTTTTGAATTGTTATGAATTTGACATTTGATTATCAATGAAAGTTGAATGTCAGATTTAGGTCCGATGATTGTGATATATGAGATATTCAGAAATTGTTGCATTTTATAAAATGCATGCTCAGATAAAGGCGTTGTGACTTGAGTTGCCAATATGAAGCGTTTCCACGTAGAGTTTTGCTTCGTGATTTCTAATTTGGCACATAGAGTTATGTTTTGTGATTCTGTTTGACTGAGCCCTATGGGCCGGTATTTGTATAAGTTGTGATTGGCACTCGATCACAATAATAAGAAAGAATGTGAGTCTCATGCATATATCATTATAAGACTAAAATTTATTGAATGATTTGCAAAGCTGAATGAGTGATAAATTGAAGTGATTTATTTGCTATGCTTAGCAATGTGAATTGTGTGATCTTATGATATACCATATTGTGTGAACATCTAGAATGTGTTTATGATTTGAATGAGTGTCTGTGAAATATGTATTATGTGAATGTGATCCGATAAAATCATCAATGATAGTTCACTCATTGAGTTTACAAAACTCATAAAAATTGCAGCGTAGTTTTTCAAGTACGAGAGAGGAGATTTAGTTCTTAGAAAGGACTAAAGGACCCTTTGGATTTTGTTATGACTCAGAGGTCTGTCAGCTGGCTCCAAGAGTGTTGTGTCTTGTATTTTGTTGTTTTTATTAGAGCTTGTATGAAGTTATGTAAATATTTGTCTAAAGGAAATAGTGTAAATTTTGTGGATGAATGCAATCAATAGGTTTTAAAATTTAGTGACTTCTGATTATGTTAGATGATGCCATGTGTAAGTTGGTTTTATTTTTGCTCTAACGTGCCATTATCATAGGATATGTACTTGAATATGCTTGAATGTTTAGGTATGTATCTTGTGGTAGTGGGATATTACATTAAATATCATGCTCACAATTATATTCAAATTGAATATGTAAAATCTTCTAATGGAAATGTTGGGACCCGATCCGGAAATCGAATCCCAACCGAAAAGCGAAGACGAAGGAAACGAAAGCGACCAAAAGTAGCGAAACGGATTGAATACAAATCGCAAGCGGAAACAAATGCCAACATCCGAAAGCGCAAATCTTAGGAAATGAAAAGTTGCGTTGGAACCTTAGACTAAGACATATCCGAAAACTGGTATAAACTTTTTTTTTTCATTTCTTTTCTTGTTACTCAATCACATACAAATCATAATCAATCCATATAATTTCCTTCTTGGAAATTTATCCTCATGCAAATCTCTAAATCTGATCATATTCTTATTTCTCCATACATATCGTAAATTACAGTTTTATTCTAATTTTATCGAAATTTTGGTAGCATAACGGCTGCATTTATCCTAACCCAAACCTGCAAAGTATTCAAAAACACACTTCTAAAAGCTCAATCAATCACACAATCATCATAAATCAACCGGACCCTCCGTCCGGGATCTCAGCAGAATAGACACACTCCTACATCTAAATACAATTCAATCTATCTCAATCCACATCCAACAGAAATTATGCTTCAATACAATATATAAATCCGTAACGTAATCCGAATACAACTCAAACGCAATTATAATCAATTCCCTAACTCATCCCCCCAATTATATACAAACTTCATAACTCAGACACATATATGACAATTTAAGCCATATCCAATCTTAATTTACACAAAAGCCAAATGATACAAAATCGAATCGAATGTCTTGATACTCTTTCATCCGATCTCTTGCACGAAACCTGGAGATGGGGATGAAAGGGGGTGAGCTACACAAGCTCGTGGATAACACATTTATAAATTGACCAATAAGCAGAAATCATTTTTCATAAGCTTTTTGCCAATAGGGCTAATTTTTTTCAAACTTTGAAACTTTTCAAACAATTTCCACCAGCTTTTCAATTTTTTCAAACTTTTCATATAAATCTCACCTTTTTATTTCTCAATTATGAACATGAATGCAGCACACAAAAATAAATCAAAAACACATAACATATCAAAATGGTTTGGTTCGGTCTAAACAGAATGTATCGCATAAATCCATCCATAGCGGTCCCTGGCGGTGTGAGAAGAAACGTACTACACTTTCCCGCAAAGCGGTCCAGTGTAGCCGTGAAGGGAGTCCAAAATCGGAGCTCCATGCCACTAGCGGGCATCCGGGAGAAGACTATACGAATAGAGACAGTGCACTGACTCACAGAAGGACCTAACCGAACCCAAATAACACGTAAGCGAAAACGGAGATTCGAATTGCCCGAAGGCACTTTTCAAAATCTTGTCTTTCTAACTTTATTTCATCGAACTTAAATAAACTCGCAATTCACACATATCATACAAGTCAAGAAATGTAATCAATCAATAATTTCAACAATTTGCACAATTTATCAATGCATACACAACCAATGCAGTTTCAGAAATTCTAGCGATTTAGCAAATCATTTGGAACAATGCATTTAAGCTTGCAATAATTTTTCAGAAATAATTCGGAAATCATAATTTCAAAATTTTAATCAATTCTTATTTTCAAACATTTACAAAACAATAATTTATCACAAATCCAAACTTTTGCTTTCTTTCATTTTTGAAAATTCAAATATTGCCTATAAATCAAAATATAAATATGCTACCCACCTCAAAATGATGCTAGGAACTCATCCCGATCATCAATTTGATCCTTGCTTCTTTCCTTCTTTCAATTAAAATTGACGTAAGTCACAATCATTCAAATTCCACATCATAATTTGCATAATTCTCAAAATTAACTATCAGAAATTCATAATCATCATATTTCCAAGCTTTCTAAAACCAGAATTTCTAAAATCCCCAATTTCAAAATTTGACATAAACCAATACACTCAAATTCAATCTCATAAATAACTTAATTTTCAAAATTAATGTCATAATTCATCAATTCACGCTAATTCCAAAATATCTAAATCCTCAATTTCAAAAATCCCCAAATCTTAAAATTGGCCTAAACTAATTCATCCAAATTCAATACCATAAAATACAATTTCTTCAAAATTAACTTCATATTCCACAAACCCATATCATTATCTATAATTCTACACCAAAATTTCACAAAATTCTTAATCACAAAATTAAGCCTAAACCAATCCAATCAAATTCGATATCACCTTACCTATATCTTAACTAAACCATTAACATCAAAACTCATCCACATAACCCATAAAATTCGAAAATCTCCCCACCTCTATGAAACCCACGAAAACAAAATTTTCACTTAGCTTCCACAGCTCTTCTTTTCCTTGTTCTTTCATAAATACCTCTTCAAATCACCATGTTTAAGCAAGAGAGGGAAAACCCCAATAAGAAAACCAAGAAAATTCCGAAATCCCTAACCCACGAAAATCAGATTTTCTTCTCTTCCATGAAAACTTAACCCTTTTCTTTTCTTATTCAATCTCAACTCAAGAACTCTTCTAGTCACCCTTAGTAAGCATGAAAGAAAAGAATCCACCCATAAATCCAAGAAATTTCGAAACCCTTACCTTGAAGAATGAGACCCACGAAATCTTCTTCTTCCCCTTTGTTCTTCTTCCTCTTCTTTGCTCTTGGAACCAACGAAAATCACTCTGAAATCCATAGAAAAACCAACCTTCATGCTTGATCCATCTCCTCCACCATGGCCGACCACCTTCCTCTCCCTCTCTTCTTTTCATTTTCGTATCCTTTCTTCTCTTTTCTTTCTATTTCCTCTCTTATTATTCTGTTAATAGTCGACAGCTCCAGCCTCCAAAATGACCATCCCTCTTGAGTTTAAGCCATGTCACTTAAGTTAGGGTAAAAAGACCAAAATGCCCCTCACTTGTTTGCTTATTTCCAAAATTGCCTCTGCAGGAACTTGAAAAACTGATACCTTGCGATCTGATTTCAAGCATCTAAACGAAATAATTTGGAAAAACTTTCTTCTTGAAAGTTGTTCCTCTAGATCATACGAATCCAACGCCACTGACTGCGCTCAATTCAGATCTAAAACGAAGCAGTTATAGCCAAAATACTATCAGACCTTCACAAAATCCGAGACTGAACATTACACGAATTAAATTCCAGAAATTAACAATCTTAGGGATGAATTTAAATTTCGATCCCTTCATAAGAGTTGTAGCCCTATATCTTAACTTTATTTTCCCTCAAGAATCAACTCAATCGGAGTTGTACAGCTCCCAAAAATCCCAAAATACTGAACAATATTTAGAAAATTATCCAACTTATAACCTATAACCAAATCTCTCACTTAGGTTCAATCAATCTCTTCCATTTAATCTCCTAAAAATCATAATTCTTCATAAAAATGAACGTAATTGTCTTAGGAATCCAACGCTTCGAGAATCGAGTCAAACGGATGTCGAACGAAGGAATTATAAGCAAAAGATTACGAAAGGGATCGGATTAAAAACAAAGTATCGGAACTTCAAAACCGAATTTTTCAACAATCATATCTCTCGATCCCAAACTCGGAATTTGACAAATTTAGTGTCAATAAAAAGATCAAAGGAAGCTCTACAACTTCCCTGAAGAACTCAAAATCAAAGTAGGTCTCGAAAGAGGTTGAAAACTCACTCAAAGATTCTATCCAAAACAGTTTTTCCTAAACAACTTCCAATTTTTAATCGCTGATAACTCCTAGCCCCGATATCGAAAAATTGCAAACTTCATATCAATGGAAAGATAAAAACATCATATAAAACTTTCATGAAGACCACTTACTCTAATTCAAATTAAATGCATATGACGAGTGGCCTCGAAACCTAAAACACATAAATCTATACTTAATAGCATTTTTTCAAAACAAGCATATCTTCAGAAATTCATATATCTCAATCCCGACATAAAAAAAAAGCAAACTTTATGTCCACGAAAAGCTCTCGATAGAGGCTACAAGTTTCATGTTGATCATTTTCTCGAATTTTGCCTAAATCAAAAAGTCAACTTTTTCCTCAAAAAGTCAACTTTTTCTTCAAAAAGTCAAACTTTAAGCGAACTTTGACTGATCATAACTCTCACTCCCGATATCGAAAAATATCAAACTTTATGGCTACAGAAAGTTCTTGACATAAACTACAAGTTTCTAGAAGATCATTTTCTCAAATTCCTCCAAAATCAAAAAGTCAACTCCCAAGTCAAACATTTTTTTTACTATTCATCCCCAAAGTCAAACTTTCTAAATTCTTCAAATTTTCACACTTTTTCTTTTTAATTCTTGCTATTGAACTTCCTTTCAATCAATTCATCCACTTGAACTTTTATAAACCATACCAATCTCCACAATTATCAAATACATCAACATCCAATAATGCTTTTCTCATAAGTTTCCTTAAAGCATACATACTACATATATATATATAACACTTATTTTATAACATTTCTTATTTCTAAATTTCACTTAAAAATCGGGGTCCAACACTCATAAACTTTTATCCTTTAATTCCTATTTAAATCACATTAAACTCAAAAAAATCTCAATTGTCCACTAAAATTCCCAATTTCCTCAAACTAAAGCATAATCACATAATTAACACAATTTATGCTTAATAACATCATCAAAAAAATTCGGGGTCCAATATTTCTCCCCCTCTTAAAAGAAATTTTGTCATCGAAATTATTACCTGAACCATCAAAGAGATGCGGATACTTCCCCTTCATGGCTTCCAATGGCTCCCATATAGCCTCCTCTACCGAATGGTTCCTCCACAGGACTTTAACTAACTGAACGGTCTTGTTCCTGAGGACTTTTTCCTTGGTGTCCAAAATCTCCACTGGTTGCTCTTCATAACTCAAATCATCTCGCAACTGAACCTCACTAGTTTGAATAACATGAGAAGGATCCGATCTATACCTCCTCAACATGGACACATGGAAAACATCATGAATCTGAGACAATTCCGGAGGTAACGCCAATCTGTAGGCGAGTGGCCCAATCCTCTCAAGGATCTCATAAGGACCCACATACCTCGGACTCAATTTGCCCTTCTTGCCAAATCTCATAACTCCTTTCCAAGGAGACGTCTTAAGGAACACTTTTTCACCGACTTCAAACTCCATCTCCTTTCGGTGTGCATCAATCTAGCTCTTCATCCTATCTTGTGTTGCCTTAAGCCGTTGCTTAACCAGATTGACTTTCTCAACTGTCGTCTGAATCAATTCTGGTCCTATCAGTTTCCTCTCTCCTTCTTCATCCCAACAGATCGGAGTCCTACATCTCCTCCCATACAAAGCCTCATATGGAGCCATCTGAATACTCGAATGGTACGAATTATTGTAAGCAAATTCGACCAATGGTAAATGCTCATCCCAAGCTCCTTTGAAGTCCATCACACAAGCCCTGAGCATTCCCTCAAGTTTCCGAATGGTCCTTTCAGATTGACCATCTGTTTGAGGGTGAAAAGCCGTACTAAAATTCAGCTTAGTACCCAAAGCTTCCTGCAAACTTTTCCAAAATCTCGAAGTAAACTGAGGATCCCTATCTGAAACTATGGAATCCGGAATCCCATGTAATCTCACTATCTCATCGATATACTTCTTTGCTAGCACATGCAAACAATCAGTCTGTCTGATTGCCAAAAAGTGAGCTGACTTCGTCAACCGATCCACAATAACCCAAATCGCATCGTGCTTCCTACTGATCTTAGGTAAACCCATCAGAAAGTCCATGGTCACCCTTTGCCACTTCCATTCCAGGATGGACAATGGCCTCAACTTGCCTGAAGGTGCCTGGTGTTCAGCTTTGACTTGCTGACACACTAGACACTTACTCACGAACTCTGCTACATCCCTCTTCATGCCCTTCCACCAAAAATGCTCTCGTAAATCTCTGTACATCCTGGTGCTACCTGGATGCATGGCGTAAGGCGTATTGTGTGCCTCATCCATAATCTCAGCCTTAATCTCCTGCACATCTGGAATACATAATCTGTTCCCCACTGTCATAAGCCCATCATCCCTCACTATTACCTCAGAATTCTTACCATTCTGAATTTCATCCCTAAGTCTGCTCAACTCTGCATCTTGAACCTGCAACTCTCTAACTTTCTCCCTGAGTATCGGTCTCACTCGGAAGTTAGCTAGAAGACCCCTCCTGCTTCAAGCTTATCTTAAACTTGGCCATCTCTTCCAATAAAGGAAGATAAACCGACCGAACATGAGCAATCAAAGACTTCCTACTCAAAGCATCCGCCACTACATTGGCCTTGCCCGGATGATACTCAATTAGCAAATCATAATCCTTAAGCAACTTGATCCACCTTCTCTACCTCAAATTCAACTCCTTCTGACTCAACAAATACTTAAGACTCTTGTGATCGGTAAAGATCCTCGTCTGAACTCCATACAGATAATGCCTCCAAATTTTCAAAGCAAAGATCACAGCTGTCAACTCCAAATCATGCGTCGGATAGTTCAACTCATAAGGCCTCAACTGCCTCAAAGCATAAGCAATCACTCGGTCTCCCTGCATCAATACACAACCAAGACCCTTCCTCGAAGCATCACTATACACGGTATAACCCTCATCACCCGATGGCAAAATCAGAATCGGAGCACTCGTCAATCTGTGCTTGAGTTCCTCAAAACTCTTCTGGCATTCATCACTCCAGATAAACTTTTGATTTTTCCTCAACAACTTAGTCATCGGAGCGGCTATCATGGAGAATCCCTCCACAAACCTCTGGTAGTAACCTGCCAAACCCAGAAAACTCCTCACCTCTGCTACATTCTTCGGGGCTTCCCAATTCACCACAGCTTCTACTTTCTTTGGATCCACATGCACTCCTTGCTCTGAGATCACATGTCCAAGAAATGCAACTTCCCTTAGCCAAAATTCGCATTTATCGAATTTGGCATACAACTCATTTCTCCTCAAAGTCTCCAAAGAAATCCTCAAATGCTCTTCATGCTCCTCATCACTCTTGGAATAAACCAATATATCATCAATAAAGACAATGATAAATTGGTCCAAGAATGGTTTAAAGACTTGATTCATCAAATCCATAAATGCTGCAGGGGCATTCGTCAATCCGAAAGGCATAACTAAAAACTCAAAATGCCCATACCGCGTCCTGAAAGCAGACTTTGGCATATCCGACTCCTTTATCCTCAACTGATGGTAACCTGATCTCAAGTCTATCTTGGAGAAGACTTTCGCCCCTTGCAATTGATCAAACAGATCATCAATGCGAGGAAGCGGATATCTGTTCTTCACCGTGACCTGATTCAGCTTCCGGTAGTTTACACACATCCTCAGCGATCCATCTTTCTTCTTCACAAAAAGAACCGGAGCTCCCCAAGGTGAAGAGCTCGGCCGAATATACCCCTTCTCCAACAACTCCTCCAACTGCTCCTTAAGCTCTTTCAATTCTGCCGGAGCCATCCGGTAAGGCGGAATTGAAATCGGTGCAGTACCTGGAAGAAGCTCAATGGGAAACTCAATTTCCCTAGCTGGCAGTAGTCCTGGCAATTCCTCGGGAAAAACATCCGAGAATTCCTTGATTACTGGAATATCCTCCAACTGCCCTCTATCTACCCTGGAATCTATCATGTAGGCCAAAAAATGCCTCACATCCCTTCCTCAACATCTTCTCTACTGTCAAAGCTGAAACAATTCTGGGCGGACTTGCTTTCCTGTCCCCAGCAAACATCACTCTCCTGCCATCGTCCAATTCAAATTCCACTGTCTTCTGCTTACAATCCAAACGGGCATTGTACTTCTCTAAGGTATCCATCCCCAAAATCACATCTAATCCTCCCATCTTCAGTGGCATCAAATCCACCACTAGAAGTTCTCCACCAATCCAAAGCTCACAGTCTCTAAATACTTGACTGATAATAATATACTGGCCGATTGGAGTACTCACCATCAGCGGAGTATCCAAAGGGCTCACATTTCTATCACACACAGGTCTACTCGAGAAAAAAAACGAATGAGTAGATCCCGGATCAATCAAAGCAAGCACATAATCAGAAAATAACTTGACCATACCAGTCACAACATCTGGAGCGGTCTCTGCATCCTCCCGAGTCATCGCAAACACCCTAGCTGGTGCCTGCCCCCTGGGTCTCCCCGGAAAGCTCACTCTCTTAGCCGCATCAGAACTGCCCACTTCTGTTGCAATCCTCTGTCCCCCGGTCTCTGTTCTCCTCGGAGCTTGCATCTGACTTCTCTCTTGCTGTGGAGGCTGAGGACACTCTCTAGCAATGTGCCCCTTTTCCCCATAGTTGAGGCAAGCTCCTGTCAATCTGTAGCACTCTCCTCTATGAGACCTCCTGCAGTGCTCACACTTCGGAATGAATGGCCTATCCCCATATCCCCTTCTACTGCCGCCCACCGTTGAGGCTTGGTGAGAAAAAGTAGAAGTCCTCACAGGTCGAGATCGGCTCGCACCACTGCTCCTCTCCTCAGATTGAACAGGGAAGCTCCTGGCACTCCTGTCTGGCATAGGAGTACTAGTGCTACCTCCCCTCTTGAACTTCTTTCTTCCTTTTCTCTTCTTGTTCACTGCACTCTTGATGTTCTCTATATTCTCAACCCTCAGAGCTGCCTCAACCAACTGCTGGAAGTTACAAAAGTTCTGCACTATCACTTTCTCTCTGATGGCCAAATGCAGTCCCGACTCAAACTGGCGACATCTAGCAACCTCACTCAGCATCAGATCCGAAGCATACCTTGCCAACTGAGTGAACCGCCGATCATACTCACTGACTGTCATCTCCCTCACGAGTCGGGACCGAGGAACTCCTCTACCTGCTGAATGTACACCTCGAGACATGATATTTCTTCCGAAGCAAGAAGAAAATCCGCCATGCCAACCCCTCGGCCTCATCGACTCCTCGCACGCCTCCCACCAATGTAAAGCATCTCCCTGAAGCAAACTGGCAGCATAAATAACCCTCTCATCGTCCTCGCACTCCATCTGATCTAAGACTCTCTCAGTCTTTCTCAGCCAAATCTCAGCTTCCTCAGGATCAGTGGTCCCGTAGAAGTCCACTGCTCCATACTTTCTCAACTTGTCAAACCGTCTCGCCTTCTTCTGAAATTTGAAGCGAAGGTATGCGACATCGACCCATATCTGAAAAAATGCAGGTGAACACAGAAACAACCTCGGATCCAGAGGAGGCACTTGCTCCTGCATAACCGGCGACTCCTAAGTCTGCGATGGCATAGGCTCACTACCTAGCCCTACAGAAGCCTCAGCATTTCCTGGGGCTACCGACTCATCAGTCCTCTCCTCCCTAGTCAGAGAGTCAGGTGCAGCAGATCCTTGCAAAACTCCTCGTGTCCTTCTACGAGGTGGCATCGTACTCCTTCAAAGGTAAACAATAAGAATTAGCTATATGACAATCTAAATTCCTACATGTATGCATAATATGCATGTCACGTAACGCAATCAATCAATGCAACAAGTAAGCATATATCACACAATTCATCCTATATGCATTCTAAGCCGAGGACACTAAACCTAGGGCTCTAATACCAAACATGTTGGGCCCGGGACCCGGATTCCTATTCTCGAGGTGGCCCCTCGGGCTGCACCAGCGACGAGCTCCTAAACATTCGGACCTGATCCCAACATCTATACATAATTCGATTAACACAAACATACATTACCCACATTCTATACATGCATTCCATCTATGAAGTAAACACCCCGTAAACCAAGGGGCTTCATGCCATTACAATCCAATGGAAATTCAAACAATTCTCAAAATAGCATAATACATGTCAGAGTTTAAATTCAAAATACATGAATATGCTCCATAATGATATGCTCGGAGGGCCAACTAAAGTACTAACTTAGTACAAAGCTCCTAACTAGCTGGAAGTTTCCGATGCCTTGTAAGATCGTGATCGCCTCTCGCACACGAGGAGGGAGATAATGGGGTGAAGTGCATAAGCTCGATGGCATATACATTTATAGCCATTGGCAACGAGCCACACATTCAAGCATATACATATACAAATATAGACAACACTTAGCAATTGATTCACATTCATGTAGCCATCAAGAGAATATGTCATGAAATTCTTGTTTCACAATATAACAATTATTATGCATCATTTCCAACGAATCAATCATGCAATGCACAACAAATCAAAATGAATGCACACAAATGGCTCGAGAGTTCCGTAAAACGATCCGGATAAACCGAAGTTTATACCGTAAACTATCCGAGTCCGATTTCTCAAGGATCTCGTTGCCTCAAGCGGGCAGTCGGGAGAAGGCTATACGTCAACGTGCACGTGACTCCATCCGTTACTCTCTCACCCAAACCAAGCACATAACATTTCATTTCATGTTCAAAGCATCTTATCAAAGCTTTCATACTTTTCGTTATTTTCATTCTTGCAAAATGCCATTAGGCCTATCAAGGCCATACATAATCATAATCACAATGCATTTTCAATATTTCTTATAATTTAACACAAGCAGTGTCACATACATGCAAGCAAGCATACACATATTTCCCATACACACAATAACCATAAATATATTACCCACCTAATATCGCTTGAGTATCCAACTCACTGTGGTCTTTCCTCTTGCGATTGGATCAGGTCGGCTTGGTTTCCTATATCAAACCAAGTTCCCATTCAATTAATATTCAAAAGAACTATTCTATAAAGCTTGAAAATCAAAAGTAAAGCACTAAAAGTCTACATATGACTTTCATCTAAATTCCCGAACTTATAAAGGCTAATTCTGAACTTCCTTTCTTCATACAACTTGTAGCCCTTTCTTCCTAGTTCACAACGAATCCGAAATCACCTTGTTTGGACATCTACACCAAAAGATATGCCCAAAAGACTAAAATTTATCGCTGCTGGAAACAGGGGGCTCGTCGAGGCGAACGCCCGCGCTCGCGTGCACCATTTCCTCGCAAGTCGCGGCGTGCTCCTCACGCTCGTCGCGACGTTGCCCTTCCCACACGTCGAGGCGAACCTAAAATTTGCTCGTCGCGACGAACTCGCACGTCGCGGCGTGTTCATACGCACGTCGCGACATACGGGCCTGGAGAACGACTCCGAACCCGATTTTTCCAGCATTTCCACACTTCAATCCTTCCCCAAACTCAAATGCAATACACCTAAACCTTGATTCAAGTCTCAAACTACATTTCTAACTCAATCAAACCTTAAAATCAGTCACACATCCAACAAATCAAGGAAATCTATCCATTTTTACCTTTAAACCCTAAACCACCGATTCTAACTCATACAAATTGATTCTAGAGTTTAATCTAACTAAAACAAGATGGAAAGAAGCTAACTTACCAGGAATGAGCTTCAAATATGACGGAAATCACAAAGATCGCAAACTCTCTTTTTCTTCTCCTTCCTCCTCACCCACGATACTTTCCTCTTCTCTTCTT
Organism: Erythroxylum novogranatense; assembly: GCA_029891385.1. Taxonomy (NCBI): domain Eukaryota; kingdom Viridiplantae; phylum Streptophyta; class Magnoliopsida; order Malpighiales; family Erythroxylaceae; genus Erythroxylum; species Erythroxylum novogranatense. Next base: position 39,857,806 of record CM057228.1, read on the forward strand.
CTTTCTTTTCTTTCTTCTATTTTCTTCTAACTCTTTCACTTAAGCCTAATGGATTAGACAAGGACTAAAATGCCCTCCTATGCAAAGCCTTAACCTATCCAACTTAAGCAATCTTCCCAAAAAGCTCTCATAAACTTTTATCCTTTAATTCCTATTTAAATCACATTAAACTCAAATAAATCTCAATTTTCCACTAAAATTCCCAATTTCCTCAAACTAAGGCATAATCACATAATTAACACAATTTATGCTTAATAACATCATAAAAAAATTCGGGGTCCAACACAGATTGCTCAAGCTCAAGCTCAAGCTCGACTCGAGGCCCTACAGACAATGAAAAAATGATGATGTTTTAAATTTTCTTACAAATAATTAGTTGGGCTGGGCCACCCCTCACCTAGTCAAGTTAATCTCGAGTTGGGCAACATTAGGTCCAACTCGACTTAGCCCGACCCAACCTGTTGCCAAACTTAAATGTTTTACCTTTAAATTTTCTCTAATTTTAATCTTATAGTTTCTCTAAACCTATATATAATGGATCCTTTATCTTGACTAATCATGATTGCATCACATACCCACTCTTAAAAAAGATTCATTCTCAAATCATCACCTACATCAAAAGGGAAACAAACCTCTTTTAACAAAGGTATAATCATGGGTTGGTTAGTATAAAGAACACTCCTAATATTATCCCCTCTTTTACATCTAATTCTTCTTTTTCTTCATTCTTTTTTTTCAATCCAGCTGGTCATTATAAACTTGTTTAGGTGTTAAAGTATAAGAATAATGAGTTTATTATTCAGAAAAAGTTACCTATTTTGCAACATTATCTTTTGTATTCCTTCTATCAAATTTATAAGGTTTCTCTAATAGAATATGACCATCATGCATAAGTATCACAACACACAACATTTCATCACAACACCATCCAATAGAGAATATAATCGACTCTTACTTGGTGATCTTTATTTTGCATATTCATTTAACTATTAAACCGTATATGATCTAGGATGTTTTATGGTATGAAAGTTAATTTTTGAACTAAGATAATGCTCGCTACATTAATGTAATTTCCCTTATCAGATATGATGCTTCAACATTATTATTGATGGGGCATCTTTCATAGAAAGTGTTCTCTCAATGCTTAGTAACATCTTCACCCCTAACATGAAAATTTAAAGTTTGCCTAATCACAAGTGCCTCCCATTCTACTAGGTACTCAACACCATCATTATCAAGATCTTTTAAGGGCGGCATGGAATCCTCATCACTTTTAACTTCAATCTCAATATGCTCATTATCTCTCATAACTATTGCCTTTTTATTAAGACATTATGAAGTTATATGACTTGTTTCTTAATAACAAATACATTTAATATCACAAGTATAAGCTTGTGTTTTAGATTTACCTTCCACTTTGACAAGCACTTTCCATTCTTTAGGTGGTTTAGCTTTGGATTTAGGAGTAACATGGTTATCCATTTCCTAACTTGATTTCCATGAGGATAAAATAAAATTTTGTTATGAAAATTTGTCCTTTTTATATGCATTTCTATCTTTATAGTTGTATAAACCATATCTTTCTAACTCAATATAATGATGCAATTCTATCACATCATCAATCTTATAATTTAAATCATTTAGGAATTTGGTCATGGTGTGTTGGATCCCGAACTTTTTTCAATTATTATTGATTTATTTGTTTCATTATTTTTAGAATTTAGTCATTAATTTGATGGTCATAAATAGAGATTTCAAATTAGATGGAAAGATTTGAATTAAGTTAGAGTTAATATAGTGTTTAAGAAGACTAAAGAAGTTAGGAGGCAAATGAAAGAAGGGGCAAAATGGGAAATCCAAAGGAGAGGAGGGGTATTTTTTGGAAGGACAAGACCAAAATGTGGTCTTGTTTAAGAAGAAGAAGAAGAAAAAACTTGAATTGGGAGAGAGGAAGAGAAATAACAAATCAAAGAAAGAAAGAAGAGAGATTTCGGTGGTTGAGAGAAAAGAAGAGAGTTGAGCTAGGGTTTCTTCATTTCTTAGCTTTTGAGAGAGATTTTGAAGTGGTTCAAGAAGAGAAAAAGGTAGAGGAAGAGAAGAGCTTCCATTTGAGCTAAAGATCTCTTCATTTGTTAAACAACCAATGTAAGATCACCTAAATCTTTTGGAATTTTTGAAAGGATTTTAATTCATGGAGTTTAGAAAATCCATGGGTTTAAGTATTCTAGCACCAATTTTAGTGATTGTGCTTTGTGTGATTTTCAATTGAAAACCCTATTGAGTGGGATTTTTTGTTATTGCATAAAGGGGATCAAAGAGGCAAGAGAAACAAGAGAAGAGGCATTTTGAACAATTCTTTAAGCAAGGAAATCAAGGTGGGTTACATGTCTATAATAGAGTTATGAGCCATTAACGTTTAATCAAGAAAATAAAATGATTTCAATTACTTCATAAATATTGCTTTTAATGTTTTGAGTGATTTGAGAAATTGCTACACGTTGGTGCATGAATTTTAATTATAAAATGGAAAATGATTTTGAAATATTCATGTTATACCTTGAAACATATAATGGCATTTTGTATGAATGAAAAGATGTGAAAGCATGAAAGTATGAACACATGAGCAAATGATTTGAGCATGAATATGTGCTTTTGTTTGGGCAAGAGAGGAACCCGTTTCGTTCGTCACATGCATATTGACTCATAGCCTTCTCCCAACTCCCACTTGAGGCCACAAGATCCTGAGAAATCGGACTCGTTTTGTTCACGATGTAAATTTTGGTTTTTTCGTTTTGTTCCACAGAACTCTCGAGCCATTTGTTTGTGCATTGCATCATTGAATTGTCAAGTTTGTTGTATAACTTCAGTATTCTACAGTGATGGTTAAATGTACTTTACTATGTTGAGGTGAGGACATTTTTAACTATAAGTTTTTAGCAAAAAGATCGTGAAATTGATTGAAAATTTTAGAACAAAGCGTTTTATAGATTCACTATGACTTTTATAAGACAAATGAACATTTCAACAATTTTGCTTATTCTTTGTTATAAACTTGTTACCTATGAGCTTTCAAGCTCACCTCCCTTTTATCCCATCTTCAGGTGATGGCTAAGAGACCAAGCGATCAAGAGCCTAAGGGCATTTCTTCAAATTTGCTTATTTTGTAGTTTGAATTGATTTTAGGAAAGCAAGAAGTTTGTTTGTTCAAGGATCTTTTGTAATTTGAGATATGTATGTATGTATGCACAAGTGAGACGTTATGGAAAGGAAGATAGGAATTATGACTGATCAGATATAATTGAAGGTGATGAGACAAATGAGTTGAAATTTAAAAGTTTAATGAAATCATTTTGGTAGCTGAATGGTTATGCTCAGGACATTTCAATTTTGCATAGTGCAAAATTTCAACTCTACCATAAGGGAAAAATTCATGTTCTGACTTTAGGAAAAAATCTAGATTGACCTAGGATGAATTTGACAAGTTGTCTTCATAGAAGTTTTAACTTGTCTTTCTAGCTTTCCAATGCTATAAAGTATGAAATTTTTGGATATCGGAGTCAAAAATTATGATCCTTATAAGTGGAGATTCTCAAGAGTAGGACATATTGTTTGGTGATGATGCGTCATCTAATGAGGACGCGTCATCTGGTGAGGATGTATCGTCTGGTGAAGACTTATCGTTTAGTGATAAAGTATCTGATAACGTGTTGTCTGGTGAGGACATATCGTCTGGTGAGGATGCTTCATCTGGTGAGGACGCTTTGTCTGGTGAGGACATATCGTCTGGTGAGGACGTATTATCTAGTGATGACGTATCGTTTGGTGATGACACCATATCGTCTGGTGCACTGTTCATCTGATCCTATTGTTTGGTCCCACTTTTGCCCCTGCAGATGATAGAATTTGTCTTCAAGGTCTTCATAAAAGTTTTAGATCTTGAAGTCCTCTTTCAAACCATTTAAAGAACACCTTAATCCTATGTCTCTAGAGAAAGCTATGTAATTGCAAGATATCTTCTATGTACTGTTCATAACCTTCTTTTGATCACTGTTCATTTTGTATCCTCTGGTCCAATTCTAATCCTTTAGATGTCAAAATCTCACTCTAATGTCTATATGAAAGATGTAGATATTGAAGTCCTCTTTCGAATCCTTTAAGAATGACCTTGATTTGATATCCCTAGAGCAAGTTATGCCATTTGTCCCGAAATAGGTTTAATATGATTGAGGACAGAACTTTGTTTGATTTCCTTCAGCCAATCTTTGTTATCTGACCTCCAAATGAAGTGATTCTTGAAGGAATAGATCCCAACACACATTGTGCTATCTCTCCACAAAAAATTGGCAGCATTCCGAATTGATTGGAAAAAGGTTTTCATTAAAGGAAAGTGAAGGAATCTGTTGGAATAGTATGAACTAATGTTATTTTACTGAACATGTTTCGACATTTTGAATATATTTGGATCTGTAAGGTTCTAACTAAGATGATTTCTAATGTGGACTAAACTAAAGACGTAGGTTTACAAATTATATGGAGAGGTAGAATTCTAATTCATCCTCTAAGATGTTCAATATCTAGATGGAAGTTGAGTATAGAATATTTGCATCAGTATAAGAATGATTCAGAAAATAGGGCCCGGCACTTATGGTATCAGAGAATGAAAATGAACCGAGGATGACTAATGAGGGTTAATTGGAATAACCATACATGGTAAAAAACATAAGAACACGTGTTATGACTCCGAATATTAGGTTTCGGAAGCTGTATCCAACAGTTATGTTATCAGAACAAGAGTTGGGTTTCGGAATTGATGCCCAACAGTTATGGTATCAAAGCAAGAGTTGGATTCTAGAATCAGTGCCTAACATGGTGGCTTTTGATCCCCCTCTACACTAGTTCAAATCATGGCAATCCCCTTTTTTTGCAACTGTTGGGACCCGATCCTGAAAACTGGATCCCAACCGGAGAAATGGAAAACGAAAACGAGCGAAAGCACAATCGAAAGAAAGGAACATAAAGCGGAAGCAAAATCATAAGCGAAAGCGAAGAATGACATTTACAACACGAAAGCAAATCCAATCTTAATGTGAAAGAATTGGAAACAAATCAAAACGAAGCAAACATCGGATCAAATCGAATTGAAACCAATTTCTGACATCCGTGAACAAGTATCGAAGAAAACGTTTACGTTGGAAACCTTAAGACTATCAGTCTAAACTAATCCAAATCTGTGTACATTTTTTTTCTCATTCAATCCTTTCATCATTTAATCCATCGAATACAAATTGAAACTTAACTTTCCTCAATCAATCTCTCAATGCATAACGAACTTCTTAATCATCTTCTTATACACTCATACAAATCTAAAATTCATCTTTTAATCACTTCTTAATTTATTCTATTGCCATATAACCAATTTTCTTATCGAAAATTGGGTAGCATAACGGCTGCTTTTCATAAAACCCAAAACCTGCAAGGGTTAAAAATGCACTCCTATATTCCCACACAATAACCAGTATCATCGGACACCCCGTCCGGACGCCAAATCACATTCATTCTCATATAAGATACAATGTCTTAATACAATCTAAACACAATCCAATCATTCATGAATTTCACAATTCCCAAAATCATATACACCATAATCAATTTTATACGCAATTACATTTATCCAAATTTATCTTAAGCCATATACATATCAACACTAAAATTCGAATTACTCAAAATCTAACTTATACAAATTACGAAAATATGCAAAACTCGATCTGACATCTTGACTGTCTTTCAACCGATCTCCTACTCGAAAACCTGGAGATGGGGATGAAAGGGGGGTGAGCTTATAGCTCGTGGGTAACAGTTTATAACAAATAAATAAGGAAAACCTTTGAAATTCTTTTTCTTTTCTGGTCTCAGAAACCATTTCTTTGAAATCCGTAAAGCACATTTTCAAAAAATTCTTTTCTTGCTGTAGTCAAAATCGCAATTTGCAAAACGTATGATTTCTAGGCTTTCAGCCATAAATTCATGGGTTACAAAACATGAATGCATCAACTTGACAATTCATAGATGCAATGCAAATCACATATGCAATGCACAACAATTGGCTCGAGAGTTCCATAAACATGACGAAAAACTGAAGTTTTACCGTAAACACGACGAGTCCGATTTCTCAGGATCTCGTGGCCTCAAACGGGCAGTCGGGAGAAGGCTATAGGTCATCGTGCACGAGACTAACGAAACAGGTTCTCTCTTGCCCAATCACAATCACATAATCATGCTTAAATCAATTTATCGAATGCTCTTTTCCGAATACACGAAATGCCATGGAATCTTTTGAGGCATAACACAAATGTATTTTTCAATTCATCAAAAGTTCATGTATTGAATCAATGATGATTTTTCAAATCATTCATACAATGATGCAACATTTATGATGCAATTGAAATCAAAAAATCTCTTTGTTTAAAGAAAGCAGTAGTGGCTTATAAATTCTATTATAAACAGGTACCCACCTCATTTCCATGCTTGAAGCTTGTCCAATGCTTCAATTTGACCCTTGTTTCTTTCTTTCTTCCAATTGAAATTTTCCTAAACCATAATCATCCAAATTTAACATCATAATTAGCATAATCCTCAAAATTAACTATAGGAAACCCATACTCATCATTTTTCCAAGCTATCTAAAGCAAGAATTTCTAAAATCCCCAAATTCCAAAATTGACCGAAACCAATTCACCCAAATTCAATATCATAAATCACAACATCTTCATAATTGATATCATATTTCACCAATCCATAATATTTCCCATGATTCTAAACCAATAATTTTCAAAAACCCCAATTACAAAATTAGGCATAAATCCTAATTAATTTCCATCCAAAATTAAACATAACTTAAGGCATAAACATTAAAATTGACTTCATAAGTCACATGCCCATATCACTTCCAAGGTTTCTAAACCAAGAACTCATCAAAATTCACAAATTTCAAAATTTCGAATCTTACCTTCTCTCACCACCATTTTCGGATTTCTGGGCTCCATAAGAAACTTTCATCTTCTTCTTCACCTTTCCCCTTGAAAAGCATCAAAAACCCCTCAAGTAACTTGGAGAAAACCGAACCTTAGCTCTCTCCCCTTTTCTTTCTTCTTCTCTCCCGAAGCTCCTCTCATTCTCTCTTCTTTCTCTTGTTCTTTTTCTTCTTTTGTTTCTGTCAATAACGTGCATCACTGCTCCTTCTTATACTAAAGCCCACTCTTCTTATTTACCAACTTGCCATTAATGAATGAGAGAAGACCCTTATGCCCCTCCATTTAAGCCTATAAACTTAACCCTTTAAGTAAACTTCCAAAATTGCCCCTTCATTGGTCTTTAAAACTGACATCTTGTCTGATTATTTCGATCAAGTAAATGAAGCCATTTGACAAGACTTTCTTTTAGGGAAATGTCCCTCTATGTCTTACGAATTCATCGCTTCAAGAATCAGGTCGATTGGAGCTCTATATCTCAAAATATCTAAAAAATACTAAAGTCTATTCTTCAGACCCGAGGCTGAATATTACACCTAACTTCTGACCCGAAATTGAAAGTCTTAGAAGCTAAATTGTAGCTCTGCTCCTTCATAACATTTTTAGCTCCATCTATCTATTTTAATTAGAAACAAGAATCAACTCAATCGGAGCTCTATCGATCGAGATATCTCCAAAATACTGAACACTATTAAGCCATTACAACACCAAGATTGAACACTACACCAAACTTCCGACTCAAAATTGAAAGTCTTAGAGGCTAACTTGTAGCTCAGCTCCTTCATAAAATTTGTAGCCCCATGTCTCTATTTAAATTAGAAACAAGAATCAACTCAATCGGAACTCTACCGATCGAGATATCTCCAATATACTGAACACTGTTCAGCCATTACAACACCGAGACTGAACACTACACCAAACTTCCGACCCGAAATTGAAAGTCTTAGAGGCTAACTTGTAGCTCGGATCCTTCATAACATTTGTAGCCCCATGTCTCTATTTTAATTAGCAATAAGAATCAGATCGATCGGATGTCGGACAAAGAAGTTATGCTCAAAAGAGTGAAGGGAGGTCAGTGCTCGGTCAGAAAATCAAAGCTCGGCCAGAACGAAGATCGGTCAGCCAACAGAGGTCGGCCAATAGAGGTCGGCCAACAGAGGTCGGCCAGCACCCAATCCGACCTTCAAACTTCTAACACTCATAACATTTGACTCCGAGCTCCGAATTTTACAAACTCAGTACCGTTGGAAAGATAAAAGAAAGATATACAATTTTCAAGAAGGATTCACAAACAAGATCGGTCTTTAAAGGGGTCAAAAATGAGCTCGAAGATAACTAATCGATAATCTCCTCAAAACTTTAAACAACACCTTAACTTGTAAACATCATAACTTTTGACCCAGAACTCCAAATTTGACAAACTTAGTGTCTATAGAAAGGTAAAAGAACCCTTTACAACTTTCATGAAGGCCTTAAAAATTAGATCGATCTCTAAATGGGTCAAAAACTCCACACAAAGTGACTGGTCGATCGGCTTCACACTAAACAACATCAAAACTTTTAACAATCATATCTTTCTACTCCCTTGTCCAATATTTTCGTGCTTCATATCAATGGAAAGATAAAAAACAACCTCTACAATGTTCATGAAGAACTCCAAAGTAACTTCAACCTCTAGTTAAGTCAATTATTCAATCAAAGTTTCTGCCCTGTTAGCAATCACCTAAGCAATATCCAAACTTCACAATTTCACATCTTCCAACCTCCACATCCAAGAATCGCATATTATACATCATTTTAAAGCTATTCTAATTCTCTATAACTTTCACGTAAACCATTTACTTCAATTCAAACTACATCAGTACGACGATCGGCCTTAAAGCACAATACACACAAATCTATACTTCATAGTATTTTTCCAAAATAATGCCAAGTACAGTTAACTTCGAAAACTCATAACTTTTGATTCCGATATCGAAAACTGTCAAACTTTATGGCTACAGAAAGCTCTCAACATAATCTACAAATTTCAAAAAGGTGATTTTCTCAAATTCTGCACAAATTAAAAAGTCAACTCTCTAGTCAAACTTTTTATTTTCTTCAAAATTTCACACTTTCACTTTCTATTTCTTGATTTCAACTTTCATTTCAATCATCTCATCTACTTAAACTTTCATAACCAAAACTAATCTTCAGAGTCATCAAAACCAATAAATTCTTTTTCTCATCAATTTCCTCAAGGCATAAAACTTCTATAACACAATTTATATCTGAAAACACTCATTGAATTCATTTAATATTTCTAATTTCCACCGAAAGTTCGGGGTCCAACAGCAACATTCTTCAACAATCTTTGACATTTGAGTGAGATGTTGCAACTTCTAGAACAAATCTATATACTAGTGATTAGGAATAAATTGTCTCCTAATAATTGCCTTCATATCCTCCTAGTTGTTAATAGAATTCTTATTATTCCTTTGCCTGTTTAGCATAAGTTAATCCTACTAAATAATTGCATAATGATGATACTTAGAAATCAACTTCATCTTCTTTTCTTGCTATAAATAGGTATTAGGATCATTTCTCCCTTAGAATAAAGGAATCTTCATTTTAATATTCCAAGGTTATCACCTTTCCTAGACTCCCTTCTATGGATTCTATCTTTCTAATCACCTTGGTGAATATTCCCACGTTATTTCTTATTAGTTAGTATTAATTATACAAAACATCTCTCTTTTTATTATCACCGAATTCATTTTGAAGAGCTCACTTTTATTATCGACATGCATTTGGAACTTAAGGTGCTTTTCCCTTTAACAAATTGATTACGATAATATTGTACAATTTTAATCAATTTCTATTCTTACTAAATATCATATTATTATGTCCAAATTGTTGTTGCATAGTTTGAACATGAACATATAATCCTTTCTTCCTCCATCAATTTTATCTTGATCAAACAAAATTCAACATGTAAGAAAATGTCATCAATAATCTTATAATACTCTTTTATGTGTTTTACTTGATTAATTTCACTCAATTAATTTGTGTTTCACTCCAAATTTCTAGTTTTTATCAATATTAATCTCACTCTCTTTTGTCCTTTTACACTTTTTAGTTCATTTACAAGTTCTTTAAAGAACTTAACAAACTCAAGTAAGAATTCAAACTTGTAAAGTCCATAAAATTAAAAACTATTGGTAAAGAAATAAAATAAATCAAAAGTGAAGTAATAAGCAAGGAAATCAAGTAAAACAAGGAAAGATCAATAAGTGTTTCAAACTATATTTAGAAATAATATTTTGATATTATTGTTTTTGTATTTTTGTTTTATTTATTATTTATTTTATTTTTTGTTTAATTTTTTCTTTTATAACTACATAAAACAACCTAGTATGAACTACATGAAATAAGGAATGAACAAAGTAGTAACCCTAATATAAGAAGAATACAAAGCAAAGACTCTAAATAAGAAGATAATAGAATTTGATTTTTAACACTTTACAAACAAAAATATATTCAAGAAGGAATTATAAAGTCATAAGGAAAACTAAATTTTAGACAAAGAAATAAAATAGATTTAAACGATATAAAAAATAAAGGATAACCACATTTGATTTACAGTTAACCCTTTTACAAAGTAATGTGAAACCCCCTAGGAATATATCGTAGAGAACTTATGAACAAGTTTAAATTGAACCTATAAAAGCTAAAATTAATGTATAAAGGGAATTTATTTGTTAATTATAAAAATTACAATTTAATTTTGGTAAGCATTTAAATGCTATAAAAATTCTTTGATAAGTTCAAATTTCAATTAAGAACTAGACTTGGTAATTTGGCCTAGGTCAAGACCTAGCCTAACCCAAAGTCAGAAAGCTAGGCCTAAGTTGGCTAAGTCTCGAGCTTTTTTGAAAAAAAAAGGGCTTAGACTGAGTTCAAGCTCTATCTTTCTAGGCCCAGACCAAAGACCTAAGTGTAGAAAAATGAATTATTTTTAATTTTAATTTAAAATTAAAAATTAGGTCATGTTTTGGGCTATGCGTATGTCAAAGGTTGTAGTTCTCTTTGTAATTTTATAAAGTTGGACACAATTTGGGATTTGCATGCACTTAATGTAATGACTTAGAATACCCGCCCAAAGATATTGTCTACTTTGGGTTGCCTCTCGGGCGTCCTCCTAAAGGTGGGAAGAGCAAAACCGTGAGGGGTTTGGAGCCTAAAACGGACAATATCTGTGGGTGTTACAAATGGTATCAGAGCTGGTACCTGAACCGTTGTGCTAGCTAAGCTAGGCCCTAAAGGGTTGAAGAGTGTGAGATTCTACATCGGTTGGAGAGGGGAATAAAGTATGCCTTATACGGGTATGAATACCTCTCCTCTTAAGATACATTTTCCCAGGAGGGGGAAAAGTAAAACCTTGAGGGGTTTGGCCCGAACGGTAACTCAAAGCAGGCAATATTTGTGGGTGGGTAATTGGGGATGCTACAAATGGTATTAGACTCGGGACTCGAACCATTGTGTGAGCTAGGCTAGGCCGTAAAGAGTGGAGAGTGTGAGATCCCACATCAGTTGGATAGAAGAACAAAGTATGCCTTATAAGAGTATGGATACCTCTCCCTTATAAGACGCATTTTTTCAAAGGTGGGAAAAACAAAATCGTGAGAGTCTTGGCCCGAGGGGCAACCCAAAATAGATAATATCTGTGGGTAGGTGGTCTGGACTATTACAAGTGGCATTAGATTCGGTTCCCGACCCAATATGCTAGCGTAAAACACTGGGTCCTAAAGAAGACTAGGCCCTAAGGGGATGGATTATGAAATCCCACATCGATTGGAGAGGAGAACAAAGTATGCCTTATAAAGATGTGGGAAGAGCAAAACCGTGAGGGTTTTGGCCCTAGGGATTACCCAAAGCGGACATTATCTGTGGGCGGATGTCCTGGGCTGTTACTCTTGAGACTATAGATCTTTTTATAACTTTGAAAAAATAGACACAGTTTAGGACATTACCATATATTAGTTTGTGTTCATCACAAAAACTTTAACTCTTATATCCAGAGAGGGGTACGAGTTAGGATATACCCTTTAAGCCTATATTCAATTAAAAATGAGTGTTTTGCCTTTAAAATTTTCCTAACTTCTTTTCTTATAATTACCCTAAGATTATATAAAATAAAACTCCTATCGCAGCTAGTCATTTTGCATCACTAATGTTAACCAATGAGGTTGATGAGGATGGATATATATTAAGTCATGGAGTAAAGAAGGCATAAAGAATGAAGAATGTCCATAAATAATCATAAACAAAAGTCCCCTCTTTTATTATCCATAAATGTCAAATTTAGCATCTCATTTCAATTATGTTCATATTTTGTCTTAATTATTTTCTTTTATTATTTTGTTTTTTGCAGTAAAAAATGATCGTCATGGAAAAGTAGCACTAGTGGAGATAAACTCATCATTTTTTTTTAATTTAATAAAATCGTATTGCTATAGTAAAAACTATTACATCCAAATGGATGAGTGCATGACTTTAAGCTGAATAGTTTTTGCCAAAAAGACTGCGATACAAATACTATAGACATATACAAAAAAACTAGGTTGTTAAAGTAACCATTTACTCTTCATTTCGTCTCTCTTTTATTCATTTCGTATTGAGTTATTCATTTCTGTTGCTATGTTTAAAGTTTTCATTTTCCTTTACATCTTTATTTTGTTTTAAGGCTTCAATGAAGGACAATAAAGTTGACATTTAGAAAATTGAAAAAGAAAAATTCATATATTATTGAAGTTCAAAGAAAAAGATCGTTAAAATAAAAAAGTAACTTAAAGCGATTATCAGGCTTTGAACTTAAGACATCAACTTTCTTACCTCTCATAATTTGAATCATTATATATAATAAAATTATATATTCTATTTTCTTTAGTGTCCATCTAATTATGAGTACATTTTCAAAGTTAATTAAAACCTTATATAGATCCTTAATTTTTGAAAACCTAGTTCAAATGCTTTTTTAATAATTGGGCCTTATACTCAACACCTAAGTGTTCATTATAAGTTTGTGGTTAAAATAAACTTAAAAATAATTATCTTTCTTATTATTTTATCAAATATTAATTGATTGCATGATTCAAGAGAAGTGAATTCATTCAATAACATAAACTATTAAAAGGAGAGATAAGTTAGTAGAAAATCTAATTCCAAATCATAAGCCTACAAAACCTTGAAGCTTAAGCCAAGTCTAGGTTTCATTCTTAATATTTTCTCACTTCTAAATCAAAACTAAATTTCATTTGCATCCAGAGGTATTGGTAGCAAGTCCTAGGCATTTTCTTTAGTTCTTTATCAATTTTATTCTAAGTCATAAGGCTCTATTCTAAGTGTATCAATAAGTCTTAAGACACATCTTTTGACAATTTCTTATTTTATTTTAACCCTAGTTAAAATCATAAACTCAGTATTCAATTACATGTTATATTTCTTAGTACTTAGCATGTTTTTGTTTATCTCATACTTAAATTCATTTCAATTTAATCTCTCCAATTTTGCAACATTCTTTTAGACTTAGGTAATCATATAAGTGGGTAGAATAAGGTACTTAATACTTTTTGAAAACGATCTAGAAGGGGGGGGGGGGGTTGAATAGATCTTTGAAACTTTTTCGTAAAGTTCTACAAAAATCAGAAGTTAATACACATAAAACAATTAAACAAATTTAAATGTAAAGAGTAGGGAAGACAGGCAAATATTGATTTTATAGAGGCTCGGTGCTAAAATCTACGTCCTCTACCTAAGCTCTCACTTAGGATTTTGGCAAAACACTTTACTATACACTTTTTAGTTCAGTGTGAACTTTTCAATACAACTTGACTTCCGGTTCAAGTTACACCTAACAACCGATCTGTTTTACGGCACAAATCCTACCTCACAAGTAATTTTTCACCACTCACTCAACTCACAATAACAGTGATAAAGATGAAGTAATAATGCTCAGTACAGTTGAGAACAATTTAGAACAAGTTAGTGCACCTATCCAACTGATTAATAGTCGACTTGCAACTTATTGATCAACTTGTTTCATGCCCCAACTGATGTATCTGATTTTATTAGTCAACTTGCCACATTGTAGTCGATTAGTGCTGGATCTTGTGACAGATTTTGTATGATGTCCAATATTTATTGTTGGGATCTCTTGCACGTTGTCTATCTCTTGATTTGTATTAATCCTTTAATTGAATATCAATCCATAAATACCTGAAATAATTTCTTAACCAATTCTATACATTTTATTATTATCAAAACATAGAAGGATTTAATTTATCAACCACCATTGGTCCAACAATCTCCCCCTTTTTGATAATGACAAAACATTTAGAAATTGTTTAAGAAATGAAAACAAAGAAAAAATTGATCAAGGTTTTTGATGCCTTATCTAGTTTGAGTTAGATTGTCTCCCCCTTAATTAATTAATCAATGAATCCAATAATATGACTTTCAAAACAAGATAGACTCATGAAAAACAATAACTTAATCAAGTAAACAATAATTATTGCAAAGACCAATTTCAGAAGACCAATTTCAGCAATTAACCAATTTAGAACACAAGTAAATTCTCCCCCTTTTTGTCATAATCAAAACAATCAACACACTTGATTAAATCACAATCACTTTAATAGAGGAACAAGCAAGCAAACACAAATAGTCTCAAGTAGCAATCTAATACATATAGGAGAAGCATAAACAATAAGAAGAAAACAGTATGAAATGTCGGTCTAGGCTAAATACAAAAATCATCAATGTAGAGAAACATCATCATGTCTACAACCTAACTTATCAAAAAATTTCTTAATGCTTTTCTCCAAGCGTATGAGCATACTTTGTTGATCATCAACACTTTTCTCCAATAGCATTAGCATACTTTGTTGATCATCAAAACGATCATTTAATTCTTCCATTTGATCTCTAATGTTCTGAAGTTCGTCTTGAGATACCTCACTTCGTCGCATACTGCTTGGTCTTGAGCTGCTAGGATGATCACCGACCCTCTTGGAACGTTTCCTCCTAGGTACTTGTTGTTCACTTTCCAAATTCAAGCCAAGCTTCTCCACATGATAGGAATACACCCATCCTTTTTCAACTGTTTTGACCAACTTCAGACTTCGTAAATTATAAGGAGTAAATTGCCAACTTTGAGCATACTGATAATGATCATAGGAACCCAAATTACATTTTTTTCAATTTTGCAATATAAGTAATCAAAGCTCCATAAGGCATTCCTTTATGTTTCCCTATTTTTCCCTTAAGCTCTCTTCGCAACAAATTTGCCTTTTTTCTAATCATCTGAATAATTAGGCTCAGAAAATTAATTTTCCTCCCTTCTTCCAAGTGCCAAAGAATTTCTTTAACCAGAGATGTGATATGATTATTACTCACCTTCTTTGGATAAACTACTATGTTAATAGCATAATGTAACAGGCGATAATTCAACGGCAAATCCATTGCCTCATAGGGTAAGGAATGATCAGAACATAATCGACCAAGTAATTCATCTCCTATTTCTTCAGTGTATCCAAAATTCTCTTCAGCCTCCTCATCCGTATCTCCATTCTCATGTCTCAAAATATTTAAATCTAAGAAGGAAGCACTTGGCCTAACACCTCCTCTAGGTAATTGAAACCAGATACACAAATTTCTTCACATACAAAAATTTATTTTCCTTGAATACAAGATTTCAAATATACTACACATTGCTTCTAATAACAACAAGATTTGCATAAAATTCTCTCACCATGTCCGCATATATTTCCTCCGTAAATCCCAGAAAATATCGCAATCCTAGACTTGTGATTTTAGTGAACAACTCCGTATATTCACTATGATCCAATTCAATCCAATCAAATCGCATAGAGGGGATCAATACTTCAGTTTTGAGTACCTTATAATAGAGATTTTGAGCCTCAAGTAAGATGAATCGTGGCTCAACCTCTTCGTTTTCTCTCTCAACACCGCCCCTTGAAGATGACCCACGAACTCATGGACCTTGTGGAGGGGCTGCTACCTGTTTGCCTTTGCCACTTCATTTTTGTGGAGCTATGTTGAAGGATCTGAGGATTTTGGGAGAAAAGGAGAAATTATCGAAGTTTAGGGTTTGGAATGTCGTGAATGAGATTTCAAAAGAAGGAGGATGATTTGAAGAAATAATGAGTGGGTTTTATGTTTGTGGAGGAGGATTGAGGATGAGTTGTGGTGATTTGAAGAAATTTGAAAGGATTAGTCGACTATGAAGAAGAAAACTCAAAGGTAGAAGAGAGTGTGTTTTCAGAGATTTTAGGGAAAGAATGGGTTTTAAGTGTCCGTGCATAACTATAGTCGACTAGAAATCTATTAGTCAACTAATATAATTTAGAGATGGGGGTTGACAGACAGTAAGCTAGTCGACTGGTTGAAGATGATTAGTCGACTGGTTTGAAAAAATGTGTATTAGTCAACTAGTCGAAGATTATTAGTCGACTAACTGTAATAATTCAACAAGTAAATCAGAAAACTTTACTAATTCCTCAACCTCAGTCGACTTAAACTCCAATTAGTCGATTGGAATATTTCTAAACTACAGAGAAATCACATTTTAGCCTAAGTGTAGATCATGATGATATATTCTCAGATGGAATTGCATATTTGCCCAATATCTTGAACATTTTGCTGTGCTAGTGTATGCAGAAAATTACAATCAACTAATAGAATTCAAATCAGACATACCAAGTCTCAATTTAATGTTCACAAATACTTCTTCTTTAAGAGGTTTTGTAAATATGTCAGCTAATTGATCATTAGAAGATACATGTTTCAAACAAATGTCACCTTTCAAACAATGATCACGTATAAAATGATGTCTAATTTTTATATGCTTTGTTCGACTATGCAAAATTGGATTTTTACTCAAACAAATTGCACTGGTATTATCACAATAAATTGGAATTTTTTTAACAACAGTACCATAATCAAGCAATTGATATTTAATCCAAAGAACTTGGGCACATGCACTTCCAGCTGCTACATATTCAGATTCAGCAGTGGAAATGGCTACGCTAACTTATTTTTTACTCGCCCACGAAATTAAGGATGAACCTAAAAAGTGACATAAGTCACTAGTGCTTTTTCTATCTACCCTACAGCCACCATAGTCAGCATCACTATAAGCCTATAAGTCAAAAAATTCACAGCTAGGATACCATAAACCATGATTAACAATTTTACTCAGATATTTAAAAATTCTTTTACAGGCACTCAAATGAGAAATTTTGGGATAAGATTGAAATCTAGCACAAAGACACATGGCAAACATTATATCTGGTCTAGAAGCAGTTAAATATAAAAGAGAGCCAATCTTCTTCATGTTCAAATTTTTCCAAGACTAGATTTGATGCCATAGGTGTTGCTGCAACTTTGCATCCTCCTATGTTGAACTTCTTTAGAAGGTCTTTGGTATATCTGGATTGGTGAATGAAAATGTCATCTTTGAATTGTTTGATTTGCAGTCTAAGAAAGAACTTAAGTTCTCCCATCATGCTCATTTCAAACTCACTTTGCATTAAATCACTAAATTCTTTGCACGAAAATTCATTAATAGCACTAAAAACAATATCATCAACATATATTTGACAAATTAGCATATCTTGATCAACATGTTTTATAAACAAAGTATTATCAATTTTACCATGAATGTAACGATTTTGATTTAGAAAAGTACTTAACATATCAAGCCCTATGTGCTTTCTTTAATCCATATAGTGCCTTCTTGAGCTTGTAGACATGATCCGGATGTTCATAATCTTCAAAACCCAGTGGTTTTTTGACATAAACTTCCTCTTGGATGTAGCCAATTAGAAATGCACTTTTGATGTCCATTTGATTTAATTTGATCCTCTTATGTGATGCAAAGGCACATAATAATCTGATTGCCTCCAATCGAGCCACAGGTGCAAATGTCTCATTATAATCAAGGCCTTCTTCTTGATAAAACCCTTGAGCTACTAATCTTGACTTATTCTTGATTGCTTCACCATTCTCATCATACTTTATCCTATTTATCCACCTGACTCCAATAATGGTTTTGTCCTTTGGTGGAGCTACCAAATCCCATACATTATTCCTCTTGCATTGATTAAGTTCTTTTTGCATAGCCAGTAGCCAATTTTCATCTTCAAGAGCCTCTTTTATGTTCTTGGGTTCCACTAGTGAGATGAAAGCTGAATTGCTCATGTGTTCATAAACATTCCTCCTAGTTCTTAAATAAACATTCCTCCTAGTTCTTAAACCATCATTCAAGCTGCCAATTACTTGCTCCATGGGATGATTCTTTGCTTTTGCCCATGTTTTAGTGTTAGGTACATGATCTTCTTGATCTAACTTTATTTCTTCAATCTTGGATTCAATTTCTTCAACTCCATTTCCTAAATTTCCTGCATCATCATCAAAGCCAACCTTTCTTGGGGGTGAAATCATATCATCGAATTTAACATGAATATTTTCTTCAACACACTTAGTTATATTATTATAGACTCTAAATGCCTTACTAGTTAGCGAATAACCAAGAAACACACCAACATCAAATTTTGAATCAAATTTTCCTAAGTTATTCTTTCCATTATTATGAATAAAAACTTTGCAACCAAAAGGATGAAAATATGATATGTTGGGTTTCTTACCTTTCCATAACTCGTATGGTGTCTTATTTTTGTCTCATCTAAGATGCACTCTATTGATGACGTAGTACGCGGTATTGATTGCTTCTGCCCAAAAGGATTTAGGAAGATTGTATTCATTCAATATTGTTCTACTCATTTCTTCAAGTGAGCGATTCTTCCTTTCTACTCACCGTTTTGTTGTGGTGTTCTTAGTGTTAAGAAATTGTGCTCCATTCCATATTTGTCACAAAGCCTTTCAAATGATTCACAATCAAACTCACCTCCATGATCGGTTCTAATTGCAACAATTGTCAAATTCTTTTCATTTTGAACCAACCTACACCACTTAGTAAACTCATTAAAAGCATTACTTTTATTTGCAAGAAATCTTACCCAAGTAAATCTTGAAAAATCATCCACAATAACAAGAACATATAATTTACCACTAAGACTAGCATGTCTAGATGGTCCAATTAAATTCATATGAACAAGTTCAAGAAACCTAGAAGAACAAATTTCTTTCTTTGGTTTGAAAGATTCTCTAACATGTTTGCCTTTCAAGAAAGATTCACACAAGTGGTCTTTAACAAATTTTATCTTAGGCAAACCTCTCACAATATCATTTTTAGAAAGTTTAGAAATTAAAGGCAATGGTGCATGTCCTAACTTTCTATGCCATAAAAATGCATTTTCTTCTAAAGTCACCAAACACTTTTCATTAAAAATACTATCATCATGTAAATCAACAATATATGTATTACCATGTCTCAAACCAATGAAAGCAACATTTTCATCCTTCGTAACCATACAATGAGATGATTCAAATGTCACATTAAAATTCATATAACATAATTGAGAAACACTTAGCAAATTATGTTTCAAGTCATCAACAAGCAAAACATTGTCAATGGTAGGCAAAGGTTCCTTACCCTCTTTACCAATACCAATGACTTTACCTTTGTTTTTGTCTCCAAATGTGACATATCCTTGATTTTTTGTCTAAGTTCTGCAAATAGGTTCTTGTCTCCACTCATATGCCTTGAACATCCACTACCAATGTACCATGTGCTTGGTAGATTTTCATTCCTTGCTTGTACCTCATCTTCACCATCACTTGTTAAGGAGCTATTTTCTATAAGAGCTAGGTTGTTTTCATCATTGCTTTGATATGCTTCCTCATCATCACTCCAAGTGGCTACAAGACTAGCTTTCTTCTTTCCTTTATCATTCTTGTCATTTTTTTGGAAAATGGAAGAACTTTTTCATTCTCTAGCATGATGACCTCTTTTTTCACATTTCCAACATTCTTCATTGCTCTTCTTTTCTTCATAGCTCTTGGTCCTCCTTTCCATGGTGTAATTCTTTCTTTCTTCATTTCTTCCACCACGTAATTCTTTCTTCCTACTCTTGAGTAGTCTTTTGAACTTTCTCAAGTTTATGACATACATTGCTAGTTCTTCATCTTCTTCCTCTTCATCTATTTCTTCGTCACTTTCATCAAGAGAAGAAGCATTAGCTTTTAAAGCAATTGACTTTTGTGACTTACCTCTTCCTCCTCTTGATTTGAGAATAATCTCATAGTTTATGAGTGATCCCACCAAGGCATTGAATTCCAAATGATTGAGAACCTTAGAATCCATAATAGCGGTGACTTGTGAGTCCCATTCTTTCGATAGTGAACGAAGAATCTTTTTCACCTTCTCGCTATCCATCATGTGTTTTCCAAGGTTGCCTAATCTATTGATAATTTTTGCAAAATGATCAAACATAGTGCTTCTTCATATTCATGGAGAAGCATGTTGATCTTTGTCTCTCGAACTTGATTGGTTCCTTTATGAGTGATGCATAGTCTCTCCCACATTTTTTTAGCACTAGTGCATGAGTTTACTCGATTTCTCTCCTCAACAGTGAGAGCACAATATATCAATTTCATAGCTTTTGCGTTGATGTAAGCTTGCTTCCAATCATTGTCATCATACTCCAGCTCCATCTTTACCTCACCATTTTCTTTCAATGGAATATGTGGACCGAAGATGATGATCTTCCAATACTCCACTCCCTCGCTTATAATATGGTATTTCATAGGATTTTTCCAAGAAGAATAGTTAGTGCCATTAAACAAAGGAGGGAGATTATTTGTGTTACCTTCTTCCGCTAGGTTATTGTGTGTCATCCCTGGATTCTTCTACTCTGATACCAATTGAAAACGATCTAGAAGGGGGGGTTGAATAGATCTTTAAAACTTTTTTGTAAAGTTTTACAAAAACCAGAAGTTAATACACACAAAACAATTAAACAAATTTAAATGTAAAGAGTAGGGAAGTGAGGCAAACATTGATTTTATAGAGATTTGGTGCTAAGACCTACGTCCTTTACCTAAGCTCCCACTTAGGATTTTGGCAAAACACTTTACTATACACTTTTTAGCTCAGTGTGAACTTTTTAATACAACTTGACTTCCGGCTCAAGCTACACCTAACAATCGATTTATTTTACGGCACAAATCCTACCTCACAATTGATTTTCTACCTATCACTCAACTCACAATAACAGTGATAAATATGAAGTAATAATGCTCAGCACAGTTGAGAACAATTTAGAACAAGCTAAGAGCAGAATGAGAGCAAATTAGGAACTATAGTAGTATGTTTTTGCTTTTGGACTCGTCTCCACGATCATTTGATCTTCCACTATTTATTTGTAGACTCTAAGGTGATTATAGTCATTGGAGAAGTCTACTAGCTATTGTATATAGCCGTTACAGCATGATTTCCTTTCCATTTGTGATTGATTCAGACAAATTTTGGTCAGCTACACCTGATAGTCGACTAGTCGAGGTGTTATAATCGACTAGTATATTATAGTCAGCTTTGTCATCAAAGAATAATCGACTAGTACCAACGTTTTTTCATGTGAGTTTCATCTCCGCTCTTCGAATAGTCGACTAGTGTAATGATAGTCGACTAGTGAACCTATCCAACTGATTAATAGTCGACTTGCAACTTGTTGGTCGATTTGTTTCATGCCCCAACTGATATATCTGATTTTATTAGTCGACTTGCCACATTGTAGTCGACTAGTGCTGGATCTTGTGACATATTTTGTATGATCTCCAATATTTATTGTTGGGATCTCTTGCACGTTGTCTATCTCTTGATTTGTATTAATCCTTTAATTTAATATCAATTCAACCAATTTTATGCAAGGTAACACAAAAATAACATCAAAGTACCATCTCAACAACCATTCCACATCCAAATGAATCTTGGCATCCATTCAATCATACACACAAAGAGAAATTAGACTAAATGTAGTCCCAAACCTTAAAATTTGTCAATTAGCTCTTCTTTTAGTATTCTTCCTTCTCTTCCCTTTTGGCTTTACTTAATTCACCAACTCGAGCCCCAAAAGTACATATCTCAATCCCATATCTATCCTTATAATTCCAGCTTTTCATAAGCAAAGCAAGAAAGATGAAGATGAAAAACCACAAACTTTTACCTTGATTTTCACTTAGGATTGGCTTGATTCCTTACGCAAAATGATGTGATTAAGGAGATGGAATGGAAAGGAGGTGTGAAGAGAAAATTTTGGAGTTAAAACACTCCATACACGTTCCTCTCCCCACTCGTCTATTCCCCATTTCAAGAAGTTTCTACTCTTACACACATGTTTCAATCCTATTGATTTTTGGCAAAATTGCACATTTGGTCTTTCTTCTTCATTTAATTACCACATTGGCATATAGAGTCATCAATTGATTTCATTCTAGTCCGTAACTTACATAAAATTTTTCATGTCCATACCTAAATGATGAAATTACCAATTTATCCTTGTCTTTTAAATTAATTAACATTATATCCCTTACTATGCTTAGATATACTTAATTATTTATGTTCACTTCTTAATACACCCTAGCCATACTATAATGCTTCTAGGGTATATACTGGGCCCTTACACCTAGTACTTTGTTTCAACAATGAAGTCACATAGCTTGAAATATTAAGGTTCTTGATATCAACAATATTCAACTTCATCTGTGAATAATAAGTAAAAGTCTAATTAATCTTAAAATAAGTGAAACAATATTGCATATAGTTAAACAAAATGAAAATTTTCTGCAACTTTATCCAAAACATTTTCAAGCAAGTTGTCTTCTTTCAAGTCCTTAGTATGTTCAAGTAAGGTAATTATGTTCTCACAATAATCCCTGATGCACTTGAAAATTTTGCAAATTGGATTTTGTCTATAAGATGACCTTGCAAAGTTTTAATGTTTCTTGACAACTTACTATTCATTGCAAAATTCGTTCGTTGCAGTTCACAACCTCTAGTTATTCCTCTACATCTTTTTTAATATTGACATTAGAACATAACAACAAATCAATAATGATAAGCAAATATGCTTTAAACATGTAAATAAATATTTGAACACAAGTCTATTTGTCGATGTTAAAGATTAACAAACCTGCAGATCCCTCTATACTAGTTGATTCATTATTGTTTGAGGAAGAATGAGGTTGTTCCTAACTAATTTCATTGGTGGCTGAGGTTGAATGTTATTGTTGGCTAGGAAATGATCGATCTGGTTGAAGTTGTAAATCCCTTTGTTCTATAATTTCGATACTTGCCACCTTCTTCCCTTAGTTTCTACCAGGTGCCACTATATTGGATATCTATAAAAACAAACATAAATTTTATTAACATTACAATACATCCAATCATCATTTCAAGCATACATTCAACCATTAACATATCCTAACCATCAACAATCCACATTAACATAAATCAACCACTAATAATCCACATTAACATAACCCATTCATTAACAATCTGCATTAACATAACTTAATCATTAACAATACATATTAACATAACTCAATCATCAACGATCTACTTTACATAACTTAACCATCAACAACACACATTAATGTAAGATTATTATTTAAAGAGATGTTAAATTTGATGAAGAAGCATCATAAGATTAGATCTCTTAAATGGAGGGATCTTATGAATTTGTTCAATATTTTGATGATCAAAACCAAAAGGAGGTTTTTTAAGAACTTTAAAATGATTCTTCTCCATCAACCTCACTAACTCCATTACCTTGAGTATCTTTATCCACATGTTCACCAAAAGATATTACTGAGAATAAAAGTCAAAATTGTGCGATAAGGGAATTCTTGCTAACAAAAGGAATGACATATGGAATCTTATTTATCTTCAAAGTATTCATCATTCTAGTAGTATTAAATAAGTACACAAGATTCATAAAAATTCCTCATACAAAACAAATTGAATCTATTTCAACTAGTAAACTGATAGCTATACTATACATAACTTATAAATGTCTCTTTCTAGATACTAAAACATCTATAGGATAATATAAAGCAGGGATGAGGACATATCTAGCATAACTTTCATCAAACACTAGATAGGATGACATCAAACAAGCATGCATGGTGGTAAAAAAGAAGAAAAGAAGTTTTCACCATCTTTCAAATGACACAATTTAGCAAAGAAAAAACCGAAAACCTAGAGAATGAAAACATAACACAAAAACCTAGAGAATGGCCGTAGAACAAAAAAACCCAAAGAATGAAAATAGAATAGAAAAATAGTACATAAGGTGGACAACTTACTTGGATGAACGGACAATTGGAGACAACCATAATAAACGATGAAGATAGATGATGTGAAACACTTCTTGAATGCAAAAGCCAAAGGGAAAAACAATGTACAAAGACAAAGACAACTTCGTCATTAGGTTAAAAATAACACGAAAAATGATGTAATTTATTGTGGAACAAATGATGTCGTTTTTGTTAAATTTTGAAGACTATGGCCAACATTTGATGACAATGTAAGAAATATGTCGTTAAATGTAGACCATTGGCAATGAATTCAGAGAAATGTCACCATAGGGTTGACCATTGGTGGCAATTTATGAAAATCGTCGTCAAAGGGTTAACCGCTGGCGATGAATTTAGAAAAATGATGCCAAATGTAGATCATTTGTGATGAATTCAAAGAAACATCACTAAAGGGTTAAGCATTTGCAGCGATTTTGGGCTAACCATTTGGTAATGTTTTCACTAAAGCGACTTCACTAAAGGGTTGAGCATTTGCAACGATTTTGGGCTAACCATTTGGCAATGTTTTTGCTAAAGTGTGGCTAAATCTAAGACAAAATTATTTCCAAATCTTATCATATACATTTATATATTTAATAAATTTTATGTAATATAAAAATGTTATAAAATAGTATAGTATTTATATATAATAAATAAAGTTTTATGACACCGCATAAAATTGTTAAATCATATATTTAAAAATAAAAAATATAAATATAAATCTATGTGATATTAATTAATTTTGCAAGCAATATACATTTTAGAGAGTTTCATTAGGATTCACATCAACAGTCTAAATGAACTGGAAGGTTCAAGAGCATTGGCTTGGAAATAGAGTTAATATTGCCCTATAAACTTACTCTCACCTCTTTTCAACTTCAGCAGGTTGCAATAGTAGCAACGGTAACAACCCAGGCCTTATCCAAATACCCACAACTCTCTGTCGTCTTCTTCTTCATCATCATCTTCTTCCTTTTCTAGGTAATTTTTCAACTCTGTTCTCTTCTCTAGTTTCTGCTTCTACTTCATCTTATAAGGATTGAATTAACTGTTAAAGCCTTTTCCTTTAACACTACTATTGTTAGTAATGATGGGGTAGATTTGTATTCTTTTTTGGAATCTCATTAAGATTATATGTTTCTTAGTTATATCACTTTTATCATATAAAGTTGTCTTAGTTAATAGATCACACAATTGACAATGATAGAATGTTGGAACAAATTTGTGGGGAAATGGGATATTTGTGTGTGTGAATGATTATCCAAGACCTCCAAAGTCATTTCCTCATATTTTCTTCTCATTTACCATGTTTTCTATTATTTGTTATAAGTTTATGTTTAAGACGTTATCTCTTGTTGATGCTTAGAAATAGTGCATTATAAGTATACCCATGTTGAAAATTAATGCTTGGATTCATCACAGCTACAAAGATAAGTAGTAAACTTTACCTTGATTGATAAGCATCTTTGTGTTAGATTTGATGATAGAAGATTTAAAAAAGTTATATAGTATATGATGTATAATTTGACAGTGTATTTATGTAGGTTGTGACTTATGTTTGGAATCAAACTTTCTTTTTTTCTATGTGAATAGGTTATAAACTTAACTTCAACCATTTATGTTGACTTATTGATGTCCACTGATAATCTTATAAGTGTGTCAAAAGACATTCAAATAATAATTCTTTTATTCTTAAAGATATTAGATCACTTATTAATTTGTGGCATATGTTATAAATTTTATTAATCTTTAAAGGTGAGTGGCAAACTTAGAAGGTGCTTGTGAGGGGATTTTTGAAAATTATGTTTCAATGATCTTTGCTTCTTCTGTGAATATTTGTTAATTGCATATGCCTTTATATAATTTTTCATTTCCTTATTTAATTGTGCACTCTCTTTCTATATTGATTACATATATTATTATTTTTGTTTCTATTGCATTTTCATAATAAAACCGTTAACATTTTCATTTCCTTATTTAATTGTACACTCTCCTTCTATATTGATTATCTATATTATTTGTTTTGTTTCTATTGCATTTTCATGATAAAACCGTTAACATAAATTCATCATAACATGTCGATTTGGTAGATAGTTTTTGATAACAAAAATGAGCTTCGATGAGAGGTATCTGAGATAATTCTCTCTATTGAAGTACAAATCGATGCACAACAAATTTGCTTACCAAAATTTAATCATCGCTTGCCTTCAATCGTTAATCTTTTCTTTAAAATTTTTTGTATCAATTGAATTAGCTTTATTTATTTATTATCTTTTTCTCATTTTTTGTTAAGAAGTTATTTGATGAACGCGTGATAATATATATTATGTAATGTGTAAAGCTTGCTTGAATCTTCAAGAGAACGTAGATAAAAATATAAATGATGACAATGTCTTGATGAAACAGTCGTTGACTGGAAAACTGTGCGAAAACTTGTGAGCATAGTAATAAACCTTGATAGTGCATTATATTACGCCATTATGCACCAAGCCGCTTATGGAAACTACTAGCGAGTTAACATGCTAAATGCTTGCGATGAAAGTGCCTGATGAATTTATCTGAGGCAAAATTTAACATGACAGTTAAATAAAAAATAATATGAAAATGTAATGAAATAATCATCGGTTGGGAGAAGAACTAAGATGAAATGAATTTCTTTCAGATAAGATAAAAATAGTTTACATGTCTACTACTGACATCTGCAGTATAAAGATACCTTAATCTATAAGTTTTTAATGTGTGCTTCATAAAATTTTCTAATCTCAAAGTTTACTTCTTTGAGATCATTGGCCATCTTTATCATTCGACTAGTTTCATACATCTCGACGTACCGAAGTCCATCTGAACTACTATGTGCCTTTTTATTCCGCGCATGGTATTGGATAAGTAACTCTTCTAGCTGATTTTGACGATCATATGTCTCCTTTATGGCATTTTTCAAATATTTTTTGCACTCGAAATAGCTGGAATTCATATCTAGCATTAAAATAACGAAATTAGTGTATAAATGTGATAATTATTTCACAACTTTATTGAGAAGCAAGAATAAGACGAAGGTTGGAGTGGCAAAATGAAGCACAAAATAAGGAGGGAACCTATAAAAAATGTTGCGTAAAGATAAAGAAAGGGTTTTGTTGACATTATAAATTGAAAAAATTAGGATGAAAAAAGTAATCGAGAAAAGAATTGGTTACTGACCTGAATGGTCGTTCTTTGTTTGTTGAAATAGAAGAAGTAACCTTGACTATTGCTATCTTTCTGGAATGGAGAATGAGATGTATTTAGGTTAAACAAGAAGAAGGCAAAAGAAGAGGGTAGGAATTGTTTGACTGAAGTTAGAGGAGAAAGGATATAAAGTTTAAATATAGAATTGTTAAGGGACCATATGGAATGGAAGGTGAGACTTGAAGAGTTGCGTGGTATTAAATAAGGGGCAGTACACGAAATGATTTTCCTAGAGATAGGCAAAAACATAGCTCAGCTATCAATTGAAATGTCAATCTATGTTTTGATCTTATGTTTGTTTACTTCTGCAATACGTTATTGGTAATATTTGACATTATTATAACAGTTAGAAGATTATTCGATATAACAAAAAGACGTCTCGATATCTGCTTTATAGATTTTGGGGGTTACATATTTTCAAAGAAGGATTAGTCAATTCGTATACTCCAAGAAGAATTATGGAATTGGTAAGTGAAATTTAATGGGAGTTGGAAATGACATCAACTGAACTACTTTAAATAAAGAAGAACAAGAGCAAACTCAAAGAAGCAAAAATAAGTTGAAGTAGTAAGACGTTGAAAAGCAGACGAAAGAAGAAAAACGGACGGAAGTTCAAAAGTAGACGAAAGCAAAAGCAGTTGTTATACTGGATAGATAATCTAATGGAAAATCTTCAACACCTTGGCGAAAAAATGACAAACAAGGGTCATCTGTTGACTGATTTGTGGAAAAATGGTGGAAAGAATGAGACGAAGCAAAGAAGCAAAAATAAGATTCAAACCCCGTTTCAGTTTGAAGATTCTGGACAAAAAAGAAGCGGATTCTAAGAAAATAGCAAGCACTGAATGAAGAATGTTGTTATACTGGACAGATAATCTAATGGAAATTCTTCAACACCTTGGTGAAAAAACAACAAACATGGCTCATGTGTTGACTTATGTGTGAAAAAATGCCGGAAAGAACAATAGGAAGATTGTAACAATGATTATCTTTCTTGTAGTCATTCATAATGTGTTAATCAGTTTTTCGGTAAGACTCTGAAGTGTCCTTGTCTATAAGGTACTTCTGTAGGTTGTGTACAGATATCCTACAGTTTTGGATTGTTGAAGTAGAAATAATGATGAAACAACAGACGATGAAAAACAGACGCAGAAAAAGAGAGGGAAGCTATTGAAAAGCAGACGGAACTTCAAAAGCAGACGGAGTTGAATAGGAGAGGGAGTTGAAAAGCAGACGGAAGCGAAAGCAAAAGGAAGTTATCCAAAAACAAACGGAAGCAAAAGTAGACGACGGAAAGTAGACGAAAGCAAACCACCTCAGAATTAAGAACCAGTTTGAGTTAGTTACAGAACTGAACTGAATAACTGCTTCTTTCAAGATTCAAGAAGCAAGATTTAAGAACCAGTTGAAGACGAATGTTATAAATAAGAGTCGAAGTCAACGTATTATTTCGTATATTTATGTAAATAGTATTATTCCTATTAGGTATTAAAAAATTCTTGGCTTATATTAATAAAAATATATATGCGATGAACCGTTATTTTGATTATATAAAAAAACACGAATATAAATCATAAAAAAAATTAGAAAGTGATATTGCAAATAACAATAACATTAGAAAGTGATGAACCATATTGGTAAGGGTAAAAAAAACTAAGACAATTCAACCCCCCTTCTTGTGCATTCATATATCGTATAATAAGCACTGTAATAACGCGTGATTGACTTCACATACTTGAGAGAAAAATATTCAGCGAATTATGTAGAGCTATCTTACTGTAGCAAAGCTCAAAAAATGAGTGTGTCAACTTCTGTCAAGCTTTATCTCTCTAATAAAAACAGACGGAAGTTGAAAAGCAGAGGAAAGAAGAAAAACAGACGGAAGTTGAATAGTAGACGAAAGCAAAAGCAGGCGGAAGGTGAAAAGCAAACGAAAGAAGAAAAAAAGACAGAGTTGAAAAGCAGACAGAAGCAAAAGCAGAGGGAAGCAAAAGCAGACGGATGCAAAAGTGGACGAGAGCAAAAACATTTTATAACTTTTATTTTCAGTAGGTCTTGTCAAAAGAACAAGTTTGTTTTAATTAAGCGTTTTCGTAGGTTTTTTTTTAAGGGAAATACACAAGATACAACTTGTTTGATTGAAGTCTCTACTTCTATCGTCTTAAATAACACGAAGCGATATGTCAGACGAACTGGAAACCGAGACTAAGCAGTTACCATATTATGCTATCTAATATTACAATTCTTCAAAGTACAATCTTGATGAACATATTTACAATCTTCCTATTGAATCACAAGTAGCTGCTATATGGACTGACACTGACGATAAACAACATGATAAATGTCCTCATATCCAACTCTGCAGTAGGCATTCTTTATTTCCAGCATCTTTTTTTAGATTTGTCTCCCCTTAATGTAGATGCTCGAAGTTTGTGTCACTCAAAAACTGATTAACACATTATGAATGACTACAAGAAAGATCAAGATTGTTACAATCTTCCTATTGGATCACAAGGACACTGACGACCAACGTGGAGAATGATAGACATAATAAATATCGTCATATCCAAGTCTCCACTACGTCTTCTTTATTTGAGCCATCCTTTTTCAGAACGGCAACATGATAAATCTCCTTATATCCAAGTCTGCTGTACGCCAAGAGTTGGTTAACACTGATATTCTTTCGACAGTAACAAAAGTCGACAATAACAACAGCGAAACTCCAAAAACATCTGTACAGATACAAAAAAGCTTAAAGAAGATTTACAAGTAACAGAGGAATAAAAGTAACAGGAAGCAAAAACTATTTAACCATCCAAATGTATAAATAAATATTGTTAACTTTGAATATTTGAAATGAATTAGTAAAATTAGTTAGTAAAATTACGAATGAAAAATATTGTAAATGTATAGTTTGATGTAAATTAGTTAGCTTGGGAGGTTAATTTTGGAAGAAAGTATTCTCTCATGCATTATAGAATTAGAAATGTATTGAAATAAATTAAATTAAATTAAAATTAATAATAATAATAATAATAATATAAAATATATATTATTAATTTGTATTAATTTAAATATATATTATTAATTTGTATTAATTTAAATGCGACGATGACTTTGGGACATAATGATTTTGCACCATCGTGCTTAAGCACAATCATGCATCTGAGATTTTGTCTTTTATTAAATAGTATTACTTCTTTTGATTATAACTTTTTTGTAGATATCCAAATGACTTAATTCTTGAACAATTAGATTTGTAAGATATTATTGTACATCTCTACAAAAATCATAGCATTCTAAATTGAATTGATAGAGATTGAGTAAATATATATATAATTTTATTATTATTATTACTTTTTAAATTTTTTTATTATTATTATTATATAGATATAATAACATATATATATATATATTACTAATTAGTATTAATTTATATATTTATGTAAATATTACAAACCATTTATAAAAAATACATCACAATTTCTTAAATTTATAACAAATACATTACACTTTACATTTCCTAATTCTAACTTATATATATATATATATATATATATATATAAAATAAAAAATAGTTACATAAATAAATAAATATATATAATAAAGTTGAATCAATCTATCAATTATAATATAATTAATAAATTAATTATATATAAATTAAAATTAAGAAAATGACAAAAAATATATGAACTAATTAGTCAATAATATTAAATATTAATTAATCTATATTAATTTTTAAAATTATTATTTAATAAATAAATAAATTTATTATATTATAATTATTAATAGTTAAATCAAAATTAACTAATTAGTTAATTAATTAATTATATTCTAAAGAACAAATTTTTTGATTGTTGTTAAATATATTATAATTAATAGTATATAAGTGAATTCTTCAACACTTATTATCTGAGGCTGATGGTTAAGCAACAAATAAGTGAATTCAACAAACTTCCAAAAAGAGAAAGTGGCTAAGTTGAATTATGTTCTAAATCTAAAATGCCACATGTCAACCAATTATTCATCAATCCTTGAAAGCCTAGAGCTAAAGCGACTCGATACTCAAAGAAATTCAATTGCCATTTCCTTCAAGGTTTTGTCCATGAGTTGCAAAGAACTTATGTACCTCCTGCAATCCAGTAGCAATGTCATAAGCATTTATATTGTTTTAGAAGTTTCTTTCCAGAGTTTGAACAATTAGGTTAGCAAACAAATGGCAGTAAAGAACCTAAGAGATAACATCATATAATTAGTAAACTTCCATAGATCAAGTTGGCATAACAAACACATATACAAACATCAAAGTGATACAATATTTTAAAGCGCAAGTAACTTTTGACTATGCTTTGGACACGGAAAAGGAAAGGAAGGTCAAGCCATAGGCTAAATATACTTTCCCTCGTTTCAACTCTCAAATAATTATAATTGTACATAAGAGACAATTAAAAAACGAAGAAAGATGCACATTTTTTAGAATTTTGGGCATCCTCCGTAATCGTAGCAACACAGATAAATGGGCACCATAAAAATAGCCAATTAACCCCAACTTGTTGATTCTTCTCTGACAACGCTAGAGGAGCTGAAAAAATAAAGAAACACAAAGGTTCATAAAAAACTAGAAAGATGTAAACTATGTGGTCGATATGACGTCGCTTAAGTCAAGATTTCAATTAATAGGCAAACCTAAGGTTGCTTAATTATACAAATATCTGAGGATAAGATGACCTCCCTAGTTATCATCTCACAAATGACACACTCAGTAGAAGAAATAAAAACAACCACAAAAACAACAAGTATTATTACAGCAAATACAACAAGACATGGGCTCATGCAGGACTGTTTACCTTCTTATCATCTTACACAAATGACACACTCAACAGAAGAAAAAAAAAGCAACCACATAACAGCAAGAGATGGGAACATGCAAGAACATTTACCTTCTCCCCAGTAGAGACGAGACTTCTTCCCCCTGCTTCTCTTGCAGAGAGGGCTCCAATCCCAACTGATGGCAATACTGAAATTTGACATAAACTTCAGAATATTTTTATAGTTGAAAGTTAACTTTGAATTAAAGATACAAAGAAATCAAGGATAGATTTATGGGCTTGATTGTATCATTCAAGCATCTAAAATGCAAACTGAAACTAAACGAATTGTAAAGGACTAATGCAAAATAATTAAAGGGTACAAAAAGTTTATAAGCTTGCCTGATTGAAATACCAAAAGCTTTCCTCCATTACTCTTCATTGCTAAGAATGTTGCCTGAATACAGAAGTAGTTCAAACATCTAAACATGAAACTTTCTAATAAACATACATATTTGCAAGCACATGGACAATTTCTTCGAACTGTAGGTATTTCAAATATTTCATGCTAGAAAATAATAGTAAAACAAGTATGAAATGTAAAATGCACTTCTTTTACCACTAAAACAACTAAAGCACCTTTCCCCCAAAGAAAAAACTAAAGCATCAAGCACTACGTGTATAACAACTCATGGTCACCCCATCATGATCCGTAGGCGTAATAATACAAATCCCATTTAAACACTTAAAGTTCCACCATCCTTCAAATATGATTCCCACCATGGTGTTTCCATATTATCTTATTTCATACTCTCAAACTTTCTATTCATCGGCTACTATAAACTACAGCTGCCTCAAACGAAACAAAGATATACCTTAATTAAAGATTAAAGGTCGATTAATTTTTCTACCATTCGAAACATATTTGGAATGCTTTCAAGAATGATTCAAGGTGCTCACGACACTGAATCCACAAAAATATAAAAACGGTAACCTAAACATCGATGCTCATTCAAATAACTTGATTGTATACGTAAATCAAATAAAGAAGACCAATTTTTTATTCCTCACCTAAAAAAGGGGAACAATGACATCAGTTTGCAAAGGAGTGTACACATCTTTAACATCAGGAACAATAAGCATTAATGGCTGCAAATGAACAACAACAATCAAATTAGCTTTAGAGAGTTCAATAAGATTAAAGATAGAAATTGATTTAATTCAAATTAATTAAAACACAAATAAAATATCTTTTGTACGAACAATTGGAATCAGAAACTATTAAGACAAGATTTTGAGAAACTAGTTCTGTAAGATCTATGGGCAGTAGCATGTGCTAAAGCACAAACAGAGTGTTCATCCTTATAATAAGATAATCAACTTGCATGTCTGCCAACTAACTCGCTAACTAAGAAACAAAACTTCTAAATAATGCACTTAACTTGTCAAGTGCGGGTTTCAAATTATAGAAATGAATTGTTGAATCAAATGTTGCAATTCGACCATTGTCTGCGGCCCTTCCTGAAAAAAATATTAAGCGGAAGAATAATAACTAAAAGTATCCTCTATTTTGCAAGAACCATTTGTACCAACAAGAAAGCATTTACAAACATCTCAGCAGATGATGAAAAATGCAATGGAGAACTTAGGATGGAGATAAGCCAGAAGAAACATTTTGAGGATGGGCAGATGCATGAATGAAAGGTAAGAAAGTTTAACACAATGATCACCCAAGTCAATCACCACGAAAAGAATGATGCTTTGAAAGTTCAAAAAGGCATTGTCACAAGCACTCAAACCCAGGAAGGTCACCAATGACTTGGTTGATTGAATGCAAGTCGCAGTAGATTGCACCGATTTGTATAGCATTCATGGATACATCAATGAGGACGAAGTACACTGCTTCCATTGGTTCCCGCACCTAGAACATAAATGTAGAAACTAATAATATATCCAAAAGACTGTTGTAGATATCATGCAATAAGAGAAATTGAGCTTTTACAGAACTATTCAATTGGAGAAAGAAAGAATAAAAAAGTCATTTTGCAAGCCCTAGTAAACTAACCATGTATTCCTTTGTGGCTACAAATTCAACCATTCCCCTGCATAACTCAGGCCTTTCATCAGCATTGCTACGCCTGCCATCCGGACCTAGATTGCAATGGTAGTCACGAGGTGTTTCATCGGTGAATCCTGCGAAAAGATACCATATATCTTGAACACTTAGTGGAACAAACAAAATATATCCTATCCGAAAGTGAATAACATTCCTAATCACACACGGCGAGTACAAGACTTATGAGAGGAAGATTTTGATAGTGAATAACTACATTACTGCATATCATAGCATCTAATAACAATAACTACATTATCGCATATCATAGCATCTAATAACACCTCAAAACTAAAGTTGCATAAGAACTAAAAAAGACATTAATGTGGTGACCACGAAATTGCAAATGAACCGTCTTCTTTGGTCAACGAACTTCATCAAAGGATTTATGTAACCTTTCCAACGAGAACAGCGGATAGGACCACCCTCTCCAAAATCTACCACCTGTAAGAAGAAAAGTACACTGGATAAGTAAAATTAACTGTTTAAATATGAATTAACGATAGAATGTGTAATAAGCTGATTTAATAAATGCACCAAAACAAGAGAGCATCGATTAAATAACTTTAATCCATCTGATCATCACAAAACGGAGGTGGTTAACAAAGTTGTGCATCAAATACTGAGGATTTCGATTCCCTCTAACAGAGATGATTTTCTGACATCGACCAAATGGGAAAGAATAAGCTTAAAAGTATAAAACCATATAATGTTGAGCATATCGCACGTGTATGAGACCATACAAGATCTCTACTGCAGATTCTACCAACTCATTTTGCTCTTGGTGAATATATCACCTAGCAATGAGCAAAAGCTCGTGGCAAGATTCGCTGTAGATATGCTCTCAACATAACAAATCAACCTTACAAATAAAACCTCAGGTACCCTAAAAACACTTACCGTGAGAAGATTCAATGTGCAGAATTAGATCCAGTGCATAATCATAATATGGAACTTGACTGCTCAATCCACAGAGATTGAAATCGTCGTGGATGTATTCATCATCAACTTCACAGAAAAACTCATTTCCTCGCAAATTGTAGAACCATCAAATCTATGATATGTCATCTCCATTGGAACCACTAACATCTGATTCTCCACTGTCAGTTTGAGATTCTTCTGCAGCTTGTTTAATTATGCCAGAATCAGCAGGTAACATATACAAACTAATGAACTTGTCAATTGCATTTCAAAAAGGTAAAACCAAAAAACAACTCATAGGTTGAGGACAATGCTTTGAATACTCGGAGTAAGGTAAATTTTATAACCAAAATCTGAAGGCTGCATTATTTATTTCCAATCATATTGTGTTCAACTATGAGAACATTACCTGATGCCATTCAAAAAAATATGAGTCAAACTAATAACAAGAGTATTTCTACTAAAACATCTTTCATAACACAAAATATTGATTTATCAATATAAGGGATACTCAAATCAAGTTATTTTACCACAGTCGTTGAATACCCAATCATAATTGTGAAGGAAATACATGTACCTTTTTCTCCTCACGCTTTCTTTCTTTCTCTTTGGCCTTTTCCTGCAAATGTGCAATGTACTCCTCAAAAATCTCTCTCCTCAAACTATCTTCCTCAATTGCCTTGCAAGAGAAAAGCAAGATGAAAAAACCATTAAACAAATCTAACATGAAAAAGGATCTTACTAGTGCTACCAACAACTGTACTACCTATACTCTTGGCTATCTTCAACTAGTGATTTGCAATCCTCCCAATTAGAATTTGCAATTATGTCCTAGAAAAGAACATCTGATTGTAATACAAATAGGAGAAAAATATAAACATTTATTTTTCAACAAAATAAGTAGAAACATTTGAAAAATAATCCAAAGACAGAATTGCATTCAACATGACGTTCCCAAAATATATTTTCCGTACTTTGCATGTTTGCAACACTTTTGTGAATTCATCAGCAAGGCACTGACGCTTTTTAGCTTCCTTCTCCTCCTTCTCCTTGACTCTCTCAACCAACTCCCCATACAAAAACTTCAAAATACCAGACACAATTAGATCAGTATGTTGATAATAGACCAAATACTGCTAACGAACTACACATAAAAGTAAGCAGAAAGCTGAAGCAGTATGAAGTTTGCATGCAAATGTCCAAGAAGCTTGCTTGTATAATTGTCTCTCTGATAATTGCCATTTCATGCTCACATTCTTTGACTTCTTCAAGTGGAAATAGACAAAGGTAGGTATCAAACATGTCCACACAGCAATGGGTGAAGGCAACATTGTTTACATAAAAAATAAAGGCAAAAATATAACAAAAAATGTTTTAGAAGTTTAACGAACTACTGATTCTTCATGAGAAACTTTGCAGTTTAATAAACACTGCATATCTAAGACAGTAATATGGTTATCATATATAGCCGTTAACTTCATATGTGAATTGAGTTCCCAATAACATCAAGATCTCAGGCCTCAAGGGTGAAAATTGTGACCTTGAGAGCATTAAATGCCATATACCTTTTCCAATAGTACCAGCCACTTAATATAGGCTACCTAAATATAATACAATACTACTCCACAGCCTCATCTAGAATCAGAAGAATCAATAATTTCAATTTGAAAACTGCCATCCAATTCATGATGCAAGCCTCTAACTCCACAATATATGATGAGCTCACAATTCAAGTTATTTCTTATTCTTGTTAACATTCCTTGGTAACAAATTTGAGAGGTCATTATTTGATTTGACTAAACAGTTACCTTCAGATTGATATCTGATATATCAGGAGAACCGATATCATCAGAAGTAGCAGACTTGAAGTCTTCAAACGTCCAAGTTGACAACATAGTGATCTGCAGCCATAAATGTTAGACACGCATTAAGGGCAGTAAACATAGAAAGGAAGGTATGATAAACCCTTACCTTTCCTGACTTCATTGCATCCTTTATTCGAGTTTTGTCATCGTGATACTGTTAACTTACAAAACAAGTTAGACCTGTTGGGGGGTTAAGACAACATTCCTCCAAACTTTGCTTGCAGGAATTTTTGCTGCCTTGCAACTGCAAATTACATTCAATAAGTAATAAAAAAACTAAAAACAATCACATGTTTTCCTTAACTTAAAGAAACAAATATTTTATCATGAACATGTACGTATATGTATATTCTAACAAATGAAGTAGGAAATAAAGAAATTCAATCAGGAAAGCATATCCTACTAAACAACAACAAAATTATGCTGCTCAGAACAAAACTTGGTGAAGCATTCACTAAAAACTTAAATCATTTAGAGCTTTAGTAGTAAAGATCAACATCTTCCGCAAAGAAAACATTCAACTATCGTAAAGAATTCATGTGAAATGAAAGGAAACAAAGGTTGCTAAACTATTTACTTCTAAGAAATGTGGATAGCGAGGGCGCTTCATAACTCATCTATAATTCTAAGGGTGGAAACAGAGGAGAGGAAATAAGACTTAACGAGACAAAGAAACATTCCCTAACTAATTACAATCACGATATCCCAAATGGTGGCATATTAACTCTATCTAAACTCGTACATTCTAGCAAAACCAACAACTATCAAATACTTCATGAAAATAATCAAAATAAACGTGTATTAGTACTACCCAAAGAATATCACCCAATCCTTGACATCCAAAGGAAAAAGTATACAAAAATCTCAATCAACTCGAAAGATCACGGTCTCAGAACTTGTAAAATCAAGAAAGACACCGAAAGTGATGATTATTATATCCATTGACCTTCTAGCAATAACATTACGGTTATAAACTACTAATAAAGAGATGAAAAATAAGCCCTGTCATGGATGAACCCATATTATACGTTAAACTACAAGCTCATATAAATTCCATATGTTTTCCTCTATAGAATGATAACAAAGGATCTAAGACTTTAGAATGTGAAGGATACACGATGAATGGTTTACCTTCTTTGCTTCTTCTGTCTTCAAAGTGGGAACACGGTAAGTGGCAGAAAAGGTATCACAAAAGCCGATTGAATCTAAGAAACCCACTTCACTTGTTGTCCCCATCACCAGAAGCTTCTTTCCCTGAAAGTACACTTAAAAATGTCATATAACTTTAGGCTTGGCAAGATCAGAAATGTTTAAAAAAGGTGAGATGGGCTTCATGTACTATTTTGATTTTCTTTATATGAAGTTGCTTATTGAATCATTTGTATTGAAAAA
Source organism: Erythroxylum novogranatense (assembly GCA_029891385.1). NCBI lineage: Eukaryota > Viridiplantae > Streptophyta > Magnoliopsida > Malpighiales > Erythroxylaceae > Erythroxylum > Erythroxylum novogranatense. Next base: position 39,896,477 of record CM057228.1, read on the forward strand.
AAAGAGAAGGAAATGATGACACAGAAGCAGTGAAACGTGACAACTGTCAAAAACAAAATGTTCAATAACCTTTGGGGGAAGACGTTTGAGGAGGACCAACAATGTCTGAGAAATTATATTAGAAAAACGAGGTCCAATGGCAACATACTCCAATAATCTGCCATAGTAAATCAATTATTGAACAGTAAGAGGTACAATTATTCATTAAATACACAGGATGCCTCAAAGGATTCAATGCTAGACAATGGAAGGTCATCATCTAGAAAATGTATGTCATACATGTGTTTCACGCTTTCCAGTTTCAAAACAGGCAAAAAATACTTGATTTTTTTAAATCCATATATTAGGCAATATAGGTAAAACGTGACACTGCAAACCTCTGAACGAACCTGCACGATAATGACAAGGATGACTGAACTGGAGAGTGAATTTCATTTTGGTCTGGGGACAGCAGTGACCAAAAACTGGAGCAAGAATGACCACAAAAGTAAAGGAGTAAGAAGAGACGATAAAAAACACAAAAAAATATTTAGAAAAGAAAAGAAAAGAACCAGGTCTATGCAATCCTCTTCTTTATGAATCAATTACAACAATTTAAATATCATGTAATTAATAGATTTGGTGAAGTTCGGTATTTTTCTCTCATTGAGCAAAGTACTTGACTCTACTCCCATATTTTGGACATAAAACTACCACGTGAACCATTGTAACTTAATGGTACAACAAGTTAGTTTCTTTCTTATTGTTGCAAAAAGTAGAAATGAAAACCGTAGACTTTACACTCATCTATAAACAAAAGACCTAAGTGAATCACAAAACATTAGAAGTGCAAGTCAAGATTGGGCCTCTGCAGCAAATGAGCTCCTAATCAGCAAAGGAATTACAACAATAACAAGCGATATTCTCTCGAGAAATTCCAAAGCAAAAGCCAAACTCTCAAGCTAATTCCAATTGAAAACAAAAATTGAACATTACGCTTTGACAAATTAATTCTTGAACCAAATATCAATGTAAAAGAAACAAAAAAATCAAACCCGGTCAGTTGGGACGTGTGGACAATCAAAAGGACTACCAAAGAAGTATTGAGGGAACTAACCTCCAACTAAAAAGATGCAAGCGAGGAACTTTTTAATCCAAGTTTCCATTTTATTATTAGGCAAAGGAAAAGAACAAACAAGTACCGATTGTTCTTGATGATCTTTGAAATCGAGCATAACAAAATGTCCCGGATAAAAAATCCACAAACTCTTAGTGTAAAGAAATTTCTTTCGAACACACGGTGATTACAAGATAATCAAAGGATATACCAGATCAAGCAAAGACATTTTAAGCCACCATAAATCATTACCTTTCGATACCTTGAGAAATATAGCAAACCGTGATCTGCAGGAAAAGGAGAAAATGTCATGGTTAAAGAAAGCATAAATTCTTTCTATTGTAGCAGAAAAATGATAAAAAAAAACACCAAAAATTCAGATAGATCGCACCAATAATCTGAAAGTAACTTGGCCAAAATATCTTGCATGTACCACACTAATTATTTTAGGAGCAAGATCATAGACGAATTCCTAAATTTTTCCTCATATAAAACTTTAAACCACAAAGAACTATTCTATATCTTGAGAGAACATGTCCAACTAAATCATACGGCATCATGATGCATATAAAGCAAAGAACTCCAGAGGTAGAAGCACGAGCAAACTAATAGATTTTGTCTACTCCAAGATCATTCGAGATTCCAATTGCTATAAAAATTAAAATCGATGTCAAGAATGTATTACCCAGTTTGAAATGTCGGGTTTCACCGCAAGAGTCAAGCCCGTAAAACAAATCATCGTTGTTCCGCCCAAAATCCCAAAGATTTAATTCAAGATTTGGCTTCGCTCTGTGGAGTTGAAAGAGAATGATATAGAAACCATCGATAGACACACTTGGCATGCTTATTGCATTAAATTTTGATTTTAGAAAACTTACCTATGTTATTAAGCCTTAATTCCGGGGATCTTGAATCGAAAAGAAACTCTTGTGCCCACCTATACAAGAAATATTGGTAAATGGAGGATCAATAAAACTATGAAAATCGACTTTAAAGCAATATTTACATGAAAAAGGGATGTTGGAGTGGTGATCAAGATTGGCTCTGTTCAATGGGTCCCATGAACATAATTTATGTAACAAAGGAAGGAGTGAGAAAATGAAATACAAGAAATAAGTTGGCAACAAATGCAAACTTTCTACTATAGGGAAATTGGTTAAATTTTAGGCTACCCACCATGATCAAATCAATGGCTTCAGAGCTAGCATTGGGTAGGTTGGCAGGCAAAATCTATAAAAGAAAATAGAGCGGTAAACAGCAAACGCTAAGAGAAGAAACAACCTCTAGAAACTGGATACAAGGATTAGATCACCTACCTCCAATAATTAATATTCATCACCCGATATATTTTTGCCTCACGTAATATAGTCCAATCAGATTGTACCAAGAACACAACATATCTTGTATAATTGATCAACCTCACTGTCAATAGCAAGCTTATTTTAGGAAATTAAAACTTGACATCTGAAAAAGAAACCTTATTTCCATTCTGAACACCACCAAATCACAATTTCTTTACTACATCAGTGGATTCCTCTAGATACAAGTGATCAAAGAGGCAACAATATAAAACAATCTGTGAAATCTTAATAATAATAATATTTATACTCTAATCATACAGATTGATAAAAGTGGAAACACATCACACACAAGCTCTGCAATAAGATATATGTGGCTCCTTTTAGTCTGTGCACAACAATAAACAAGTATGCATTAAAGAGGTGAGAGGTTTTACACAGCAAAAGAGAATTTCCAAACAGTATTTAGAAAGATGAAAGACACCTCTATACATACAGTGATTTTTAGATGCACACTTACTCAAATAGACATATCTTTGCCATATTAGTGATAAATGGGAATATGTAAGTGCCATATTGGTGATTTTGTAAGTGATAAGTCGACTTGTACCATGTGTAAGTCGACTTACACATGTACGGTACCGATAAGTCGACTTGTTCATTGGATAAGTCGACTTATTCAAGGACGGTACTGTTTATTTGCGCCCTAAAGGCAATCCCTTTAGCTGTTTTATTCAAAGTCGTGTGGACTTTATGAATAAATAAAGAAAAGGCATTATTCATTAATTTGATATTCATAAAATTGTTTATGAATTGATTGGATCTTTAATCGAATTAATGAAGTCCATGATATATGACATAGCATGAAGGAAATTATGATGTGTTCATACTCCGAGATTCCTATCATGTGCAATTATGTCAAGATCGTAATTCTCCTAGTCATAGGATTAATGAGACCGACATCATTAATCTGGATAGACTAGCACATGTCATATTCCTTGATTGGATCAAGCGGTGGATCTCGTAAACCGTAAATATGAGATATTTAGAATTGACATGTGGATGCTTACTAGTGGTAGTAAGTTCATTCGATGACCGCCATGAGATCATCACATGGATATCTTATCTAAGTGTCGTTGATAATCTCATCATAGCAATGGTGCAAGTATCCTTAGACTTGAGGTACTCGAGGATATCTTGATATCGATCCTGCTTTCACCCATTCCTTGTTGCCTTCCGGAGGTAACTCATAGGGTGGTGCTTGGGTGCGACTTGAGGTATTCAAGATAATTGAGTAGCCAATAAAGGATTCACCACGGATTAGCGAAGAGATACCCATGGCCTCTTGTCGGGATCATTACTAAGGTGGCAAAGATGTATGTCATGAAGAGTGTCTTCAATGACATATAGAGTAATGAGTCCCGTGACGAGAACCGATATCACTGGGCTAGACTCGCCTAGTGAGAGTTGACACTTTGACCATACTCATAACCAAGTGGGGTATAGGATGGTGAAAGGACTAATTGCACCAGTAATTGTCTATGGAAGGGTTCGTGATCGGTTCGTGATGAATACATCAAACCAATTACTTTCGGTCAATTGGGGTCATGATGTGTTGCTAGATACCGCTCATGACTTGCTTCAGATTAATTGTTAATCTAAGTGGCCAACATAACCGGAACCTAAAGGGTCACACGATAAGAGTGTTTCAGAGAATCAGAAATAGTAATTGGACCTGAGTTCCATTATGGAAAGCATTAGGATTAAATGGATCCTAATGGATTGGGATATGTCCCGATGAGATCGCGACATCAATATTGCTAAGAAAGGTTTCCGAAATGTTTCAAAGACGGGTCTTAGAGGCAGTAGGACCGATTCAAAGATGATTGGACCACCTAAGCATTAATAAACATATATATATTATATTAATTAATTAATTAATTAATTAATATATATATATATATATGTATGCACGTGGAAGGAGGAGGAGAGGATAAAGCTTTATCCTTTAACTTTATTATATATATATATATATATAAAGTGTCAAAACGTGGACACTCCTCCACCATTAGTTTTCTATATGTCTTTTAAAGAGTTAAAAGACATAGAAAAGGGAGAGATGAAGCATGATGGTCGACGGTGCTTAAGGGTGAGAAGAAGAAGGAAACTTAAGTGTTAAGTTTTTCCTTTGAAAATGGTTTTTCAAGCTTTCTTCCTTATGGCATCATCGATTCTACTCTTCTTCTCCAAGAATCCAACGTCTTCTCAAGCTCTCCAGGACAGAGGTAGGCTCTAGCAGGCTTTAATCTGTTCTAGCTATTCCCGGGTCAAAGGGGTTTGACTCGGTTAGATTTTTTGATCTCTGCGTGGATCACCTTTAGAGATAGTCTCTTTTGGCTATTTAAGTTGATGTCTTCATACGGATACCAAGATCCTGGGTTTCGGCAAAGTCCCGAGAACAAAAAATTTTTATTTTTCCGCTTTCGGTACATGTGATGTACCTCCCGGGATTTTCCTACAGTGGTATCAGAGCGTCTGGTATCCCGTATGAAGCTATAACCTAAGCGAGATCAGAAACCCTAATTGAATTTGATGTTGATGCATGTATACTGTCTGAATTTCTTTTTGCTATAGAGATATGCTTTTCGAAAATTTTCTGCCCAGAAATGTTCATAACATGTTAGAGAATATGTCTATGAAATTTGAGAATTTATCGATTTGATTTGATATAGTTTTGCTAATTAATTCCCTAAGGTTACAGATGTTGTTTTGTGAAACGATTCTGGAACAGGCATGAGTATAAAATCGAGAATAAATTCTAGAAAAATCGTTTTCTGGATTTTCCTTCACCTACATGTCTCTAATATGTTTTTGAATGTCTGTGAGCATGGAAATTTGATTTCAAGGTGATTGGATATTTATTCACGAATTTATTCTATGCTGTTGGGAATTACTGTGCTGATGAACACAGATTTTGAATCGGTTTTGTTATTTAGGTTGACTGAGTTTTTGATGGCCTAAAATCCTGAAAAAATTCATTTAGCATGTTCTGCACATGCAGTAACCTATATAATTTTCTCATGATTTATTGACATTGTTTCATTGATCATTTCGAGCAATGTACAGAACTGGACAGTTTTGTGAAAATTGTTGGGACTGTTTTGCTTGGCTTGATTGAGTGTGCTTTTTCAGTTCCAATGCCTTGAACCATTTTTAATGTGATTAAAAATGTGTTATCTTGATGTAATATGATTGCCAAACTGAATTGCTTGAAGTTGCTTTTCCAAGAATTTTTCAATGCCGAATTGATCACATTAGCGTCTCGGTAGTATCTTGCATTATCTTGTTTGTTTTGACCGTCATATTTTTTATGGCATGTGCTGAAGTAAATTTGATAATGTATGTGCTAGCTAGAGATGCTTAGGATGATAATTTGGGTGTTCCTAAATTGTTTGGAAATTAATGAGTTTTGACTCATTTCAAGCTTTTCATATGGTTTGACCATATAAGGCTTTCATGGTTCAATGAATTGTTCATTGATACATCAATTCACAGATATTACCCTAGGTATGATGGTGTTGAGAATTGGAATTGCATTGATTGAGGAATTAGCCGATTAGAGATTTTAGCAAAATTCCTGAATAAGTCGACTTGTATATGAAATAAGTCCACTTGTTCAAGTTTTTGGATAAGTCGACTTGTGGATGAATAAGTCGACTTGTTCAAGATCTCAGATAAGTCGACTTGTAGTACCTTGTAAGTCCACTTGTTCATGGGCAGATGACATAAGTCGACTTGTGTCACACAAGTCGACTTGTGTGTGGGCAGAAGCATAAGTCGACTTGCATTTGATGAAAGTCGACTTGTGGCATGCATAGGTTGGATGATGGATGATTATAAGGATTGATTCAATGTGATTGATGAAACCTAAATCATTCCAAATAGTCCTAGCGACTATAATCCTACGGCTTGGAGAAGAAGTAGATGAGACCCGAAATCCCTCCTCGGTATATGAAAACTAACGCCTTCCATTAATATGGTAAGAACCAGAATTCTTATAGGGTTGGGTTGTTGGGCAAACTCAAGCTCACTCTATACGGATATGTTCGAACCATGAAAATAAGATTTTCTGATTAATGGGTTGGTTTTCACTGGAAGCGTTGGTTTGTTGAGCAAACTCAAGGTCAACGTGGACAGAGGCGAAGTTGGGTAGTGTACATCGGGATGTATGCGCATCAAAGAGTTGATACCCAATGTAAGTGCATACATCAACAAGTTGATAAGATCGATCGATAGTTGTGTCTAAGATGTAATTGGTATATCCGATACCTCCGAGACATAAGGTGGCTTGTTGGACAAATCCAAGGTCATTCTTAATGTCGGTTATCGATGATGCAATTGGTATGACCGATACCTACCGATTGACCTAAGTTGTGGCTTGTTGGGCAAACTCAAGGTCACTCTTAGCAATGTCGGATATCGACCCACTAGGACATTATGTCACTTTGTTTCTCTGGATTCGTAAAGAGGGTTATGGATTCTAGGAAACTAGTGGGAGCCATATGCATGTCATGCAAGTCCTTATGATCATGCAGGCATATCTATTCTATCATTCCTTCTCTCTATCGCGCTAGGTTGATTGAAGAAGTCTTTCAGTGTGAATTTTCGCTCTCTATTCTGGACTGAATTTTCTTGATTGGCTGAGGAATCTGAGAATTGTTCTTAGATCTGAGGAACTGGGATACGTCCTAGATGTTCCACTTCCAGATGCACCTGCTGTCGATGCTACTGATGGGGATCAGAAAGCATAGTGTAAGCATCTAAAGGATGTTGATATGGATACTTGCTTTATGCTTGCCTCGATGTCACCGAGAGCAGCAAAGAAGAAGACGAGTCCATGGATGCTCACTCTATAGTATTTCATCTTAGGGAGCTGTTTGATGAGTAAGCTCGATTCGAAAGGTTCGAGACCTCAAGGCTCTCTTCACCATTAAAGATGGCTCCAGGACAACCGGCATGCAAGATGCCTCAAGATGAATGACTATATTGAGAGATTGGCTGTCTTAGGATTTGTAATGGATTATGAGTTAAGTAGAGACTTAATTTAGTTGGATTGTCGATGGTTATTCACGGTTTGTGATAAACTATCGATAAACCAAATATCCACAACAATTCTCGAGTGATCAATCGCTCAAGACAAATGAAAGGTGCTATCAAGAAGGATAGCAAGCAAGTGCTAATGGTGGATGCTTCTTCTTCTAGTTCAAAGAAGAAAAAGGCCAAGAAACCAAAGGGAAGTGCCATCAAGGAAAAACCAAAGATTCTGCCCCAAAAGGATTTTGCTTTCATTGTGGCAAGTTTAGCCACTAGAGGCAAAACTGTAAAATCTATCTGGAGTCCCTGAAGCAGTAAAAGGCACCAGATGCCTCTACTCCTTCAATTATATTTGTCATTGAGGTTGATACTATTCCTGATCAAAACATATCGGTATTAGATACCGGTTGTGGCTCATACATATGAAATGATATGCAGGGCCTCAGGGACAGTAGAAGAGCTCATTCAAGGAGAACTAGACCTTCGTGTAGGTAATGCAGCAAGAGTTGCTACATTAGCCGTAGACACTTGTGTCTTGTTCCTCCCTAGTGGGCTTATATTCAAATTGGATGATTGACATTTTGTACCTGTTTTAAACAAAGAACATATTGTATGTTTTATGTTTAAATAGAGCTGATTTCCATTGGACTTTTAGTAGCAATGGTTGTTCTATTAGTTCGAATGGAAGGCTCTATGCTACTGGTACATTATGCAATAGAATTGACATATTAGATATGTCATATCCAGTTATGAATGTCAATGACGCGAAAAGACATAATCGAGATAATTTAAAATCAACTTACTTATGGCATTGTCGGCTTGGCCATAAATAAATGAGACACGCATTGCTAAGCTTCATAAGAGTGGATGTTTAGGGTCATTTGATTATGAATCATATGACACATGTGAATCTTGTTTATTAGGCAAGATGACTAAGTAATCCTTTAAAGGAAAGGGTGAACGAGTGAATGGAATATTAGACCTAATACATTCGGATGTATGTGGTCCGATGTCCATCCATGCCAGAAGTGGTTGTTTTACTTCATTACTTTTATCGGTGATTATTCACGATATAGGTATCAGATTCGATGAGATACAAATCAAGCGTTTGAAACGCTCAAATAATTCGTAAATGAAGTAGAAAACTAACTTGGTAAAAGTATGAATACATTACGATCTGATCGTGGTGGAAAATGCTTAGACCAACAGTTTTGAATTATCTCAGAGATAATGGAATTTTATCTCAGTATACTCCACCTTACACGCCGCAGCACAATGGTGTGGCTGAAAGGAGAAATCGAACCTTGTTAGACTTGGTGCGATTGATGATAGGTTTTGCACAGTTTTGGGAATATGCGCTCAAGACAGCTGTTTACTTGTTAAACAGAGTTCTATTAAAGACAGTTGTGGTTACTCCATATGGAGATATGGATTAACTGAAAGCCCTATCTTTCTCATCTGAAAGTTTGGGATTGTCCTGCTTACGTGAAGCGGACACAGTCAGATACATTTGATGTAAAAGCTGATAAGTGTTTGTTCGTGGAATATCAATTCTACCTTGCTGAGGAACAAAAATTGTTTGTTTCAAGCATCGCTGTTTTCTTAAAGAAAGAGTTTCTTTTACAAGAGGACAATGGGAGCAAAGTTGAACTTTGAGAAGTTCAAGATGCTCGAACAAACATAGATCAATCGCTCGAACTTGAAACCGCCACTCATATAGATGAGGTAACATTCAACCTTCTACTACACTGCAATTTCAGAGGTTAAGTAGGATACGACCGCTCCCCGAGAGATATGGATTTTCGTGAGGAAGCAGAATGACGTATTGCTCATATGAGATGATGCGCCTACTACCGTGAATGAGTTTCAAAAGTTCGTAGTCCGGAACATGGCTTTGTGCCATGAAATCGAAATGGATTCCATGTATGAAAACCAAGTATGGACTTTGGTTGTTACACGAAGGGATAAAACCCATTGTGGTGCAAAGGAGTTTTCGTAAGAAAACCAACATGGATGGTAATTTGATTACCTATAAAGCAATGCTTCGTTAAAGGATTAAATCACGCATAAAGAGTTGACTATGACAAAACCTTCACCCGTAGCAATGCTTAAATCCATTAGGATACTCCTAGCCATTGCCACTCATTATGATTATGAGATATGGCAAATGGATGTGAAGACAGCTTTCCTGAGAGGAAATCTACCCGAGGATGTGTATGACACAACCTGAGGGCTTCACTTCCATCGATGGCGAAAAGGTATGCAAGCTTCAGAAATCCATGTTTGGATTGAAGCAAGCATCCAGGAGTTCGAATATCCGTTTTGATGAGGTACTCAAAGAGTTTGATTTCTCATAAAATTCGGATGATCATTGTGTGTATAAGAAGGTTAATGGGACTGCAATCGTATTCCTTGTGTTGTATGTAGATGACATACTGTAACTAGGAAACGATGTCTCTATGCAGCAATCAGTTAAAATTATTTTGTCCAATCAATTTGTGATGAAAGACCTTGGTGAAGCAACTTATATCCTAGGGATATAGATTTATAGAGATAAATCAAAAGGTTGCTTGGTCTTTCACAATCATCGTACATAGATGAGATGCTAAAGAGGTTTAACATGGAACAATGCTATGTACGAGGCCCGATGTATCGTATGCTCTAAGTGTTACGAGCAGATACCAATAGGATCCTGGTGAGGGTCACTGGGTGGCTGTCAAGAATATCCTCAAGTTCTTACGAAGCACTAAGGATGTTTTTTGATCTTTGGAGATGAAAATCTCCAGTGAGCGGCATTCGGATGCTAGTATTTAATCGATAAGGATGATTCGAATCACAATCGGGTTATATACATTCACACCGAATAGCGTGGCGGTCGGCTTGGAAAAGTTCCAAACAAAAGAGGACCGCCGATTCATCAACCGAGGCAGAGTACATTCTTTGCATGAGATGCATGAAGGAAGCGGTTTGGATCAAGAAGTTCATTATCGAACTTGATCCGGTCCCTACCGTGATGGGCCCATAGGATTGTATTGTGATACAATGGGGCTAGTCTTGCGCAGTAAAGGAACCAAGGTCTTATCGACGATCCGAACTCGTGATTACCGATTCGGGAGATCATTAGTCGACATGATATCCTCGAGAGAGAATTCCACGAGCAAAGTGTTGTTGTTCGTTGACAAAGCCATTGTCACAGGAGAATTGTGATTCTCATGGACTCGCTTATGGTATTAGATACTAAGGCGATTGGCTTTAGGTCAAGTGGGAGATTTGTAAGTGATAAGTCGACTTGTACCATGTGTAAGTCGACTTACATGTATCTGTGACCGATAAGTCGACTTGTTCATTGGATAAGTCGACTTATTCAAGGATTCTGATCGTTTATTTGCGCCCTAAAGGCAATCCCTTTAGCTGCTTTTATTCAAAGTCGTGTGCGGACTTTATGAATAAATAAAGAAAAGGCATTATTCATTAATTTGATATTCATAAACATTGTTTATGAATTGATTGGATCTTTAATCAATTAATGAAGTCCATGATATATGACATAGCATGAAGGAAATTATGATGTGTTCATACTCCCGAGATTCCTATCATGTGCAATTATGTCAAGATCGTAATTCTCCTAGTCATAGGATTAATGAGACCGACATCATTAATCCGGATAGACTAGCACATGTCATATTCCTCGATTGGATCAAGCAAAGGATCTCGTAAACCGTAAATATGAGATATTTAGAATTGACATGTGGATGCTTACTAGTGGTAGTAAGTTCATTGGATGACCGCCATGAGATCATCACATGGATATCTTATCTAAGTGTCGTTGATAATCTCATCATAGCAATGGTGCAAGTATCCTTAGACTTAAGGTACTCAAGGATATCTTGATCTCGATCCGTGCTTTCACCCATTCCTTGTTGCCTTCCGAGGTAACTCATGTGGTGGTGCTTGGGTACACTTGAGGTATTCAAGATAATTGAGTAGCCAATAAAGGATTCACCACTTACGGATTAGCGTAAGAGATACCCATGGCCTCTTGTCGGGATCATTACTAAGGTCGGCAAAGATGTATGTCATGAAGAGTGTCTTCAATGACATATAGAGTAATGAGTCCCGTGACGAGAACCGATATCACTGGGCTAGATTCAGTCTAGTGAGAGTTGACACTTTGACCATACTCATAACCAAGTGGGGTATAGGATGGTGAAAGGACGAATTGCACAGTAATTGTCATGGAAGGGTTCGTGATCCGGTTCGTGATGAATACATCAAACCGATTACTTTCCGGTCAATTGGGGTCATGATGTGTTGCTAGATACCGCTCATGACTTGCTCAGATTAATTGTTAATCTAAGTGGCCAACATAACCGGAACCTAAAGGGTCACACGATAAGAGTGTTTCAGAGAATCAGTAAAATAGTAATTGACCGAGTTCCAATTATGGAGAGCATTAGATTAAATGGATCCCAATGGATTGGGATATGTCCCGATGAGATCGCGACATCAATATTGCTAAGAAAGGTTTCAAGTTGTTTCAAAGATCGGGGCCCGAGAGGCGGTAGGGACCCCAAGATATTTGGACCACCTAAGCATTAATAAACATATATATATTATATTAATTAATTAATTAATTAATTAATTAATATATGTATGCACGTGGAAGGAGGAGGAGAGGATAAAGCTTTATCCTTTAACTTTATTATATATATATATATATATAAAGTGTCAAAACGTGGACACTCCTCCACCATTAGTTTTCTATATGTCTTTTAAAGAGTTAAAAGACATAGAAAAGGGAGAGATGAAGCATGATGGTCGACGGTGCTTAAGGGTGAGAAGAAGAAGGAAACTTAAGTGTTAAATTTTCCTTTGAAAATGGTTTTTCAAGCTTTCTTCCTTATGGCATCATCGATTCTACTCTTCTTCTCCAAGAATCCAACGTCTTCTCAAGCTCTCCAGATGAGGTAGGCTCTAGCGTGCTTTAATCTGTTTAGCTATTCCCGGGTCAAAAGGGTTTGACTCGGTTAGATTTTCTGATCTCTGCGTGGATCACCTTTAGAGATAGTTTCTTTTGGCTATTTAGGTTGATGTCTTCACTCGGATACCACGATCCTGGGATTCGGGAAAGTCCCGGGAACAAAAATTTTTTGTTTTCCGCTGCCGGTACATGTGATGTACCTCCCGGGATTTTCCTACAGATTTCTACCAGCACACGAGTAATATATATTCATCTTAGCCTAGGAGCTTATCCAATATACTCAATTGAACAACATCATCTAAGATGCATAAAATTAGCTTCATACCTCTAACCATATTACTTAAGAATGCTATGTGATGACATACCACTTTAATAGGAATTTTTTATGGACTTTATTTAGGCACCAGTTCAGAGATTAGTATATTTCCGACTTCATGACGTTCCCTATCACTTATTCTCCATTATAAACACCCACAAAAGAACCATAGCATCATGAGGCCACCGTTGAAGGAGACAAGAATCCCAAAGAAAGCAAATATCATTGTACAAGTGTCATTCCAAAATCAGACACTGTATTCAACATAAAGATACACACCATCAAGGGCACACAAATATGTAAATGCTAAAAATACTTTGGTTACTGAAAACCCACAAAAGAATCATAGCAGTCATGAGGCCACCTCTATTGGAAGGAGACAAGAATCCTAGCAAAGCAAATATCATTGTAACAAGTGTCATTCCAAAAATCAGACACTGTATCAAAGATAAAGATACACACCATCAAGGGCACACAAATATGTAAATGCTAAAATACTTTGTTATCAAACTTTTATGGCTCAAAATAATCATACAATGCCATGTGTTTGACTCAAATGCCAAATCGTAGGATCTCTGTAACTACATAAATAACTTAAACAATAAAAATGCAACGTCAAAATCACAAAAAGGAAGATGGCAAAGTACCTATTTGAGTAACCTCAAACCCAACTATGCGAGCAGATTCGCGTCTCAAAGATCCCCGTGGTACATCACCCTAAAGCTCGTGGTTATTGATAAAATACCCTTGGTCCAGTAAAAGGCACAGATAATTCAATCAGCCATAGCAAAAAAAGGTCCTGTGAAGCAAAAGATTAACCAAAACATACCACAAAGATTATTCCCTTAAAGCCAATACGGAAGCCATGTTCGGATGTTGCAGATCGACCTCCATCCTCCTCTCTCTAAGAACAAGAATCGAAAGATTATCATGGGTAATAAAATTCATAAAACAAAAGATAGAGAACCGCGACATGATAACACGGTCAAACGATAAAAGAAATAAATAATGAAGAACCAAGAGACAAGATACTCACAAACACGAAACAAATCAGAAATCCTCATAACAGCCACCCAGAAACCAATCAATCAACCCAACGAAGAGTATGAGCAACAGATCATGAGAAAACAGAATAAAAAAATAAAGAATCTGCAGAAAAAAATAATCAAACAAACACGAGGAAAGAGCAAGAGATTGGAAGCATACCAAAGAGAAATCTAGCAACGATAAAGCGATAAACGAAACCCTAGAAAATTTTATTCACCAAAATCGCCTATTCTTATGTGAGGACCAACCGTGGAGGAGAGGAAACAGTGAAAAAGAGAGAACATTTGAGAGTGTCGGTTCAAAATAGCAAAGGTTGTATGACATCCGGTTGAGCAAACGTTATTGGAGAGTGAAGCAAGAAGAGGAGGAGGACAAACCGTGGAGAAGGAGAGGAAGCCGACGGAGAGAGAAAGAGCGTTGTGAGTGCGTAAAGGTAGAAACTTAGAGAGTGAAGGGACGGTGAAGCAAGAAGAGGAGGAGGACCAACCGTGGAGAAGGGCAGGAAGCCGACGGAGAGAGAAAGAGAAAGAACGTTGTGAGTTGCGTGAAGGTAGAAACTTCGAGAGGAGACGAGATTTAATTCAGAAGCACCCAACCGTCAGATTAAATGGACGATGGGGATGGATTGCGTGGTCGTCCATCCCCATCGCTCTTAGTATATATACTAAATAATAGAATTGCCGTTGTAGAGCATGAAGGCCCATTTACAATGTTAATGTTTTTTTTGATTGATTGCCATCTACGCAAACTTTGCTCTTCAGAAGTCAACAGGAACACTAGTCAGTCTACCACAGGCGACTTGCACTCTATGCATTTGGTTTCTCAAACTCTTTGGCAACTTTGAATATGATTGCTCTTTAACTTCAAATTTGGTTAACTTGACTAGAAGTAGTCACATAGATACAAACTTCAGTCAGCCTGCGTCGTACTTCACAAATCATACTCGATAGATAAAAAATTAATAAAATTTAAACTCTGGCTAAGTCCAAGTATTAAAATGTACGAATGCATTTTTGTATAAGGTCTTTTGACATCTAATTGCGGTCTACTATTGTAGAGCACCCCACACATTTATTAGGTAGTTGAGGCGTTACCTTATATGTATTAAATATCCTGCAACTAGTCAAAGATTGCGGCCTCCTACATACCATGTTTAAAGCTAAACATGAAGAGAAATATGCATTTGAGGAGAGAAGCAACATAATACCAGGCTGTGAAATCTAAAAGGATGTTGTGTCTAAACAAATAGATTATGATTTGGAGATAAAATATAGGAATTATATTTTACACGCTAGAAAGTAAATACTAATAAATCATCCTTATAAAAAATATAACTTAATAAAAGATTATTTATTATACATTAATTTCGATATAATTAATTAATTTTGTATAAACAAGAAAGTACGGAAAAGAACAACCAACTGAAGAAGAATTTGACTCGAACGAGGTCCCTGTATTATAACTGAACACAGTGCCAGAACCAACACCAGGCTTCTCATTCTCCTCCAAACCATTAGCCACCGTCTTGCCGATATGTCGTCTCGGGCACCATCTTCTTTCTTCTTACTGACGGCGTTGCTGCTAACGTGCGCCGTTTTGGTATTATCAGCTAATCAGTGCCCCGATTGTGGACCCACCGCCGTTCCGTACCCGCTCAGCACGGGACCAAAATGCGGCGACCAATCATACAAGATCAGATGCAACTCAGGTTCACTCATCTTCGACACAGTAAACAACTCCTACCCAATCATTTCCGTCAACTCAACAAGCCAACGCCTCGTGATCGAACCTGCAACTCTGTCACCGAACACCTGCGTGACAACAGATTATACCCACCACGGCATACAGTTAAACGAAACCCTCCCTTTCAACATCACCAGTTCCAACACCATCATGTACCTTAACTGTAACAAGAAGATATTGTCATCACCGTTGAATTGCACGTCCAGCAGCTTGTGCCACTTGTACGTGAACAACACTAAAGCGAGCCTACCGTGTCGAGACGCGCCTATTTGCTGTACTCTGATGAGAGCCGGTAGCTCAACAACGGAGCATATGATACGTGTCCGCGACGCGGGTTGCAAAGCCTATGCGAGTTTTGTTGACTTGAACCCCAACATGGAAATGGAGCAGTGGCCAAACCCAGGAGTAGAGATGCAGTGGGCACTACCTCCGGAGCCTAAGTGTGAGTCCCAGGTGGACTGTGATGAGAAGTCAACATGTGGGCCCGACCCCAATGATAGTGGTCCAGGGACCAAGAGGTGTTTTTGTAAGGAAGGCTCGCGGTGGGACCCGCTTGGAGGGATTTGTGCAGAGAGTGAGTTTGGGTGTTTGACTTGCCCTCAAATCCTCTGTCCAAATAATCCTGTTCCAATTTTGTCTATTGTATCTTGACCTTTTATTTATGTGGGTCTCACATAAATAAAAGGTCAAGATGTAATGGACAAGATTAGGACAGGATTATTTGGACAGAAGATTAGCCCCCGTTTGACTTATGTTACACTGTTTGTTAAGAGTCGTTGACCATTGGACTTCTTTTTTGCAGATAGCCATGGGCACCGTAGCGAGAAGACTGCAATAATATCTGGTATTTACACCATACCAATAGAATTATAGATGCTTATAATTAGGGGGTGGGTAACTAAAAAAAATATGAGTATGGAATAAAAATTTGTGTTTAGTATTATTAGAGGTAACAATTTCATTCTTCCATTTTCAACAATATTCTATTTTTATGAGATTATTATTAATTATATTCTATTTTCATTTCTTATTGTATTTCTTCTATATGATCCTTTTTGTAGTCTAAGCTTTTAATTTAGTAGAGAATGGCTTGAATCGTGGAAAACAGTGTCATGTCATTTCTGAAAAATCAAAATCATTTCTCTTCTCAGGTTTAATGTCCTGCTTAGGCATAGCATTTTTAGTGGCGATAAGCAGCATCGCCATCTACAGAAAACATGAAAGCAGTTCACAAGATCGCCTGAGAAGAGAGCGCCAAAATGTCCTGAATGCTGGTGGGAACAGAGTAGCCAAAATCTTCAGTGGCAAGGAGATAATGGAAGCCACCAACAAGTTCTCCAAGGAACGCCTTCTAGGCGTCGGAGGCTATGGTGAAGTTTACAAAGGTATTCTTAAAGATGGCACGCTAGTAGCTGTCAAGTGTGCGAAGCTTGGAAACACTAAAGGTACTCACCAAGTTATCAACGAGGTCCGAATTCTATGTCAGGTCAATCATCGTTGCCTTGTTAGCTTGCTTGGTTGTTGTGTTGATCTCGACCAACCTATTATGGTTTACCAGTACATTCCCAATGGTACACTTCTTGATCATTTACAAGGTCTAAGACCTGGTGGACGAGGACAGCTTTCATGGATTCATCGTCTCAGAATTGCTCATGACACTGCTCAGGCTCTAGCTTACCTCCATTTTGCAGCTGTTCCTCCAATATATCACAGGGACATCAAGTCTAGCAACATACTTCTTGATGAGAAGTTAAATGCTAAAGTTTCGGACTTTGGATTGTCGAGATTAGCCTATGGTGACTTGAGTCATATCTCAACTTGTGCACAGGGCACGTTAGGGTATTTGGACCCCGAATATTACAGGAAATATCAGTTGACAGATAAGAGCGATGTTTATAGTTTCGGTGTTGTTTTGCTTGAGCTGTTGACTTCGCAAAAGGCAATCGATTTCAACAGAATGGAAGATGATGTCAACTTGGCTGTTTATGTGCAAAGGATGGCTCAGGAGGAGAGACTGATGGATGTGATAGACCCGATATTGACAGAGAGCGCAAAAGGCTTCGATTTTGAGACCATCAAGGCATTGGCATATCTGAGCTTAAGTTGTGTGGAGGAAAAGAGACAGAACAGGCCTTCTATGAAGGAAGCTGTCGAGGAGATCGAGTACATCTTAAGTGTAGCGATGACTGTGAAGTAAGTGTAGTGTGGATCACCTGGGACACAGGACTACATAGTACATACTAATGTGGCTTTGTGAGTTATAGATGTTTACCCAGGTAATAAGGTTAATAGTTGGCGTGAAATCAGCTTTCAATGGATATTTAAAACTCTCTTTCTGGATATATTAAATTAAATGCTCTAATGATTAATCAGAGTAAACAAATAATTTGCTATAGCTTTACAGATTTCAAAGTGAAGACCGAAGCAAACTTACACACCGATAGCTGCTGTTCAAAAACTTTCATTGTGACTTGACCTACATGAAAGCACAACTAAATATTTTTGGACTTCCTATAGAGAATCAAATATACTGACCAATTAAAGAGGAACATGTCCTGCAATTTTTGAAGATTAAGTCCATGATCCAATTCTACATCATCCACTTTTACACCTTATTAGTTCTATCTTTCATATATGCATCAATTAACTAATAAAATCATTAATTTAGAATTAAAAAATGAATTCATTCGTGAGATAGCGAGGAAGTCAGGTTGAGAGTCAACCTAAACCATTTGGGTCACCCTTTAAGGCAAAGTTACAAATTGTTCTCTCATCTTAATCATATTCTACTATTTTTTCTTGTAATTTCAAGTTTCATGTCCATAATTTCTACTTTGTTTTATACAGATGATAGTAGGCCTTAAATTTTGTATAAAACCAAAAATCTTGACAATTAGTCAAAATAATCCATATTGCTTTTATTTTTAAATAGTTGCAGTAACATAGTTACCAATTTGGGATGAGCAAGATGTGAAATATTAGCGCTCGATGGCCTCAATCTCTAAACATAGTTTAGTGGTATTGCGGTTGGATCAGCTTCACTCTGGTTATGATGTTTTTTGCGACACGTTTATATGTTCTTTTATTAGATACATTATTCATAGTTTGAATATAATTTTTGGTATTCTTGAAAATGGTACGAATGCATAACTCCACGTGCCTTTAAATACTGTACGAAAGTTTCTGACTAGTTTCAGTTTGGACATGATGGTGGCATATGAAGAATTGAGGAGCCAATTTGTGACCTCTCTCTTTCAAGCATATGTATTATGTTTGTGCATGATGGCCATGTGTTGTGTAGATGAGTCGTTTATATGGTTCTAGATAGGAATACATCACACGATGGTATCGTTTTTCTTTCAGGGTTCTAAGGCACCCAAAATGCCCAGGTTTACAAACAATCAACCCAGACAAGGATCACATAAGTATGCTTGTATTGTACGAGGGAAAACCTCCAATTCAAAAAGGTACAAATCATCCCTGAACGTTTTTATAATATATTTAAATTAAATTTTGTTGATATTTATGAAATCAATTTATAAAGCCCACAAAAACCCATCTCAACCTATAAAAGTGAAAAGAGAGGAGTAAATACATTCTGACAACAGATGGGCCACAAAAAAACCAAGGAAAATGATTCATTCTTCTTCTTCTTCTCCATTTTTTCACCCAATAAGTGTACAAAAAGCTCCGTTGAGTATGGGAGATGTTAGTATTATCTCAGTTGATACAGTTCTTTCAGATGATGCAGTAGGTTATTACTATAGCTCCAGCTCGAGTTGATTTTGGAGTGTACCATAACTACAAGTGGATCCATAAGATACGTGCAGCAGAGTTTCGAGGCACTACTAATTTTAGGGAGAATGAGGTATGAAAGTAGATAAAGTTAGTTTTAGATTGTCTTGAGTGTACCTTAGAAAGAAGATTGCAGTATATTGTTTCATTATTCCAAGACAACGCAATGACTTAGTGGAAGTCAGCGGAGAGATCTTATAAGTCACAAGATATGACTTGGCAAGGGTTTCAAAGAGATTTTATAGACAAATACACTTCATGGATATATCAGGATTAAAAGAAGATGGAGTTTATAAGTTTGTATCAGATAAAGGAGATGTCGGTGACAGAGTATGAGCCTCACTTTGTGGCTTTGTCTAAGTACGCACTGGAGATGCAAATCCAGAGGATAAATGTTACAGATTTGAGCAAAGTTTAAGAATGGAGATTTGTTTGGGTACGGGAGTCGCTACTTATGATTTCAAGAAGTTATTGGAGATTGCACTTAAAGTTGAGGATGTGATATAATAGTGTAGAAGGAGAGGAGAACGAAATAGGTAACCAAAGAGTCCTTATAGAGAGGAGATGTTGTACCTCATTTCCGAAGCCCAATGTGTTGGATCTTGATTTTTCTAAATTGCTTAATTGATTAATTATGTTTATTTATTGGTTTAAATTTTTTTATTTACAATTGGAAGGATGAAGAATTGGAATTAGAAAGAAGCGTATGCTTAGTTAGAATTGAACTAAGTAGGTTAAGTGGTGATTAGAGCCTAAAAGACCAACCAAGGGCATAGTTGGAAAGTTATAGTAGGTGGAGGGTAATTTTGGAAGAAGAGGAGTAATAAAAAGGCAAAATTAGAAGTAGAAGAGGGAGATTGTCGTGGGCTGCCCAAGGAGAAGAGGAGAAGAGAGAGAAATGTGGAAGAAATAGAGAAGAAGAAGGAAAATTTGAAAATCCAAGGGAAAAGGAGGAAAAATTTTGGAAAGAAGGGAAAAATTAAGGCTTTTAAGGTAAGTTCTTCATCTTTCCTTCTTGCTTTAGTCAAGAAATAGGTTGTGTTGTGTTAGATGGAGAAACTCTAGAGAGAGAGAGGGATTTTGTGGAGGAAGAAGAAGATGGTGAAATCTTTGGATTTTTGGGTTTCTAAGCTAAGTGTTGTGATTTCTAACCTATATGAGCCATGGGTAGGTTGGATTTGAGTTTGATTAGGTTTAATTGAATTTGATTAAGATTATGAAAAAATTGGGGATTTTCCAATTGAGTTGAAATTCATGGAATTTTGTTTATGTTTAGAAAATCAAGAGCCTATCCAGGAGCAAGTGGAACGAGGCAATTGATTTCGGATTTTCCTAGATTGTCAAGGTGGGTAATTTATTTATGGTTATTGTGTAATGAGCAAAATGCATTGTGTATGCAATATGTGCTAAATGAATTTCTTGAATTTCTATGATATGAAAATTGCTTTATGTTGTGTTCATGTCATGATATGCATTGATCTTTTGATATGATTGTCATGCCATTGAATTTAATCATGGCATTTTGTATATGAATGATTGAATTGTGAGAATGATTGTCATGGCATTTTGATTAAATGGAAAGAAGAAAAGTATGAAAATATGAATTTATGAATAATTGAATTGAAGCATGAAAATTTGGTTGTGTTTAGGTGGGAGAGGAACCGTTTCATAAGTCACGTGCACGTTGACGTAAAAAGCCTTCTCCCGGCTGCCCACTTGTGGCCCACGAGATCCGAAAATAGACTCGTTTCGTTCACGGTATAAACCTCGATTTATCCGTTTGTTTCACGAAACCCTCGAGCCATTTGATTGTGCATTTGCATCTTAATGTGCTAAACTATGCTTTGGATTGAATTGCATTCAAATATGTATTATGTGATGATGTTATGAATTATGGAGTTGGAATTGAATTGTGAATTGCAAATGTTAAATTTTCATGTTGATGAATATGCCTACATGTATGTATGTATATATATAGCAATATGGTTGACTGTATGGTTCAATGCCAATGGCTATAAATATTTTATTCACTAAGTTGTGAAGCTCAACCCATTTTTCTCCACTCCTCAGGTGCAGATCAAGAAGACCGATAAATCCTTGCAAGGCATTTGGATTAATTGCGAGAGAGTTAGCTTTTGTATTAAGTTAGTAGTTAGATTTTGGATAGCTTTGGTAGCATATTGAGCATTAAGCATCGAATGTATTTTGTACTTGTGTTAAAGCATTGATGAAATGTCGATATGTAATTAAAGCTATAAATGAAAGCTTTGTATGAACTTCAGTTGATTTGGAAGGGAAATGAGACCTTGAAAGGTTTCCCTTTTTGTATGATTATGTATTTATCAAAGTTTGAGTATGTTGATTGTGTATATTGTAAGTGTTGAGGATTTCCAATTATTGATTGTGTTAGATTAGTATTTGAATGGTTATGAGGTTGGGTTGCATTTCAAGGGTTCAAATTGGGGAGATTTTGAGTATATATGGTGTTAGGATTGAAGATGAATCGTTGGGAGATGAGATTCAATGATGTTGGATGTCTTTTAATGGATTGGTAGTGGTTTTTGTGGTGTTGGAGAAGGGTTTGAGGTAAGGGAATGTTAGGAGGGGGTTTAGTAACCTTTGAAGGGGGCTTGGGGGATGAAAAATTTATTTCACCTGAAAGTTACACGATCTGCCCGTGTAAATTTACACGGGTCGTGTAAATCTGGGAGCAGGAGACACATTTCACCCGAAGGCTACACGGCTTGACCGTGTGATTTCACACAGTCCGTGTAATTTGACCCCTATAAAATCCGAATTTCAAATTTTTGTCTTTATGAAATTTGTAGCCCTAGATGTCTACTTTCTATATGTCTAAGAACTAAGTCAATCCGACATCTATAGTGAGAGTTATGACGTTTGCGCCAAAGTATGTTCAGTAGAAATCAGGATATGAACATATCGGATTCGTTTGACTATAACTCCTTCGTCCAACCTCCGATTGAGGTGATTCTTAAGGTGTTAGATTCCTAACACGTTTTAATACCTCTCCATAAACATTTTTAGCCATTGTATTTAAATTCAGAAAGTTTGACGAAAAGGAAGCGATGGGTAGGTTTGGAGAGCATGATTGGGTCATGAACCTACTTCGATTTCTTAAGTATATCTTGAGCCATAGGGCTCCGATTGAGGTGGTTCTTATTTCTAAATGAACTAGAGACTAAAAGAATACCATTATGAATAATTTCATTATGATTTTGTGATTTTGTTGTGTGGGCTCGCCTTTGTGGCCTATATGTCATGCAAATGGAAATTTTTCTGTTTATCGATAAGGGTTATAGAGCTTGGAAGTCCGCTTTTGTTTTCGTCTACGGTTCGATAGTTGGGCTTCAAAAATGGGGCCCAACACAATGTTTGGAGTCATCACATGTGAGCATATTACCATGTAAGGTTATTTCAATGAAACCTCATTAGCCATTATCCAACAAGATTGGTGTGAGCATACTAGTCAATCACCAAAATTACAATTTGATTTCTTCAAAAAAAACTATAGCTCTAAGTCTTTAGTTTAATTTGAAGCAAGAATCATCTCAATAGAAGTTCTATAGATGGAGTTATGCTTAAGAATCCAAAGTATGTTCATGTCTTAGTCATGCTCTCTCAACCAACCCCTCACTATCTTTCCATCAATCTTTGTTAGATCAAAACCAAAAGCTACAAATTTTTATGAAGAGATAGAAAAATATGTTAGGAATCTATTTCTTCAAGAATCACTTCATTTTGAGATCAGATGATGAAGTTATGGCCAAAAGATTCAAACATGTTTATAACCTCGATCATATTGTACCTATCTTAGGAAAATTGGCATAACTTTCTCTAAAAATATATGATTAAGGTCATTCTTAGACTGTTTAGAAGATGACTTGTAGATATACAACTTTCATGAGACTATTAAGCGAGATTTTGCCATTTAGAGGGTCAAAAATACAAATTTGCGAGAGTGTACAGTGTATGTTCGTCAAACTGGCATACATGTCCGCCTAAAAGACATACACAAGGTTGGGGGCCATTTTAGACCCAAAAAGGTCCGTTTAACATACATAATGTCCATTAAACGAACATGGATGATGCTAGGGGTCCTCACAAACCCAAGAAGGTTCGTTTAATGGACTGAAAGTCCGTCTAACAGACATAGGGGACACCCAAGCCCCTCCAAAACCTCTTCAATGCTTCCTACATCCATTCTAACATTTCTTTCTGTAACACCCCATTCCTGCAAGACCCGAACCCGACATCAATGGTGATATCCGAGTCCGTGCCCTGCGAAGGTGACGTATTACATCACTCAGTCAAAACACAGTATAAATTTTTGTTTTTCTTTTCTCAAACACTTCCATATCAATATTTATACGGAAAACAATATACATGAACAATTTAATGGCCTCAGGGCCCTTTTTATAAACTCCATTTATATCAGTCAGTGAATTTACAATTGACCTAATCCGTCATACAAAAATTCAGAAAAAATAGAATACACTAATGTAGGCTAATGAAGACGCGAACTGATCCCGACCTCTATCCGTCACTTGAATGCTGAGAGCATACTCCCGTTAACCTAACGAGGCATTCTTCTTATCCTGAAAAATAGATGCAATTTTGGGTGAGTTTACGAACTCAATGAGAAACTATCATCTATGGTTCACTCAATTCATGCATTACGCAATTAGCGTACAACATAATCACAATAACGCATTCAGAATACCATATAGCAATTTACAATTTCTTATACAATCACAGAACCCAAAATTTCACAAATCAGTTATCACAATTATAGCATGCACTCTTGCCTATTTTCCATTCACTGAATTCAATCCACAACTATTTATTCGTAACTATCCCAAATTCAAGGATATAACCCAGTATAACAGTGATGTTGTATTTCATAATACATCCACCAATACCAATTTAATCTTCATTTATCATATTGAACCGTACACTTTTTCTTATTCCCTGATATCCAAAACTTCCATTTATCACATTCTCTACAATGTCATAAGTATAGAATTATAAACAAATAAAGATTGAATTGGTATTGGTGGATGTATTATGAAATACAGCATCACTGTTATACTGGGTATATCCTTGAATGTGGGATAGTTACGAATAAATAGTTGTGAATTGAATTCAGTTAATGGAAAATAGGCAAGAGTGCATGCTATAATTGTGATAACTGATTTGTGAAATTTCGGGTTCTGTGATTGTATGAGAAATTGTAAATTGCTATATGGTATTCTGAATGCGTTATTGTGTTTATGTTGTACGCTAATTGCGTAATGCATGAATTGAGTGCACCATCGATGATGGTTTCTCATTGAGTTCGTAAACTCACCCAAAATTGCATCTATTTTTCAGAATAAGAAGAATATCCCGTTAGGTTAACAGGAGTATGCTCTCAGCATTCAAGTGACGGATAGAGGTCGGATCATCAAGGCCTCAGATAGCTTCACATTAGTGTATTCTATTTTTCTGAATTTTGTATGACTGATTAGGTCAATTGTAAATTCACTGACTGATATAAATGGAGTTTATAAAAAGGGCCCTGAGGCCATTAAATTGTTCATGTATATTGTTTTCCGTATAAATATTGATACGAAAGTGTTTGAAAAAAGAAAAACAAAAATTCATACTGTGTTTTGACTAAGTGATGTAATATTCATGGGCACTGACTCTGATATCACCATTGATGTCGTGTTCGGTCTCATGGAATGAGGTGTTACATTTAGGTAGTATCAGAGCCCAGAAATACAATCTTATATGGGCATTCTGAAATAGGTGTTAAGCATGTATTAGTCACATCAGAGCAAACAATGACAACTGATCCCCAGTATGAGTCACATGCATGAGCATTCCATTAAGAGTTGAGTTGTTAGAAGCATTAAGAGAAATGATAATCTGACCGAATGTGAGAAAGTAAGGTTTATGGACATAGTGGACATGAGAAATCGTATCTGATTTTGCATAGTAGATAAGAGTCCCCCATAAAAGGGTGCATATCCTTGCAGGTGATATATCCTTTGGGGGTGACATAATTTTGAATCGGCATATTGCCATGAATTGATTAGAGAAAATAAGGATGTGAATAGAAATGAGGGGACTATGTGTATAGATATAATGAAAGGAAATTATAAAAACTGACATGATCACCTAAGGGTGAATTTAGAATTGAAATGGATATGTGAGTGTTATGCTAAGAGTCTGTAATTCAGTATAAGGAGATAGTAGAAAATATATATGTGTATTCTTGAGACCGAAAATTCATAATGTTTAAGCTTCGGAACTTTTGGATTTGGGTTTGGATATAATGGATAAAGATTCAGTGTAATTGTATCGATGGAAAGTTTAAAAAGAGAGTTGTTTTAATGTTAAAGCTTATCTTCCACGACTTTCAAGTTGGAAAGTTTAAAAATCCCATTTTTTATTGTTCTTTCTCCACTTCATTCGAAACTTGCTCCTTCCTCCTCCCTTCGTTGGTTTTGTTCCTCCTCCATATGATAGCTGTAGGTGAGGAGTTAAAGTATTGAAGTCTTGAAAACTTAAAGCTTGAAGCTTGGAGGTTGTTTAGGTGAGAAGTTGACATCTTATGAAGAATGGATGGAATTAAAAAGCTTAAGTAGGTAAGGATCTTAATTATTGTTCTTAAATTGGTCTTTGAAACCTTAATTGTGATTATTTTGTATTTATTGCATGAAGTTTGTGTATTTATTGTATGGGTATAAGGTTAGGTTTGTATAGGGATAAATGACATGAGAGGTGAAATATGAGAATGAAGAATTTTTGGCTTGGTTTTTATGAAGTTGGTATGATGTTATATGGAAATTAATTAAGGTAAGAGAATTATGTGTGTGTGCTGCCAATTGGGATTAATTACTCAAGTAAATGTCTTGATAAAGTTGTGGCTAAATTCTTGGCTAAGTGGGATGTGTATTGATGTAGGAATGATGTTAAAATGAAAGGAGGAGAATTAGGGAGGAAATCTGGAAAATGTGACTTTGTATGGTTTCAGATTTTTGCTCATAACTTTTGATAGGGCTGTCAAATTGATCTAAGGTTTGTTTTAAATTAAACTTAAGAAGTATGGCTAAATTTCATATGAAGGAAGTTTTGTCAAATTCTGGCTTTAAGGATTGTAATTTTGGCATGCAAAGTGAAGTATAGGTGCAGTATGAACAGTACCCGAGCTTGATGACCTGAAACTTTGATGCATTTTTCTAAATTGATGTAGGGTGAATTGATGAAATTGGTCTTAATGAAAGTTTAATCCTATCTTGTTATCTTTCCATTGCCACAAATTATGCAATTTTTCGATATCTAGGTTAAGAGTTATGGCTTCTTGATTATCAGCTCTTTATGTGCATTTATGTTGGAACCTAAGCCTAAATGTAGGTTTTGTGAGTATTGTACTTTAGAGCTAAATTTTGGACTGTTTTGATATTAATTAGCCTAAATGGTCTTATAGAAAGTTGTAGAGGAATGTTTCATCTTTAAAATGAGGTATTCTATGTGCATTTTGGATATAAGATTTGTAAGATAGGAATTTGTAAAGTTTGGTTTTGGTTTAGGCTAATTGTGGACTAAATACCCCTAAATAGGGCAGCCACATGAATGAAGCTTTTGAGCTAGTTAGATATGTAATTGGCTTCTAAGTCCTTCATGAGAAGTGAAGTATGTTGTCTGATCTTTCCATAGAGATAAAGTAGAGATTTTTTTGACATTTGGGCAAGGAGTTATGATTTTGAGAAAATTGTTGTTCAATTCGGGTGATTTTAGTGGGCAACATCTTTGATTTAAATGTTTGACCCATTTAGCAATCGAATTTGGTTTCATGTTGTTCATGAAAGTTGTATAAAATGTTTTTATATTTCTTTTGGATATAAAGTTTGTAATTTTTGGCAAAAGGAATGGAAAGTTATGATATTTGCAAAATGGTATACTGGTTTGGGACATATTATGAAGGCAGTAACTTAGAGTGTATTTTTGACACCCTTAGCGGAGACATTGGTTTTTGTGGTTTTCATGAAACTTGAAGAGGCTTTCATGACCTTTCCAACGAGATATGATTTATAATTTTCTGATATGTGTGGAAAGAGTTATGCATGTTAGAAATTCAGATGGGGAAAGAGAGGGAAATAAGTGCAAACTTTCTTATCTTTTGTTGTGTCCTAAAGCTTCTTTTGCTTATATCTTCGTCATTCGATATCCGATTGACCTAATTCTCGAGGCATCGGATTTGTATAATATTTAATTTCGTTTATTTGAGAAATTGGGAATTTTTAGAGCCGAAATTGACAGGAATTGGTTAGGTCGAAGTGAGGGGTCCGGGTAAGGATTTTTCTAAGCCGTGTTTTATTTATAATTGGACCTATAGAGGTCCGAATTGAGTGATTCTTGTGTCAATGGGTTTCCAATTTTTAGAGGAAAATTTGGTGACAGGAAATTGTGTAAAATTTCTGGGAACGTCACGAACATGCATTGTACACATTTAATTGCTACATGTGCATTATGAAATGTTTCTGATTTGCCACTTTGGTAATATTGGATATTTGGACTGTTTTAGAGACGCATTTGGGACGTCAATTCACAGACGTTGCCGAAACTTCTAGGATTTAGCTTCTGAAGCTAAATCCTAGAAACCTAGATGTTCCTCGATTATTGATTGTTTATAGTTTTGCACTTATAATATTGTGGAGCATAATGGTGGGACTGTTACGTTTGTTTATGCCTCTATTGTTGGAACCCGATTTCGGAACCGGACCCCAACCAGAAAACAGAAAAGACAAAAGTGAAAATGGACAGAAACTTATGGAAATAAAAAGCGAAGGTCGAACCCGGAAGTGGGCCGAAGCAAAAGCGGAAGTAAAAGCATGTTTACATTGAAACGAAACGGAATGCGAAGTTAAGCGTTAACGAAAACGTATTCAAAAGAACAAAGCACAATAATTCGAATCGAATTCCAAACGAACTGAAACAAACTGAGTGGCAAGATTCCGACATCCGCGAAGAAAAAATTTTCGAAACAACGTCGCATTGGATACCCTAAGACTAACTTGGTCCAAACTAATCCGAAATCGGTAAATTTTTTTTTTGTCAGTCATTCATGTTCTCTTTAATCAATCGCATACAACTCAAAACAATACAATTTCCCATTTGGAAATTCTCCCATTCTAATCTCACTATCCTTTGCCATTATCTCAAAACACTCTTAATCATGCATATTTTAATCGCATCTTTAAAACTCTTAATCTTAAACTTATTCTAGCTTGCCATAACCCGATTTTATCGAAAATCGAGCAGCATAACGGCTGTATTTTGAACAGCCCAAAAAATCTGCAGATAAAAAATACACACTTCTAAAATCACATCCAACCATAACAACCATCATCGGACCTCCCGTCTAGAATTTCCAGCAGAAACAACGCAAACCAATAACTACACCACTTCAATAATTCTCAAACCAAAATCTATCATCAGAACTCAATCTCATTCATATACATCTCACGTCAAAATATAAATGCAAGATTCAATCTAATCTACTCATATTCATCAGCAATCATAACTCATATCCCAAAATCATACACAACCCAACTATATACATTAATTCATAATTCATGTACATCATCAAACCAAAATGCCATTTTCAAGCCACGATACAAAACCAAATGCCAAAATCTCAACTAACCCTATTATCAAACATGCAAATCGATGTTCGACCGTTTTCATCCGATCTCCGTCAAACCGGAGATGGGGATGAAAGGTGGGGTAAGCTTGACAGCTCAATGGGTACCATATTTGTAAAATAAAACATAAGCAGAAATCATTTTTCACAAAGTTTTGCCCAAAGGCTTATTTTTCAAACTTCTCAACTTTTCAAACGTTCATAAATAATTTCAAAGGTTTTTCTCGGTTGAAACCCTTAATTTCTTATTGCTCAAACTTCTCGAATTCTTTGTTTTCACACTTCATAAATAACTTTAAAACATGCACGCAGCACATAACAATGCATTACAAAATAACAAATCAAAAACACATAACATATCAAAGTGGTTTGGTTCAGTCCTAACGGAACGTACTGCACATTCCCGCATAGCGGTCATGTGTAGCCGTGAAAGGAGGGGAGTTTGAAATCGGAGCTCCTATGCCACTAGCGGGCAGTCGGGAGAAGGCTATCAGAGGAAGACCAGTGCACTGACTCTACGGAGGGGACCTAACCAAACCCACATAATTCACATATTCATGCTTAAAACAAGCAGATTGCCCAAAGACACTTTTCAAAATTCAAATTTTTATGTCATGTCTTACTAGACACAGTCATATTCACTAAGCACATAATTTCATATGTCATATAGCAAAACACAAATTCACTAATCAATTTCTTACAAATTCACAATCATTCATCAAACAAGTATGCAACACATTTAATAATTTATCAAAATCATTCATAAAGAATAAATAACAACTTTATCAATTCCTTTGAAACATAATTCTCACACATTTAAAATCAAAATACACATTTATCATCCAAAATTTAAACAACAATTTTCACCTTTTATTCAAACAACAAAATCACCAATCATTTTAATTTCCTCAATCAATTTCCAAAAGCATTTCTCTCCTTGATTTCCCAAAACATAAATAACAATTTCTTTAAATAATTCAAACATAATGAATAGCAATTTTTAAATCAATTTTCAAAATCCTTTCTCTCCTTGATTTTCCAAAACACAATTTCTTTAAATAATTCAAACATAATGAATAGCAATTTCTTAAATCAATTTCCAAAATCGTTAGAAATAATAAATCTAACCTTTATAATAATTTTCGTAATTCCGACATTCTCGAAATCTATCAATATTTAAAACTTGTAACAATTTTGAAAACTTTCAAATTAAAATTTCAATTTCTTATATCATTGAACATATAACAAAATTTCTAAAGTTATTCCAAAACAAGGAATTTATTCATACTAAAATTATATTTTTTAAATCTTTGCCATAAACACTACATTATAAGCAAACTCAAAGAATATTAAGGAATCATATTTTTTTGTTTTTTAAACCCTTCTAAAACTATTCGAAATCATAATTCTTCAAACCTTTGCATAAACAATATTTGTGTAAACACTTCCAAAAATATTTGGAAATCATATCTTCATAAACCCTTCTTTTATAAACAATTTCAAAAATGTTCGAACTTATAATAATAATTTTTTGAAATATTTTGTAAACAATATTTTCTAGCTAATTCAAAGTATTCAAAATCATAAATTTTCAAACATTTTACAAACGATATTTTATAACTAATTTGAAAGTATTCGAAATCATAATTTGTTCAAACATTTATAGACCATATTTTATAAATAATTTCAAGAGCAATAAACTTAATCATTCCAAACTTGTAACAATGTTTCAAACCCTTTGAAATAGATAAAAGTCGATACTTTCTTTCTTAGTTTTTTTTTTTGAAATCGAAGCATGGCTTATAATCAAATCAATCAAATACAATGTATTCAAACAATTTTGGAAATTTCCTAGGTCACTCCAAAACAATGAATTTAATCATCTTTTCAATTTACTTTAAAAAAATCAAAGAATGCAGAAATCAAAACATTTTTATTCACTTATCCGAAACAATTTTAGCAATATGTCCAATCGGTTGAAAACATTTTCGTTAAACACATTTGGTAATTTCTTTAAATACTTCAAACCTAAAGTAATAAAATTTCTTAACGAACTCATTCAAAACCATAATTTATAAACTCTGATACTTTTTGAGTTTTCAAAAGCATACACAAAGCTTATAATTTCAAAAATAAGTATGATACCCACCTCGAATCGATGCTTGAATCTTGTCCTAATCATCAATTTCTCCAATCCTTTCTTCTTTCTTTCAAATAAAAATTTCCTAAGCCAATATCATCAAAATTCAACATCATATTAGACATAATCCTCAAATTAAGTATAGGAAATTCCAACATATTTTCAAGCTATCTATAGCAAAAATTTCCAAAAACCCCAAATCCCAAAAATTGGGCATAAACCCTAATTCATAAAAATCCTAAAATCAACCATCATCATAGCATAATCACTTCAATTAATCATAGATAACTCAATCCCATAACCTTTCCAAGCCACCTAAACCAATATCTCACTAAAAATCCAAAGATCAAAGTTTTTCGAATCTTACCTTTCTCCCTCATTTTCGGCACTTTCTTGCTTAAGATGAAGTTTTGAGTTTTTCTTCACTTTCCCCTTGGAAAGCATCGAAAATCCTTACTTAAAACCCTAAGAATCTGAAACCTAGCTTCTCCCTTCATCTTCTTGCCTCTTCTTCATCACCGTCGGCTCACTCTTTCATTTCTCTCTTTTTTTCTTTCTTTCTTCTCTTCTATCATGTTTCTCCTCTCTTCACTCGCCGATACTACTTGCTTAAGGCGCCATGTCATTAAATGACAACCAAAAGACCATAATGCCCTCCATTTAAGTTAACTTCCAAAATTACCCCCGCATGTAATCTTGAAAACCGATAACTTACGCCCCGATTTTGAGTGGCTAAACGAAATAATTTGGCAAAACTTTCTTCTCAAGAATTGTTCCTCTAGGTCTCCTCTTTAAAATGACCCAAAATCACTCAATTCGGTTCAGAATTGAGGAAGTTATGGCTAAAATACGTACAGACCATACAAAACCGCTGATGAACAATAACATTAACTTCGACTCAAAATTATATTTTCTAGCTAATTCAAAGTATTCAAAATTATAAATTTTCAAACATTTTCACAAACGATATTTTATAACTAATTTCAAAGTATTCGAAATCACAATTTGTTCAAACATTTATAAACCATATTTTATAAATAATTTCAAGAGCAATAAACTTAATCATTCCAAACTTGTAACAATTTTTCAAACCCCTTTGGAAATAGATAAAAGTCGATACTTTCTTTCTTAGTTTTTTTTTTTTTGAAATGGAAGCATGGCTTATAATCAAATCAATCAAATACAATGTATTCAAACAATTTTGGAAATTTCCTAGGTCACTCCAAAACAATGAATTTAATCATCTTTTCAATTTACTTTAAAAAAATCAAAGAATGCAGAAATCAAAACATTTTTATTCACTTATTCAAAACAATTTTAGCAATATGTCCAATCGGTTGAAAACATTTTCGTTAAACACATTTGGTAATTTCTTTAAATACTTCAAACCTAAAGTAATAAAATTTCTTAACGAACTCATTCAAAAACCATAATTTATAAACTCTGATACTTTCTTAAGTTTTCAAAAGCATACACAAAGCTTATAATTTCAAAAATAAGTATGATACCCACCTCGAATCGATGCTTGAATCTTGTCCTAATCATCAATTTCTCCAATCCTTTCTTCTTTCTTTCAAATAAAAATTTCCTAAGTCAATATCATCAAAATTCAACATCATATTAGACATAATCCTCAAATTAAGTATAGGAAATTCCAACATATTTTCAAGCTATCTATAGCAAAAATTTCCAAAAACCCCAAATCCCAAAAATTGGGCATAAACCCTAACTCATAAAAATCCTAAAATCAACCATCATCATAGCATAATCACTTCAATTAATCATAGATAACTCAATCCCATAACCTTTCCAAGCCACCTAAACCAATATCTCACTAAAAATTCAAAGATCAAAGTTTTTCGAATCTTACCTTTCTCCCTCATTTTCGGCACTTTCTTGCTTAAGATGAAGCTCTTGAGTTTTTCTTCACTTTCCCCTTGGAAAGCATCGAAAATCCTTACTTAAAACCCTAAGAATCTGAAACCTAGCTTCTCCCTTCATCTTCTTGCCTCTTCTTCATCACCGTCGGCTCACTCTTTCATTTCTCTCTTTTTTTTCTTTCTTTCTTCTCTTCTATCATGTTTCTCCTCTCTTCACTGCCGACAGCTACTTGCTTAAGGGCGCCATGTCATTAAATGACAACCAAAAGACCATAATGCCCCTCCATTTAAGTTAACTTCCAAAATTACCCCGCATGAATCTTGAAAACCGATAACTTACGTCCTGATTTTGAGTGGCTAAACGAAATAATTTGGCAAAACTTTCTTCTCAAGAATTGTTCCTCTAGGTCTCCTCTTTAAAAATGACCCAAAATCACTCAATTCGGTTCAGAATTGAGGAAGTTATGGCTAAAATACGTACAGACCATACAAAACCGCGACTGAACAATAACATTAACTTCGACTCAAAATTATATTTTCTAGCTAATTCCGAAAGTATTCGAAAATTATAAATTTTTCAAACATTTTCACAAACGATATTTTATAACTAATTTCGAAAGTATTCGGAAATCACAATTTGTTCAAACATTTATAAACCATATTTTTATAAATAATTTCAAGAGCAATAAACTTAATCATTCCAAACTTGTAACAATTTTTCAAACCCCTTTGGAAATAGATAAAAGTCGATACTTTCTTTCTTAGTTTTTTTTTTGAAATCGAAGCATGGCTTATAATCAAATCAATCAAATACAATGTATTCAAACAATTTTGGAAATTTCCTAGGTCACTCCAAAACAATGAATTTAATCATCTTTTCAATTTACTTTAAAAAAAATCAAAGAATGCAGAAATCAAAACATTTTTATTCACTTATCCGAAACAATTTTAACAATATGTCCAATCGGTTGAAAACATTTTCGTTAAACACATTTGGTAATTTCTTTAAATACTTCAAACCTAAAGTAATAAAATTTCTTAACGAACTCATTCAAAAACCATAATTTATAAACTCTGATACTTTCTTGAGTTTTCAAAAGCATACACAAAGCTTATAATTTCAAAAATAAGTATGATACCCACCTCGAATCGATGCTTGAATCTTGTCCTAATCATCAATTTCTCCAATCCTTTCTTCTTTCTTTCAAATAAAAATTTCCTAAGCCAATATCATCAAAATTCAACATCATATTAGACATAATCTTCAAATTAAGTATAGGAAACCCAATTCCAACATATTTTCAAGCTATCTATAGCAAAAATTTCCAAAAACCCCAAATCCCAAAAATTGGGCATAAACCCTAACTCATAAAAATCCTAAAATCAACCATCATCATAGCATAATCACTTCAATTAATCATAGATAACTCAATCCCATAACCTTTCCAAGCCACCTAAACCAATATCTCACTAAAAATCCAAAGATCAAAGTTTTTCGAATCTTACCTTTCTCCCTCATTTTCGACACTTTCTTGCTTAAGATGAAGCTCTTGAGTTTTTCTTCACTTTCTCCTTGGAAAGCATCGAAAATCCTTACTTAAAACCCTAAGAATCCGAAACCTAGCTTCTCCCTTCATCTTCTTGCCTCTTCTTCATCACTGTCGGCTCACTCTTTCATTTCTCTCTTCTTTTTCTTTCTTTCTTCTCTTCTATCGTGTTTCTCCTCTCTTCACTGCCGACAGCTACTTGTTTAAGGGTGCCATGTCATTAAATGACAACCAAAAGACCATAATGCCCCTCCATTTAAGTTAACTTCCAAAATTACCCCTGCACAGAATCTTGAAAAACTGATAACTTACGTCCTGATTTTGAGTGGCTAAACGAAATAATTTGGCAAAACTTTCTTCTCAAGAATTGTTCCTCTAGGTCTCCTCTTTAAAAATGACCCAAAATCACTCAATTCGGTTCAGAATTGAGGAAGTTATGGCCAAAATACGTACAGACCATACAAAACCGCGACTGAACAATAACACTAACTTAGACTCAAATATTGACAACCTTAGGGACTAAATTGAAACTCGATCCCTTCACATGATTTATAGCCCCATATCTTAATTTTATGTTGCCTCAAGAATCAACTCAATCGGAGGTTTAAAGATCAAGATATTACCAAATTACTGAACCATGTTCAGAAATTTATCTAACTCATAACCTTTAACCAACCCTCTCAGTATGGTTCAATCAATCTCTTTCCATTTAATCTCCTAAAAAATCATAATTACTCATGAAGGATTAGCTAAATGTCTTAGAAATCCAATGCTTCAAAAATCGAATCAATCGGATGTCGGACAAACTAATTATAAGCAAAAGATTGAAAAAGGGTCGGATCAAAAGCAAAAGAACAAAATCTCAATTATACATATATAATTGAATTTTTCAAAAATAGTAACTCTTGATCCTGGACCCCAAATTTGACAAATTTGTTGTCGATGGAAAGATAAAAGGAAGCTCTACAACTTCCATGAAGAACTCAAAAATCAATTTCATCTCTCAAGGGGTCAAAAACCTAGTCAAAGTTACTGCTCTGTTAAACATCACATAAACAAACTCCAAACTTTCAACATTCATATCTTCCAATTCCACATCCAAATATTGCATGCTTTATAGCGTCAGAAAGATTGATAGACAAGCTACAACTTTCATGTAGACCACTTACTCCAATTCAGACTAAATCCTCACGACGAGTGGCCTCGAAGCATAGAACACATAAACCTATACTTAATAGCATTTTCAAAAACAAAGCAAAAGAACCTTATCTTCGGAAAATCATATCTTCCACATCCGATATCGAAAAATTGCATACTTTATGGCGTCGAAAAGATTGACATACAAGCTATAACTTTCATTAAGGCCACTTTCTCCAATTCAGACCACAACCTTACGACGATTTGCCTCAAAACATAGCACACGCAAACTTACCCTATAAACATTTTCAAAACACAAAGCAAAATACACTAACTTCGAAAAATCATAACTTTCACTCCTAATATCGAAAAATATCAAACTTTATGGCTACGGAAAGCTCTTGACAGAAGCTACAAGTCTCAAGAATATCATTTCCTCAAATTTGACCTAAATCAAAAAGTCAACTTTTACTCCAAAAAGTCAAACTTCCATAATTTTATTTCTAAATTTTCACTTCCATTTTAAATCAACTCATTCTCTAACACTTTCATAACCCAAATAAATTTACTCAAATATCAAAGTCATCAAAACTAATCGATTCTTTTTCTCATTAAATTTTTCTTAAATTCATCAAATTTTCTTAAATTCATAAATTTTCTCACCAATTTCTTTCTCATTTAAATTCATTTTAATATTTCTAATTTTTACCAAAAGTTCAGGGTCCAACATCTATTCCGGACCGAAGGTGTCCAATGTATGTGGGAAATTATGACCTAGAAGTGTTATCTGCTTGTGAATCTGTGACTTTGAAATGTGTATTTGGACATGAATGAATTTGTGAAATGCTCCACTTTTGTGTACATCTGTGACTGTTAAATGTATATTTGGACATGAATGAAATTGTGAAATGCTTTGTTTCTGTGTATATCTGTGACTATTAACTGTGTATTTGGACATGAATGAAATTGTGTAAAGCTCCGCTTCAATATGGGATGTCGGACTAAGGTTCGATGACATGAGAAAGTAATTGAATGGAATAGGGAATTTAGAATGATGCACTTTATTGCACAATTGCATGAAACATAATGGCAGTTGTGACCGGAGTAGCCACCAATCAGAGCTTTATGCTCAACGAGAGAAAAAGAGTCTTGATCTCGAAGGAAAGTAGTGCTTACCCAGAGGGCTCCCCTACCTCTAAAACGCGTTTAACGCTTAATGAGCCCTATATAGAACAGTTCAGGCACTCGGTCACAACAACATAACAATTGGAAAAGTAAGTCTCATGAGCATCGCATATGCATAATATAAATAAGTGAGTGTGTTGAATGTAAATCATATGAATGATTCAGTGTACTGTGGTACTTTTGAATGTACTATTGTGTAATAATCTGTGACATTGCTCGAGTACGATCACGTAGTACTTTTGAATATGAAACTGTGGAATACTTGTAATATACGTGATTTGCATTAATTGAGTGAACCATCGATGATAGTTTTTCACTGAATTCGCAAAACTCACCCAAAATTTGCAATTATTTTTCAGGACTCAGAAGAACACCTCGTTAGACATTGGACGTATGGCATCTGCGGGTTAATGAAATAGAGAAGGGTCGGGATCAGTTCGCGTCTGCATTAGTGTATTTTATTTTCCGAAATTTTTGTATTAATGATATTGTATTTATGAAAAGGGCCCCGAGGCCATTGAATTGTTTATGTAAATTGTTTTCCACATAAATTATAATGTGTTTGTGTATGTGCCCAAAAAAAGGGGGTTTACACTGAGTTTTGACTGACTGATGTAGCACACCACTCTCGCGAGGCACGAACTCGAATATCACCATCGATGTTGGGTTCGGGTCATGCGGGAGTGGGGTGTTACACTTTCAGTCATACTCTTCCCAAATTCACTACTTCTAATGCAATAGCACTCCTTAAACATTAAATTACCAATTTGAGTGCATTATGTAAGCGATCTAGAAGGGGGGGTTGAATAGATCTTTAAATCTTTTCGTAATTTTCTACAATAAAATCAGAAGTTAATTCACACAATAGTAATTTAAACAAATTTAAATACAAAGAGTAGGGAAGAAGATCAAACTTTGTTTTTATAGAGGTTCGGTCTTTAAGACCACGCCCTCTACCTAAGCTCCCACTTAGGATTTTGCAAACCACTTTATTACACACTTTGTAGTTCAGTGTGAACTCTTACAATCCCGCTTGATTTCCGGCTCAAGCTACCTTTACACTTGATTTGTCTTCCGGCACAAATCCTACCAATACTGCTTGATTTCTGGCTCAAGCTACCTCACACGTGACCTACTACTAGTCACTCAATTTGTAAAAGAAATAGGATAAAGATCTAAGAACAAGTGCTCAATACAAATGTAAACAAAGTAAGAACAATGATGAGCAATTTTGAGCAAGATAAGAGTATTTTGGCTTCTAGAACTTGTGTCTACTCTTCATCAATCATCCACCCTTTATATAAGAAGAAATATAGCTGTTGAGAACCCATATAGCCGTTGCTTGATTGTTATAGTCGTTCCTTGATAATCTCCATTCCATTTTTGGCTAATTGGACCGTTGAAATTAATGTGTTATTGTTGGGCCTCGATTCGCACTAAGCTTGTATAAATATTTCTGAGGTTTAGTTTGCTCATTTTCTTTTATTAAAATTAATTTGAGGTTTTAGTACTTAGTTATTGATTATTAAATGAAGGAATTGAGTTAAATTAGAGGTTTGATAAGTTTTGAGAAATTAAAAAGAGTAAGTGGGGTAAGGGCAATTTAGGAAGTTTACTTATATTTTTTGGGTTAAAGGCTAAGAAGGAGGTTAAATTGGTCTTTTAGTTTAGGAAAACAATAAGAAATGAAGGAAAGGGTGGAGTAGTCGTATGAAGTGATGAAATAAGAGTAAAGGTTATTAAAACATGAAGAAAGAAACGAAATTGCAAGGAAAATTAGTGATTTCATTGAAACTACGTAGTTTAGATAAAAGGGCTTGGGTTCTTTTTAAAGTTTAAGACACAAACTCCTTAGGCTTTCTAGAAAACAGACGAACCTTATAGAGAAAAGGAGAAAGGAGCTTTCGGTTGGAGAAGAAGGAGAAGAAGAAGGAGAAAAGAGTTGGAGTTTTTTTGATTTCTAGCTTGAGCAAGGTGACTTTAAGAGTTTCTTTAAGAAAAAGATAAGAGAAAGAGCTTAAGCTTTCTTGAAAAGTAAAAGCAAAATTCGTGGGTCATCTTCTAAGGTAAGGGAAATTTGAAATTTTTGAGTATTTTAGGTAGGTTTTGGCTTAAATAACTTCGTTTAGGTATGGGTTAAGTTGGGAAGGTGTTAATTCAAGTTTTCCTATCCTTAAAATCGTCAGATTTTGATATCCTATGTTCTTATGGGATAATTATGCTTAATGAAGGTGAACTAAGGCAATTGGAGGAAGAGCCAAAGCCATTTGACCATCCTACAAGCTAAAGGAATTTAAGGTGGGTAATTCTTTAATAATTGAGTTGATAAGTATATTACCGTCTTTATAATAAATTCGAATTAAGATGTTAAAATGACTTAAAAATTTTGTAAGAATTGTTCTCGAAGATGTTTTGAACTTGTAGGTGATATTCTTGCTTATGAATTTATGTGGGAATGGTTGGTTTAATGATTTGTTAAGTGAAAACAATAAGAAACTGTGATTTCGAAAAAAGATCGCCGTTTTGGGCAATTTATGTGAAGCTGAATTTGTGAATGCCAGTAGAGGCAGTTCTTTTTGAATTGAGTGAGCTATATGTGCTATCTTTGGATTTGGGGTGGTCCATTCTGAGTCAGGTGCACCTGTCTATTATAGGCTTCTCACTTTGCTTGCTAGTGGCCGTGGAGTTCCTCTTAAGGACTCCTATTCGTCACGACTACACATGACCGCTTCGCGAAAATGTGTCGTTCGTTCTGTTTCGGACCTACCCGAATCATATTTCTGTGCTTATGTGATTGGTTGAATTGTAAAGTGCTGATGTGACAACTTTGTAAAATGATTTTGAGAAATGTGAAACATTTTGGAAATGTGACGTTGTTTGAAAATGAGTAAATGATGGTTTTGCTTATTGCTTATTTATTAACCTATTACCCACGGAGCCGTCGAGCTCACCCCCCATTTCCCTCCACAGGTGTCGAGCGAGAAACCGAGTCACCGCATCGAGATTGAGGCAACTCCGATGTAGTTTTACTTTTAAAGTTGTATTTGAAGTTATGTTTTGAGAAAATAGGCTTTAGGTTGCATTTTGGACTTTTATGTAATTTTTACTACTTTTGATGTAATCGGGCCAAAATGCCCTCTAAAGCCTTGTATGAATTTAATTCCACATGTTTGTAAGAGTTTTGGATTTGAAATATATCTTGTGTTTGTTTCTTGCAAAAGTATTGTTGTATGGTTGAAA
Source organism: Erythroxylum novogranatense (assembly GCA_029891385.1). Lineage (NCBI taxonomy): Eukaryota > Viridiplantae > Streptophyta > Magnoliopsida > Malpighiales > Erythroxylaceae > Erythroxylum > Erythroxylum novogranatense. The sequence goes on from CM057228.1 coordinate 39,936,688, forward strand.
ATGACAAAAGAAGAAAGAATGAGATGTGTAGATTTATAGTTTGGAAATAAGTAGATACTTAGGAGTGAGATTGCTCTATAGTTTGAGAAACTTTTAGAAGCCTAGGAGTGTGTTGCTGCTATTGTATATTGAATTCTTATGCAGGTTGATGAATCGAATTGAAAATTTGGGTTAGATGTAAATTAGGGGAGGTGCTGTCCAATTTTCCAGAAATTGGGCAGCAACTTCCATTCAGTTTTAGAATGGCTTAGAGCTGGAATGGGTTTAGATGGTCTTCTTGAAGAATGTAGAGCATGATTAGAGCTTTCCAACGACATAAAATTTGTCCCAATTGGACTTAAGATGAAAAAGTTATGAGAATGGAAAGGTTTCAGCTATTGTTCATGGGGGACTGAAATTTTGCAGCAACTTCGGAGGGATTTTTCATTCAGTTAGAGACTGATTTGATTTTTGCTCTCTTCATGAACAATGTAGATTATCTTTCTACCTTTAAAATGAGGTATGATTTACAGTTATTGGAGTTAGGAATCAAAAGTTATGAGCTTTAGAAGTTGACAGTTACTGTTCATACAAGCAAAATTACTGTTCCATTGGTTAGTTTATAGGCTGAAACTTCACGTAGATTTTTCCCCTCTTTAATGATTGAATTGATTTTTGTTCTCTTCATGAAACTTGTAGAGCTTCATTTTATCTTTCCAACGAGGTATAATGTATCATTTTTAGACTTGTGTGCTAAGGGATATGAATTTTCAAATTTCAGACTTTGTGTAGGAAATTGTGTTTTTGGGCTGAATCTTTGAAACCAAATATGATTATATTAATGGCTTAATTAGCTTTTAAATCCTTCTAGGAAGTTGTAGAACTCCCTTTTATCTTTCTAATAACACTAAGTTTGCGAAGTTTTGATTTCGGGGTGAAAAATTAGACTTATTTGAAAGTTAAAGGGTTATTTCAGTTTTTCAAAAAAAAATTAAATTAAATTAATTAATAAGCTTTGCTCCTCACTAGTGCGAGGATCCTCGCACTAGTGAGGAACGCACTGTTAGAAAAAAAAAAATTTTCTAAAATCATACATAACGCTATTTTTTTTATTTTCTTCGTCTTTCCTCCGTTTGACCTCCGATTTTAACGATTTCTGAAGCATTAGATTACTAAAAGAAAATTTTATACCCTTTTTAGTAAAGTGAGAGTTTCGGGTTTTAGTCGGAAGTTACGGATAAGATTAAAGCGAATCAATTGTGTGACAGATTTGGATATAAATCCATTTTTGGGCGATTTTGTGATCTATAAAGATCGGATTGAGGCGATTTTTGATTCTATGTAACCGAGAGATATGCAATTTTATTTTAGCAAAGAATTCGGATTTAGTTATGGGCCCTAAGCAGATTAACTTTTATTGGAGGAAAATTAGGGTAAAATCATCAAGTTTTGTTCAGATGACGTTAAATTAAGTTCATTTCGGGGTTTCCTTCGTGGTGAGGAATCCCTCCCCTATGAGATGCACGTCCAGACGTCACGTAGGACGTCGGGCACGCGACCCATCGGGGAGGGGTTCCAACACTTATGGTATCAGAGCTTTCGGTTGTAGGTTCGGGTAGAAAGAGAAATGTAGGATTTTTGTGGATGTGTTTGAAAGTAATTTATGTGTATTGTTGTGTTATTTTAAATTGTTTTAAAGGCTTTTGAATGTGGATTTTGCATGAATTTTTGCATAAACTAAAGTGTTTTTGTGAAAAATTGTTTTTGCATGCACTAAGATTTTCACTGGTTTTCTTTTGAAGGATTAATATGCCACGTCGGGGTAGAACCCGAGGGACTCGATCTCGCTCAAGTTCTCGCCAGGGGAGTACAGATGAGTCTCATGTCCCACAAGATGCAGGGACACATTCTGCTCCTGGCCCTGAGGCACCTAGTGTGCAACCTGAGGAGCCTCCTCCTCCTCCTCCTCCTCATGCTTGCGGTTATGGACCCATGAGTTTTCTGAGCCTTTGCCCAGGCTTTCACTTTTGCCATGGGTCAAGGGTCTCGAGCTTCCATGCCAGTTTCTAATGTGAGAGGTGGACAATTTGATAAACTGCGGAAGTTCGGAGCGGTGGACTTTCATGGTACCACCAATCCCGAAGAAGCAGAGTCTTGGTTGAAGAGGACAGAGAGAGTCCTGGTTCAGATAAAATGTTCTGATGATGAGAAGCTGGAGTATGCTATCAGCTTATTGCAGAGTGATGCTCTCCACTGGTGGGAGTCAGTCCCACAGAGCCAGGCTGTGCCACCAGTGCTTTCATGGAAGGATTTTGGAGAGTTATTTTGGAAGAAGTATCTTTCCCGGGTCTACATGCAGGACAAGGCCAGGGAGTTTCTTAATTTGACTCAGAGAGAGATGATATTCACGAGTATGGCGGAGATTCACCCATTGTCCGTGTATGCGGCTCATATTGTGGCGATGAGGAAGATAAATGCAGAAAGTTTGAGGAGGCCTTCATCCTGGGTATCAAAGAGAAGGTTATATGCATAATTCGTGATTATCGGCAACAGTGGATCTTGCACTCCAGCCGAGAAGTGGAGAATATCAGTGGAGGTGAGTAGGAAGAGAAAGAGCAGAGCGATCATTGAGAAGAGGGGCGATGTCTGATCACCGACGAGGGTGGTAAGAGTGCCGGACTCGAGTCGAGGAGGCGATAGGGCCCTCAAGCAGAGCGAGCATAGCCAGAGAGAGAGTCAAGACAGGTTCCTCGATGGGAGAAGCAATGAGCAGAGAGAACCAGGAATCAGATTCCTCTGTGTCAACATTGTGGACACCCACATCGGGGAGAGTGTGATAGGGTATCGGGTGCCTGTTTCAAGTGTGGGGAGAAGGGCCACAGAATCAGAGATTGTCCTCAGATACTCAGAGGAGAAGGATCTCAGTCTCAGGTTCAAAGGAGAGCGGAGACAGTGGGGACCAGACCAGTATCTGGGGTAGGCAGTTCTGGGTCAGTGCGAAAGCCCAATCTTCCAGGGAGACCGAGAGGGCAGGCACAGGCCCGAGTTTTTGCTATGACTCGTGAGGAGGCTGCAGCCGCACTGGAGGTTGTTACTGGTATGGCTTAGCTCTTTCATTCTGCTGTGTATGTTCTGTTTGATTCTGGTAGCACCCATTCCTTTATCTCTGCTAGTATGATATTGCCTGGTATGATATCAGTTCTATTGGATGATTTTCTGCTTGTTAGTACTCCGTTAGGAAGGAATGTCATCGTGAGTCGGATCTTTCGAGATTGTGAGCTTGTTATCGACGGATCTAGTTTGGTAGTAGATCTGCTACCTCTAGATCTGAAGGGGTTAGATGTGATCGTTGGGATGGATGTGATAGAAAAGTATAAAGCGAAGCTAGATTGTAGTAAAAAGGAAGTTGAATTTGATCTGGGAGAGGGTCAGACAGTGATTTTCAGAGGAGATAGAAAGTTGACACCATGAGGCTTGTTTGACTTTGTTGGTGACAGATGATGGGAGAGAGGTGAAGCCTTCTTGGCGTGTGTTATGAATACCAGTGTGCAGGAGAGTAAGGTGGAGGATATTCCCATTGTGAGGGAATTTCCTGATGTGTTTCCTGAGGAGTTGCCCGGTTTGCCACCGGAGAGGGAGATCGAGTTTTCTATTGATTTGGCTTCCGGGAAAGCTCCTATTTCTATTCCACCTTACAGGATGGCTCCAGCTGAGCTGAAAGAACTTTAGGAGCAGCTGGAGGATCTTTTGGAGAAGGGGTTCATTAGGCCGAGCACCTCACCTTGGGGTGCGCCGGTCTTGTTTGTTAAAAAGAAAGATGGAACTTGGCAAATGTGCATTGATTATAGGAAGATCAATAAGGTGACAGTGAAGAACAAGTATCCTCTGCCTCGGATAGATAATTTGTTTGATCAGCTGCAGGGGGCAACGGTTTTCTCTAAGATCGATCTTAGGTCTGGCTACCATCAACTCAGGATTAAGGAGTCTGATGTGAGCAAGACAGCCTTCAGGACACGGTATGGCCATTACGAATTCCTGGTCATGCCTTTCGGATTAACCAATTCTCCTGCTGCTTTTATGGATCTGATGAACAGGGTCTTCAAGGAGTTTTTGGATCAGTTTGTTATCGTGTTTATTGATGACATTCTGGTATATTCCGGGGATGAGGGAGAGCATGAGGAGCACTTGAGGATTGTGTCGTGAAGTGGTCTTCTTGGGTCATATTGTTTTTGAGAAAGGGGTGCATGTGGATCCCAAGAAGATTGAAGCTGTGGTGAACTGGCATGCTCTGACTACAGTGACTGAGGTGAGGAGCTTTCTGGATTTGGCAGGCTATTATCGAAGATTTGTGGAGGGTTTCTCGATGATTGCCACTCCTTTGACTAAGCTATTAAGGAAGAACCAGAAGTTTATCTGGAGTGATGAGTGCCAGCAGAGTTTTGAGGAACTGAAGCACCGATTGACTAGTGCTCCAGTTTTGGCTTTACCCACAGGAGAAGAAGGTTATACTGTATATAGTGATGCTTCCAGGAAGGGGTTAGGATGTGTGCTTATGCAGGGAGATAAGGTGATAGCATATGCCTCACGGCAGCTAAAGCCTTATGAGATGAACTATCCAACCCATGATCTGGAGTTAGCAGCTGTGGTCTTTGCTTTGAAGATATGGAGGCATTATTTGTATGGAGTGCAAACCAGGATCTTCACAGATCACAAGAGTCTCAAATATCTGTTGAGTCAGAAGGAGCTGAATTTGAGACAGAGGAGATGGATTGAGCTGCTCAAGGATTATGACCTGTTGATTGAGTATCATCCGGGTAAGGCTAATGTAGTTGCAGATGCCTTGAGCAGAAAGTCTTCCATAGCCTATGTGCAAACAGTGTACTTGCCGCTATTGGAAGAGATGGCTAAGCTCAGGATTAGTTTGAAGCAGGAAGAGTCTGATTGCATGATTGCCACTTTCAGAGTAAGACCGATCCTCAAAGAGAAAGTGAGAGAGTTGCAGATTCAGGATCCCGAGTTGAGTAAGCTGCGGGAAGAGATGCAGAGGGGTAAGGAGTCTGATATGGTGCTAAGTGATGATGGACTCCTGACAGTCAGGAATAGGCTCTGTATTCCTGATGTCAAGGAGGTTAAAGAAGAGATTCTGGATGAGGCGCACAATGCACCTTATGTTATGCACCCAGGTAACACCAGGATGTACAGGGATCTCAGGGAACATTTCTGGTGGAGAGGTATGAAGAAGGATGTGGCTGAATATGTGAGTAAGTGTCTGGTGTGTCAGCAAGTCAAGGCTGAGCATCAGGCACCTTCAGGCCAGTTGAGGCCATTATCCATTCCTGAGTGGAAATGGCAGAGAGTCACTATGGATTTTCTGATGGGATTGCCTAGGACCAGTAGGAGGCATGATGCCATATGGGTGATTGTGGATAGATTGACGAAATCAGTCCATTTTCTGGCAATCAGACAGACAGATCCTCTGCATGTGTTAGCCAAGAAATATATTGACGAGGTTGTGAGATTGCATGGGATCCCGGATTCGATAGTGTCTGATCGAGATCCTCGCTTTACTTCGAGATTTTGGGGCAGTTTGCAGGAGGCTTTGGGCACTAAGTTGAGTTTCAGCACTACTTTCCATCCTCAGACCGATGGTCAGTCTGAGAGGACCATTCGAACTCTTTAGGGAATGCTCAGGGCTTGTGTGATGGATTTTAGTGGAGCATGGGATGAACACTTGCCTTTGATCGAATTTGCATATAACAATTCGTATCATTCGAGCATTCAGATGGCTCCTTATGAGGCTCTGTATGGGAGGAGATGTAGGACTCCAGTGTGTTGGGATGCCGAGGGAGATAGGAGACTTTTGGGTCCAGAGATGATACAGATGACCGTTGATAAGGTCAATTTGATTAAGCACAGGCTGAAGGCAGCTCAGGACAGGATGAAGAGCTATGAAGATGCTCATAGGAAAGAGATGGAGTATGAGGTCGGCGATAAGGTGTTTCTTAAGACTTCTCCGTGGAAAGGGATTCTGAGATTCGGCAGAAAGGGTAAGCTGAGTCCGAGGTATGTGGGGCCTTATGAGATTCTGGAGAGGATTGGTCCGTTGGCTTACAGGTTAGCCTTACCTCCTGAATTATCGCAGATTTATGATGTTTTTCATGTTTCTATGCTAAGGAGATATCGATCAGATCCTTCTCATGTCATTCAAGCTGATGAAGTTCAATTGAGTAATGACTTGAGTTATGAAGAGCTTCCAGTGCAGATCTTGGATACCAAAGAAAAGGTTCTAAGGAACAAGACTGTTCAGTTGGTAAAAGTTTTATGGAGGAATCATTCAGTGGAAGAGGCCACGTGGGAGCCATTGGAAGCTATGAAGGAAAAGTATCCCCATCTTTTCAGTGATTCAGGTACGAATTTTGGGGACGAAATTCTTTTAAGGGGGGGAGAAATGTTGGGTCTCGATTCGCACTAAGCTTGTATAAATATTTCTGAGGTTTAGTTTGCTCATTTTCTTTTATTAAAAGTAATTTGAGGTTTTAGTACTTAGTTATTGATTATTAAATGAAGGAATTGAGTTAAATTAGAGGTTTGATAAGTTTTGAGAAATTAAAAAGAGTAAGTGGGGGTAAGGGCAATTTAGGAAGTTTACTTATATATTTTTTTGGGTTAAAGGCTAAGAAGGAGGGTTAAATTGGTCTTTTTAGTTTAGGAAAAACAATAAGAAATGAAGGAAAGGGTGGAGTAGTCGTATGAAGTGATGAAATAAGAGTAAAGGTTATTAAAACATGAAGAAAGAAACGAAATTGCAAGGAAAATTAGTGATTTCATTGAAACTACGTAGTTTAGATAAAAGGGCTTAGGTTCTTTTTAAAGTTTAAGACACAAACTCCTTAGGCTTTCTAGAAAACAGACGAACCTTATAGAGAAAAGGAGAAAGGATCTTTCGGTTGGAGAAGAAGGAGAAGAAGAAGGAGAAAAGAGTTGGAGTTTTGTTGATTTCTAGCTTGAGCAAGGTGACTTTAAGAGTTTCTTTAAGAAAAAGATAAGAGAAAGAGCTTAAGCTTTCTTGAAAAGTAAAAGCAAAATTCGTGGGTCATCTTCTAAGGTAAGGGAAATTCAAAATTTTTGAGTATTTTAGGTAGGTTTTGGCTTAAATAGCTTCGTTTAGGTATGGGTTAAGTTGGGTAGGTGTTAATTCAAGTTTTCCTATCCTTAAAATCGCCAGATTTTGATATCCTATGTTCTTATGGGATAATTATGCTTAATGAAGGTGAACTAAGGCAATTGGAGGAAGAGCCAAGGCCATTTGACCATCCTACAAGCTAAAGGAATTTAAGGTGGGTAATTCTTTAATAATTGAGTTGATAAGTATATTACCGTCTTTATAATAAATTCGAATTAAGATGTTAAAATGACTTAAAAATTTTGTAAGAATTGTTCTTGATGATGTTTTGAACTTGTATGTGATATTCTTGCTTATGAATTTATGTGGGAATGGTTGGTTTAATGATTTGTTAAGTGAAAACAATAAGAAACTGTGATTTCGGAAAAAGATCGCCGTTTTGGGCAATTTATGTGAAACTGAATTTGTGAATGCCAGTAGAGGCAGTTCTTTTTGAATTGAGTGAACTATATGTGCTATCTTTGGATTTGGGGTGGTCCCTTCTGAGTCAGATGCACCTGTCTATTATAGGCTTCTCACTTTGCCGCTAGTGGCCGTGGAGTTCCTCTTAAGGACTCTTATTCGTCACGACTACACATGACCGCTTCGCGGAAATGTGTCGTTCGTTCTGTTTCGGACCCACCCGAATCATATTTCTGTGCTTATGTGATTGGTTGAATTGTAAAGTGCTGATGTGACAACTTTGTAAAATGATTTTGAGAAATGTGAAACATTTTGGAAATGTGACGTTTAAAAATGAGTAAATGATGGTTTTGCTTATTGCTTATTTATTAACCTATTACCCACGGAGCCGTCGAGCTCACCCCCCCATTTTCCTCCACAGGTGTCGAGCGAGAAACCGAGTCACCGCATAGGGATTGAGGCAACTCCGATGTAGTTTTACTTTTAAAGTTGTATTTGAAGTTATGTTTTGAGAAAATAGGCTTTAGGTTGCATTTTGGACTTTTATGTAATTTTTACTACTTTTGATGTAATCGGGCCAAAATTCCCTCTAAAGCCTTGTATGAATTTAATTCCACATGTTTGTAAGAATTTTGGATTTGAAATATATCTTGTGTTTGTTTCTTGCAAAAGTATTGTTGTATGGTTGAAAATGACAAAAGAAGAAAGAATGAGATGTGTAGATTTATAGTTTGGAAATAAGTAGATACTTAGGAGTGAGATTGCTCTATAGTTTGAGAAACGTTTAGAAGCCTAGGAGTGTGTTGCTGCTATTGTATATTGAATTCTTATGCAGGTTGATGAATCGAATTGAAAATTTGGGTTAGATGTAAATTAGGGGAGGTGCTGTCCAATTTTCCAGAAATTGGGCAGCAACTTCCATTCAGTTTTAGAATGGCTTAGAGCTGGAATGGGTTTAGATGGTCTTCTTGAAGAATGTAGAGCATGATTAGAGCTTTCCAACGACATAAAATTTGTCCCAATTGGACTTAAGATGAAAAAGTTATGAGAATGGAAAGGTTTCAGCTATTGTTCATGGGGGACTGAAAATTTGCAGCAACTTCGGAGGGATTTTTCATTTAGTTAGAGACTGATTTGATTTTTGCTCTCTTCATGAAAAATGTAGATTATCTTTCTACCTTTAAAATGAGGTATGATTTACAGTTATTGGAGTTAGGAATCAAAAGTTATGAGCTTTAGAAGTTGACAGTTACTGTTTATACAAGCAAAATTACTGTTCCAATGGTTAGTTTATAGGCTGAAACTTCACATAGGTTTTTCCACTCTTTAATGATTGAATTGATTTTTGTTCTCTTCATGAAACTTGTAGAGCTTCTTTTTATCTTTCCAACGAGATATAATGTATCATTTTTAGACTTGTGTACTAAGGGATATGAATTTTCAAATTTCAGACTTTGTGTAGGAAACTGTGTTTTTGGGCTGAATCTTTGAAACCAAATATGATTATATTAATGGCTTAATTAGCTTTTAAATCCTTCTAGGAAGTTGTAGAACTCCCTTTTATCTTTCTAATAACACTAAGTTTGCGAAGTTTTGATTTCGAGGTGAAAAATTAGACTTATTTTAAAGTTAAAGGGTTATTTCAGTTTTTCAAAAAAAAAAATTAAATTAATTAATAAGCTTTGCTCCTCACTAGTGCGAGGATCCTCGCACTAGTGAGGAGCAACTAAACGTTGCTCCTCACTAGTGCGAGGATCCTCGCACTAGTGAGGAACGCACTGTTAGAAATTTTTTTCTTTCTAAAATCATACATAACGCCATTTTTTTATTTTCTTCGTCTTTCCTCCGTTTGACCTCCAATTTTAACGATTTCTGAAGCATTAGATTACTAAAAGAAAATTTTATACCCTTTTTAGTAAAGTGAGAGTTTCGGGTTTTAGTCGGAAGTTACGGATAAGATTAAAGCGAATCAATTGTGTGACGGATTTGGATACAAATCCGTTTTTGGGCGATTTTGTGATGTATAAAGATCGGATTGAGGCGATTTTTGATTCTATGTAACCGAGAGATATGCAATTTTATTTTAGCTAAGAATTCGGATTTAGTTATGGGCCTTAAGCAGATTAATTTTTATTGGAGGAAAATTAGGGTAAAATCATCAAGTTTTGTTCGGATGACGTTAAATTAAGTTCATTTCGGGGTTTCCTTCGTGGTGAGGAATCCCTCCCCCATGAGATGCGCGTCCAGACGTCACGTAGGACGTCGGGCACGCGACCCATCGGGGAGGGGTTCCAACAGTTGTACCCATAAGTCGACTTGTCGAGTTGTATAAGTCGACTTGTGATCATAAGTCGACTTGTCGAGTTGTATAAGTCAACTTGTGACAACATTTTACGTAAACTTGCATCTCCACTCTTTTATAAGTCGACTTGTGATGTATAAGTCGACTTGTGGTCTACGATAAGTCGACTTGTATGCTGTTAGTCGACTTGTGTTGACATATATTATTTGTATAGGAAACTTCCATCTTGATTTGTACAATTCTTTCATTGAATATCAATCCCAAAATACCTGAAACAATTTCTTAACCAATTCTATACATTTTATTATTATCAAAACATAAGTAGAATTAATTTTTCAACCACCATTGGTCCAACAATCTCCCCCTTTTTGATAATGACAAAATACTTAAAAATTGTTTAAGAAATGAAAACAAAGAACATTGATCAAGGTTTTTATACCTTGTCATTTTTGTTAGAAGTCTCCCCTCAATCATTGAATTTAATAACTTTGTAAAACAAACTCCCCTTAATCAAGTGACTAAAGAATATCAATTTCTTATTTTCTCCCCTTTTGTCATAATCAAAACAACTAATACAAACCAACAAATATGAAGATGAAAAATTATCGCGATCACATTAAATAGAGTAACAGTCATCAAACACAAATAGTCTCAAATCAAACACACTCCCCTCAATCAAATGACGGTGACTAAAAGATACCAATTATCAATTTCCAATATTACTCCCCTTTTGTCATAATTAAAACCAATATGAAAATGAAAAATAGTCGCAAATGCAGTCCATAAACAAACAAAACAAAGCAAACACAAATAAAGGCAATTGTCATAACATGACAATAGTCATTACGGAAAGTGAAAAGAAGAATAGGTTTTAAAGAATCCATGTAGACATAAGTCGACTTGTTACCAGACATTTCACCAATTAGTCGACTTAGACATCCATAAGTTGACTAGAATATACCAGTACTCCAATTCAATCACATTTCAGCCTAAGTGTAAATGATGATGGAATCTTTGTTGTTGTCTCCACTTATATGCCTTGAATATCTGCTATCAATGTACCATGTGCTTGGTGGATCTTCATTCCTTGCTTGTACCTACAACTGAAATATCCTTGCTTCTCATTGGTACCCAAGCCATCTTGGGTCCATTTTGGTTAGTCATATAAACCACATTAGAAGGTGTTGTACCTTTTACCACCCAGATTTTCTTAACCTTAACACATCTCCTAATACTTTTACATGCAATTTCTACATGACCATCTTTCAAGCATCTAGCACATTGAGCAACTTTTCCATCCTTGGTAAATTTGGAAATTAAAGAACAATCTCTATTATAAGGATCATATCCCAAACCATGTTTAGAAATAGAATATCTTTGTAAAGACAACATCTCTTCAAACTTTGCATTTCCACCAGCAAATTTTCCAACCACATAAGAAAACTCCTTTCTAAGTCTATCAAGCTCACAAGTAAGACTTTCTTTTTCAGCAAGACATACAGAATGATCTTCCTTAGAACAATCTAAATCATCAATCGTCTCATGTAAATCATTATTTTCAGCAACTAGTTCTCTTATTTTCTTTCTCAATTTTTTATTGATCTCAATAGCTTCTTCAAAATCAATTTGTAAAGCGTTAAAAGAATCTATAAGATCTTGATCAATGAAATGTACCTCATCTTCATCATCACTTGTTAAGGAGCTATTGGTCATAAGCGCTAGGTTGTTTTCATCATTGCTTTGATATGCTTCCTCATCATCACTCCACGTGGCTATAAGGCTAGCTTTCTTTTTCCCTTTGTCATTTTTCTGGAGATTTGAACTCTTCTTTTCTTCATAGCCCTTAGACCTTCTTTCTACAGTATACCTCTTCATTTCTTCATTTCTTCCGCCACTTAATTCTTTTCTCCTATTTTTGAGCAGTTCTTTGAACTTTCTCAAATTTCTGGCGTACATTGATATTTCTTCATCTTCTTCTTCTTCATCTATTTCTTTGTCACTTTCATCAAGAGAAGAAACATTAGCTTTTAAAGCAATTGACTTTTGTGACTTATCTCTTCCTCCTCTTGATTTTAGAATGATCTCATAGTTGATGAGAGATCTCACCAAGGCGTTGAATTCCAAGTGATTGAGATCCTTGGATTCCATAATAGCGGTGACTTGCGAATCTCATTCTTTCGGTAGAGAGCGAAGAATCTTCTTCACCTTCTCACTATCCGTCATATGCTTTCCGAGGTTGCCTAATTCATTTATGATTTCTGCAAAACGATCAAGCATAATGGAAATAGACTCACCTTCCTTCATGACAAACATTTCATAGTCATGAAGAAGCATGTTGATCTTTGTCTCCCGGACTTGGTTGGTTCCTTCATAGGTGATGCGTAGTCTTTCCCACATATCTTTGGTGCTGGTACACGAGTTAACTCGGTTTCTTTCCTCAACTGTGAGAGCGCAATAGATTAGCTTCATCGCTTTAGCGTTGATGTAGGCTTGCCTCCAGTCATTGTCATCGTATTCCAGCTCCGTTTTTAACTCACCATTTTCTTTTAACGGTGATTGTGGACCGAAGATAATTATCTTCCAATATTCTACTCCCTCGCTAATGATGTGGTACTTCATAGGATTTTTTCAAGAAGAATAATTAGTACCATTAAATAAAGGAGGGCGATAATTTGTATTACCTTCTTCCGTTAGTTTGTTGTGTGTCATCCCTGGATACTTCTTCTCTGATACCAATTGTAAGCGATCTAGAAGGGGGGGTTGAATAGATCTTTAAATCTTTTCGTAATTTTCTACAATAAAATCAGAAGTTAATTCACACAATAGTAATTTAAACAAATTTAAATACAAAGAGTAGGGAAGAAGATCAAACACTGTTTTTATAGAGGTTCGGTGCTAAGACCTACGTCCTCTACCTAAGCTCCCACTTAGGATTTTGTAAACCACTTTATTACACACTTTGTAGTTCAGTGTGAACTCTTACAATCCCGCTTGATTTCCGGCTCAAGCTACCTTTACACTTGATTTGTCTTTCGGCACAAATCCTACCAATACAGCTTGATTTTTGACTCAAGCTACCTCACACGTGACCTACCACTAGTCACTCAATTTGTAAAAGAAATAGGATAAAGATCTAAGAACAAGTGCTCAATACAAATGTAAACAAAGTAAGAACAATGATGAGCAATTTTGAGCAAGATAAGAGTATTTTGGCTTCTAGAACTTGTGTCTACTCTTCATCAATCATCCACCCTTTATATAAGAAGAAATATAGCTGTTGAGAACCCATATAGCCGTTGCTTGATTGTTATAGCCGTTCCTTGATAATCTCCATTCCATTTTTGGCTAATTGAACCGTTGGAATTAATGTGCTGTACCCATAAGTCGACTTGTCGAGTTGTATAAGTTGACTTGTGATCATAAGTCGACTTATCGAGTTGTATAAGTCGACTTGTGACAACATTTTACGCAAACTTGCATCTCCGCTCTTCTATAAGTCGACTTGTGATGTGTAAGTCGACTTGTGGTCCACGATAAGTCGACTTGTATGCTGTTAGTCGACTTGTGTTGACATATATTATTTGTATAGGAAACTTCCATCTTGATTTGTACAATTCTTTCATTGAATATCAATCCTAAAATACCTGAAACAATTTCTTAACCAATTCTATACATTTTATTATTATCAAAACATAAGTGGAATTAATTTGTCAACCACCATTGGTCCAACACATTAAACTCCCAAACCTCAACTCAAATGACTCATAACATACACAAACTCCCATAATTCATCATAGCCATTATGTACATACCTCCTATGCGGCATAATCAATTATAATTCTCATATCTCTCAACTCCGATACCCAAAATTTACATACTTTATACCGTTGGAAAGATAAGAGGATAAGATACAACTTTCTAGAAGACAACTTTGTTTATTTCTAACTAGATTAATGCAAATTTTTCCCTAAATTCAAAACATAATTCCTATCCCTATGAAAAGCTTGGAAATGCAATATAAAGACTTGGGGAAATCATGAGCAAAACATAATGAAATATATATTTCATTAACATCAAAAGATAAGAGTTTTACAACGATTTAGTGGGCATTTCGAGCCATCTTACATCATAAACCAAAAATACAAAGTTTACATAAACTAGAATTGTTAAAATGCGACTAAAGCCTTGTTAAACATAATTTAGCTTCAAAAACAAAATATGCAAACTGGAGTGATGCCTTGACTCTTGACTCGATCACTCGATATCTTTCTCACCACCTGAAGAGGGGAAGGAACGGGGGGTAAGCTTGAAAGCTCATGGGTAATAGCTTTTGAAATATTCATTTGTCAATACAAGTTCTAATTAAATTTATAAAAGTATCATTCTCAAATTCATAACCAAAATTCACAAACTACAAATCCGAATGCATCAAACTTGTTGAGATCTCATAAGCACATAAGCACATCAAAATAGTTTGGGTAGATCCATAAACATGACGAACTACACATTTTCACATAATGGTCCTGTGTAGTTGTAAACTTGACGTACTATCACAATCCCACGTAGTGGTTTTACGTAGATGTAAACTTGGAGAAGTCCATGAAGGAACTTCATGCCACTAGTGGGCAGGCGGGAGAAGCTTTTAACTTGATCAACGTGCACATGACATTCTTGAATGGATTACACTAAACATAGCATGTAATTCATGACTTGAAAACTAATTGCCCAAATGGCACATTTTGAAAAATTGTCTTTCATGAGCATGAAATATCTAATATGCAATTCCATCATCATTTCGGACTTCATTAACCAAAATTCTATACCAATCATATAGTCATTTCCCAAATCATTCAAAAGCAACAATTACAACAATTATGAAACAATTTGAAATCATTCTCATATCAGTTCATAATTCATTCACAAAATTCACATACAAAAATATGTGGCACATTCTCAAAACATTTTAAAAAACAATAAATGCACATTTTAAAGGTAGTTGGAAATCATTTACTTCAATTTATTTGAAGAAATTTTAATGGCTTATTAACTCAATTATAAAAATGGTAACCACCTCAATTTCCTTGCTTGAAAACTTGCTCAAGGATATCTCTCTCCTTGCTCCTCTTGCCTCACTTGTCTCCCTTCAACATTGACAAAATCTCATTCAAAATGAATTCCAAATGGAAAACCTAAAGAAACCTATACATGAAATTGATCCTAGAATACTTATACCCATGGATTTCCTGAGCTTTTTGAACTAAATCCCTTCCAAAAATCCAAATATTAAAACACCAACTTACCTTGAATCTTCACTAAACAATGAGTTTCTTAGATCTAATGGAAGCTTTAACCTTCCTCTCTCTTTTTTCCTTCTTGCTCAACCTCATTGAGTAATTAGGGGACATTCATGACAAGATGTTTGCCTTCACATCAAAAGACTAGGTTATAGTTAAAGAAAGTTTAAAAACATAGTGCTAGCAAAAAAATTAAACTTACTAATCTTTTAAAAATAGAAAGGGCTTCCATAAAGGGTTACTTAGTGATGTTCTACCTTTTTAATTGATCAATAATAATAAATGCATTCTTACAAGTTCCATAGGTGTATAAATAGGTTATTAATATTTTCATTGATCTGTATATTCAAATCAAATCACTTAAATATGAATGGAATAACTTAGTATATTGACACTTTTAAAGTGTTAAGTTAATTCTATAAGATTAAATGTCATTATAACATTATTATATGTTGCATGATTGTGTGTTTATATTTTTAATGTTTTGTTTATGTATGGTTTTAGTTTTGCTTAAGGACAAGTAAAGGTTTAAGTGTGGGGACGTTGATAGGTATAGATTATAGTATGTTTGAGTGTGTTTTTAAGTGTTTTCTTAGATGATAATCATGTGTTTAGGACTTATCATTGCGTTATTGTTAGTATTTTAATTGTTTGATTGGTTTAGATCAAGAATTTGATCTTAATTTTATGTTTCAAGGGTGTTTGATGTATTTGTTAATAAATGAAAATAGGAAAATTGAAGAAAAGTG
Source organism: Erythroxylum novogranatense (assembly GCA_029891385.1). NCBI lineage: Eukaryota > Viridiplantae > Streptophyta > Magnoliopsida > Malpighiales > Erythroxylaceae > Erythroxylum > Erythroxylum novogranatense. The sequence continues at coordinate 39,952,597 of CM057228.1, forward strand.
GAAGAATTTAAAGCATAGAAGAAGTCACGATCATTGACACCTCCAATAGTTTTAGCTAACAAGGTAGCTATATGGGGCACTTTTTCATGATTTTGGTCCCATGCACAATCATAGTAGAGGGCATGAACAAGACATGCCACGATCATGGTATGATATTTTCTAGTAAGCAAGTTTTTTGTACTTCTGACATTTTAGGTCTATTTTTGGAACCAAATTAAGTGGAAAAAATCCTATAAACAATCCTAGAAGTCTCAAGAAGTATTTAAGGAAAAGAAAAACACCAAAAAGGAGATTGCACATCATATTTAAAGAGATCAAAAAGGAGATATCAAGAGAAACTATAGATTTTCCATATTTTTTGATCAAGACACAAACTATTTTTCTTCCTTTTCTGTTCATATATTTCATTTTCTTGGATGTTGATTTGGATTATTAAGATGTTAAACATGATTATGGGTTTCTAAATCTATATTAGAGATTGTTCTTGATCTATTTTTGAACTTTATTCTTTTTAATTCAATACATCTATGAATACTTTGTAATATTTGTTATGCTTATATGTGAAATAAATGAAATATTAAATCAAGTTATATATGTTAAGGTAGCTTAATTAACCTACAAATATTAGATTAATAAAAATTGAAGAGATATTAATTGTAAATTAATTATCCTTAGGATTGCTTCAAATCCAATTGAATAGTTAGGAGTAATTTTGTGAATCGAGACGTTGTAATTCTATTATTATCGATTTCAATTGGGATTACTTAATTAGATCTCAAAAGAGGGTAATCAAAACCTTAGGATATCTAGGATTAATCATAAATTGAATTAAAAAGATAAAAGGAAAATAAAACAAGGATAAAATAATTCCTGAGTGTCCATCATTGATTAACTTTATTCTTATTGCTAGTCTCAATTATTCACTTATTCGATTATTTAATTTTATTAGTTTATTTTATTTTCAATTAATTTATTTAATCCAATCAATACTTTATTAACTTAGACAAAGCTCATTCAAATTGTTAGGTGTCTAATTAATCCTCGTGGGAACGATACCTTTTGTATTGCGAGTTACGATTTGTATACTTGCAGGAGGTTTTGTATATAAAGCTTATCAACAATGTCCAACATTAATAGTTGATTCCTCATCTTCCAAATAACTAGCATCACCAATATATCCCTCAATTCACCAACGTCAATGGCCTTATTTTTATGATTATTATCTTAATGCATCAACATTTGTATGAATGACATTGGTTTATTAACAAGTTCGAAACATACATTAACTATACCATAAGTGTAAAATCCCGTTACCGATGTGATGGGCATATTGGTAAGTTGAGACAGGGTAGAATTCCATACTGCATTCTATTGATTGAGCATTCATTGGCCTCTAATTATAGAGGAATAAGCTTTCTGCACATACAATTATAGGTACATGCATTCATGATATTTTCCGGCATTTCATTGCGATTATGATTTAATTGGTGAATTTGAGATAATTATGTTTGATTTCGATTTATTAGAAATTTTGGAATAATTAGGTTTGTATAGTTGATTTTGAAATGAGAATTGAATTTTGGGATTGGAAAATTGAAAATGGAGTATAGGGTTTTGTGTTTTATATTTTTGAGGATTTATAGAAATTTTTTTCGAATTTTTAGAGTTATAGGTCCGGACCGAGAAAATGACCTAGAAACCGACGAATTAGATTCTGGTTCCGAAATGGATGAGCTAATGGCATGGAAAATTTGATTTGTGATTTTAGGAATAAAAATGTTGAGCCATTAGAAATTAGATACTGAAATTTAATGAATTTGAGGACTATGATCTATAGGTTTAAATCAACCCTTTATATAGCCTTAGGTTTTGAATATTGTAAAAAGCTTATCTTCTCTTCTCCTAGGGCACGATCCTCTTTTCCCCCTTCGGTGATTTTCGTTCCTCCTTCTCGATCGTTGGATGCTTTCTTCCCTTTGTGCAAATCCTAGTTTAATCATTGAGGAAGATGAGGTTTTATTTGGCTTTGGGTGATAATCGTGGGTGTTAGAGCTTGGAAGAGATTTTCAAAGGTTTAAGGATTTGAGGCTTGATTGGTAAGTTTAATGGTTTAATGTTGTTATTTATGATTATTTGATGCATTTATGATATTTATTGTGTAAGAATGGGTAGTTGAGAGTAGTTTAATACTGGTTTGTAGAGAGAGAAAGATGAAAAGTCGATCGGAGAAGACGGTGGAGCTGCACATCGCGACGTCTGAGAGCAGCCACGCCATGAAGAGCGGTTGGCTCCTTATTATGAATTCTCGCCGTGAAGAGCCTCTTTCCTATACGTCGCGGCGAGTTTTCAGAAGGTGTTCGCCACGGCGAGCGTCTTCCACGCCGCGGCGAGCGACTCTTATACTTCGCGGCGAAGGATGCTTGGTCAAGACGAGGGGCAGTTTCCTGAAGTGAAATAATTTAGTTTTTGGGGCATAACTTTTGGTGTAGACCTCCAATTGAAGTGATTCTTGATTCGTTATGAAATAGAGAAATAGGTCTACAATTGAGAAAAAGAATGAAAGTTAGAATTTAATTAGTGGGATCTTATTCATCAAAAGAAAGTCGATTATAGTTTCCTATTGTAACCTAAGGATTAATTGGAGTTTTAATTGGAGACTTATGGAAATCAATGGTGTGTTTAGAGTCTGCAATGGATGTTATTGACGTTGTAAATAGTGAATTTTGGTTATGGGGCAAAAGATAGTGAAATCTTGGTTTAGCGCCGAAAAATCATGAACATGCATTGTACATCTTTCAGTTAAGACATGTGCATCATTGAATTGTTTTGATTGAACATCTAGTAATGGTAAATTATTTAACTGTTATAGAGGCACCGTTGGAACGTTATTCTACGGATATTGCTGGGACTTCCAGGCAATAGTTTGAAAGTTGCAGGTGAGTAACCTAGTTGGTTCCTTAACTTCTGATTGTTAAATGCTCTGTGTGAACTGATTGAAATTGTAAATTGTATGATTATGTGAAAGATTAGGAATGAAATGCCTGCTTTTGACAAAGTGCATGTGACTGTTACACGATTTTGAAAATTGGGATAAATGGGCTTTTAAAGCCACATGACTGCGAATTATTGGGCATATGCATTTCATACATAATGCATGATCAGATAATGAATGTTGTGACCAGAGTCGCCATTATTACTGAATAGTGCCTTGAGCTCGAATACTGTCACTGAACCGAGTCTCGAGCTCGAGAGGAGTTAGTGCATCCTGCATGAGGGCTCTCCTACTCCCTAAACGCGTCTACTGATCACTGTCACTGAATAAGCGCTTGGTCACAACACTGAAATAAACTGGAAAAGAGTCACATATGCATTGCATTATACAATTGTGAGAACTGAATTGCGAATTGTCTGTGTTCTATAAACTGCTATATGATACTTTGGATGTTACTGTGATGTGCTTTACGCAATTTGCGTAATGCATGAATTGAGTGAACCATCGATTATGGTTTTTTATTGAGTTCGCAAACTCACCCAAAATTGCAATTATTTTTCAAGACTGATAGATTAGACTCCTAGCTCCAGAGGTAGACTTTTCCTGCCGTGTGAGCGAGTGGCAAGAGAAGCGATGGCACACAGGTCGGTCAGCTGGGATTGACTTTTGAGGATGGCTTAGTATAGACTTTTGTATCAGTTTCCTTTTTGGAATATTGTATTTAGACTGTAGGGAGCTGATAAACTGGTCTATATTTCTATTTGATATTATGAAATGAGATCAAGCATTATGGTTTTAAATTATAGTGATTTTGTTATTGCGGTTAAATTATATTGATGCCATGTGAATTTTTAGTATTGATCGATCGTAGTGCACCCTCGTAGTAGGATATGTATCGGAATGACCTACAGGCATCCTGGTATGTACCCTACGGTAAGGGGGCGCTACAATAAGCTTATAACAAAGTAATCATATCTAATACATACTGATTGGACTCTAACCTCCTCAAATCATCATCTAGCCCTTTCACATAAATCAAATACCATACACAGACATTATTTTTGTAGCCTAATTCAACATCCATTTAATAAACCTCTCTTAAAATATCATAATTGAAGTCTACATTGTCAAATTTTCTTCATTTTTTAACCTTCAGACTTTAAAATTCCTCCTTAAGTAAAGTGTCCACTCTCAAATATTTTGATACTAAGCTTTCTATTTATCGTTATTCTATGAAGACAATTGTGCCATACAAAGGTAAATCCTATAATATTTGTTGGCACTTCATTTAATTTAAATCATGTAATAACTCATAATAAATTTTACAACATAAATAATTTAAGTTAATGAATTATAATTTATTGTTTGTCCGGATTATCGCTAAGTCCCGCCTTTAAACATTTCTTCAGTATTGTAAAGAGAAAATTGAAATAATATTTGAAAGATAAAGATGAAGTCAAACATGATTACAGTATATGAAGACATAATTGCACTCTTCAAATACCCTTTTTATAATAATTATAGTAAAAAAAGATGAATATCTTTACTTTTTAAGGCTAATTTATCACAGACATAGTTGTTTAGTGGAAGTCAAGAAAAAATTTCTCTATTTGAAAGAGCATGAGTAATCCAAATAATATCAAGCCATGACACTCTATTACATAGTTGAAGACATATTACCATCATTATTTTTAATTACCTCCTAAATCTCCTCAATAATTGCCATTCTCAATTTTAAGCCTCTTAAGACCTATTCATAAAAGGTCATTTTTTTAGAATTAAATTTGTAATGTTTATTGAGGAAACCAAAAGCAACATCTTTTCATTAATTTAGGTTCTTTAACAAACTCTTTAATTTAATTAAAGATAAAGATGTGTTCTTATCCTACATTATAGTTTACTTTTCCAAAAAAAATCTTTGACATAACTCCTTATGTTTGCCTCTTCAATTCAATTGAGCTCTTTTATAAACAAAGATGCAAACTAATTATCCAAACAATTATAAAAATTGTGTTAGCATATATGTACGGTTATCTAAAGCATTAAAGTTATAATTCAACTTACGTTTAAGCATACTATTATCTACTTCTTTAACTAAAGAGAGGGAGAACAAAATTGTCAATACATAAATAATTAGTATATGTATTACAAAAATAATAAATGATTGCACTGTGTTTATATGACTTGGAATAAGAACCCATTTTTTGTGAACAATTTATACAAATAAATTACATGTTATAAGGTCATTCTCATGATTTTGAATAATCATATTACACTCTTTTCATCTTTTGAATCATCTTCAATTATTAGCTTAATATTATTGAGTTTGGATGATTTTAAAATATTCTGGCATATTAATAAAAATTAATTATTTAAAAACCATCAACACCATGTAGGTGGCCAAGTATGTCAGCAAAACCAGTATAATATTAAATAAGAGGGATCACTTCACTTACCACGATAAAAGTGACACAGAGGCACTACTTTCGCACTAAAACATTGAAAATAATGGTTTGATTAAAATACAAATAGTTATTCATTGGATGTTGAGATGAAACTAATAAAATACAAAAACACAAGTTTTTGGATAATTCTTGAACCTATTTAGATGAGGAGCGGTCAGTTCCTCTCCTATCTTGTGATTCCAGATCACTCTATCTTCTCATGTCATCGCAATATGGATTAATGTGACGTCTATTATTCCTACTAAATAACAATTTCAGTACTTAAGGTTTAAAGATAAGAAAAGAAGATTTTCCTGTTGAAAAACAAATTTCAAAGCTTGTGGTAAAGCTAGATCTCTATTGGCCAAAGGCAATATTTAAGATATAAGGCCTGAGAAGACCAAATCTCTCATATCTAGGGTTTATAAGAAATTTGATAATTCATAGTTCATATGGAAAATAGGGAATTGTAAGGAAATGGCCAATTGAATTTGTTGATAATTATTGTTGATTATAGATATAATTATGCAATATTTTAATTGATTTAATAATTAATATAGTTAAAATATTTTTATAAATTAGTTTCAATCGACTCAATTTAGCATTAAGATGGCTGGAGTTATTTAGTTGGCATTTTATGTATAAGGCCTGAGAAGACCAAATCTCTCATATCTAAGGTTTATAAGAAATTTGATAATTCATAGTTCATATGGAAAATAGGGAATTGTAAGGAAATGGCCAATTGAATTTGTTGATAATTATTGTTGATTATAGATATAATTATGCAATATTTTAATTGATTTAATAATTAATATAGTTAAAATATTTTTATAAATTAGTTTCAATCGACTCAATTTAGCATTAAGATGGCTGGAGTTATTTAGTTGGCATTTTATGTATGACCTGTTAATGGTCTCGTAACGAATAGGATGGTTTGGTTTGATGCTCAATAGCCCACAGTTTTGGTTTGACTTGAGGCTTGATCAAATCTGGACCAAAATAAGGCTATTTTGTTTAGCTAAACTAAAACCATATTGTTTTAGTGGACAAGTTGAAATTGATTTCTGTTAGATTAGCGACCTAGGCTTGAACTTAAGCTAAAACTTGATCAACCTGAGTTTAGTCTATGACCAAAAATACATTTCAAGCTTCAATATCTACACCATATTACGGGGTGAATCTCAACATTTCAAAGAGTTCAATTAGAACTGTAATGTTTCTAATGATGGAATCCAACCGTGATCAACTCACGGACACAGCAAAAAGCAAAATTTTTTATAAATTTCGAACAGATCTTAATAATTGAATAAACTTGAATAAAATGAAAAGGAATTAGAAATTATTCCTTGTTCGTCTTCTTGTTGAAAAACCTTTGAAACCTTTTCAATTGATCAATCACGAGCTATTCAATTGTCCAATTTTTTTGATGATATCTATAAAGTAATTTTCAAGACTGATTTGAGAGGAAGACGACAAAGTACTAGCTTTTAAATATTCTTCCTTTATTTAAATAGAAAAATCATTTGGGCCTTTAATTAAAATTAAATTTCTTTAATTATAATTAAAATAAAATTCTAATTCTAATTCTAATTAATTTAATTTTAATAAAATCAAATATCTTATATTTGATCCCCAAAATTTTCAAAATTTATAATTAAGTCTAACTTAATTAAATTGATTTTTTCCACAAATTACGCTTTAATGTGTGTTCCATTAGGTTCCTAATAAATTAACAATGATTATAAATAACAATTCTAATTCACAAATAGAATTAAATAAATTAAATCTTCTTTTAATTTATTTTAATTCTTTAATTAAACAATTTATAATCATAAATCATAATTGACATCTAACGACATGTTAATATCAAGAATGTCAAAGTGATTGACTTAACATGTTCATACATGATTATGGTGTATAATTTAATCCTTCCATCATCTAATGTTTCAATTCGACAGAGTATGAATATAGTGTCTACTTTTTTCATCCAATTATATTCATTCTTGTTAATTAGTAGAATTGAAATCTGAAAATAGTTTTTCAAATGTTAATTCACTTTTAGTAAAAATAAATAAATCATTACTAATAAAGAGAAAATATTACCATGAGCCAAAATATGAAAGATGACTTTGACACCAAAGTGAACATCCTGAAGAGCACGCTGACAAAATACGACAACCAATGAATCTATATATACTTTTGAATAAAATGAAAAGGAATTAGAAATTATTCCTTGTTTGTCTTTATAAGAAAATAAACTGAGGAAGAAGTACTAGAGATGGTGGTATGAATAATTCGTATTGCTCTGTGTATATTAGCATACTGTACATACAGATTTATACAAACGAAAGAAACTAAATCAACTCCATGTTTCAGGGCTATTTTCTAGTGATCCACGTATTGTGGGATCCTATCTTTATCACACCATTATGTACATTAATGCATTCCTTAATACTCCCCCCAGTTGGCGAGTGCAAATTTTGTACTCCCAACTTGTGTCGCAATGTCAAAAATTGATCCTTCCCCAACGCTTTAGTAAAGATGTCGGCTAGTTGATAACGCGTTAGCACATACAAAGGACGAATCACCCACGCTTGTAATTTTTCTCGTACGATGTGGCAGTCGATCTCAATATGCTTCGTACGTTCGTGAAATACAGGATTTGCTGCAATAGATAGTGCTGCCTGATTGTCACAAAATAACGGTGTAGGAGTATCGCATGGAACCTTCAAATCTTGCAAGATATAGCGTAACCAAACTAGTTCCAGACATGTATTAGCCATGGCGCGATATTCTGCCTCTGCTGAAGACCTCGAAACATTAGCTTGCTTCTTCGATTTCGATGAAATAATTGATGATCCAAGGAAAATACAGTACCCAGAAACTGATCTTCTAGTACTCTGACATCCGACCCAATCTGAGTCACATTATGCCTTCAATGTAAGGTTATTTTTAGATGGTAATAGAAGCCCTTGTCCTGGCGTGCCCTTGATGTATTTCAGAATTCGAATTGTTGCGTCCCAGTGCGGTCGGCGAGGAGCTTGCATGAACTGGCTCAACATCCTCACCGAAAAGACTATGTCAGGCCTTGTAACTGTGAGATATAGTAATCTGCCTATGAGCCGCCTGTATTTGGACGGATCTTTTAATAGCTCTCCATTATCTTGAGATAATTTGAGATTTTGCTCCATTGGAAATTTGTCTGGACGAGCACCTATCAATCCTGTATCCTGCAAAATATCAAGGGCATATTTTCTTTGTGACATATAAATCCCGTTTTTAGAACGAGAAAACTCAATCCCCAGAAAACATCGTAAATTGCCAAGATCCTTGATGCGGAACCGTTGGAGCAAGAACCTTTTGAGATTACTTATCTCATGCAGACTGTTCCCAGTCAAAAGGATGTCATCTACATAGATTAAAATGGCAGTGAAGGAAGACCCTTTATGCTTAGTGAATAGAGAATAGTCCGCCTTGGACTGTTGATAACCGGCGGCTCAAAGTGCGTTAGAAAATGTTGAAAACCATGTCCGAGAGGCCTGTTTGAGACCGTACAGTGATTTATTGAGTCGACATAGAACGTTCTCCCCCTGTCGACGATGTCCAAGCGGTAACTCCATATAAATAATCTCGTGCAAGTTGCCGTGTAAAAAGGCATTGTGCATGTCTAATTGATGAACAAACCAGTTATGGGCCGCTACCACAGTGAGAAGACACCGAAGGGTTGTAAGCTTTGTTGTGGGCGAAAATGTTTCGCAGTAGTCGACTCCTGCAATTTGAGTATACCCTTTGGCAACGAGACGTGCTTTATACCGTTCAATACTGCCATCGAACTGATATTTTATTTTGTACACTCATTTGCACCCTATGGGTTTGTGACCTGCTAGAAGGGGTGTGAGGCTCCACGTTCGGTTTAGCTGCAAGGCTGTTAATTCATCATCCATAGCCTGCTTCCAATTGGGATCAAGGATAGCTTGAGCATATGTGGTAGGCCCTTTGGTACCTGTAATATTAACTAGAAATGCACCATGGGTGGAATTAAAGCGGGAAAACGAAAGGAAATGATGAAGAGGGTATTGGGTTGACAGTGACTGGCGTGAGGTAGAGTTGGATAGATTGGTGAGGGGTCCCATCACATAGTCTTGATGCCATGTTGGAGGATGTTTAGTGCGATCGGAGCGACGGATCGTTTGTGGAGGTGTGGTTGAAGGCTGAGGAGAGGCTGGATCATGATTCATAGGAGTAGATAGATTTTCTGAAGTTTCAGGGGATGGAGAGAAGGAGTCCAAATCGGATGGAGTTGTACTTTCGTGCATGTCAGACGGAGCAGGAGTGGTGGAGTGCAGTTTATTTGGAGTAGAAGGAGGCATGTCAGAAGTCAAATTAGGTAGGACCACAGGTATAACGGTCGAAGGTTTTTCTGGAGAATGCGTAAGGAAAGGGAAGACTTGTTCATTGAAAGTTACATCTCTACTAACAAGAATTTTTCCTGTTTCTATATCAAGTAGCTTGTAGCCCTTTTGATTGGTAGGATACCAGATAAAGACACATTGTCGAGCTTGGGGATTGAATTTCTGCTTAGGTGAAGCAATGGTGGCATAGCATAGACACCCAAATACTCTTAAATGAGAGAGATTCGGAGCTTTGTTGTAGAGGAGTTCAAATGGGGATTTATTTTTTAGAAGAGGAGAAGGTAGACGGTTAATGATGTATATGGCAGTTAAGACACATTCCCCCCAAAACTCTATCAGTAAGTATGATTGATAAAGTAATGCCCGAGCTGTATTAAGGATGTATCTGTGCTTGCGTTCTACAACCCCGTTTTGTTGCAGAGTGTAGACACAAGTTTGTTGACATTCGATGCCTTTTTGTTTGAAAAAATCTTTCATGGATAAAAATTCGGAGCCATTATCGAAGCGCATTGTTTTTACTGTGACTTGGAATTGATTGTGTGCAAATGTGATGAAAGACTCTAATAGATGTTGAGTCTCGGATTTTTTATGCATGAGAAAAACCCATGTACACCTAGTAAAGTCATCTACTATGGTGAGAAAAAAACGTGCACCTGAATGTGTTGAAATTTTATGTGGTCTCTAAATGTCACAATGCAGTAAATGAAAAGGAAATTGTGATTTTATTGTGCTTAAGGGAAAAGGAAGACGAGTTTGTTTCGCCTTTGGACAAACACTACAGTTATTGTGATCAGGAATGGAATTTCTATTTAAATGCAAGATATGTGAGGTGAGCTTGAGACGCGCCTGAGATGGATGTCCGAGGCGTAGATGCCATAAATTGGTACTGGAAGAGACTTGGTAGGATTTCGTTGTATGCTTTAGTGGAGTGATGTAGTATAGACCTCCGCGTTGTTCACCCGAGCCAATCATCCTCCTCGTAGCCAAGTCCTGTAAAATACAATCAATTGGAGAAAAATGACACGACAATTTAACGCTTTGGTTAATTTGCTGACTGACATAAGATTTAGGTTAAAAGATGGAACATAAAGCACATTTTCTAATGTGATATCACGATTGAAATTAATTGTGCCCGTGGACCTGATAGGTGCGGTTGAACCAGTGGGTAAATTGACTGACGAAATTGACGGTGATGATGTGTGTGAAAAGAGGTGTGAATCTGAAGAAATATGGTCAGTGGCTCCACTATCCAGGATCCAAGACTTTGTAAAAACAAAATTAATAGAAGATTTATGACTTAACAGACCTGCAACGTTTGCGAACGCTTCAGCTTTACCAGAATTGTTATTCATCATTGAAATGGCTTTTGCTAGCTGCTGAATTTGTTCAGTAGAAAATCCTGGCACCGGATATGCATTAAGATCATTGTTATCATGAGTCTCAGAAGAATCTGCCATGTTAACAGACGGATGCGGAGGCCGCACTCCATTTTTGGAATTTCGCTGTTGCTGTGTGTTACGCCCACTGGGACTCCATGTCCCATTTTTAATACGGCACCTATCCTCAGTGTGGCCTCGTTTATCATAGTATGTGCAATGGAATTTTAAAGTCCGACATTCGTCTATAGTATGGCCAGGTTTATTACAGTGGTCACAATGTTTACCTTTGGATGATTTCCAATTTGCCGACCGGTTTTGCACTGCTGCAGCGATGGAAAGTTTTCGCTGCCAACATTCGAAATCATCTACTGCTGGGTTTCTTCTGAAATAACTAAAGAGTAGGCCTGGCGAACATTAGGTAATGGATTCATGACAAGTATATTAGATCTAATTACCTTGTAAGAATCGTTGAGCCCCATGAGGAATTGCATCAATTTATCCTCATCCCTTTCATCTTGATGTTCTTTTGCAGTAATGGGTCAGCGATACAACTCAAGTTCATCCCAAAGGGCCTTGATCTTGATGTAATATGAAGCTATGGACAATGTACCTTGTGACATGGTTGCTATTGCCTTTTGAATCTGAAATATTGCAGGTGCATTTTTTTGCCCAAATTGATCATGTAAATCTTGCCATACCTGACGAGCAGTCTTCGCGTGGATTACTCCTGTTGCGATGTCTGGCTCGATCGAATGACTAAGCCATGAAAGGATCATTGAATTACATTGGTTCCATAACTCATAGTTCATCAGATCATTAACTTCTGAGGGCGCCGCCAGGCTGCCGTCGACAAATCCAAGTTTCTTTTTGGTTGTAAGAGCATGCATCATCGCCGTTTTCTATGATTGATAGTTCATGCCATTCAATTTGGTTGAGACGGGCATGTGCCCGGGCTGGTCTGAATGATGAACATAATAGGGGTGCGATGGATCTGTTGCAGCAATTGCTTTGGGAACAGTTTTGGTAGATGATTCTGCCTCAGTTGACATGATATTATGCCACTGATTTTATCTTACGGAAGGCTTTCAGAGCACCAGGGAACCAGGGAACTATTGCTCTGATACCATATAAGAAAATAAACTGAGAAAGAAGTACTGGAGATGGAGGTATGAATAATTCGTATTGCTCTGTGTATATTAGCATACTGTACATACAGATTTATACAAACGAAAGAAACTAAATCAACTCCATATTTCAGGGCTATTTTCTAGTGATCCACGTATTGTGGGATCCTATCCTTATCACACCATTATGTACTTTAATGCATTCCTTAATAGTCTTCCTGTTGAAAAACCTTTGAAACCTTTTTAATTGATTAATCACAAGCTGTTCAATTGTTCAATCTCTCTTATGGTATTTATGGAGTAAATTTCAAGACTGATTTGAGAGGAAGAAGACTAAGTGCTAGCTTCTAAATATTCTTCCTTTATTTAAATAAAAAAATCATTAGGATCTTTAATTAAAATTAAATTTCTTTAATTATAATTAAAATAAAATTCTAATTCTAATTCTAATTAATTTAATTTTAATAAAATCAAATATCTTATATTTGATCCCCAAAATTTCTCAAACTTTATAACTAAGTTCAACTTAATTAAATTGTTTTTCCACAAATTTCTTTTTACTTGTGTGATCCATTATATTCTTAATAAATTAACAATGATTATAAATAACAATTCTAATTCACAATTAGAATTAAATAAATTAAAATTCTTTTAATTTATCTTTAATTCTTCAATTAAATAATTCATAATAATTGATATCTAGCAGTATGTTAATATTATGAATGTCAAAATGATTGATTTAACATGTTCATATATGATTATGATGTATAATTTAATCCTTTTATCATCTAATATTTTAATTAGATAGAATATGGATATAGTGTCTATTCTTTTATCCAATTATAGTCATTCTTACTAATTAATTTATTTTCAAATTTTAGTCAAAAAAAATATATAAATTATTACTAATCAAGTAACAATGTTACCATGAGCCAAAATAGGAAAGATGAGTTTGACACCAAAGTGAACATCCTGAAGAGCACGCTGACAAAATACGACAACCAATGAATGTATACATAATTTGAAATTAAAGACCTGCGATGATTCCATAGCTGTCACATTCAAGAACAGCTTGCACGAGATCGATACTCGAACCCTGGGGCTACAGCAAAACAAGGTCGGCATCAGATTATTAATGACAAGATCAACTAACATTTCCCTCAACACTATTTGTAATCAATTCACACCCATTTTTAAGCATCTGAAAGTGTCTTCCGAATCAGCCAAGAAGTGAGGCAAATGGCCGACCAATTGAATGGTAAACGTACGGGGCTTTAGACATGCACATGTGCCGTGTTTGCCCATTCTGACTAAACAATTAGTTGATCAGCTAACAGTAAAGAGTAATATTCCTTAATCTGATCAGTAATTAACCAAGTTGGAGAATAATCTCAAAAGAGTGCTTGTGCTTGAAGCGTGCATAATGATCAATCAAAGGAAGGACTGAAGACGACATGCCATCAACATCAAATCTAAAATAAGATCTAGTACAGCACAGAGCTGATGATGCCCAAACGAAGAACAAGACTACGTGTCCTCAGGTGATTGAGATTAGTTATAAGCGAGCCCCCCACCTTTTTGTCCACGTGAGATCTCCTTTATATTTATCAGGGTATTCCACATCGGGCGAGCTATTTAATTTAATAGAATAGAGTAGAACTGATATAATGTCCCTCTTTTATTTATATTTTATAATAATAATAATAATGGGTGGAGTATCTGTAGTCAGTACCAGTATTTGGCCCTCCGTAAACACCAAAGGGAGCTTCTATCTCATCCAGTCTTTGCCCAGTTCCAAGTTGACCACTCCCTCCTTTTTACTTTTCTGCTTTTTTTTATTAATGATAGATAAAGTACATTGATTTTCTCGGTTACGCAAAGCTCTCCTAATCCTCGTCACTTTTTAACAGAGATGTCAAAAACGACCTGATTTGTTCAATTGGGATATGAGTTAATCATATTTATAGACAGATCACATTGGCTGAGCTAGGGGCAACTCAGGTTCCCTCGGCCCATTGATATTTTTACTTTTTAATACTAGTAAAAAAAAATTTATTAAAATATTTACCATATCTTTCTAAAAATTTTTGCAACATCATTGGAATGAAATAAATTTTCATTCATTGTTTACATGCTCCGGATCTTCTCCGCTCCCTTAATTTTTAAGGGAAAAGATTACACAAATTGAAAGGCAAGTGCCTGCCCCCCGGGCTCACTCTTACCAGGGGAACTTTCAATACATTTTAAGTTAACGTTAATTAATAAATAGCTTTCTGTATTATCGAAAAAGTTAGCATTAATTTTAATATTGAAAATAAATAACTTTTTTATTAGCTATACAACTCTAAATTTTATATTTATAAATATCTTTGAAGCATTTGAGTGTATTTCTTACAATTTAATTCTTTTATTTTCACAAATATATGACTCTAAGATATTTTAACTTAAAATTAGTGGTAAAAATTTCAATATTATATCTTCTAAGTTCTCAGCGATGATTTAAAGATATAATTTTAATTTTAATTATTTTAACTTGATTAAATATTTGAATATATTATAATTAATTTATAATTTGTTATTATGATCGACGTTATATTAGCATCTTAAATAAAAATATAATATTAAATGATATTGTGATTATTTGTCTCTTTTTATTTTAAAATACTCATTATTTATAAAATATAATTAAATATTAATAAATAATTAAATTTTGTAATTATAATTTCATTATACTTTATTAAATGTAATAATTATTAGATTTTGTGTTCTTATGGAGGTTCACATAAATTTAATTATTATATAAATAAATCAAATAATTTAAATTATTCAATTCAAAAACTACATGAATTTTTTATTTATTATAAAATTTGTATAATTTTATTAAATAAGTAAATAATAAATTATTAAATAATTAGATGTGTTTGATTATTTTTATAAATATGCATTAAATTACTACAATTATCACCATATTAATTTCTATAAAAGAATATTTTTTATTTAAAATCACTACTATTAATTAAATTTAAAACTTACTAAGAATATTTGACTTAATAATTTAGAACTTTATCTAATTATTTGACAAAATAAAATTTACAAAATATTATTAGCTAATGATCTTTTAATATTTAATATTTGGTTGAATAGGTAAAGGCTTATAGATTATATTTAAGTATATAAATATTAAAGAGGCGCTTGGTTGATGGGTTTTAGAAAGACGTTAATGGGTAAAAGAATAAAATGAGTGGTTAGTTGTTAATTACAATTATAGGAATAATAGTTTGATATCCTACTTTAGGGAGTCCTCTATATCCTCCATTTAGTAGAGGAATAAAATTCATTCCTTAATAGAAATTTATTTTAAAAATATTTTAATACTAATTAATTAAATACAATTAATTAATTAAATTATAATTAATTAAAATAATAATAATAATTAATTAAGTATATTATAATTAATTACAATACAATTAATTAAAATATAATTCATTCATTAATTAAAATATAATAATTAATTTATTAATAAATTAAAATATAATTAATTAATTGCAATAATTAATTAAAATATAATTCATTCATTAATTACAATACTACAGTTAATTAATTAATCAAAATATTATTATTTATTAAAATATAATTAATTAAAATATATTATTCATTAATTAAAATATTATAATTAATTAT
Source organism: Erythroxylum novogranatense (assembly GCA_029891385.1). Taxonomy (NCBI): domain Eukaryota; kingdom Viridiplantae; phylum Streptophyta; class Magnoliopsida; order Malpighiales; family Erythroxylaceae; genus Erythroxylum; species Erythroxylum novogranatense. The sequence goes on from CM057228.1 coordinate 39,968,629, forward strand.
TTAATTAAAATATAATTATATTATCAATTAAAATATTATTATTAATTCCAATATAACTAATTAAAATATTATAATTAATTAATTAAAATATTATTATTAATATTATAATATAACCTATTCATTAATTAAAATACTCTAATTAATAAATTACATTATTTTTACAAACTAACCACGATAAATAGTAATGACAATTATTCTTTCCTCTATAACTAACCATTATAATTTAAACAATCATCATAATTATAACAATAATATCCAATAATAATTATTCCTTTCTTTCTAACTAACCATTATAATTTAACCAACCATCATAATTATAATAATAATATTTATTTTATTTTTCGCTATATTTATTCTTATTCGTTTTATCATTTTCTTATACAAACCAACTACTCCTAAATTTTCATAATAAAATATCCTTCTAATATTTACAAACTTGCATATTATTAATTTTTTGAAAAAAAAATTTACATTCACCCAAGCATATAAAACGTGAGTAACGGTAAACTTGGAACGAGAGACCGCAAATGTCGTCTTTCTCACAATCAGATTCATCAATAATGCAGTCCTTTTTGCAGATTTCAAGAAACGAACCATCCAGCTGCTCAATTTTTCCTTTCGTAGCTCGACATTCTACAAAATTACAATTACCAAGAGAAATCAAGCTCACTCCTAGTCCTATACGCTTATATATTTTTATACGATTAATTAATTATCTTCCCCAATCTAATTAATTAGCTTTTTCCATTCTTTAGCTGCCCTAGTTGCGCGTTCCTTCTCAAATCTACCACCACAACGCTCACGTTATCTGTAGTGTGCCTCGCCAAAGCCAACTTAGTCAACAGAACTGATGCGTCAGAGCAGGCCTTGTCCGAGCTATCTACAGCTCCACTGCTCAAGTTGGCGTCGCTGTCAGGAGACTTCGGCGTCGGAGGAGGCTTCTGCGCGCGGAGGCACATCCGTACGACTCCACAAGCTGTGTTGTTTGATACCACGTCCCAGAGTCCATCGCTTGCCAATATAAGGCACTCGTCGTCCTCCGTCCTGTCCGTGACCGTTACCTCCGGCTCCGATATCACATAAGGCTTCAGATAATTATCACCTAATAAAAACATACCGTTACTTGAGTAAACAACTATTATTATGTATATGCTTTGGCCCAGAATTAAAAAGGAGTGAATAGCTCAGAACATAGTTCATACCGATTGCTCGAGACATAGCCAAAAAACCCGAAACTCTCGCTCCATCCCAGTAGATGACTCTACCGCCGGCGTTTTCAATTCTAACTAACTCATCCGGCCTATCAGGCTATATATTCAAAAAAACAAGTACAAGTTTATTAAATCAGTTCCTTTTCTTTCAATTTAAACGAACTTCTAATCTTTTACTAGCAACCAGAGGGCTTTCAGGACTTGAGGGTAAAATCTGACCTTATGGTCGGAGGAAAGCGGAATTGCAACACCGTTTCGGCAAAGGACGGCACGAGAATCACCACAGTTAGAGACAACAATTTTATTCGGCGTAACAACGGCGACAACAGCAGTAGATCCAACGGCGTCGCACTGAGGAGTTTGCATCTCACATCTACAAATCGGGCTTTTATCTCTATAGCTCCACTCGCCAGCCTCCTTGTCCATTCTTTCGAAGCTCTTTTCCATAGTTCTCTTCCAATCCACAGACTTCTCGTCCTCAAAGTTTTCGATTTCTTCTTTTACTATCTCATGTAGCCGATCTTTGCACTTGAAAGCCACCTATAAAAACCAACCAAACGCAAAATCCGGGGTTGTTATTAAAGCTATAGCTACAAAACGTCTTTTTTCTTTAAATCATCATCGAATACTTACATGAGAGCAACCGTGCCCATCAAACACTCCGAAGAAGGAAGCGCTTTCGCGTCTAAACGATGCGTGTGTAGACACCGCGTCTTCCATGTCACGTCTCCGACCACAAACTGAGGTCATACCGAACTTGGGAGGCTCCAATTTCACATAGTCTTGAGTAACACACTTGCCATCTGATTCGCTATCCCCCAAACCTTGATTTCTATCGGACTGTCCAATTTTACAATCTTCAACATTATCATCTTCGCTTGCCTTACGGCTCCGTACAGCGTTATGACAATCAGGCGAAGAGACCGAAGACGGAATCGAGAACACATCAAGCTTTTGCCGTTTTCGTCCGTTTTCTGACGGAGCTGGCACAGCCATGTCAGAGACAGAAGCAAACGGCCTTAGCTCCAGTCTTCTCCGCCGCGAAGCACGTGAACTTGGCTCAACCGAAGCTCCTTCGGTTTCACCAACCACTCCACAACAAATACCCGCCATTAATTAGTTCTATGGACCTCGAAAAATCTCAGAACGTACTCGACTTTTATATATAAAAAAACACAGCTATTTATAATACAACAGAACCAAAAAACACAGAGTTCCGAAACAAAGTAAGGAAGTGTTGCAAAGAAACGATACGTGAGAGCTGTGGAAGGAAGAACGAGAACCCATTAAAAATGGGGGTGGGTTCGTAAAGAAGAGGCAAAAAGAAAAGGGGCAAAAAATTTCACCTGGGGGCCACAAAGGCGGGGCTGCCCGTCACCTTCACGGGCAAAGATCCGACATGTCCAGTTGGTGTGACGTCGAACTACTGAATACAAGATACTATCTCAACCGTCCATCTCTCTCTCTCTTCGTCAATGAGCACCAGGTGTCGTTTCATTTTTTCTCCTCGCAAACGTGGTCGAATCAGAGGTTAACGCGAGCTGTTGCAATCCTTGACACGCATGTGGTCCCGCGAGACGGCTCCTCTATCTCTCTCTCGTCTGCTTATTTTTAACCTTCTTCTCTTTTTTTTTTAAATTCTGAATGGATGCGTTCTTGTCTTCTTGACTCTTTTTTTCTATTGCAGTATTGCGGAGGATATGACCACGTGGCCGAGATCTTTCATACGAGATTCTTCCTACGACACGCTATACAGCGACTACACGCACCGCCACTGCATACCAATTTTTCACATCACATGACCAATGAAATTTTACTAACAAATAACAATGCTAAAATTTTCTTTTTTAAAATAAAAACAACAATACTAAAATTTTGTCATTTTTAATTTCATTTATATTTTATTTTAATTTATTTCAATCTATTTCTCAAACATACCTATGAACTCACAAGAAAACCTTCAAACATTGTTTTTGATAATTGACCTTCAACCTTATAAGCTTTAAAAACCATAAGTTTAATTTATATCATATAAATGTTTTTATTATTTATGATTTCTTCTCCATAAGTTTTCTAGCTCTTTTATGTTGTTTATTTGTATTTCTCACAAATAATAGAAAATTACAGCAATTTTCTATTATTTTGAGTTTTCACTATTTTGCAAAAGAGGTTTACAAGATTAATTTGTAGTTATTTTATGTTGTTATAAAACATCTATTCTTTAAAATAATTGTCGTATATATTAAAAATAGTATAAGACAAATTAGTTTATATAAACTTCAGTAAAATGAGTCACGAGAAACTCTACCTACTTCTAATCTACAGTAAAGATGGAAAATATTGAACTATTAATTGAATTAACGATTTGTTCGATCAAAAGAGCAATAAATAATATAAAATGGAGAGTATATCATCTATATTCTTCATAAAGCAGAAAGAAAATTTAGGAATTCACGGATGTCTATAAAATTAGAAATGAGTCAGCTTTTTCTTCCTTACAGGTAGCCCAATGATAAAGAAGTGAGAGGATTGTGTGCGGTCGAGAATTAGAGCTCTAGGAGAAATAAGCTTTATTTAAGGTGATTTAATCCTTTTGATAATGAAAGCTCATTTATTAAAATTGATATTTTTAACATTATTTAAGATCAAACTTGGATTTACCTATGAATCTAAATAAATCGCTCGTAAGTCTTGAGTAATCAAACCAAACCGAATCTTGAGTTAAAAAAAAAAAAGAAATGGGTCAGTTTTAAGGTTACTAAAACACAAATTTAAGCCTGTTTAGTTTAGCAGTCCTCCCGATTCCTTTTTCTGTTTTTTGACGGAACGTGTAGACAGCGCGCGTGGGATGCTGAGATGAGTGAGAAATCTGGTGTAATCCACTTTATTCTGGTCGTTCCAATTGTTTAATGAAAGCGTCTGGGTAACAAGGGAGTTCAAGACACGTAGGGGGACCACGTTTCGATACCGTTCTGGTCACAGTAGAATATCTGAGGTTCGGTACTTGTAGTAACGGACGCGTGGCCATTCAATGTAATCAAGACACATCGCCGGCAACTGACGTGGAACCTTAGTTACAAACCCACAATTCCCACATACATTACCTCCTACCCTTCCCTGTTCGTCGCTCTTGGACTTGGACACGTTTCAAGACATCGCCAATTCACCATTCTTTTCCTCAGAAGATGCATTTAAATTTGCCGTCCAAATTTCGTGATCTAGATTGGTACCTGAAGATTTGTTTGCCAAGAAACGCAATTGAAATAGACATCCACTTTGACATGTACAAATCCAACGGCTCATCTTATTATTTCATTTTACATTATTTTGACCATCACGCCAGATGTCATACTTAGAGGAAGCAGAAGCCAGACGGGCAAGTAGGAAAATTATTAGATGACTTCCAAGTTCCAAGTAGTTTAAAAAGAGGGCCCGCTTTCCTCGTATTTTTCTCGTTGTTTAGACCAGTGCGTTGAATGTAATATTCTGGTATGAGAATCGTTGTTTAGGAAACGTGCTTTAACAATCATCATTTCTTTAAACAAATTCGCCTTTTCTTAATGATTTTATATATTTTAAAAATTAGATTAGTAAAATAAAAATTTTAAATTATAATAAATTGAAAATTTTAAAATATAATTAATGAAAGAGATTATTTTATTTATTAAAATTTAAAATTTAATTAAAACTCTTAAATAATAATTAACTCCGTTATTTTGATTTATAAAATTTATTAAAGTAAACTAATAAATTAAATCATTCAGAGTTTTTGCAATTAAGCTACTTTAATTTTTCAATTATTAAATTTTTGTACTTTAATATGTCTTTCTTTTGCCGTGGTTATATGTCTATATTACATTGTTATACTTTCAACCGAAAATAAATTTGTCAAGTTCTGTCAATAAAATAATGATAGAGTAATTCAGAGAGACTGAAGAAATCAGAATCTTTATCATAATTGCATAAAAGACGGTATTCATTTACTTCCGTTAATTCTATTTGTTGTTAAGAATAATTTTTTACACATTTCTCTACTTTTATTATGCTTTTTCATTCAAACTATAACATTTGTATTATAACTTCTATTCTATAGACACTACTTTCACAATAGATGCTTACCTTTTTTTTTTTTGAGATTGCACCTCAAACAAAAATAAAAACACATATCAAAATGTAAAGTTTTTATTTTTTATCATGCAAAATCACATCTAGGTTTCTAAAGTATTTGTGTGTGAGCTTATAGTTATTAATTCTTTGCAGATATCTAAAAACTTCATCAATTGTCAAAAATATCTCCCCAACACTCCTATCATATATATAACATTAGTTTTCATGCAAATATGTACATGTATAGTGTTGGGCACTGGTTTTCGGAACCCAACCTCTTGCGAATATCAGAAGATTTGAGCGTATCTTTACTACATCATACCCTTTAATATATTACATACGAATAATTTTCCTCATTTACATTTCAATACCCTCAAAACAAAAGGGTTTTACAAAGCTATAATGATCTTTCAAGACACCTTACAACATAATCCGAAACGCAAAAATACAAAATAAGCAAATTTGGAGTGAGGTCTTGACTCTCTTTCACTCCATCTCTTGCTTACTTGACTTCTTAACTATCACCTGAAAAAGGGGCCAGAAAAGGGGTGAGCTTGACAGCTCGTGAGTAACAGCTTATAATAAAAAGATAAACAAAAAATTTTGAAATCATTTTACTTATCGTAATAAATTTTTAGTGAGTTTATAAAGTACATGCTTTCTAAGCTTTTAGCCAAAAATCCATAAGTTGCAAAACATGAATGCATCAAACTTGTTACGAGCACATAAGCATATCAAAATGGTTTGGGTGGATCCAAAACAAAATGTATTACATAATTCTCATAAGGGTCTTATGTAGCCGTGAATTTATGGGAGTCTATAAAGGAGCTCCAAGTCACTAGCGGACAGGCGATAGAAGCCTTTAACTTGGTCAACGTGCACGTGACTTAACTTAGGGGACCACCACAAACCCACATAACACATATATCATGACTTGTAAACTTGTGTTGTCCAAAATGACACTTCTTGAAAACTTGAGTTTCATGAGCATACAATATTTCATATGCGCTTTCAAAACTTGATTTCATAAACTTATTATTCTTTTCAGAAATCACTTGAAAAATCTTTTTGTAAACCATTACACAGTTTATGTAGCAAACATATAGAAGATTTCACAAATCATGCAAAAGCAAAAGATGTAACACTTATGATGCAATTAAAATCAGTAAACTTTTTTGCTTTAAAGAAAAACAGTAGAGGCTTATTTACTATATTATAAACATGTACCCACCTGATTTTCTTGCTTATAGGCTTGCTCAGAATGTCTCTTCTCTTTACCATCAACTTGAGGTCTTTAAGACTCTTTCCTGTTGTTTTTTTTAATGTGTGCTCTGTGAGCTGATCTAACTAAAATAGGTCTCTTCGATCCCTTTGATTCTTCACCAAATGAAGAGATCCTTAGCTCAAATGGAAGCTATTCTCTTCCTGTACCTTTTTCTCTGCTTGAGCAACCTCAAAATTTCTCTTATAGGCTAAGGAAATTGAAACTCTAGCTTGTTTTCTCTTCTTTCTCTCATTCTCTTCTTCTCTTTATATTTCTCTCTCTTTTTCATGACATTCTCTCTTTCTCTTTCTTTCCCCTTTCATTATTATCTTCTGCTTCCCCTCTATTCATGTTTTTCTTCTTCATTTATAAGCAAGACAACACTTCTTCTTCCAATTATGCCCTTAATGATTGAGAATAGTCTCATTTGCCCTTCCATTTATACCTTATGTCTTTTACGCGTAAGTGTCTTGCCAAAAGTACCCTTGAATATTCTGACATAACAATTTATTCTAGAAGAATCTTCTCTATTGTCTTACGTTTCCAATGACACCAAAATCATTCAATTCGGGTCAGTGATTTGAAAGATACACTTTAAACATTTTTGGACTGCTCCTGTTCAAATCAGCATACTATGCACAACTCCTATCGAAAATTTAAATCTCTTAGAGACTGAATTTGACTTCAATTTCTTCATACCATTTATAGCTCCGTATCTCTAGTTTATCTTGAAATAAGAATCATCTTATTCAGAGATTTAATGATCCAAAAATCATCAAAATACTAAAGCATGTTCAGTAAAAACATCCAATTCCTACTCTTCCAATTGATACCCTTACTTGATTTAATACATCTTTTTCACATCAATACCAAAATCTATAACCTTTCATGGAGATGTAAAAAGAAAAGTGTTAGGAATCTAAGGGTTCAAGAATCACTTCATTTGGAGGTTGGACAAACAAATTATGGCCGAATGAAGCAAACAAGATTTGGTCCTCACTCATATTAAACTTGTCTCGGGAAAAATGACATAACTCTCACTAGAGATATTTGATTAAGATCATCTTAGGATGATTTCAAAGATAACTTTGAAATCTACAACTTTGAAGAAGACCTTGAGGTCAAATTTTTTATCATTTGAAGGGTCAAAATGGATCAGACGATAGGATTAGACGAAGTCAAAGGAAAAAACAAAAGAATGGAAAAAGATAGAAGATAGCAAAACACAGACGAAGCGAAAGACAGCAAAAGCAAAAGATAGATGATAACAAAACACAGAAGAAATGAAAGACAAAAGAAGCGAAAGGAAAAAGATAGCAAAACACAAAAGAAACAAAAGACAAGAAACGAAAGGTAGAAGATAACAAAACACAGAAGAAACAAAAAACAAAGGGAGCAAAACACAGAAGAAGACACGTCAGCAAAACATAGAAGAAGACACGTTAGTAAAACACAGAAGAAGACGCGTAAGCAAAACACAAAAGAAGATGTGTCAGCAAAACACAGAAGAAGCAAAACTCAGAAGGAACAAAACACAGAAGGAACAAAACACAGAAGAAGAGAAACACAGAAGAAACAAAACTCAGAAGAAGCGAAAAAATAGAAGGGAAAAAACACAGAAGGAAGAAAACTCAGAAGAAACAAAACTCAGAAGAAATAAAACAAAAAAGGAACAAAACACAAAAAAAGTTCATGAACAGTAACACAGAAGAAGTTTATGAACAGTAACACAGAAGAAGTTCATGAACAGTAAAACCGAAGAAGTTCATGAACAGTAACACAGAAGAAGATGACGTCATCACAGAAGAAGCAAAAGACAGAAGAAACAACTTCTCTTTTGAACATCTTTCCTTACAAGGACCCTACTTTCAACCTAGAAGTCCAAAAATTTCATACTATATATCGTTGGAAAGATAAAAGAAAGACCTACGACTTTTTAGAAGACACACTTACTCTAATCTAACTTAGATCGATTCAGAATTTTCCTCGAATTCAGAACACAAATTTACATTCATCCAATGCATTGCACCCGATTATCAAATTCACGAAAAATTTTAAGATTCTTAAAGACAAAATTTAAATTTAATGTCTTTATAAGAAATGTAGCCATATGTTTCTAGTTTAATACAAATCAAGAATAATCTCGTTTGGATAACTAGAGAAGAACTTGTGGTTAAAGGACTGAAACGGTCTCCATAAACATTTTCTAGATCAACCATCCTTTTTGTTTCACAATCTTTCCTTAACACAAATCATACTAAGATCATCTTTTCTACTTCATTTACTCCTCATTCTAAACTTCATTTTTGGCTTTCATTTTACTTCTAGCTTCTACCTTAATTCTTCTCACTTCAAAATCTTTTATCCACCAGAAACACTAAAGCAAACTTGGATATATCCACATTTCTCATTCACTACTTTACTCTTGTCTATCATTTCTGATTCAAGAATCTTCATTCATTTGTTTTTTTTTTCCTCATGACTACTTGCCAAAATTTCTCCTTCAAATAGTTCCAACTTCTATGAAACATTTGGGGTCCAACATATAGAGTATATCTTTCATTATTTCTTATTGAAACTCATTCTTATGATATTAATCTAAACTAAAAATTTTCCTTTTAATAATGACTACTATTAATGATTAACATATGCTCATTCTAAATCTTTTCCCAAAATTCCATATGTAAGCTTTTTAAGATAATTATAATTTTCTTTGTGAATATGTCTTTATTGAAAAAGAGCTTCACTTATATCTTTTTATTTCAAATTTTGTTGAGAAAAATTTCTTAGTCTTGCAATCCTAAATCACTAGTTGCAAATAATATACATGTTAGCCAATTCTAACATATATATTCAATAGTAATATACATTAGAATAACATATAAACTAAATACAGAAGAAAAACAACATACCTTCATCCATTGTTGTCATTGCTTGAAGAGTCTACGTTTTGGAATTCTTTTAAGCTCTCAATTTCCAATTTTATATGGAATGTTTCAGAAAAGAAAAGAAGCTTAGGGGACCCCAAAATATGCAAGAAAGCCTATACAAAAGTGCTCCCATCAAGCATAATACCAGTTATCGTAAAACTAGGATATGAATACTTGTTAACTACCGTTACTACCAAGAATATGAAAATTTCTCACTTTCTCCCACTTGGTCCATAAGTTTAACTTGGCATTAAATCCTAATCCAATCAAACTAAAATATATGAATCACGACGATAGGTCCTCTAGTAGATGAGTATTATGTTCCATGTATTATAGTATACTATAATTGTTTCAACCAAATGTGGTAACATTACTTAATGGATAAACCATATGTTTATTCTAGGTCCCAAATAATTAATTTTCTCAAAATTCAACAATGTGCACCATAATATGAGAAAATATTATAAGAGTTTCTTGAAAACAACATTGTCTATATAATGAAAACTATATAATGGAACTCAATTCCATTCTAACAACATGATCCTTGAACTTCATTAGTGGCATGCATTTTGTTAAAAGATCAGCTATCATCAGCATAGTATTGACTTGTTCAATGAATACTTTCTAGTCCTTAACACGTTCCTTTATAGATAAACTTGAAGTCGATGTGTTTACTCTGTGTTGGACCCTACTTTTGGAGCCTAGCATTCGAAAATTTTTCTAAACAATTAACGCATATGCGAAAAAAATCGATAATCAAATCAGCCCAATTTATTTAAAACAATTTCAGTCACAAAGATGCAAACATTATTGAACACATCATAGTTTCAGTAATCACTTGGGCCCATCACAGAACACAAAGCTTGTTTTCAAAATATCTTTACATTTCAAAAACTATCCCTTTGGCTTGTTACAAGATACAAAATACAAAATACATAAGATACAATTGAATGCTTATGCTTAATATGATTCTAAATACCAAAAATTTCTAAACTAACTTAATTACAAAAGTCTCTATTCTTGTTGTTTGCCAAACTTTGCAAGGATCAATGTTGTTATGCTTTTTCTTCACCTACGCAGTGGAAGGAATGGGGTGAGCTACATAGCTCAGTGGCTAACATAATTATAGCCGTTGGCAATTGACCAAAGTCAAGCATATGTACATGTATATCTAGCAATTCAAAACATTTATCAAATTTAACTCAAAACTCATAACACACAATCACTCAAAATGCTTCATACTTGGCAATTTAAAATGCAATGCACAAATCAATGGCTTGAGCGTTTCGTGGAACAAAACAAAGAAATCGAAATTTACTTTGTGAACAAAACGAGTCCACTTTTCGAATCTCGTGTGCCACAAGCGGATAGCTGGAAGAAGACTTTATGTCGATGTGCACATGACTACAAAATGGTTCCTCTCTAGCCCAAATAGAAGCATATAATCATGCTCAAAATCATTTTATGAAATACTCATACTTTCATGTTTTTTCTTCTTTTCGTTTATACAAAATGTTACAACCTTTTTCATGGTATGACATAATCAAAATCATCATGCATTATCAAATTCCCACAAAATTAGTTAAAAATTTATGCATTCAATAGATACATATACATATAGGCAAGAATTTGCCCAATCATACAAAACTATAAATACATTATTCACCTAATTTGCTTGCAAAAATTCAAGTTAAGGTTGTTTTTTCCCTTAATCTTGGGCAGGATTCTCTTGGTTTCCCTAAAACAAACCAAGTTTTATTCAATAGGAATCCAATAGAAAATCCCACAATGCAAAATCACTAAAATTAATTCTAGAATGCTTAAACCCAAGCATTTTCTAAACTCCATGAACAAAAATCCTTCCAAAAATCCAAAACATCCAAAATGATATTACCTTGATTCTTCACCAAATGAAGATATCTTTAGCTCAAAGGGAAGCTCTTCTCTTTCTCTTCCTTTTTCCTTTATTGAACAACTCCAAAATCTTTTTTGAAGGATAAGAATAATTAAACCCTAGCTCAACTCTCTTGTTTTCTCTCAAACCACCAAACTCTCTTTCTCTTTCTTTCTCATTTTTGTTATCCTCTCCTTCTATCCCTCAATTCAAATTTTTCTTCTTCATTTAAAAACAAGACAATACTTCTTCTTGCAATCATTCCCTTAATGATTGCTATAACTTTCCCTACAGAAAGATGTCTTTTAGATGAATCGGGAAAATTGCTATAACTTTCCCTACAGATATAGGATTATGGTGTTCTTTGGATGGTTCAAGAGAGGATTTCAAGATCTACAACTTTCATGAAGACTCAAAGACATATTCTATCTTCTAAAGGGTCAAAAATGGAGCAGACGATAGTACATAGAAGGAGAAGTTTCGGTTAACAACAGAAGAAGCAGAAAGTTAACTATAGACGATATGACGTCATCACAGACGATACACGTCACCACAGATGATACACGTCATCATAGATAATACACGTCATCACAGACGATACACATCAGCACAAACGATACATGTCATCACAAACGCTACATTTTACAGACGAAACATTTTATACTCCTGAATATCTCCACTTATAACGACCATAAATTTCAACTCCAATGTCTAAAATTCTCATACTATATACCATTGAGAAGATAAGGGAAATACCTACAACTTTATAAAAGACATCTTTCTCTAATTCAGCCTATATCAATCTAGAATTTCTCTCAAATTCAAAACACGAATTTTATATTCATCTACCAATGTACTGCACCCAGTTCTCAACTTCATGACAAATTTTGAGATTCTTAAAAACAAAATTTAAATTTGATGTCTTCATAAGAAATGTGGCCATATGTTTCTATTTTAATTCAAATCAAGAATTGTCTTTTTTGGATAACTAAAGAAAAAGTTGTGGCTAAAAGACTGAATCATACTCTGTGAACATTTTCCAGATCAACCACCCATTTTATTTCACAATCTTTCCTTAACACAACTCATACCAAGATCACCTTTTCTACTTCATTTACTCCTCATTCTCAACCCCATTTCAAATCAATATCATCCATATGAAAATATAGTCCATGATTACTCATGAACACTAATAACTGAACATGCACACATATATATAGATCCTTCATCAACTTATTATGCTTATTCAACTTCATTTTTGCTTTCGTTGTACTTCTAAGTTTCACCTTAATTCTTCCTATTTCAAAATCTCTTATCCATCAAATCACCAAAACAAAACGTGAATTTATTCACATTTCTCATTCATTATTTTACTTTTGTCTATCATTTCTAATTTAAAAATTTTCTTTCATTTGTTCTTTACTTAAGACTAATCACCAAAATTTCTCATTTAATGGTTCTAACTTCTAAGAAACGTTCAGGGTCCAACACTCTGACTATTATTCTTATTATTTTTAGCTAAAAAAGAGTAATTGAATTCTTACAATATATTCTCAATGGCCTAAAAATAGAATCCATGAGTCTAAGTCCATATAGGAAACTCTTTAGTCATACACCGTGTGATGTAACATGAAAATAAAAAACAAACTCAATCTTCATGGTGAAAGTAGTAGTCAAAGACTACTTGGCACTACTCCAAGATATAGCTCCATAGGCAAACATGAAGATATAACCTGATTTCGATTTAAGTGAATCAATACACATAACAAATTTGAATTTAAGTAACCTATCACCTCCAGATTGTTAGTTCGTCTGTACATAAGAGAGTAATATTTGATTCTTTGAAAGTATCTCAATGCTTTTTTTTGCAACTCTCCAGTGATTTAATCCTGGGTTACTCTGATATCAACCTAACATTATAATAATAAATGCAATGTCAGGTCTTATACAAACCTAAGCATACATTAGGCTTCCGACTACATAAGCATATGGAATGTTTTTCAGTTGTTCCCTTTTAAAATCATTTTTCGGGCATTGGTGCAAATTGAACCTATTCCCTTTGACAATGGGAGCTACACTAAGTGAATAATCTTTTATCTGAAATCTATCTAAAACTTTTTTAATATAAGTTTCTTGAATTAAACCCAAAATATCACGGAATTTGTCTCGATGAGTCTTGGTGCCAATGAAATAAGACGCATCACTTATATCCTTCATTTCAAAACTCCTAAAGAGAAATTGTTTCACATTATTAAACCCCTATCATTAGTTACAAGTAATATGTCATTCATATATTGTTGGACCCCGTTTCCGAAGCCTAACATTCGGAGTCATAAAACATGAGCAAACCTATTTCTTCAACTTCAGGATAGATTTTGGGAAACCTTAAATTGGAATTTCAATTTGGCTTCTTCAGAACATTTGTTCCCCATTGTCTTAAGTTTCTAATGGCACCAAAATCATTCCATTTGGTTTAAAAATTTAAAAGTTATAGCCCAAACATTTTCAAACTGTTGTTATACTAAAGCAGTACACTATACTCAACTTCCATCCAGAAATTGAAAGTCTTAGAGATAGAATTAAAATTTGGTTCCTTAAATAATTTGTGTCTCTATGTCTCTAGTTTATTTATAGACAAGAATCATCGCAATTGGAGCCCTACAGATTAAGATATTACCAAAATACTGAAGCATGATCAATAAGAATATCCAACTCACACTCTTCCAACCGATCTCCTCACTTTGATTCAATCAATCTTTTTCAAATTAATACCAAAAAATATAAATTTTTGTGAAGAGATAAAGGAATATGTTAGAAATCTAATGCTTCAAAAATCAGGTCATTTGAAGGTTAGACGAAAAAGTTATGGCCAAAATAATAATACATGTTCAGGTTAGGGGGAAGATTACAGAACGCGTGCGTGCATGTGCCCGCGATGTCGCAATAGTGCTTGGTCGCGATCGCGACTTTCACGTGCTCCACACAGTCGCGATCACGTGTTTTTTTCTCCTTCCGATCTGTCTAGATAAAAAAGGCATAACTTTCACTAGGAATATCGGATTAAGTTCATTTAAAGATCATTTCGAAGAGAACTTCTAGACCTACAATTTCTATGAAGACCTCAAAAACAAATTTTGCCTCTATAAGGGTTAAAATTCCCAACGAATGCGGCTGTCCCCAAAATCCATCCTATTCAGCATCATAAGCTTCTAATAATCATATCTCTCAACTCCGATATCCAAATATTTCATACTATATAGCATTGGAAAGCTATAAAGATAATCTACAACTTCCAAGAAGACAAATTTGTCTAATCCTACCTATATCGATCCAGTTTTTCCCCTAAAGACAAAACACAATTCCTACACCTATGGAAGACTTGAAATAAAAAATGTACAACTACAAGATGACTAAGCACATACACATTAGAAACTTCTTCAATTCTTTGTTCATTTCTAAATCAAAATGAAGTTCATACATAGCTTTAATTACAAATCAACATTACATCAAAGTCTTAACAAAAGATACAAAAATACATTGGATGCTCAATGTTCAATGTGCTTATAAAGCTAGACTTTTAAAAGTCTAGCTACTAACTTAGTACAAATGCTAACTATCTTCGAATTTGTCCAAATGCCTTGCAAGGATCACTAATCTTCTCGATCTGCACCTGAGGAGTGGGAAAAATATTGAGTTGAGCTACATAGCTCAGTGGCTAATATATTTATAGCCATTAGCGATGAGCCACACAATCAAACATATATGCATCTAATCATATAATTATACTCATCTTATCTTGATCCAACAATGTAAGTTCAACATTCATAACTCATAATTCAATACATCATCACATAAAACATATTGCATATGATTTAACATCAAAGCATAATACTCCACTTCATCATAACTTAACATATCAAAATGTAAATGTACAAACAATTGGCTTGAGGGTTCCGTGGAACAAAACAGAGAAACCGAAGTTTAGTCCGTGAACGAAATTAGTCTACTTTTCAGATCTCGTGTGCTACAAGCAGGCGGCTGGGAGAAGATTTTATGTCGACGTGCACGTGACTACGAAACGGTTCCTCTCTCGCCTAAACACAATCAAATCTCATGCTCAATTCAATCAATTACAAGTTCATATTCTCATACTTTTTCTTCTTTCCATTTAATCAAAATGCCATGATACAATTCCAAGGCATAGCACAATCATACTCACAATTCAATTTTTATCACATGTCATACATCATAATGCAATTTCCACATCATAATATTTCAAAGCAAATCATTTTAACACACAACACATAAACAAGGCATTTTACTCATTACACAATAACTATAAATAAATTACCCACCTTATAACTCTTGAAAATCCAAACTCAAATTAGCCTTCCCTTTGCTCTTGGGTAGGATTTACTTAATTTCCTAA
Organism: Erythroxylum novogranatense; assembly: GCA_029891385.1. Taxonomy (NCBI): domain Eukaryota; kingdom Viridiplantae; phylum Streptophyta; class Magnoliopsida; order Malpighiales; family Erythroxylaceae; genus Erythroxylum; species Erythroxylum novogranatense. The sequence continues at coordinate 39,984,464 of CM057228.1, forward strand.
AACAAACCAATTTTTTATTAAATTCCAATTCAATAAAACCCTTAAAACTTCTATAATCACAACAATTGAAATCCACACAAATCAAGCTCAAAACTAACCTACCCATAGTTCATCTGGGTTAGAAAACCTAAAACCTAACTTAGAAACTCAAAAATCAAATGGGTCTCTCAATCATCTTCTTTCAACACAACCCAATCTCTACTTCTTTCTCTACCTAAGCAAGAAAGAAAGATAAACTTACCCTAAATAAGCTTGACTCTTTCTCTTTCCACGTTTTCTTCTTCTTTCCTAACTTCTGTCACAACTCTCTTATCTTCTTTCTTTCTTCCCTACGTTTTTCTCCTCTCTTCTTTTCTTCTTTTCTTCTTTCTTATTCTTCTTATTCCATCCCCTTTTGTTTTGTCTTTCTTCCCACTTTGCCCCTCACTAAACAAGGCTTTCCATAATTGCGCCTCCTTTCTTTTAACATAAGTCTAATAACTACTTAGCCTATTATACACCATATTAATTCTAACTAAATTCTAGCACTTCATTCTAATATCTAATTTCTATTTTCTATTCATACTTGCTAATTTATTGACTCAACTCTAAAAATAATAAAACAATTAAATCAAGAATAACTAATAAAATAAAAAAATCGGGGTCCAACATATATAATACAAAAAATCAAATTTTACTGCCACTAACCTTCAGGTATATACATTGATCCATGATATTTTATTCAAAACCAAATGATGAGATATTATCATGCAATTTCAAATATCATTGGTGGGATGCTTGTTTCAATCCATACATGGATCTTTTAAGTTTGCAAACTAAATGCTCAACTTTATTAGAGGAAAATCTTTCTAATTGTTTCATGTAAACATCTTCCTCTAATTCACCATTTAAGAAAGCCATTTTCACATCCATTTGATGCAATTCCATGTCAAAGTGATAAACCAATGACAAAATTATATGAATTGAATCTTTTCTAGACATAAAAGAAAATGTATCTGTGTAATTGATTCCTTTTTTTTGAATGAATCCTTTAGCAACGAGTATTGCCTTGTATCTCTTAATATTGCCTAATGAGTCTTTTTTTTTCTTAAATACCCATTTGCAACCTATGAGTTTTGTTTCTTTAGGCAACTCAAAAAGATCCCAAACATCATTATTCTTCATAGAATTCATTTCTTCCTTGATGGCATTGTACCATAAATTTGATTCATTGTAACTCATGACTTATGAAAAGGTTTTAAAATCATTCTCAGCTCCTATATTGTAGTTATATTCTTATAGATATACAACATAATCAATAGTAAATAGTTGATTTCCTTTTTCTAGCAGATCTCTTTAATATTGCACCAACATCATCTTGTAGAGTTTGTTGTTCAATTGGTTGCTAAACGTTTTCAAATAATTCTTAAATAACTGGATCTACTAGATTACCAACAACTTGTGGAATTTCTTTATTGTTGTTTATGTTTACATTAGGCTGTTGAATTTGTATAGTTAGTTGTACAATGTCTATGTGACCTTGAGGATTGTTGCAAATGACAATCACCTTACTATTTGAGGTGGACATTTGAGTATCCATATGATCATTTTCAAAGACTATATATTGAAATTGATCCCTCTCACTAATCAAGTCATTCTTAGGAAATTTTGCTTTTCTTGATTTCACAATTCTAGTGTGATGTGATGGACAATAAAACCTATATCTACCTTTCGACGTATCCAATAAAATACCCGTTTATAGTCCTTAGGTCTAATTTCTTCTCTTGTGGATTATATATTCTTATTTTAGACGGATATCCCCAAAAACATATATGTCTCAAACTCAATTTCTAACCTTTGAATAACTCAAATGGTGTCTTTGGATCAGCCTTGGTCGGTACCCTATTTAATGTATACATAACCATCTTAAGAGCTTTAGTCCACAAGGACTTAGGAAGTTTAGATCTACTTAGCATACTTTGTACAATGTCCAATAATATTTGGTTTCTTCTTTTTACCACACCATCTTGGTCCGGAGATCTAGGCATAGTGTATTAGGCTACTATCTCATTTTCTTGAAGATAACTCACAAATGGACTAGGTGCTTGTCCACCTTCAGTATATCTACCATAATATTTCCTACCTTTATCAGATCTCACTATCTTAATTTGCTTACTGCATTGTTTTTGTACTTTAGCTTTGAATATTTTGAAAGCATCTAGTGTTTCATTCTTGTTATGAGGCAAGTAGAGATACATATATCGTCAATAATCATCTATAAATAAGATTAAGTATTTATAACCATACGAGTCCATATTTGGACTACAAATATCCGTATATATGATTTCTAGTATATCTGAAGTTCTCTTGACACATTTCTTTAATTTTTTTGGTTTGTTTTCCCTTTATACAGTCCACACAAGTTTCAAAATTAGAAAAATCTAAAGTTCTAGGTACTCTATCAATCATCTTTTAATCCTTTCTATCGATATATGTCTTAATCTCCAATGCCACAACATAGAGAAATTTCATTCATGGCACAACGTTTTATTCTACCACGAACATTGTTGCATTGTACCAAGTATTATTATATAAATTGACATGGTAAAGACCATCAAATAATGTATCATTCCCATCAAATTTAGATTTATAAATTAACTTTAACTTTTTGTCTAACAAAAGAAAGGAATATCTAAATGATACAAGTCTTGAAAATAAAATCAATTGTTTAGAGAAATTAGGAATATAAAATGTGTTTGCTAATTTTAAAATAAAACCAATACATAAAATTAAATTGCAATCCCTAATATCCTTCATACATAAATGTATCTTGTTTCTAGATAAGATATATAACTCAATTCCCACTGACTTCCATAGGTTTTGCAAATCCTACAACACATTTGTAATATAAACTATACAAACAAAATCAATCCATTACGTATCTTGACAAACTTCAGCCATATTAGCTTCAAACAAACTAGTGTAGATTAGATTACCTTTCTTTTCAAGCCATTCCTTATGTTTGACACAATCTTCTTCATGTGTCCTTTGTTCTTAAAAAAAAAAAGCACTTGGATTCTTTCTTAATATCAGTTTAGGTAGGTATTTGACCTTTTCCCTTTGAGTTGGTTTGATTTTCTTCTTTCCTTGAACAACCAAATGTCAACTCTACAAACCCTCTCCCTGTTCCATTGACAATCTCCCTTTCTTTTGGACACACATGGTCATTAATTCATTTATTGACCACTTATCCTTATGTGGTATTATAAGAGATTTTAAATGGTCCATATAGTGGTGGAAGGGTGTTTAAAATGTAATGCATAAGGAAAGAATCAGACATCTCAACCTCTAGTTTCTTTAACTGAGCCATAATGTTCCTTATTTTTATAATGTGCTCATGCACACATCGGACACCGGTGGCCTTGTAGATGAAAACTTCATAATCAAGGTGTTTTCAAGTGCTTTATTTGAAGTTTCAAATTGCTTATCGATAGCCATCAATGGAACACAAACATTGTCATGCTATTCTACAGAACCACGAATGTGAAAAGAAATTTTGGTTTTAGTGAACATCACACTTAGGCGATTAGATCACTCCTAATGTTTAATTTTATTTGTAGTGTTAGCTTTTGTCACCTTAGGTGATTCGTCCTTCTAGATATCATAATCAGTGTTTATCCATCTCAGATGAAGAAGAATTATCTCCTTTCAAATCATCCATCTTTTTTGGGACTCTCGCATAGGAAGGAAAGTCTACAAGATTATTCTTTTATAGGTCACGAATGGCAACGTAGGGGACAAATGTACCTCTATAGTACCAAGTGGCTGGGGAAGGTCTATTCATAGTTGATTCCATAAATCTTACAGTTTTTACCCCTCAATTCAGGAATTTTATGATTTTTATTAGAGAAACTAATAGTTTGAAAAACTACATAATTTAAACATACATGTTACTTACTAATAATTTGAGAATAATAAGTTGTATATATATGTGTTCCTAATGTAAAACATACCTTAAAAGGCATAAATCAAATAACATAAAAATTGCATATGGATTAAATTTTTAATTCAAATAGATTTATGTTAAACTTTATGATAAAACTATTAAATTTTATTCCAATTTCTAATACCTTTGGGAAATTAGAAAAATAATTTGATATTTCATCCTAATTAATTATTCAAATATAATAAAATTCACATGGGATAAAATTTATTATATTATAATAATTAACTATAATTAAAAGTCTCTACACTTTATGTGATTAATTACTTAAATATATAATCTATATATAATTAGGTTACTCTGGCTAAGCCCTAATAATTAATCACAAAAGCATTTAAACCAAGATTCTATTCCTAATGCAAAATATAGATATAATTATGCTTCATATTGAACATTAATACAAATATAATTTCAATATATTATATAATAGATCATAAACTTCTATTCAGATAGCAGAGGCTCACTATGCGCCCCTATGAGGGCATTGGATTGAATCCCAACCATTGCAATATAATATATTTTAAGAAACAACCAAAATGAGATGCACAACATCACACAAAACACACACGCACAATATAACATTTGATGTTGTTAAACACACAAAAAATTGCACAGTAACAAAAAATAACTAACATATTTTGTTATTAAAAACACATAAATATAGGAAAATCTTGGTGCGTTCATCATATATATGCAGTACGAAAAACAAAAAAACTGTTTCTAGACTTTCTCGAAATCCAAGGTCTATGTGCCTATATAAGGAAATACCATTAAACCTAGCTGACAATTCCCAATTCATATACATGTTCATAACATATATATAAATTTATGGAATTTACACAAATCAATCATTCATATAATAACCATGTACTTTATGTGTAGTATCCTTCGTTCTTCGATCTTCTACTCATCAGGTTGTCGCAAACCACAACGACCAAAACATACTATCTCTAACGTTGTCCACGTAAAGATCAAAGAAACTAACCGAATCAAACTTTTTAATCTGAAAATGGTTAGAACAAAGGCAAAAGTGCTAGTTCTCTTCTTTGTTCTATGGAGAACAAAACCATGAAAGAGAATGAAGAGGAAGAACATGAGAAAAATGAGGAGAATGAGGTGAGAATCGTGAAGAAGGCTTACCTAACCTATTTTATGATTCTCATCATCTTACTTGTTTTTTTTTGCTTTTGTCTTTTATTGATTTTGTCTTTTATCATTTAAAGACAATAAATGCACAACTTTAAAGAAGCCTATCTTCTTTTTCCATGTTACACATATCGGGTCCAGATGTAGAAAAAACATCGGAGACCTGTTTCAATAATATCGATTCATGATCTCATCAGGATATATCCCGATCTCATCAGGATCCATTTGATTCTATTGCTCTTCATATAATGAATCTTTATCCAAAACAATTTTACGAATTCTCCGAGTCACTCTTATGTGTGTGACCCATTAGATTCTCGGATATGTTGACCACTTGGATTAACATTTAATCCAAGCAAGTCGTGAGCAGCGTCTAGCAATATATCATGACCGCCAATTATTTGAAAAGTAAGTTGTTTGAAAAACAAACCTGTGCTCGTCATAAACCATCTCACAAAGCCTCCTATAGATAACTGCTGTGTAATTCACCTTTTTACCATGCTATACCCCACTTGGTTATGAGTATGGGCAAAGTGTTAACTCTCTCTAGACTGATTACGTTAAATCTAGTCCAAGTGATATTAGTTCTCATCATGGGACTCATTACTCTATATGTAACACCTCACTCCCGCAAGACCCGAACCCGACATCGACGGTGACATCCAGGTCCGTGCCCCGCGAGGGTGGCGTGCTACATCACTCAGTAGAAAACTCAGTATAACATTTTTTTTTTACACAATCGCACACATATTATCATTAACGCGGAAAGCAATTTATATAATCAATACAATGGCCTTGGGCCCACTTTTTACATTTACAATTTATTTCGGTCAATTGACTTTACAACTTGTCCAAATTAGTAATACAAAAGTCCAAGAATAGAAACACTAAGACAGACGCGAACTGATCCCGACCACTTCTCTGCTTCTTCAACAAATAGATGTCATACGCCTGCTGCTTAACGGGTATTCTTCTAAGTCTGAAAAATAGATGCAAATTTTGGGTGAGTTTTGCGAACTCGGTGAGAAACCATCATCGATGGTTCACTCAACTCATGCATTCACCAATCATATTAGCACACAGTAGCATTAATAAATAATATCACATATTATCACATTTCAGCCCAATTTCATATACATACAATTTCATCATTTACATCTTCCGGTCATTTACAATATATATGTATATGCAATGCGATGTGACACTGCTCCATTTTCATTTCGTTGTTGTGACCTGCGCTCAAATCGCCCCAAAGAACGGGCACATTCGTTGAGCGGTGGCTCGAAAACATGGGCTTGAAGCTCGATATATCGAGCTCGCGGCTCAATACGCTGGACCCGAGGTCTGTGCGTTGAAATGAAAGCTCTCACATACGTTAGGCGTGATATGCCCCGACATGATGGCTGCCCGGTCACAACCGCTTTTATCGATCACACATTTATGTTTATGCATGCAATGTACATATTCCAATTTCCATTTACATATCATTACTATTTGCCAATTCTTTCGACTTTCGGTCCAGTATTTCAATTATCTACATTTCCAATTTATTGCATCCTACTATATCACATTTACAATCCCATCCAATGCATCAAACGAAATGGATAATTAACACTTCAATATCAATTTCCCATTTCCTCGGACCTCTGGTCCGAGATCTCCAATATAACATTTACAAACAGTTACTCACAAGTAGCACTTCGTTATCTCATTCCAAATATTTCAGACACCTTTGGTCCGAAATCAATCAATTTCAAACACACATAAACCCTCCATTATCTCCACATGGCATAATTACAAAAACTTAAACACATAAAGGTTGAGGAACCAACTAGGTTACTCACCTGTACTTCCGAGCTAACATCTGGAAGTTTCAGTAACGTCGGTAGATCGACGCTCCAAATGTGCCTCTAAAGCTTCCAACTCCACCTCTTTAAGTCTTTAATTTCTCCAACCACTCTACTTCCTCACTTCCCAACCCCACACATAGTTATCATCATAGCAAGGAGGGAGAAGGTTTAAGCTTATAAGCATGCAAGAAAGATCACTTAAGGTTGGAGGAAGAGACACTCAAGATGGAGAGAAAAATCGATGGAGAGACCAAGTGGAGGATAGTTTGGATGTTTCCAACCCAAAAGCCATAAAATCATCTTTTCATTCCTTCCTCATAGAAGAACCGAGAATGCATAGGATAATCATGCATTAATTGAATGGAACACTTGGCAATTGGAGGAGAATGAGGAAAAGTCAAAGAACCAATCAAATGTTTGTAAAAAGAAAATAAATACCAACAAATTTCAATCCAATTTCGGTTCCCACAACTTTTAAGGGTCCACTTTAGGGTCCCACCAAAATATGCAAGAGTTTTAAGATCAAATAACAGTAGAAATTCAACCGGTTCGCCAATTGGCGATTTTTTTTCGGTCTGGGAATTTCCGAGAATTTCGCCGAATCAATTTTTTGAAAATTACCTAAATTGCCCAAAATTGTAAAACATATGACAATCCACTCCAAATAATTGTTCAAACTCGAAAACCACATTTTCCACAACAAAACACATTTAGGCCATTTACCGGCGATTTTGTTGGTCTAAACTTTCTCCTGATAATTCGGAAAAATTTCCATAAATCTCTAAAATGTAAAACACTCAATGGCGACTCCATATAATTTTCCAAGTACAATTATCCCATAAATTTCACAAAAGGTCTTAATTTGAAACCTGTTTAAAATATCATGAATGCATGTTTACCATGTGCAAGTGCAACAACCCATCATTCATAGAGGCTAAATGTCAGATGCGCATGCCGAGCTATAAATCAATACTCCTAGCCCGTCCCAATTTACAAAATATCCTTCCCATCGAGATGGATGTTACAATTCTCCTCCTAATAAAAATTTCGTCCTCGAAATTTCATATACGATTTATCGGGAAGGTAGGGAGTCTTTGATTAATACCTCTATTGCCCATCGTTTTCACTACATGACCAAATTCGTCAATGAACGGAGATTAAAACAATCAATTACTCTTTTCCTTTTTCAAACTTTATCGCTTCTCATGATTACGCGTAATTCGTCACTTTCAATTTCAATAACTATCAATATCATATAAATCGAATCCTAATAATATTTCCCAATTACGCCTATGAAACATTTTGTGAATCCGAATCATCTTTTAGATTTTAGTCTAGCTTACCAATCTATAATGCTATTTACACCACAATCGCATAGAGGCCCTCATCACTAATTCAATTTCCTTAACTACACCTTTATTTCCATCTAAGTACATTTTGGCCGAGGTCATACCCTTCAAAATATTTCATTTATTACATATCAGATTTCGTTATTATCAAACCACAAATCTCATGAGATTTAGAACCTCAGTGAATCAATTCGACTTATTGTCACCATCTTAAATTACTTATCCTATCACTCATAATATAGGGATAACGACTCCTTTTGAACAGTAAGACCCCTTATACACTTTTCGAATGGTGACACTAATATAATGATTGTCATGCCATAATCCCTTTTTACTATACATCAATCTTATATCCCTATAACATCCAACAATACCTATTGGTTAATCACACATGTCATCCCTCACTTTGACAAACTATACCATCAATTGCTTTTCCACAATACTTTTACTAGAGCATAACGCTTCGATTGTTTCTTGTGCTTTCTTGAACCATTCACTTATAATCATTTTATTTCCCATTTTAACTTTTCAATTACTCTATCGATACACTCTTGCTAGAACTTAAAGCTTCGATCATTCCTTACATTTTCACTAACAGTTCCCATAATGAGTATCACCCATATTTCTTAATTTGAACTATACCTACCATTTTTCTCAACAATTGGAGTTAATTCCCGTTCCTCAATACGGTTTACAATTTCTACATCCTCACTTCGGGTTTTGCCAATCCGCTTTGATGCACACCAACTTTGAAATTCCCATAACTAATAATGCTTTCTTTTTACCCCTTTTTGTCAGTTCGACTATTAACACTCAATAATACACTAGATTTGATAACCTTATTACCCAAATTTTGATCTTCTGCAATAGAATTTATTTATTTATTTGCTCAATCCCTTGAATTGCACCATTAACTTAGTTTGGAGTAATCAGCCGTTGAATCCTTTTCAAATCATTCAACTGCATGAAATAACTCAATCGGTATCGATTTACATATTCATAGACATCTCCAAACTATTTCTGTACGATTAATGTCTCCAAGCTTTTAGGTCACACTCAGTAGAACAAAGTTCAAATCATCAATCATAATACCACCCATGGAATTATATTTGTCCCAAGGTGCATAAAATCACTTTATACAATTTCAATAGATCACATCAGAATCTTTACTGGAACACTTCAGTGTAGATAGTAAATTCTTCAATTGTCTCCTTTATGATCATCAGTCATAACATTCACATGTTTTCCTCAATTATTCTTGTCAATTTGTTAAAACCAGAAAATCTTTGACAATTTTTGAACGCATCCAGCATTCCGTTAGGTCTAATAAATTCCCAATTCCACATACCCATATCTTTTGAATTTCCACATTTTATCAGTACCTATATCTTGATTAATTCTCCCAATATCTCATGTTCGCATACTAATTCATCCTTTATTCCTTCAATCAGGTTAAGATTCACTCTTATGAGACTTGTATAACGACCAATTTCCTCAACTATACCCATTCATCTATTTCTCTTTCATTATCCATTTCTTATATTTATGTCCATTATCCACTCCAAACACAATTGAAACATGTTCCTTTTTAGTAATACAATAAACTTAGTTAACTCATATAACTCAATTTATTCGTGATAGACCACTCACTGACTTAAATAAACAATCGTTATATCGGTCTAGTACTTTCAGAACATAAACTTTTAATCCCCTCAAATTCATAATTAATATTCAGTAATTCTTTTCTTCAATAATCAAAATCATCTCATTTACATAATGTACACTCTTTCAGTAACATAGTTTAGCTCTTACACTAGAGTCTCTGCCAGATGTAATACACTAGAGTCTCTGCCAGATGTAATACAAATCAGTTACTCTTGATACTTCACGAAGATAAATCTCTGAAGAGCACTTAAACAATTTCTTTTCCTCTACTATCTTGCCATACATCACCAAAATCATCACATCCTATCGACAATATATCTCAATAGTCTTATCAATTTGCCCGTTAATAGATCCCATCGCTAAGAATACCTTAATTGCATTTAATTATCGATAACCATTCTCTTTTGGTACCAATTTCGATCATGGGGACTTTACTATATTCATGTCCCTCATTTTATTTCCTCAAGCTCATTACCAATGCTAGCATCTTTAACTGTCTCACTTCTTTCTCAATTAATCAAGATAAGTATTCTCATGCCTTACTCTCACTCATTTTAAACTTGAGCTACCTGGCATTATAATCAAAGCTTATGTAGTAGGCCACCAATTACTTCTAATATCATATTCACATAAATTATTCATTTCACCCATGATGGTAATCCCACTATCACATATACACTTACAAAGGACAATATATTCTCGAACTCAACAACCTTCCTGCTTTACATTCGTCCTCGCTCACGAGGATCATATACAATCAATTCATTTACAACCGATCGTTATAAGCACTTTCATTTTTTTGACAAGAATTCTAGCTAGCAAGTATCCATTAACTCATCAATGACTGCTTAACATTTTCACTTACTAAAAGGGCTCCTATAATCAGTGTGCATTTACTTTAGTGATCAATTAAACCCGAACAACTTTTTCATCTACCAATTTCATTGTCTTACTTTTCAATCTTTTCCTTATTGCATTATACCCATATATTTCCACACTCAAAGCAATATCACGAATGAAATCATTTTCGATTTTACACTTAATATATTTTCACCCAAATCACCAATCCTTATTTATAACTCTCATCATAGTAATCAATCCCAAATGTAACTTTTCTATATCATAGAACACTTTATTTTCATTTACCTTATACATCGTAAATCTTACCATTTTCACATCTCTAGTTTTCCTCTATGAATTCACAACTTTAATAATATACCCAATATAACTCCAATATTGTACTTCACAATATACCCGTCAATATCAATACACTAAATATTCGTCTGTCTGATCAAACCGTACACTCTTTCCTATTTTGCAATATCCATTTCTTCCTTTCATCTCATTCTAACACACTATCCTTTTTCTCACTTTTTCTAACCACTTAAACGATCGAGACATACTTATGTAAACGACTCAGATACTACACTGGGATCGATTGTCACCGTCTGTCGTGACATGACTTAAATGCACGTAATTTGACACATTTGTTTGAAAGCCCATGTAAGATTGTACTTACGGGCTCGATACCACCTAAATGTAACACCTCACTCCCATGAAGACCAACCCGACATCGACGGTGACATCTAGGTCCGTGCTCATGAGGGTGGCGTCTACATCACTCAAGAGAAAACTCAAGATAACATTTTTTTTTACACAATCGCACACATATTATCATTAACGCGAAAGCAATTTATATAATCAATACAATGGCCTGGGCCCACTTTTTACATTTACAATTTATTTGGTCAATTGACTTTACAACTTGTCCAAATTAGTAATACAAAAGTCCAAGAATAGAAACACTAAGACAGACCTTAACCGATCCCGACCACTTTCCGCTTCTTCAACAAATAGATGTCATACGCCTGCGTTACTAACGGGTATTCTTCTAAGTCTGAAAAATAGATGCAAATTTTGGGTGAGTTTTGCGAACTCGGAGAAACCATCATCGATGGTTCACTCAACTCATGCATTCACCAATCATATTAGCACACGGTAGCATTAATAATAATATCACATATTATCACATTTCAGCCCAATTTCATATACACATACAATTTCATCATTTACATCTTCCGGTCATTTACAAATATATATGTATATGCAATGCGATGTGACACTGTTCCATTTTCATTTCGTTGTTGTGACTGTATACCAAATCGCCCCAAGAACGGGCACATTGCGTTGAGCGGTGGCTCTGAAAACATTGGGCTTGAAGCCTCGATACATCGAGCTGCGCTCAATACGTTGGACACGAGGTCCCGTGCGCTGAAATAAAGCTCACATACGTTAGGCGTGATATGCCCCGATACATACAAGGCTGCTCCGGTCACAATCGCCTTTTATCGATCACACATTTATGTTTATGCATGCAATGTACATATTCCAATTTCCATTTACATATCATTACTATTTCACAATTCTTTGGACTTTCGGTCCCAGATTTCAATTATCTACATTTCCAATTTATTGCATCCTACTATATCACATTTACAATCCCATCCAATGCATCAAACGAAATGATAATTAACACTTCAATATCAATTTCCATTTCTGACCTCCGGTCCGAGATCTCCAATATAACATTTACAAACAAGCATTACTCACAAGTAGCACCGTTATCTCATTCCAAATATTTGAGACACCTTTGGTCCAAATCAATCAATTTCAAACACACATAAACCCTCCATTATCTCCACATGGCATAATTACAAAACTTAAACACATAAAGGTTGAGGAACCAACTAGGTTACTCACTGCATTCCGAAGCTAACATCTGGAAGTTTCAAGAACGTCAGAGATCGACGCCCAAATGTGCCTCTAAAGCTTCCAACTCCACCTCTTTAAGTCTTTAATTTCTCCAACCACTCTACTTCCTCACTTCCCAACCCCACACATAGTTATCATCATAGCAAGGAGGAGAAGGTTTAAGCTTATAAGCATGCAAGAAAGATCACTTAAGGTTGGAGGAAGAGACACTCAAGATGGAGAGAAAAATCGATGGAGAGACCAAGTGGAGGATAGTTTGGATGTTTCCAACCCAAAAGCCATAAAATCATCTTTTCATTCCTTCCTCATAGAAGAACCGAGAATGCATAGGATAATCATGCATTAATTGAATGGAACACTTGGCAATTGGAGGAGAATGAGGAAAAGTCAAAGAACCAATCAAATGTTTGTAAAAGAAAATAAATACCAACAAATTTCAATCCAATTTGGTTCCCACAACTTTTAAGGGTCCACTTTAGGGTCCCACCAAAATATGCAAGAGTTTTAAGATCAAATAACAATAGAAATTCAATAGGTTCGCTAATTGGCGATTTTTTTTCCTGCAGGAATTTCCGAGAATTTCGCCGAATCAATTTTTTTGAAAATTACCTAAATTGCCCAAAATTGTAAAACATATGACAATCCACTCCAAATAATTGTTCAAACTCGAAAACCACATTTTCCACAACAAAACACATTTAGGCCATTTACCGGCGATTTTGCGGTCCTAAACTTTCTAGGATAATTCCAGAAAAATTTTCATAAATCTCTAAAAATTTAAAACACTCAATGGCGCACTCCATATAATTTTCCAAGTACAATTATCCCATAAATTTCACAAAAGGTCTTAATTTGAAACCTGTTAGGAAAATATCATGAATGCATGTTTACCATGTGCAAGTGCAACAACCCATCATTCATAGAGGCTAAATGCTGTATGCGCATGCCGAGCTATAAATCAATACTCCTAGCCCGTCCCAATTTACCAAAATATCCTTCCCATCAGAGATGGGATGTTACACTATATGTCAATGAAGACATTTTTCATGACACATGTACTCTGGCCGGAGATTTCCAAGTAATGATCCCGATAAAAGGCATTGGCTATCATCTTCTTCTATCACAGAAGTGGTGAATCCTCTACTGACTACTTAATTTCCTTCGAATACCTTAACTGTACCTAATCACCATCCTATGAGTGACCTATGCAAGGTAACAACGAATAGAGTCAAAGCACATAATTAGTATTTATGATATCCTTGAGTACCTCAAGTCTAAGGATACTTAAACCATTGTTATGATAAGATTATCATTGACATTAAAATAAGACATCTATGTGATGATCTCATGGTGTTCATCCAATGTACTTACTTCCTTTAGTAAACATTCATATCTTAACTCTAAACATCTCATATTTACAGTTTTTGAGATCCACTATTTGATCAAATCAAGGAGTTTGACATATGTTAATCTATCTAGATTAACGAAGTCTAGTCTCATTAATCTGATGACTAGGGATAATTTAGATACTAAAATAGTTAAACATGATAGGAATATCAATAGTATGATCACATCATGATTTCCTTCATACTATGTCATATATTATGGACTTCATTAATTTATTTATAGATCAATATCAATTCATAAATAATGAATGCCAAATTAATGAAATATGCCTTTCTTTATTATTGAAAATAAAGTTTGTACACAAATTTGTATAATATGCGTTAAAGGCGAATGCTTTAGGACACTACTCTAACAAACCTCCCACTTGATCTAGAGCCAATCGCCTTGGTATCTAATACCATAGGTGAATACACGAGAATTACAGTTATTCTATGGCAATAGCTTTGTCAACATATCAACAATATTCTACTCGATGGGAATCCTCTCTATCTGTACATTACCTCGACCAATGATCTCCTCAAATAGATGATATCTGTGAAGTACGTGTTTGGACTGTTGATGAAACATTGGTTCCTTCGCCTGCGCAATAGCCCCATTGTTATCACAATACAACTGTATGGGCCCATCACTGCTAAGAACCACAACAAGTTCATTAATGAACTTCTTGATCCAAATTGCTTCCTTTGTTACGTCTGAAGTGGAAATGTACTTTACCTTGGTTATTGAATCAGTAGTCATCTCTTATTTGAAACTCTTCCACCTAACCGCCCTACCGTTCAGTGTGAATATATAACCTGATTAGGATTTGGAATCATCCTTATCAGAATGAAAAATGGCATCTATATGCCTTCTTACTTTTAGATTTCCATCTCCATTTATAAAAAAAATAACCTTAATCCTTTGCAAATACATGAGGATGTTCTTAATAGCCACCCAGTGACCCTCACCAGGATCCAATTGGTATCTGCTCATAAAACTTAGAGCATATGATACATCGAGTCTCATACATAATATAGCATACATGATACATCCTACTGCAGATGCATACGAGATCATATTCATGTGCATCCTCTCATTTTGTGTCTTAGGACACAGATTTTGAGATTGTTATCCTATAAGTTATGGGAAGATAGCCTCTCTTAGACTACTCCATGCTAAACATCTTTAACATCTTGTCTATATACGTTGATTATGAAAGACCAAGCAACCTTTTCGATTTATCTCTATAGATCTTTATCCTGAGGATGTAAGTTGCTTCACAGAGATCTTTCATAGAAAATTATTTAGATAACCAAATCTTCACAGATTGTAGCATAGAGACATCATTTCCTACTAATAATATGTGATCTACATATAGCACAAGGAATACAACTGCACTCACACTAAACTTCTTATATACATAAGATTCATCCGAATTTCGTGAGAAACCAAACACTTTGATTATCTCATAAAAATGGATATTCCAACTCCTAGATGCTTGTTTCAATCCATAAATAGATTTCTGAAGCTTGCATACCTTTTTGCCATCATAGGAGATGAAGCCCTCAGGTTGTGTCATATACATATCCTCGACTAGATTTCTATTTAGGAAAGTTGTCTTCACATCCATTTGTCATATCTCATAATCATAATGAGAGGTAATGGCTAGGAGTATCCTAATGGATTTAAGCATTGCTACTAGGATAAAGGTCTCATCATATTCAATTCCTTATCTTTGACGAAAACCTTTGGTCACAAGCCTTGCTTTATAGGTAACCACATTACCATGTCAGTTTTCTTTTTGAAAACCCATTTACATCTTATAGGTTTATTCCTTCAGGTGCCTCAACCAAAGTCCATACTTGGTTTTCATACATGAAATTCATTTATGCTTTCATGAGGCTAAGCCATTTCTCAAACTCTGAACTCTTCAGAACCTCTTCATAGGTAGTAGGTTGATTATCTTCTATGATCAATATGTCATTCTATTCAATCACCAGAAATCCATATCTCTCCGGAGCATAGTGTATCCTACATGACCTATGAACTTCCTATGTTAAAGAAGGTTGAACTGTTACTTCATCTGTATGAGTTACAGTCTCAGGTTCAAGCAGTTGATCTGCATCTATTTGAGCATCTTGAACTTCTTCAAGTTCAATTTTGCTCCCACTGTCTTCTTTTAAAAGAAACAATTTCTCTAAAAAGACAACATACTTTGAAACAAAAACTTTTAGTTCCTCAACAAGGTAAAATTGATATCCTATTGTTTCTTTAGGATGTCCTATGAATAAACACTTGTCAAACTTCGCATTAAGTTTATCTAATTGTATTCGCTTCATATAATGTTGGACCCCGAACTTTTGATTAAAATTAGAAATATTAAAATGAATTTAAGTGAGAAAGAAATTGGTGAGAAAAATTATGAATTTAAGGAAATTTGATGAAATTATTAATTTTGAGGACTTTGATATTTGAGTGAATTTATATGGATTATGATAAGAAAGTAGATGAGTTGATTGAAATGAAGTTAAATAGCAAGAATTAAAAAGAAAAAGTGTGAAAATTTGAAGAATTTAGAAAGTTTGACTTTTGGAGATAAAATGTTTGACTCGAGAGTTGACTTTTTGATTTTGGGAGAATTTGAGAAAATGATCTTCTGGAAACTTATAGTTTATGTCAAGAGCTTTCTGTAGCCATAAAGTTTGATATTTTTCGATATCGAGAATGAGAGTTATGATCAGTCAAAGTTCGCTTGAAGTTTGATTTTTTGAGAAAAAAGTTGACTTTTTGATTTAGGCAAAATTCGAGAAAAATGATCAACATGAAAATTATAGCCTCTGTCGAGAGCTTTTTGTGGACATAAAATTTGCTATTTTTCGATGTCGGGATTGAGAGATATGAATTTCTGAAGATATGCTTGGTTTTGAAAATGCTATTAAGTATAGATTTGTATGTTCTATGCTTCGAGGCCACTCGTCGTATGGATTTAGTTTGAATTAGAGTAAGTGGTCTTCATGAAAGTTTTAGATGATGTTTTTATCTTTCCATTGATATGAAGTTTGCAATTTTTCGATATCGGGGTTAGGAGTTATGAGCGATTAAAAATTGGAAGTCGTTTAGGAAAAGCTGTTTTGGATAGAATCTTTGAGTGAGTTTTCAACCTCTTTCGAGACCTACTTTGATTTTGAGTTCTTCAGGGAAGTTGTAGAGCTTCCTTTGATCTTTTTATTGACACTAAATTTGTCAAATTCTGAGTTCGGGATCGAGAGATATGATTGTTAAAAAGTTCGGTTTTGAAGTTCCGATACTTTGTTTTTAATCCGATCCCTTTCGTAATCTTTTGCTTATAATTCCTTCGTCCGATATCCGATTGATTTGATTCTCGAAGCGTTGGATTCCTAAGACATTTAATTTCATTGTTATGGAATATTATGATTTTTAGGAGATTAAATGGAAAGAAATTGATTGAACCAAGGTAAGAGATTGGGTTATAGGTTATAAGTTGGATAATTTTCTGAACATGGTTCAGTATTTTGCAATTTTCGGGAGCTGTACAACTCCGATTGAGTTGATTCTTGAGGGAAAATAAAATTAAGATATAGGGCTACAACTCTTATGAAGGGATAGAAATTTAAATTCATCCCTAAGATTGTTAATTTCTGGACTGAAGTTATGTTAATGTTCAGTCTCGGATTTTGTGAAGGTCAGATAGTATTTTGGCTATAACTTCTTTGTTTTAGATCCGAATTGAGCGCCGTCATTTGCGTTGGATTCGTATGATCTAGAGGAACAATTTTCAAGAAGAAAGTTTGTCCAAATTATTTCGTTTAGATGCTTGAAAACAGGATGCAAGTAGTCAGTTTTTCAAGTTCCTGCAGGGGCAATTTTGGGAAATAGGCAAATAAGTGAGGGTAACTTGGTCATTTTGGCACCATTTTAATGACATGGCAGAACACATTAGATGGTTGTCGTATAAGGCATGTAATTTACAAAGATAAGAAGCAAAAAGAAGAAATAAGAAGGAGAAGCATGGAGAAGTTTCGTATGGGAGAAAAGAATAGAGAAAGAAGAAAAGTAAGTGAGTTTATGGTTTTTCTAAGTCTTAAAGCAAGATTTCGAGGTTGTTCCAAGAGAGAAAAAGATGGAAAAGCAAGAGAGCTTCCTAAGGAACCAAGAAAATTAGAATTTGGTGGAGAAATGAGGTAAGAGAAAATTTTCAACTTTGAGTTTTTGATTGAGAAGCATGGAAAATGATATGGGTAGGTGATATATAAAGTCAATTGTGATGTATATACTTTAGGTTGTGTTTAATTTTGGATGGAATGAAATTGAGGTTTATGTCAAAGTTCAAAATTGGGGTTTTGTGAAATTGTTGCTTTAGATGGCTTGAATTAGTGATGAATTTGAGATATCCTAAGTTAATTTTGATGTTTATGCTTTGTGTGAAGTTTAATTTGAAAAATTGTAAATTAGGGGTTTAGGCTTAATTTGAAATTTGGAGATTTTGTGAATTAATGGTGTAGAATCATCAATACTAGTATGAATTGATGAAATAAGAAATCAATTGTGAAGAAATTGTGATTTATGATATGGAATTTGTGTAAATTGGTTTAGGCCAATTTTGAAAATTGGGGATTTTCAAAATTGGAGATTGAAATAGCTTGAATATGTGAGGAATTGATGTTTCCTAAGCTCAATTTGAGTAATTAAGTTAAATATGATATTGAATTTGAGTGGATTGGTTTAGGTGCATTTTGGAATTTGGGGATTTTGAAGGATTTTGGAAATTCATGATTTAGATAGCTTGATTTTATGTGGAATTAGTGTTTTCTAAGTTTAAATTGATGAATTATGACATTTATGAAGTTGAATTTGGATTAATTTGGTTTAGGAAATTTTAATGTGGAAGAAAGAAGAAGGCTTTGGAGCAATTGAGGCACAAAGCAAGTTGTTAGCATGGATATGAGGTGGGTAGTATATTTATTTATTGAATTATAAGCTAAATGAGAATTTTTGAAAATTAAAGAAAGCAAAATTTGATTTTGATAAATTATTGTTGATAAAATGGGTTGAAAAAGGTTGTAAATGTTTGATATTATGATTTCAAAGGGTTAAAATGAGTTTTAGAAAATGCAAGAATTATGAAATTCATGGTTTTCAAATTATTGGATTTATGATTTAAATGATTTAAAGAATTAGTGCATATATTGTGATGAATTTGATGAATATGTGATTTAAGTGAATTGCATTCGATTTGTTATATGAATTCATGTGGATATATGTTGGTGTCATTTATGACACATTATGATTATATGATATGAAAAATTTAAAGAAAATGTGAAATTTTGAAAAGTGCCTTCTGACAATCTGCTTATTTTAAGCATGAATATGTGAATTGTATGGGTTTGGTCAGTCCCTCCAGTAAAGTCGAGCACCTTGTCTCCTCGATAGCCTTCTCCCTTTTGCCATGAAGTGGCTTAGGAGTTCGATTCGGACTCTCCTCTGTTCACTTTACCGCATGGCCATTATCTATGAGAATGTGCGAGACGTCTCGTTAGACCGAAACCAAATCATTTTGTTATGTTATGTGATTTTGATTTTATTTATGCGCGTGAAATTTCTCGATGTGATTGCATTCATGTTTATGAGAAAATTTGAAAATGAGAAAAGGGTTTTCAACCATGAAATTATAGAAATTTGATATGAAAAGTTTGGAAAATTGAAAAGGGTTTGAGAAAATATTTGAAAGTTGAAAAGTTTGAAAACTAAGCCTTTTGGCAAAAGTTTATGAAAATTGATTTCTGCTTATTATTCAGTTTATAAATATGTTACCCACGAGTTTTCGAGCTCACCCCCCCTTCATCCCCATCTCCAGGTATTCGGCAGGAGATTGGATGAAAGATGGTCAAGACGTCAGTTTCGATATTTATATGTTTTGTAATCTGTATAAGTTAGATTTTGAGTAACTTGAATTTTAGTATGGATATGTATATGAATTTGTGTATGGAAATGAGTTATGGGATTGTAAGTGATTTCTGAACTTGTATATGGGTTGGAGATATGAGAATTTGTGTGATTATGGAATGTGACTTGTGACTATATATAGATATGATTAGATGCGTTTGGATTGAATGAGGAATTTGAATAAGGATGTTTTGATCTGAATTGAGAATTGTGGAAGTGTTAGGTAATAGATTTGTGTTTTGCTGGTGTTTGGATTCCGGACGGGAGAGTCCGATGATTCTGGATTTTGTGATATTAGAAGTGTATTTTGGCTTTGCAGGAATTTTTGGGATAGGATAAATGCAGCCATTATACTGCCGAATTTTCGTTAGAAAATAAATTGAAAAAGAAAAAGAATAAAATTTAGATGTATGAAAGATGGATTTATGATATTGGTATTAATGTTAAGAAGTTTATTATGATTTGAGTGCGATTTGGGATTTGTATGAGTATTCAAGCATATGATGATTTTGTATGTAATGAAATAAAGTGATTAAGAATGAAAAGACAAGGAATAAGAAAGAAAAAAAAATATACCGGGTTTGGATAATCTAGGTTTCCAATGGGAATGTGTTTATGTGTTCTTGATTTTTTCTCGGATGTCGGCTCCGTTTAGTAAGTATCGATTCCGCCTTGCTACTTTTGGTTTGATGTAATTCGATTCGCTTTGTTTTCATCTTCGGATTCCAATTATCCGATATGCATTCGCTTTGTTTCGACCTCTTTCGTTTCGTTGCTTTGTTTGTCGTTATCGAATTCAAGTTATCCAATTTGAATTCGCCTCGTTCTTCGTATCCGATTCCTGATTTTCGGTTGGGATCCGGTTTTCGGATCGGGTCCCAACATTTATGGTATCAGAGCCCAGTATTATGATCATACTTGGGCGGAAGTGTTTGTTCGGAGTTTTAATGAATAGGATTGCATTAGTGAGAGAGTGATAAAGATGGAAATGGTATTTCATGCATGATGTGAAGAACTTAGTGGATTGTTTGATTAAGGTGATGAGTGATGATTAATTAGAAGAAAGTGTTAAGAGAAATTGAGAGGAGAATTTCATGATGAAATGGGAAGAATTGATTTTAGTTATACATGTGTGAGTCGAATTAAGAAATACTTGAAGGATATGATTAACTGATATGAAGGATTTTAGAAATGTGTTAATGAAATTGAGATTAGAATTTGGATGAATTATTTTCGAATATGCATATGTGAGATGCAATTAAGGGATACTTGAAAGATGAGACAACTTGAATTTATATCTATATATGTAAGGAATATTGAATTGTGGATATAGTGAAGAGATATGATAGTGAATGTGGTGTACTTGATATAAGAAGTAAGTTAAGAATGTGTATGATGAGGAAATTAGATATTAAAAGTGACTATGATCTTTTGGAAAGAAATCAGCCAAGAGAATGTGTTACTTGATGATTTACTAATATAAATTTCGAGGACGAAATTCTTTTAAGAGGGGGAGAAATGTTGGACCCCGAACTTTTGATTAAAATTAGAAATATTAAAATGAATTTAAGTGAGAAAGAAATTGGTGAGAAAAATTATGAATTTAAGGAAATTTGATGAAATTATTAATTTTGAGGACTTTGATATTTGAGTGAATTTATATGGATTATGAGAAGAAAGTGGATGAGTTGATTGAAATGAAGTTAAATAGCAAGAATTAAAAAGAAAAAGTGTGAAAATTTGAAGAATTTAGAAAGTTTGACTTTTGGAGATAAAATGTTTGACTCGAGAGTTGACTTTTTAATTTTGGGAGAATTTGAGAAAATGATCTTCTGGAAACTTGTAGTTTATGTCAAGAGCTTTCTGTAGCCATAAAGTTTGATATTTTTCGATATCGGGAGTGAGAGTTATGATCAGTCAAAGTTCGCTTGAAGTTTGACTTGTTTAGAAAAAAGTTGACTTTTTGATTTAGGCAAAATTCGAGAAAATGATCAACATGAAAATTGTAGCCTCTGTCGAGAGCTTTTTGTGGACATAAAGTTTGCTATTTTTCACTGTCGGGATTGAGAGATATGAATTTCTGAAGATATGCTTGGTTTTGAAAATGCTATTAAGTATAAATTTGTGTGTTCTATGCTTCGAGGCCACTCGTCGTATATATTTAGTTTGAATTAGAGTAAGTGGTCTTCATGAAAGTTTTAGATGATGTTTTTATCTTTCCATTGATATGAAGTTTGCAATTTTTCGATATCGGGGCTAGGAGTTATGAGCGATTAAAAATTGGAAGTCGTTTAGGAAAAGCTGTTTTGGATAGAATCTTTGAGTGAGTTTTCAACCTCTTTCGAGACGTACTTTGATTTTGAGTTCTTCAGGGAAGTTGTAGAGCTTCCTTTGATCTTTTTATTGACACTAAATTTGTCAAATTCTGAGTTCGGGATCGAGAGATATGATTGTTAAAAAGTTTGGTTTTGAAGTTCCGATACTTTGTTTTTAATCCGATCCCTTTCGTAATATTTTGCTTATAATTCCTTCGTCCGACATCCGATTGATTTGACTCTCGAAGTGTTGGATTCCTAAGACATTTAATTTCATTGTTATGGAATATTATGATTTTTAGGAGATTAAATGGAAAGAAATTGATTGAACCAAGGTAAGAGATTGGGTTATAGGTTATAAGTTGGATAATTTTCTGAATATGGTTCAGTATTTTGCGATTTTCGGGAGCTGTACAACTCCGATTGAGTTGATTCTTAAGGGAAAATAAAGTTAAGATATAGGGCTACAACTCTTATGAAGGGATAGAAATTTAAATTCATCCCTAAGATTGTTAATTTCTGGACTGAAGTTATGTTAATGTTCAGTCTCGGATTTTGTGAAGGTCCGATAGTAGTTTGGCTATAATTTCTTCGTTTTAGATCCGAATTGAGCGCTGTTAGTTGCGTTGGATTCGTATGATCTAGAGGAACAATTTTTAAGAAGAAAGTTTGTCCAAATTATTTTGTTTAGATACTTGAAAACAGGACGCAAGTAGTCAGTTTTTCAAGTTCCTGCAGGGGCAATTTTGGGAAATAGGCAAATAAGTGAGGGTAACTTGGTCATTTTGACACCATTTTAATGACATGGCAGAACACATTAGATGGCTGTCGTATAAGGCATGTAATTTACAAAGATAAGAAGCAAAAAGAAGAAATAAGAAGGAGAAGCATGGAGAAGTTTCGTATGGGAGAAAAGAATGGAGAAAGAAGAAAAGTAAGTGAGTTTATGATTTTTCTAAGTCTTAAAGCAAGATTTCGAGGTTGTTCCAAGAGAGAAAAAGATGGAAAAGCAAGAGAGCTTCCTAAGGAACCAAGAAAATTAGAATTTGGTGGAGAAATGAGGTAAGAGAAAATTTTCAACTTTGAGTTTTTGATTGAGAAGCATGGAAAATGATATGGGTAGGTAATATATAAAGTCAATTGTGATGTATATACTTTAAGTTGTGTTTAATTTTGGATGGAATGAAATTGGGGTTTATGTCAAAGTTCAAAATTGGGGTTTTGTGAAATTGTTGCTTTAGATGGCTTGAATTAGTGATGAATTTGAGATATCCTAAGTTAATTTTGATGTTTATGCTTTAGGTGAAGTTTAATTTGAAAAATTGTAAATTAGGAGTTTAGGCTTAATTTGAAATTTGGGGATTTTGTGAATTAATGGTGTAGAATCATCAATACTAGTATGAATTGATGAAATATGAAATCAATTGTGAAGAAATTGTGATTTATGATATGGAATTTGTGTAAATTGGTTATTGGGGATTTTCAAAATTGGAGATTGAAATAGCTTGAATATGTGAGGAATTGATGTTTCCTAAGCTCAATTTGAGTAATTAAGTTAAATATGATATTGAATTTGAGTGGATTGGTTTAGGTGCATTTTGAAATTTGGGGATTTTGAAGGATTTTGGAAATTCATGATTTAGATAGCTTGATTTT
Source organism: Erythroxylum novogranatense (assembly GCA_029891385.1). NCBI lineage: Eukaryota > Viridiplantae > Streptophyta > Magnoliopsida > Malpighiales > Erythroxylaceae > Erythroxylum > Erythroxylum novogranatense. The sequence goes on from CM057228.1 coordinate 40,008,549, forward strand.
ATGTGGAATTAGTGTTTTCTAAGTTTAAATTGATGAATTATGACATTTATGAAGTTGAATTTGGATTTAATTTGGTTTTGGAAATTTTAATGTGGAAGAAAGAAGAAGGCTTTGGAGCAATTGAGGCACAAAGCAAGTTGTTAGCATGGATATGAGGTGGGTAGTATATTTATTTATTGAATTATAAGCTAAATGTGAATTTTTGAAAATTAAAGAAAACAAAATTTGATTTTGATAAATTATTGTTGATAAAATGGGTTGAAAAAGGTTGTAAATGTTTGATATTATGATTTCAAAGGGTTAAAATGAGTTTTAGAAAATGCAAGAATTATGAAATTCATGGTTTTCAAATTATTGGATTTATGATTTAAATGATTTAAAGAATTAGTGCATATATTGTGATGAATTTGATGAATATGTGATTTAAGTGAATTGCATTCGATTTGTTATATGAATTCATGTGGATATATGTTGGTGTCATTTATGACACATTATGATTATATGATATGAAAATTTAAAGAAAATGTGAAATTTGAAAAGTGCCTTCGACAATCCTTGTTTTAAGCATGAATATGTGAATTGTATGGGTTTGGTCAGTCCTCCAGTAGAGTCGATTACATCTCTCCTCGATAGCCTTCTCCGGCTGCCTGCAAAGTGGCTTAGGAGTTCGATTTCGGACTCTCCTCATTCACATTTGCATGCATATGACCGCTATGCGGGAATGTGCAGTACGTCTTGTTAGGACCGAAACCAAATCATTTTGTTATGTTATGTGATTTTTGATTTTGTTTATGCGCATGAAATTTCTCTGATGTGATTGCATTCATGTTTATGAGAAAATTTGAAAAATGAGAAAAAGGGTTTTCAACCATGAAATTATAGAAATTTGATATGAAAAGTTTGGAAAATTGAAAAAGGGTTTGAGAAAAATATTTGAAAGTTGAAAAGTTTGAAAACTAAGCCTTTTGGCAAAAAGTTTATGAAAATTGATTTCTGCTTATTATTCAGTTTATAAATATGTTACCCACGAGCTTTCGAGCTCACCCCCCTTCATCCCCATCTCCAGGTATTCGGCAGGAGATTGGATGAAAGATGGTCAAGACGTCATTTTCGATATTTATATGTTTTGTAATCTGTATAAGTTAGATTTTGAGTAACTTGAATTTTAGTATGGATATGTATATGAATTTGTGTATGGAAATGAGTTATGGGATTGTAAGTGATTTCTGAACTTGTATATGGGTTGGAGATATGAGAATTTGTGTGATTATGGAATGTGAATTGTGACTATATACAGATATGATTAGATGCGTTTGGATTGAATGAGGAATTTGAATAAGGATGTTTTGATCTGAATTGAGAATTGTGGAAGTGTTAGGTAATAGATTTGTGTTTCTTTGGTATTTGGATTAGGACGGAGAGTCCGATGATTCGGATTTTGTGATATTAGAAGTGTATTTTGGCTTTGCAGAATTTTTGAATAGGATAAATGCAAAGTTATCTTTGAATTTTCGTTAGAAAATAAATTGAAAAAGAAAAAGAATAAAATTTAGATGTATGAAAGATGGATTTATGATATTGGTATTAATGTTAAGAAGTTTATGATGATTTGAGTGCGATTTTGGATTTGTATGAGTATTCAAGCATATGATGATTTTGTATGTAATGAAATAAAGTGATTAAGAATGAAAAGACAAGGAATAAGAAAGAAAAAAAAAATACCGGGTTTGGATAGTCTAGGTTTCCAATGCGAATGTGTTTCTGTGTTCTTGATTTTTTCTCGGATGTCGGCTCCGTTTGGTAAGTATCGATTCCGCTTTGCTACTTTTGGTTGGATGTAATTCGATCCGCTTTGTTTTCATCTTCGGATTCCAATTATCCGATGTGCATTCGCTTTGTTTCGACCTCTTTCGTTTCGTTGCTTTGTTTGTCGTTATCGAATTCAAGTTATCCAATTTGAATTCGCCTCGTTCTTCGTATCCGATTCCTGATTTTCGGTTGGGATCCGGTTGTCGGATCGAGTCCCAACATATAAGCCGGACAGGGCCAAACTTTCAAATGAGAAAGATAGGATTTGTTGTTAGTCCACATCTTATATGAACTAACATCAACTGTCTTTGATGAAACTCTGTTTAGTAAATAAATAGCTTGTTAAGTCAAAATGACTTTACAATTAATTTTGATGAAAACCAAATAATGATGAAGCTGAAGAAAAGTGAGACGAAAGCAAAATGAGATGGAAGCAAAAATAAGACGGAAGCGAAACAAAATGAGATGGAAGCAAAATGAGACGGAAGAGAAAATGAGACGGAAGAAATATGAGACAGAAACGAAGCGAAAATGAGACGAAGGAGTCGAAGATGAAGAATCAAATCAGTTTGAGTTAGTTACAGAACTCAACTGAATAATCGTTTCTTTAAAGATCAAGAATTAAGAAGAAAGAAGTAGTTATCAAGAAGTAGTTGAAGACGAAGACTATAAATATGAGTCGAATTCGAAGACTGAAAGAGTTAGTGATTTTTTTCGTAGTGATATTCAAAAGCTAAATACTGTATTTATGAGAAAACACGAGAGCTATATTTTCTGTAACGAAGCTCGCAATATCTTTTTGTAAAAAGAAGAATAGCTGAGAGCCTGAAGAGGCTATGTAAGAAAAAGAATACTTGCTGTACGAGACCTAAAGAGGCTTGGTGAAAAGAATACTTGTACTGTTGTGAAGTATAGTGAAATCTTAGAAGGGATTATGAGGAATAGACGTAGCCCACAGTTTGGGGTGAACTAGTATAAAATTGCTGTGTCAATTCTCACTCCTTACTCTTAACTCCTGTTTCTATTGCTAATATAAATACTTCATAATATTGTTTGTCAATCGTTTTGAAAAAGCAAACTTTTTTTTAAAGGGGATTGTATTAAAAAATTCTAATATGCAATTCAACCCCCCTTCTTGTGTACTTTGTATATCTGATACTAACTTGTGATTCACTTTAATTGGTATCAGAGCTTGGTGTCCAAGAACTACCGTAATAAAGTGTGAATAATGATCCATGGCAGAGTCACGCGTGTACATAGCTAAAGGTGCCTCGGTAACTAGACCTTCAGCGTTCAATGGAGAAGATTATCATTACTGGAAAGACAGGATGTGGCTCTTCATTGAATCTACTCATATTGATCTTTGGGAGATAATAGAAAATGGACCTTATACACCAGTAGATGAAGAAGGAAATGCCATTCCACGAATCAGATGGTCGGTAGAAAAAAAAGCAAGATTCCAGCTAAATTCGAAGGCCAAGTTCTTCTTGAGCTATGCCCTAAGTAGAAGTGAGTACGATAAAGTTCACGGATGCAATACTACGAAGGAGATGTGGGATATGCTATCCATTGCACATGAAGGCACAAATCAAGTAAAGGAGTCCAAGATAAGCATTCTTGTACACCAGTATGAGCTGTTCAAAATGAAGGATGAAGAGTCTATCGATCAAATGCTTGGAAGATTTCAAATTATCATCAATGGACTTAAAGCTCTCAGTAGAATGTACGACAATCAAGATAAAGTTAGAAAGATCTAAGAAGTCTACCAAAGAGATGGAGACCAAAAGTTACAACCGTACAAGAAGCCAAGAATTTAAGCGTATTGAAGCTTGATGAATTACTTGGATCTCTAAAGATACATGAAGTTGAACTTGATACTGAAGATAAGCCCAGACGGGACAAATCCATAGCATTAAAGGCTGGGCAGAAGAATCAGAAGAATCAAAGGAAGAAAAGCTCATCGTCAAAAGCACTGAAGATTGAGGCAGTCAAGGATGATGATTCCAGTAACTCAGATCATACTTCAAGCGAGGAAGATGATGAACTATCCTTTATCTCAAAAAAGATCAGACGCATGTGGAAGAAAAAGGCTAAAGGAAATAAAGAATCCTACTTCAAGAAGAATAGCAAAGAGGAAGGGAAGAACGAGAAAACATCCATCACATGCTATAAATGTAATAAACCAGGACATTACAAATCTGAGTGTCCATTGCTAAAGAAAAATCCAAAGAAGAGTAGAGAAGGTAAGAAAATCATGATGGCAACCTGGGAAGATCTAGATTCGTCTAAATCAGATACGAACTCAGAAGCATCGGTGCAAGCAAATATCTACCTGGTAGCTGAGGAAGAAAGTGACGAGGAGGTAACCTCAAAGTTTAATGAATTACAAGATGCTTATTCAGAACTATTAGAAGATTCTCATGCAATTCTAAAGCAGTATAAGTTGCTTAAGAAGAAGTATGTAGAAAACTTGAGAAACACACAAGTATTAGAAGAGGAAAATGTCTGCTTAAAGAAACAAGTAGATGAGATGAAGAAAAAGGTAGTAGTAGATAGATCTGAAGAAATCAATAAGCTGAAGCAGAGAATAAATAGTCTTTCAGTTGATCTATTAACATTTACGGAGAGTACGAGAAAAATGAATGATATGCTAGGGAAATACAGACACCCTAATGATAAAACTGGATTAGGTTTCAGTAAAAACCATTCTCAACATAAAAAGGTTTTTTCTCCCTTAAGGAAGAAATTTCATCAATGTAATCATTATCGGAGATATCATCAATTGCATCATCATACTATAAATTGTCCACGAACTAAACCTAAGGGACCCAAAAAAATTTGGGTACCTAAGAGACAAATAATACCACTTGCAGATATCCTTGGAAAAAACAGCTAGCACCATTAGTACTTGGACAGTGGATGCTCGCGACATATGACGGGAAGAAGGTCTATGTTCCTAGATCTTCAGTATAAGAAGGGAGGATCGGTAACTTTTGGAGACAACCAGCGAGGCAAGATAATTGGAATCTGTAAAATAGAATCTTTACCTTTATATGCATTGATAATGTGCTGCTAGTTGATGATTTAAAACACAATTTGATTAATGTCAGTCAATTATGTGATTCTGGTTTTGAAGTGTCTTTCAATCAAAATTCTTGTGAAGTCAAAAACAAGGATGGATCCATATTCTTTTCTTCCAAAAGAGAAAACAATCTTTACAAAATCAATTTGGAAGATTTTGAAAATCAAAATATTTCTTGCTTTATATCTACTGATCAAGAAAAATTGATTTGGCATAAAAAGCTAGGTCATATCAGTTTTAAACATATTTCCAAGTTGATTAAACATGATTTTGTAAGAGGTTTACCAAAAATATGCTTTAATAAGGATTTCCTTTGTGAAAGTTGTCAAAAAGGAAAACAAGTTAAAACAACGCTTTCTTTTAAAAATGTTGTAACTTCTTCTAGACCTCTAGTGTTGTTACATATAGATTTATTTGGTCCAACTAAAACATTGAGTCTTGGCGGAAAGAGGTATTGTCTTGTTATTATTGATGATTTCACTAGATTTTGTTAGATATTATTTTTATCACATAAAGATGAGTCTTTTAAGTGTTTTAAGGTCCTATCCAAAAAGTTACAGGTTGAGAAAGGAATGTCTATAGCAAGTATTAGAAGTGATCATGGTGGTGAGTTTAAAAATGAGAAGTTTAGAATATTCTGTAAAGAAAATGGAATTTTTCAGAATTTCTCTGCCTCTAGAACCCCATAACAGGACGATTCAGGAAATGGCTAGGACTATGCTATGTGAGATGAATCTTCCTAAATACTTTTGGGCAGAAGTTGTGAATGCAACATGCTATATTCAAAATAGAATACTTCTGCAACCTTTGTTGAAGAAAACTCCATATGAGTTATGGAATGGCAGGAAACCCAATATATCCTACTTCCATCCATTTGGTTGCAAGTGCTTTATATTGAAAACAAAAGAAAGTCTGGATAAATTTGATTCTAATAGTTATTCTGAAATTTTTCTAGGCTATTCTCTATCATCAAAAGCTTATAGTGTTGGGACCCGATCCGGGAACCGGATCCCAACCGAAAAACGGAATGGAAAGACAGAAAATCGAAAAGCGAGAAATCACTAATCGGAATACAAATTGCATCATCGGAGCGAAATGAATACTCAGAAAATTGTGCATCGGAAATACGAATAACAAAGCGGAGAAACTCGACAGGCAGAATTCCGAATCGAATGCGAATCAAAATAATCAAACTGAAACAAACACCGACATCCGTTTCAAACATGAAGCATAGCAAACTTATCGCGTTGGAAACCTCACGACATTTCAAAACCGGTATAATTTTTTTTCATCTTATTTATCTTAAAACCATTCTCATACTAATCAAAACCATATCGATTTCCCTTTCTAGGAAACTATTCCTCATGAAATTCTCAATTTACTTAATTCTTATTAATCATCTTCTTATACATCCATATCAATTGTCAAACTTACTTTTAAACCCTTTTACTGAAATTTCTAAGAAGATAACTACTGTATTTTGACAGCCAAAAATTTGCAAAGAGTCAAAACACTTCTAAAATGTCCAAACACAATGCAGAATCATCGGACCTCCGTCCTAATCCAAACACCAATGTAAACGCAATCCTATGTCTAACACTTCATAAATTCTCAATTGATCATACAAAATCTCAATCAATCCCATTCATATCCAAATTCATACGCAAATGCAATTTGGTAAATAAACCCATAATCATACACATTTTCAATTCCACAACCTAACTCAAATACATACATCCAGAATTCATAACACATTCTCTACATTCAGACTAAATACACTTTTTCTGGTTTTCTAACCATCCACAAAATCCAATACGAACATCGAACTTTACACATAAATACAAATATTGCTCGTCTTTCATCCGTTCTCCTGCTTAAAAACCTGGAGATTGGGGATGAAAGGGGGGTGAGCACTAAGCTCGTGGATAACATATTTATAAATTGAACAATAAGTGAAAAGTGTCCTTTAAAACTTTTCAAACATTTCCCATTCGGAAATTTATCCAAACATTCATTTTACAACCTTTCAAAACATTCATAAACCTTCATCAACATTTTCTAAAATTTCCAAATCTTCATTTGTTTCAAAATATTAATAAATATTTACTTTCTCATTTCTCATGTACAATTTCAAATATGAATGCATCACGTCATAATACATCACAACATAAACAAAGCAAAATCACATAACACGTCAAGTGGTTTAGTGTTGGACCCCACACCCCACCCGTAGGTATTTGCAGGTTATACTGCGGCGTGTGTTTGCGGGTTATACCGCGGCATCCAACACAAATCACATAACACATCAAATGGTTTGGTTTGGTTCAGTCCAAAACAGGACGTACTGCACATTCCCGCATAGCGGTTCTGTGCAGCCGTGAATAGAGGGGAGTCCGAGATCGGAATTCCTATGTCACTAGTGGGCAGCTGGGAGAAGGCTATAATAGGTAGAGACAGCGCTGACTCACAAAAGACCTTACCAAACCCATATAGCACATAAGTAAAACATAATTTCAGATGGCCCGAAGGCACTTTTCAAACATCTTGCTTTTCACTTTTTTCATCCCGTAACATCAAATTATGTCATAAATGACACAAGCATACATTTACATGAATTCACATAATCAATCTAATGCAATGCACATCACCAAATTAATCACATAATAATCACATTCATGACCAAACATGCACTAATTTCTTTAAATCATTTAAATCATAAATCGAATAATTTGAAACTCATGAATTTCATAAATCTTGTATTTTCTCAAAATCATTTTCATAAAATCATTTATCAAAACTTTGCTTCTTAATTTTTCAAATTCGCATTCTTAGCTTACAATTCAATAAATAAATATACTACCCACCTCATATCCATGCTAGCATCTTGTCCAATGCTTCAATTTGACCTTTTCTCCTCTCTTCCTTCCAATTGAAAATTACCTCTTTCTCTCTCTAGATTTTTGAAATTCCTAAGCTCCAATGGTAACTCCATCTTCTTTCTTTCCTTTCCCCTTGAAATCCATGCAAAACTCATGCTTAAAGACCTAAAAATTCGAAATCCCACTTACTCTTTATTCTTCTTCATTCTTTCTCCCATACGAAAGTAACTCCTCCTTCTTTCCTATCTTCTTTTCTTATTTTTCATGTAAGTTTCGTGGGTCTCAGCTCTTTTCTTTCACCCTAAACGACAGCCACTTGAGAGTTTTGCCATGTCACTTAAAATGGGGTACAAATGACCCTTATGCCCTCACTTGTTTGCTTATTTCCAAAATTGCCCCTGCAGGAATTTGAAAAACTGATACATTGCATCCTGATTTCTAGCAACTAAACGAAATAATTTGGACAAACTTTCTTCTTTAAAATTGTTCCTCTCGATCTTACGAATCCAACGCCACTAACGGCGCTCAATTCGGATTTAAAACGAAGAAGTTATAGCCAAAATACTATCGGACCTTCACAAAATCCGAGACTGAACATTACGCGAATTTAATTCCAAAACTTAACAATCTTAGGGATGAAATTAAATTTTGATCCCTTCATAAGAGTTGTAGCCCTATATCTTAACTTTAATTTACCTCAAGAATCAACTCAATCGGAGTTGTACAGCTCCCAAAAATCTCAAAATACTGAACCATGTTCAGAAAATTATCCAACTTATAACCTATAACCCATCTCTTACTTTGGTTCAATCAATCTCTTTCCATTTAATCTCCTAAAAATCATAATTCTTCATAAAAATGAACGTAATTGTCTTAGGAATCCAACGCTTCAAGAATCAAATCAATCGGATGTCGGACGAAGGATTTATAAGCAAAAGATTACAAAAGGGTCGGAGTTCAAACCAAGTTACAAGACTTCAAATACATACTTATACCTGAATTTTTCAAAAATCATATCTCTTAATCCCGAACTTGGAATTTGACGAATTTGGTGTCAATAAAGAGATCAAAGGAAGCTCTACAACTTCCCTGAAGAACTCAAAATCAAATTAGGTCTCAAAAGAGGTTGAAAACTCAATCAAAGATTCTATCCAAAACAACTTCTAATTTTTAATCGCTCATAACTCCTAGCCTCGATATCGAAAAATTACAAACTTTATGGCGTTGGAAAGATCGACATACAAGCTACAACTTTCATTAAGACCACTTATTCTAATTCAAATTAAATCCATACGACGAGTGGCCTCGAAGTATAGCACATGCAAATATACACTTAGGTCATTTATACAAAACAAAGCTAGATCACTTAACTTTGGAAAATCATAACTCTCAATCCCGACATCGAAAAATAGCAAACTTTATGGCCACAGAAAACTCTCAACAAACACTACAAATTTCATGTAGATCATTTTCTCAAATTTTGCCTAGATCAAAAGTCAACTGTCAACCCCAAAAGTCAAACTTCAAACAAATTTCATACTTAACTTTGACTGATCATAACTTCCACTCTCGATATCGAAAAATATCAAAATTTATGGCTACGGAAAGCTCTTGACATAATCTACAAGTTTCCAGAAGACCATTTTATCAAATTTTACCTAAATCAAAAGTCAACCCTCAAAGACCAAAAAGTCAAACTTTCTAAATTCTTCAAATTTTCACACTTTTTCTTTTCAATTCTTGCTATTTAACTTCATTTCAATCAACTCATCCACTTTCTTCTCATAATCCATACAAGTTCACTCAAATATCAAAATCCTCAAAATTAAACAATTCTTTTCTCATAAATTTTTTTCTTAATTTCATCAAATTTCCTTAAATTCATAAATTGTCTCACTAATTTCTTTCTCATTTAAAATCATTTTAATATTCTAATTTTCACCAGAAATTCGAGGTCCAACATATAGGGTTTACAACCTTACCTCTAATACTGTTGAGGAAACCATTCATGTCAAGTTTGATGATAGTTCTTAACCAAGTAGGAGAGATGATCCTGATAATGAAACCCTTTCAGTACCCTTGGTTGATAGTGAAGAAATATCACCATTAGAAACTTCCTTAGACAAATTTGAAGATATTCTTAAGACACTTGATTTGAAGAGAGATTGGAAATATAAGAGTTCTCATCCAGAAGAGTTGATTATAGGAGAGACCTCAGAAGGTGTGCAGACTAGGTCCAAATTCAGAAGAGAAGCAAATAGTGCATTTATCTCTGAAATAAAGCCTAAGAAAATTGATGAAGCTCTTCAAGATGAAGCTTGAATTTTAGCCATACAAGAGGAGCTGAATCAGTTTATAAGGAATAAAGTTTGGTCCTTAGTTCCCAAACCACCGAAAAAGTCCATCATCGGAACTAGATGGGTTTTTAAGAATAAGCTGGACGAATCAGGTAGAGTGAGTCGTAACAAAGCAAGATTAGTAACACAAGGCTATAATTAGTAGAAAGGAATAGACTACAATGAGACTTATGCTCCTGTAGCAAAACTAGAAGCTATTAGGATATTGTTTGCATATGTTGTCTGTCATGATATAAAGCTATTTCAATTGGACGTGAAGAGTGCCTTTTTAAATGGCTTTATAGATAAAGAAATTTATGTGAAGCAACCTCCAGGTTTCGAAGATGTCAAGAAATCGGATCATGTCTATAGACTTCATAAGGCTTTGTATGGTTTGAAACAAGCTCCTTGAGCTTGGTATGATCGTCTGAGTTCTTTTTTTATATATTGAGAATAAGTTCACTAGAGGTCAGGTGGATAAAAAATTATTTAGAAAGTGCATGAAGAATGATTTTATTATTGTTCAAATTTATGTTGATGATATTATTTTTGGTGCTACCTCTGAAGTGTTATGTGCTAATTTTGAAAATTTGATGAAAAATGAATTTGAGATGAGCATGATGGGTGAATTAAAATTCTTTCTTTGGTTGAAAGTTAAGCAAACCGAAGAAAATATTTGTATTAATCAACAAAAGTATGTGAAGGAACTGTTGATAAAGTATGATATGGGAAAAGTAAAACCAATGTCAACTTCAATGCATCCTTTAAACCATTTGTCCAAGGACAAAATTGGCAAGAAGGTTGATCAAACTCTGTATAGAGGGATCATTGGTTCCTTACTTTACCTTACAGCAAGCAGACCTGACATTTTGCTTAGTGTTTGTTTGTGTGCAAGATTTCAGGCAGATCCTAGAGAATCTCATTATATTGCTGTTAAAAGAATTTTGAGATATCTATCAGGTACTACTGATCTTTGTTTAATGTATGAGAAAGGTAAAGATTTCAGGTTGATTGGCTACTGTGATGCGGATTATGCTGGAGATAGGATTGATAGAAAAAGTACGAGTGGAGGATGTCACTTTCTTGGCAATAATCGAGTTCCGTGGTCAAGTAAGAGGCAAAGCTCAATTGCTCTATCAACAGCAGAAGTCGAGTATATGTCAACCTCAAGTTGTTGTTCACAGACGTTGTGGATTAAGTACCAGTTAGAGGACTATGCAGTACAAGAAGAAGAAATCCCAATCTACTGTGATAATACAAGTGCCATCAATATGTCGAAGAATCCCATACAACATTCAAAAGTTAAACATATCGAAGTCAGACACCATTTTCTACGAGACTACGCTTAGAGGAAGATCGTGAGTCTTCAGTTTGTTGAGACGAGCCATCAGTGGGCGAACATCTTCGTTAAGTGAAGAAAGATTCAGAGAAATCAAATGAAACCTTAACATGGTGATGTTAGCTAATCAACCGTTTGATACTTCATGACCCAGATGAAAAGGTTGCAAGAGTTAACAGTAACTGTAACCATGAGTTACAACTAATAATATCCGTTAGAAGAAAATTTTGGAGGGAAAGTTTCTTATAGCCTTGAGAACACCACCTATTCTAAAACACTCATGACATATTCTGACAACCAACCTTTGGAGAACCCTCAACCAAAAACCTTTCATTACTCTGTTTTGATTTCAAACTTTCCTTGCTCACACTATCAACCTCACAAACCAAATTCACTTCTTTGAAAAATTTCTCTGTTTTTAGTTCGTTGTTAACTACAAGAAATGGAGACAGCCATGACAAACGAAATACTTGTTAACTTTGAATCCCTAAAGCAGGACAACATGGATATTGAACTAGAGATTGTAGCAGCCGGATGGAGGAATTTCTTTAAAATTTGAGAGACAGTCTACATGAACGAAGTTTATGATTTCTGGAAGAATATGTAATTGATAGCTAATACTCTTGTATCTTCAGTGGATAACTTGTCGATTATTGTGATCATGAAGATGATTGAGAAGGTCACAGAGTGTCCATTTGAAGGAGAGAAACTCACAAGCAAAGCTAGATGGATGACACAAGCCAGCATGAAGGAAACCCAGATCAATTTGCAGTTATATGGAGGCAATGATCCAAGGGAAAAGAAGGCGTCCTGTTGGGACCCGATCTCGGGACTGAACCTCAACCGGATAAGAACGGAAAATGGAAACAAACCAAACATACAGTGCAATCGAACTGAAATACAAATTCCGACATCTGATAACATACACTTATAGAAAAACTGTCGCGTTGGAAACCTATTAGACAAAAACCAAATCCAAAATCGGTATAATTTTTTTTTCTTTTTCATTTCATTCACACTCAAACGAATCAATACAATTTCCCCTTTGGAAATTCTTCCTCATGCAAATCTCAAATCTTAATCATCTTCTTATAAATTCATACAAATCCCAAAATTCATCTTTTAACCAATTTTTATATTATTCTATCTTTATTTGAATCAAAAATTGGGTAACATAATGGCTATATTTTACACACCCAAAAACCTGTAAATAGTTTTAAAGGCACTTCTATATACCGGCTCAATCACACAATCATCAAATTCATTGGACCTCATGTCCGGAATTCCAGCATAAACAAACACAATTCTATACCTAGCACTTCAATAATTCTCAATCATAATCAGAATCACCCATATCCAAGTCACAATAATATCTTAATTCAATATACCATGTCATCAGTCAATCCAATTCACATTCTTTCACATTTCAATATACAAATTGATATACTATATCCATGTGCAATTTCATAACTCAATACCATAATGAATTTAATGTTTACAAAACCTTAATGGCTTTCCAAGCCATATATAAAACCTATACAAAAATCCAAAATTACATAGAATACAAGTCATGCAAAAATCGAACAAAATGTCTTGACTTTCTTTCATCCGATCTCCTGCTCGATATCTGGAGATGGGGATGAAAGGAGGGGGTGAGCTTATAGCTCGTGGATAACATGTTTATAAATTGAAAAATAAGCAAAAATTATTTTGCAAAACTTTTGCTATTTAAAAACATTGCACAGTAGAACAATTCATCAAAAGCTTATTTTCAAAATTTTTCAAATCATTTATAATCAATTACAATAATTTCACGGCTGAAAATTTCACTTTCTCATTTTGTCAAATTTCTCAAAATTTTTTTCATGAATCATAAACAAATTCAAAACATGAATGCATAACCAATATACACAAATCAAAAAACATAACACATCAAAATGGTTTGGTTCAGTCCAAAACGAAACGTATTGCACATTCCCGCATAGCAGTCCTGTGCAGCCGTGAACGGAACGTATTACACTTTTCCGCATAGCGGTCCAGTGTAGCCGTGAACTTATGGGCGTCCGAAATCGGAGCTCCAGTACTACTAGCGGGCAGGCAGGAGAATTCTTTAAAAATAGACAAGTGCACTTGTCCCTCTTATGGGACCTGACCAAACCCACATAACACATTAATCATACTCAAAAATTGAACTGCCTGAAGGCACATTTCGAAAACTTGCTTTTCATCATATCATCTCATAATCAAACATAAAGTCACACAATTTCACATATCAAAATCTTAATTCATCCCAACACAAAGAATGCATAAATCATAACAATTTCTTAAAACCATAATTCAAACAAAAATCAATTCACATTACACATTCATCATCCCAAAATTCATATGGCAATTTCACTTTTATTCAAAATCAATGAAAACACCAATTATTTCAATTTCTTAAATCATTTCAGACACAATGAATTTCATCATTCGAAAATCATAATTTGCAAACATTAACGTAAACAATAATTTATAAACAGTTTGATTCTTGATTTTTCGAAATCACTTAATTAGCTTATAATTCAAAATATAAACATATCACCCACCTCAAATCCATGCTTGAAACTTGTCCCAAGCATCAATTCACCAAAGCCTTTCCTTAAATTTTCCCTAATTCAATAACATAAACCTTAATTACTTAATCATCCAAAATTGAACCAATAATACTAAGCAATCACCAAAATTAAACTTGGAAATCACAAACCCATACCATTTCCAAGCTATCTAACCCAAAAATTTATGAAAAACTCAAAGATCAAAATTCATCTTCTCCAATTTTGGATTTTTCTTGGCTTGGAAGGAAACTTTCATCATCTTCCATCTTTCCCCCTTGAATCTACAAAAAAATATATGCTTGAAGCGATGAAAATTGAAACCCTAAGTTTTCTCCTTTTCTTTCCCCTTTCTCTTCTCCACCGAGGCTCTCATTCTTCCTCTCTTCTTATTTCTTCTTTCATTTTGCTCTTTTACTCAAAAATTTCTTCTGCTCCAACTTAAAAACGACAACCCTCATGCCAAGTCATTTAATGAATGACAAATGATTATATTACCCTTCCATAGAAGCCTAAAACCTTAACTCTTTAAGTGATCTTCCAAAATTGTCCCTGAACTTTATTTCAATTCATGCTTACTTTAGGACATTTTTCTCACCATCAAATTGAAGGAATTTTCCAAACCTTCCTTCTAGAAAAATGTTCCTCATTGTCTTAAATTCATAAATCCACCAAAATCATTTAATTTGGTGCACTACGTCAAAAGTTATACTCCAAACATTTAGGGTTATTCATATGCTAAAATATTTTCCAGCACTTTAATTCCATCCAATATTTGATATTCTTAAAGGCAAAATTGAAACTCAAGTCCTTCGGAACAATTGTAGCCCTATTTCTCTAGTTTAATCCAAATCAAGAATCACCTCATTTGCATGACTAGAACAAAAGTTATGGCTAAAATACTTTCAAAATTTACTAATCCAAGATTGAACACTAAACCCGACTTCAAGTCAGAAATTGAAAATTTTATGGGCTAAATTGAAATTCAATTTCTTCATATGACTTGTATCCCCATGTCTCTATTTTATTTTTCCTTAAGAATCACTTCAACCGGATCACCATAGAGTAAGAATTTCTTAAAATACTGAACTATGTTCAGAAAATTTTCCGACTCATTTTGATTAAATCAATCATCCTCAATTTAATCCTAAAAATTCATAAATTTCCCATGAGGATGTATATAATTGTCTTTGGAATCCAACGCTTCAAAAACTAAGTCAATCGGATGTCAGACGGAAAAGATATTAGCAAAAGATTGGACAAAGGTCGGATTGGGAAGAGGAAATTAACAAAATAACCAAAACGGCATCGTATAAGACGTAAGGGAAAACGCCGTCACACAAGAAACGGACGCGCGCAGAGGAGAAGAAAAACGAAACGATGTCGCACTGAGGAGACCGAATGGCGTTGCACGTAGGGTGAGGCACCCGCCTTGGCGGGCGCTCGTGACGCCCTCGCGAGGGCGTACCGGAATTCCTTTTTTTTTCTACTTTTGTAAATCAACAATTTCCAAACTTTATAACTCTTGATCTCGAACTCCAAATTTGACAAATTTGGTATCAATTGGTAGCTTAAAGGAAGCTCTACAACTTCCATGAAGGACTAAAAAATCAATTCCATCTCTAAAGGGGTCAAAAACCCAATCAAACCTTCTGCCCAAATTAATGAATCCCTAAACAATAAGTCAACTTTGAAAAATTTTATCTTTCAACTCCAAAGTCCAAACATGTCATATTTTATATCCATGTAAAGATAATAAAATCACCTACAACGTTCATGAAGGACAGAAAAATCAATTTGGCCTTTAAAGAAATCAAATTCCCAATCAAATGTTCTGTCCTCTAGTAATCATGCCAAAACAGTAACAACAACTTGCAAAAATCATAACTTCACATTCCATGGTCCAAAAATTGCATACTTCATATCAATGGAAATATCAAAACATAATCAAAAAATTTCATAAAGAACTCAAAAGCAAATTCAATCTCTAACTAGGTCAATTTTCCAGTCAAAGATTCTGCCAAACATATGCCATCCTATAGCATTTTTCAAACAAAGTAAAAATAACCTTAACTTCGGAAAATCATAACTTTCAATTCTGATATCAAAAAATATCATACTTTATGGCAACAGAAAGCTTTCAACAGAAGCTATAAGTTTCATGAAGATCATTTTCTCAAATTCTGCTTAAATCAAAAAGTCAACTCTTTATTACCAAAAAGTCAAACTTTCATAATTTTTCAAATTCTCATACTTTTTCTCTTTATTTCTTGATTTTCAATTTCCATTTAAAACAATGTATTCACTATCAATTTTATTTAAACTCAAAACATCCCTTTAGACCATAATTAATCATAAACATTAATAACTTATCTTAATCTCATATAACAACTCATATTCTTGACTCTTCTTTTTCTTTGCACACAAATAAGTCACTATAAATTTTCTCATTTAATGCCACTTTATAATTCAAAAATTCCAAGAAAATTTTGGGGTCCAACACGTTCAATCTTGTTCCAAAGGCTAGGGTATTACACTCACTTCTTTTTCATTGTGTACTACTGACAACAGGGTCAAGGCATTTGGTAACAACAATAGATGAACAATGCCTTTTTCATCTACTAAATCGTCAGCCTATAAACCTACCATTCCTTATCTTTCATTATATGGAAAATTCTAAGAAAGACTCGACTGCACTACCATACGGAATGATACTAACAAGGATATTTAGAGACTCTGGAGTACGTCTGGATAGGGGAAATAGGATGATGATGAATATCAAAAGTGTCATCAACTCTGCAACAATTGACAAAATGAGCTTGAAGAATCTGGAGAAAGTAGAAGCTGATTCTAAGAAGAAAGTCAAGATTGAGGAGGAGCATGTTAAAAGAGAATCTCCCTCAACAAAATCAAAATCTCGATCTGTTGAGAAGATACCTGCAGAAGGAGAAAAGGAATCGTCAGGAAAATCAATGGGAAGGATGATATCTCTTAAAGAAGGAAGCCAGGCGCAACAAAAGGAGACAGTAACCCTGAAAAGAAAAGGGGATTTGCTACTTTCGGAGAAGTCGAAGTAAGCAAAAAGATCGCCTAGAGTTCGAACCTTATGTCAACAAGAAGAAAAGAAAAGGAAAGAGTTAATTCATGGTGAAAACTCTGAGAAGACAACATCTCAGGCAACCAGGTCCTTAGTTTCAATTTTGAGAGAAGAATCACCAAAATTGGCTAAAGTGACTGAAATAAGGAAGAAATTGGAGTTTGAGAAAGTAAAACCTCAACCTCAGTAGACTTCCAGACTGATTAAGGAGAATAAAATGGAGAAAATCAGTATTAAGAAGAGCACTCCTGCTGCTATTAAGAAGAAGAAGAAGACAGTAGAAAGTAGTCCAGGACAGGTCAATACTTCTCGACTGTTAAGAAAAGCAGACTTGAGAGTCAAGATTATTGAAGAAATTCAACCTGTCAGGAGTAGCAATTCAATAATAATCAGAGAAATCCCAAAAAGGTCAGTTAAGATACAATTTCAACCTATACTAGCAAATAGTAGTACCATGCATCTGTTGAGTGAGGACGAGAAAAGTATGTATAATGTTCTGAAGGGTGAAGGAACCAAAACATACCCCACACAGATGACAAAGTAGAAGTACACTATGTTGGACCAATGGTGGTTGGCAAATTAAATCCCACTTATGTTTTGATAATAATAAAATGTATAAAATTGGTTAAGAAATTATTTCAGGTGATTTAGATTCAAATACAACAAGACTACATCAATCTTGAATGGGCAAGACATAAATCATGGTGAAATCCAGAAAGAAATAATCTTCATCAATCTTGAATGGGAAAGACATAAATCATGGTGAAATCAAGAAGGAAATAATCTTCATCATGCTAGAGACATTAAACATGAAGATTATATAAGATTTGATTGAATATAACCGTTGAAGCCAACATAAGTCGACTAGTAAATCATAAGTCAACTAATATATCAAGATCTGTCAGGTTGAGAACAACACAAGTCAACTTATCGAAGGTTACAAGTCGACTTACACTGCATAAGTTGACTTATAGCAGAGCAGAGATAAAGTTTTACGAAAATCGTTGTTACAAGTCGACTTACACACCATGACAAGTCGACTTACGAGTATAGCAAACTGATTCTGACGAAGTCAATCATTCAGAAATGGAAAGGAAATAATTTAGCAAGGTCTATGATCAATCAACAACGGCTAGTGGACATCCCCAACGTCTATAATCATCCTTTAGCCTACAAATAAATAGAGAAACATCAAGGGAAATGGAAGGAACGCAAAAAAATCAAAATATACTACTATAGTTCCAAGAATTTGTTCTCATACTACTCTTAGCTTGGTCTTAATTCCATTCATCTTTACTGAGAGTTAGCATTTTCTATTTTCTATCATTGTGATTATTGTGAGTTGAGTGATTAGAGGAGATCACTTGTGAGGTAGGATTTGTGCCGGAAGACAAATCAAGTGTAAAGGTAGCTTGAGCCGAAAATCAAGTGGTGTTGGTAGGATTTGTACCGGAAGAAAAATCAAGTGTAAAGGTAGCTTGAGCCGGAAATCAAGTGGTGTTGTAAGAGTTCACACTAAACTAAAAAGTGTGCAGTAAAGTGGTTTGCCAAATCCTAAGTGGGAGCTTAGGTAGAGGACGTAGGTTTTAGCACCGAACCTCTATAAAAATAGTGTTTGCTCTTCTTCCCTACTCTTTACATTTCAATTTGTTTAAATTATTTTTGTGTGAATTAACTTCTGATTTTATTGTAGAATTTTACAAAAAGATTTAAAGATCTATTCAACCTCCCTTCTAGATCGTTTACAATTGGTATCAAAGCAGAAGTATCCAGGGATGGCATACAATAACTTAGCGGAAGAAGGTAACACTAATAATCGCCCTCCTTTATTTAATGGTACTAACTACTCTTCTTGGAAAAATCCTATGAAGTATTATATTATAAGCGAAGGAGTAGAATATTGGAAGATTATCATCTTCGGTCCACAAGTTCCATTAAAAGAAAATGGCGAGGTAAAAACGGAGCTGGAATATGATGACAATGATTGGAAGCAAGCCTACATCAACGCTAAAGCTATGAAATTGATATATTGTGCTCTCACGATTGAGGAGAGAAATCGAGTGAACTCGTGTACTAGTGCTAAAGAAATGTGGGAGAGACTACACATCACTCGTGAAGGAACCAATCAAGTTCGAGAGACAAAAATCAACATGCTTCTCCATGACTATGAAATGTTTGTCATGAAGGAAGGTGAGTCTATTTCCACTATGCTTGATCGTTTTGCAGAAATCATAAATGGATTAGGAAACCTTGGAAAGCATTTGACGGATAGTGAAAAGGTGAAAAAGATTCTTCACTCACTACCGAAAGAATGGGACTCTCAAGTTACCGTTATTATGGAGTCTAAGGATCTCAATCATTTGGAATTCAATGCCTTGGTGGGATCACTCATAAACTATGAGATCATTCTCAAATCAAGAGGAGGTAGATGTAAGTCACAAAAATCAATTGCTTTTAAAGCTAACACTTCTTTTGTTGATGAAAGTGATAAAAAATTAGATGAAGAGGAAGAAGATGAAGAGCTAGCAATGTATGCTAGAAACTTGAGAAAATTCAAAGGACTACTCAAAAATAGGAAGAGAGAATTACGTGGTGGAAGAAATGACAAGTATGAAAAAGGGAAAAAGAAAGCTAACCTAGTAGCAACTTGGAGTGATGATGAAGAAGCATACCTAAGTAATGATGAAAACAACTTAGCACTTATGGCAAATAGCTCCTCAATAAATGATGATGAAGATGAGGTAACTTTCATTGATCAAGATCTTATAGATTCTTTTAATGCTTTACAAATCGATTTTGAAGAAGCTATTGAAAACAACAAGAAATTGAGAAAGAAAATAAGAGAGCTAGTTGCTGAAAATAGTGTCTTGTATGAGACTATTGATGATTTAGATTGCACTAAGGAAGATCACTCTACATGCCTTGCTGAAAAAGAAAACCTTACTTGTGAGTTTGATAGACTTAGAAAGGAATTTTCTTATGTGGTTGAAAAATTTGCTGGTGGGAATGAAAAGTTTGAAAAGATGTTATCTTTACAAAGATATTCAATTTCTAAACATGGTTTAGGATATGATCCTTTTGATAGAGATTGTTCTTTAATTTCTAAATTTACTAAAGATGGAAAAGTTGTAAAATGTGGCAAATTCTTGAAAGATGGTCATATAGAAATTGCTTGTAAAAGTATTAGAAGATGTATTAATGTGAAGAAAATATGGGTGGTAAAAGGTACAACACCTCCTAATATGGTTTATATGACTAACCAAAATGGACCCAAAATGGCTTGGGTACGAGAAGAAAGAACGTTTCAGTTGTAGGTACAAGCAAGGAATGAAAATCCACCAAGCACATGGTACATTGATAGTGGATGTTCAAGGCATATGAGTGGAGACAAGAACCTATTTGCATAAATTAGACCAAAAAAAAAATCAAGGATATGTCACTTTTGGAGACAACAAAAAAGGTAAAGTCATTGGTATTGGTAAAGTGGGTAAGGAACCTTTGCCTAAAATTGAAAATGTTTTACTTGTTGATGCTTGAAACATAATTTGTTAAGTGTTTCTCAATTATGTGGTATGAATTTTAATATGACATTTGAATCATCTCATTGTATGGTTAAGAAAGATGAAAATGTTGCTTTCATTGGTTGGAGACATGGAAATGCATATATTGTTGACCATTGCATCAAGAGATAAGATGTTGAATTGCTTCAGTTGAGTATTACGCCATAGTTGGGTAATTCATCTATTTCTCAAATCCAGTCGACTAATTATATGCGACCAGTCGACTAGTTTTATATCAGACTACCCCCACTCTTTTTTATTATTATTAGTCGACTAACCCCCTGCCAGTCGACTATAAGTCATCTGGGTCTTCTTTAAAAACTCACTTTTTTCCCAAATCTCCGAAAACACATTCTCTTCTACTTTTGAGATTTCTTTATGATGATGTTTCTCCACCATGATGGTTTTTGTATCTAGCCAAGACCAACATTTCATATTAATTGTATTTGCTTGCTATTTGAGACTATTTGTGTTTGATGACTTGTTTCTATATTTAATATAATTGCGATAATTTTTTCTCTTCATATTTGCGACATTTCATATTAGTTGTTTTGATTATGACAAAAAGGGGGAGTAAAATGGGAAATTGGATATTCTTTAGCTACTTGATTAAGGGGGAGTATGTATGTTAAATTGTCTTTGAATTGAATTTATATTAAATTTATGAATTATACAACTCTTATGCATTTGATCTTACAAGGTTGTTAAATTCAATGATTTATATGATTGAAGGGGAGACTTCTAACTAAAAATACAAGGCTTAAAAACCTTGATCAATGTTTCTTTGTTTTCAATTTCTTAAATAATTTCTAAATGTTTTGTCATTATAAAAAAGGGGGAGATTGTTGGACCAATGATGGTTGACAAATTAAATCCCACTTATGTTTTGATAATAATAAAATGTATAGAATTGGTTAAGAAATTATTTTAGGTGATTTAGATTCAAATACAACAAGACTACATCAATCTTGAATGGGCAAGACATAAATCATGGTGAAATCAAGAAGGAAATAATCTTCATCATGCTAGAGACATTAAACATGAAGATTATAGAAGATTTGATTGAATATAACCGTTGAAGCCAACATAAGTCTACTAGTAAATCATAAGTCGACTAATATATCAAGATCTGTCAGGTTGAGAACAATACAAGTCGACTAATAGACTATAAGTCGACTTATCGACGGTTACAAGTCGACTTACATTGCATAAGTCGACTTATAGAAGGGCAGAGATAAAGTTTTACGTAAATCGTTGTTACAAGTCGACTTACACACCACGACAAGTCGACTTACGAGTACAGCAAACTGATTCCGACGAAGTCAATCATTCAGAAATGGAAAGGAAATAATTTAGCAAGGTCTATGGTCAATCAACAACGGCTAGTGGACATCCCCAACGTCTATAATCATCCTTTAGCCTGCAAATAAATAGAGAAACATCAAAGGAAATGGAAGGAACGCAAAAAATCAAAATATACTACTATAGTTCCAAGAATTTGTTCTCATACTACTCTTAGCTTGGTCTTAATTCCATTCATCTGTACTGAGAGTTAGCATTTTCTATTTTCTATCATTGTGATTATTGTGAGTTGAGTGATTAGAGGAGATCACTTGTGAGGTAGGATTTGTGCCGGAAGACAAATCAAGTGTAAAGGTAGCTTGAGCCGGAAATCAAGTGATGTTGGTAGGATTTGTGCCGGAAGACAAATGAAGTGTAAAGGTAGCTTGAGCCGGAAATCAAGTGGTGTTGTAAGAGTTCACACTAAACTAAAAAGTGTGCAGTAAAGTGGTTTGCCAAATCAAGTGGTTTGTCTAACAAGGTTCGATTTCTCCTTTCAGCCACACAATTGTGCTATAGTTGTAAGGTGGAGTCCATTGAGATAAAATCTCATTATCTTTGAGATAATCTAAAAATTCTTGGTCTAAGTATTCCCCACCTTGATCAGATCGTAGTGTTTTGATTTCTTTCCCAGGTTAGTTTTCTACTTCATTTTTGAATTGTTTGAACTTTTCAAATGCATCAGATTTGTATCTCATCAGTTACAAATACCCATATAGAGAATAGTCATCGATAAAGGTAATGAAGTAAAGAAAAACACTTCTGACATGGATGGACATTGAACCACATATATCTGAATGTATTAGGTCTAATACTCTAATTGCTCATTCACCCTTTCCCTTAGAGAATAACTTAGTCATCTTGCCTAATAAACAACATCCAGACATGTCATATGATTCATAATCAAATGACCCTAAACTATCACTTTTAGGGAGCTTAGCTATACATCTCTCATTTATATGGCTAAGGTAACAATGCCATTAGTAAGTTGATTTTAAATTATCTCCTTTATTTCTTTTCATGTCATTGACATTCATAATTAGATACGACATATCTAATATGTAAATTCCATTAAAAAATGTACCAGTAATATAAAACATTCGACTCAAACTAATAAAACAACCATTGCTATTGAAATTCAAATGGAAACTATCTTTATTTAAACAAGAAATAGACAATATGTTCTTCAGTTTAATTACAAGCCCACTAGGGAGTTATCAAAAATAAGTGTCTACAACTAATGTAACAACTCTGTCTCCATTGCCCACGCGTAGGTCTAGTTCTCCCTTCATGAGCTATCTACTGTCCTTGAGGCCTTACATATCATTACATATGTGTGAGCCATAACAAGTATTTAATACCCATATGTTATGATAAAAAACAATATTAACTTCAATAACAAACAAACCTAAAAGAGCTGGGCCATCTAATGCCTACTTCTTCAAAGACTCTAGATAGACTTTACAGTTTTGTTTCTAGTGGCCAATCTTGCCACAATGGAAACAAGTTCCTTTCGGCGTAGTTTTTTTGAGTTTCTTTTGGCTACACTTCCTTTTGGTTTCTTAGACCTTTTCTTTTGTAGGTTCTTTTTTTTTTGAACTAGAAGAAGAGGAGTCTACCATTAGCACTAGCTTACTATCCTTTTAGATAGCTTGCTTTGCTGTCTTTACTTGATTGATCAACTCAGGGAGTATCATGGAGATTTTGTTCATCCAATAGTTCAACACAAATTATGAATAACTATTAGACAATCCAACCAAAATTAAGTCAACACTTAATTCATAGTCCATAACAATAGCCAAGGTAGCGAACCTCTCAATATAACTATTTATCTTCAGTACATACTATATTGCAGATGTCCTCGAAGTCATCTTATTCGTGAAGAGCAACCTCGAGGTATTGAAATTTTTAGACAGAGTTTGCTCATTAAAAAACTCTTTAAGATGAAACACTATAGTATTAGGATCCATAAACACATGTTGCTTCTACAGCCCTAGTGACATAAAGGCTAGCATAATACAGGTAGCCATGTCACTATCTTTGAGATGCTCACAGTATGCTCTCTAATCCTCATTAGAAACATCAGTAGAAGGGGGAATCAGGAAGTGGAACGTCTAGGACATAGCCTAACACCTCAAATTTGAGAACATTTCTCAGATTTCTCAGCCAATTAAGAAAATGTGGTCCGTTCAATTTGTTAGAATCCATAAGTGAGCGTAAATTCACATTGGAAAACATCTTCAATCAACCTAAATTGTGAAGAGAGAAAGAATGTTAGAATATAAATACATGCCTGATCATAAGGACTTGAATGACATGCATAAAACTCTCATTAGTTTCAAAGAATCCATAGCCCTTATTACGAATCCAAGAAAAATTATGACAAAGTGTCTTAGTGGGTCAACATTCGACATTACTAAGAGTGGCCTTGGGTTTACCCAACAAGTCACCTTAGGTCAATCGGTAAGTATCAGTCATATCAATTGCATTATAGATGCCACTATCATTTAGTGCTATTAATTCGTGATGTATGCACACACATTAGGTTATCAACTCTTGATGCACATATATCAGATGTACACTACCAAATTGCGCCTCTGTCTACATTGATCTTGAGTTTACTCAACAAATCAACACTTCTAGTGAAAATTGACCTATTAATCTGAAAATCTTATTTCCATGGTTCAAACATATCCGTATAGAGTAGGCTTGGGTTTATTGAACAACCCTAACTCTAAAAGAGTTCTAGTTCTCCCCATATTAATGTAAGGCGTTGGTTTTCATATTATGTGTGAGGGATTTCATACTCTAGTCTCATCTAAGTGATAGGATTATAGTCATAATGACTATATGGAATGATTTAGGATGTTTCATCAATCACATTAAATCTATATGTATAATCATCCATCATCCCACCTAACCAACCCTAGCATTCATTCTTTAATACAGTCATCTCACAATGATTTGACGTTCGATTCAACTCTTGAACTGAACTGCTTTTGAATGTTGGAATCGACTAATTTTTTAATCCGTTTGTTTTCAACTCCAATTTAAAAATATCAATATACCAAGGGTAATACCCTCTATTCTGATGTGCCAATTAAACACTTTAATTATATTATGCTTGCCATATCTAGTCATACTAGATATGAAATACTCGAAATAGATTAATAAATTATTATTCTCTTAGATTTCCAAATAATTTGAGAACATCAAACTATTACTCTACGTATCTCTAGGTCGTCTCCACTTCATCAAGAATACTTCGGCACTTGTCACATAACTAGTGACGGCCAAAACAATCAAGACAACTGAATACACCAACGAAATGCTAATATGACATATTTGACATCTGAAAACTTTTAGAAACCTATTTCAAGAAAATCAGTTTGGAATGTATACAACATCAAAGTAACATATTTTTTTTATCACATAAACAATGATCTGAGGCATTGAAACCAAAAAACACACAATCACCACTTCAAACAAACCAGGTCTAATAGTTTTCTCAAAATTGTCTGGCTTTGTCTTTTTCTTGAAAAAATCATCGAAACAATCTCAATAAATGATGAGAAAATTACAGAGGCTATAATATGTTCCTAGCATGTTCCATGAAGTTTTTCAAAATTTATTTCCAAAAAAAACTAAACCAACCTCAGCAACCAAAAAAATTTAGAATTTATGTTCCTCAACATAGACATTCCTAATAGCACAGAAAATATTCTCAAATAAATATTCAATCTTATAGAAAATATTTTTCCATCCTCATAGACATTTATAAACATCTTAGAAAGAGGTTGGTGAAATAAATTTCAAATTTTTTTCTAGAATTTATTCTTGAATTTACAAGCATGTTTGTTCATGTAATCTGCATAAACATAATAACTAGAACCATAGGGAATTAATTAGCAAAAACATATCGAATCACATTGATACATTTTTTTTCCACAGATATATTCAAAACATCTTATGAGCAAATCTGAGCAAGAAAATTTCAAAAACAATATCTCTATACTTATAACACCCCAGTCCCACCCGACACATGTATGTGTGCCATACGGTCATACGTGCACATGCCTGACAGAATTGGCTTGTTAACTATTTCACCTTCACTATATCACTTGGCATCATAAACTAAATTATACATAACACATTATCAAAAATTCAAAATGTCCTCATTTCATTTCATAAACCATAATTTACAATGTAGCATTAGATCCATCACTCATATTTATACATTATCAACTTATCAACGCTCACTGTTTAGTCTACATAGTATGCTACATATATGAGGAATTAACCAAAAACTAAAAACTAATCCTTCAATCCCAGCTGACCGACCTTTGAGCCATAACTTGTGTCCAAAAGTGGTACAAAATTCCTTCTAGGCAGTCTTAGTAGCTAAGTCATCACTTTCTCGAACTTGAAATTATCAACGTTGAAATTTTGGTAAGTTTTGCAAATTCAGTTGAGTAACAATCCTCGATGGTTCATTCGTGTCATACAACACGACAATTCATGTTATCATATAACTCACATCAACTTGATTATCATCAAGTAGTATCACAAAAAACTTTGTTAATAGATGTCACATCTTAAACACAAATCCATACAATTCATATTTCGCTACAATTTTGCAAAACACAATCATTGATAAATTATCACATATTTATACAAGAAAAGTCCTCAAAACAATGCAATCATTAAATTTATTCATATCATATGTGAAAGCAATGTTTATGAGACTCAAATTCATTTATTACATTGTTATGACGGTGTGGCCTTTTCACTGTCCTATATCTATTATGAATACCAGGCTCTTTCATATTGTCCCTTATCTATTGGGGATACAGGGCTCATAGCACACATTGAGCCTTAGGCTCTTTTCACAAATGTCTGAGCTTTAAGCTCTTTTTCATTGGCGACCTCAGTCATAATTGCCTTTATGATTCATGCATTGGAATGAAAAGCATTGAACAAATTTAATCATTATGCCCATTCAATCAAATTCATATTCTTTCTCATTTGCATTTGTCATCAAAATTTTAGTCTGACATTCAACATTTAAGGTGAGAAAGAAGTAGTCAATCATATTCACATTTTCATATTACTACATTGCCCATTTCACTGAATAAACACATTTATAAATGCATAATGTGTTATGCATGTTGAATGACAAATGCTCGAGTATATTTCTTTAACAAACTGATGCAAATATCAATTTTCCTCCTTTTTTTTAAAATTCATACACTCATTAAACATTCTAGCTTTTTTACAAAATTTCGGGTCTACTTTTTCTGATCATTATGACAAGGAAAATGGAGTTTTTATGAAACACTTTCTTCTATAAAATTGTTCTCATATGTCTTAAGTATCTAATGACACTAAGATCATACAATTTGGTTGATTATTCTATGATTTATGCTCAAAATAGTACATACTAAGTACATTTGAAAATTTGGCTAATGAATGATCATGCACTCAAAGTTGTACTAGTCATATCTCTCAATTAAAATATCCATAAATTACAAACTTTGTACCAATTGAAAGCTAAGAGAATAAGCTACAATTTTTGTTAAGACAACTTTGTCTGATTGGGCATACATCAATACATTTTATTCGATAACAACAAGACATGATTTCTGTCACGGGTAGTGCTACAGCCTAAGCCAAGACTTAATTTCAAGCTAAATTTTAAGACCCTTAAGGACATAATTCAATTTCAATTTCTCTTAAAAATTGTAGAAAAATTTTTCTAGTTCAAGTTAAATTAAGAATCACCTCATTTGGAAATCTATAGATCAAAATATAGCCAAAATTTCAAAGCATGTTCAATAAAAAACATTCCAGTTATCAAATTCTAGCACATCTCAACATTTTCATCCTAAACTCATCAATCAATCTAAGCAAAATTAATTCAGATGGCTATAAATTTTGGTGGAGATAAAGAAAAATGTGTTATGAGTTTGTTGGTTCAAATCCTATGTTATTTTGAGGTCGGAAGAAGAAGTTATAGCAAAAAGAATGCAGGATGTTTGACTGTTAACTATGCCTTTAATGTCATAATCATGCAATCCCTCTTTTCTTCTCCAGATTCAAAAAATGCAAGTTTTCTTCTCTCTTTTCATTTTTTTTCCAGATTTCTCACTCCTACCATTTACAACTAACACATCTTATGCATAAATCATCTTCTCTACTTCCATTTCAACTCTAACTTAAGAGAAACAAATTAAATTCCCTGATTACTAACAACCATAAAAAATAGATCGTTATTCATGCAACTCCATTTCAGTTTAGATTTTTTGCAATTTTTCATTCTTTTTCTACATTTTTATCTTCTTTATATTCTCTATTTTTATTACACTTTCTGCCTAGTTTCTACCTTACAAATTTGCCATCTAATTCATTCATTAAATTCATTCGCTGAAACTACACTTCTTAAACCACTCATGCATGCATTCATTTGCAATGTTAAAACATCAACAAAAATCACTTACTTAGTTCAACAAGGTTTCCAATAGTGAGAGTGAATCAAATGCACAAAATAACCAACTTGATATTCAGTATTGGATAAATAAGAAAAGTGTTTTGGTGGTGGGTACTTTCGATGAAGAACAATGGGAAGAATGCTACACCAAACAAGCAAGTGTGAGCTTATGAATTGTCCTTCCAAAAATAATTGCCACGTGTCCTCTTGCATGTAATACATTCATCACATATATATATTGCCATATGTCACACTATAATTGATCCATTTGTATCTTATTTGAATATTTTTTAGTCTAAAATAACCAAAAGTTTTGAAAATTTCCTAAACTTTACCAAAAAATTTCAAAATAATAATAATTATCAGCAAATAAAATTTCAATACAAATAATCCGGTTTCGCATTTTAACCACATTTATAAATAAATTATACCCGAAAAATGTCAATGAATGCATGTGCAATTATTTTAATGTGTCAACAATAATTATTCACGTGTATGTGTATATTCAATTATGCATGAGTGAAATACATTTCTAATTTTCTCTATATACTCTCATATACTCTTTTCTAGGGTCTTAGCCCCCAACATAGGATAATGGGATATTACAATATTGATTTCAAATTCAAAACAATCAGAATGCAAAACTGTCACAACCAATCGGTAACATCGCATATGTTATAGTTTCTCCTTTATATGGGCCACAAGTGGCTCTAATACCACTGTTAGAAAATCCCGGTGCATGTATCATATACACGTTGTGCGGAAAACAAAAAAATTTGTTTTGGGAATTTCTTGAAGTCCAAGATCTATGTGCCTATAAAAGGAAATACCATTAAACCTAGTTGAAAATTCCCAATTTACATACATGTTCATAACATATATATATAGGAATTCATGACATTTACACAAATCAATCATTCATATAATAACCATATACCTTGTGTGTAGTTTCCTTCATTCTTTGATCTTCTACTCGTCGGGTTGTCACAAACTACAATGACCAAAATAGACTGTCTTTAACGATATCCATGTAGAGATTAAAGAAACTAACCGAATCAACTCTTTGATCTGGAAATGGCTAGAACAAAGACAAAAGTACAAGCTCTCTTCTTTGTTCTATGGTGAAAAAACTATGAAAGAGAATGAAGAGGAAGAAGATGAGAAAAATGAGGAGAATGAGGTGAGAATCATGAAGAAGGCCTACTTAACCATTTTTCATAATTCTCATCATCTTACTTTCTTTTTTTTTTTGCTTTTGTCGTTTAATGTTTTTATCTTTTATCATTTAAAGACAATCAATGCATAACTTTAAAGAAGCCTCTCTTATTTTTCCATGTTACAACTCTTCTTTTTCCACGTTACACATACCTTTATGTATATATATATACACACACACTAAGGTGGTCTAGTTATACTGGGGTCGGTCCTACTGGGTTCTGGGTGTGAACAAACACCAGAGATCTATTTCAACAATATCAATGTTGCGATCTCATTGGGACATATCTCGATCTCATCGGGATCCATTTGGTTCTATTTCTCTCCATATAATGGATCTTTATCCAAAACTATTTTACGAATTCTCTGAGTTACTCTTATATGTGTGACCCATTAAGTTCGTAGTTATATTGGTCACTTAGATTAACGTTTAATCCAAGCAAGTCAGTGGCACCTAGCAAAACATCATGACCCCCAATTGACTGGGAAGTAAGTGGTTTAAAAAATGAACCCGTGCTCCTCACAAACCATCTCATGAACCCTCCTATAGACAAATGCTGTGCAATTCATCCTTTCACCATATTATACCCCACTTAGTTATTAGTTTGGAGAAATTGTCAATTCTCACTAGATTGACTACGTCAAATCTTGTTCAAGTGATATCAGTTCTCATCCTGGGACTCATTACTCTATATGTCAATGGAGACATTCCTCATGACACATGTACGCCGACCAGAGATTTCCAAATATTAACCTTGACAAGAGGT
Source organism: Erythroxylum novogranatense (assembly GCA_029891385.1). NCBI lineage: Eukaryota > Viridiplantae > Streptophyta > Magnoliopsida > Malpighiales > Erythroxylaceae > Erythroxylum > Erythroxylum novogranatense. Next base: position 40,039,055 of record CM057228.1, read on the forward strand.
CGCAGGTATCATTTTCTGTTATCACAGAAGTGGTAAATCCTCTATTGGCTACTCAATTACCTTCAAATATCTCAATTTGTACTTAATCACCATCCTATGAGTGACCTCTAAAAGGAAACAAGGAATGGAGTCAAAACACATAATCAGTATCCAAGATATCCTTGAGTACCTCAAGTTTAAAGATACTTAAACTATGGCTATGATAAGATTATCACTAACATTAGAATAGGACATCCATGTGATGATCTCATGGTAGGTCATCCAATGTGCTTACTTCCTCTAGTAAGCATCCATATCTCAACTCTAAACATCTCATGTTTATAGTTTCTGAGATCCACCACTTGATCAAATCAAGGAGTTTGACATGTGTTAGTTTATCCGGATTAACAATTTCTAGTCTTATTAATCCTATTACTAGGGATAATTTAGACACTGACATAATTGCACTTGATAGGAATCTCAGCAGTATGATCACATCATGATTTCCTTCATGCTATGTCATATATCATGGACTTCATTAATTTGCTTATAGATCAATATCAATTCATAAATAATGAACACTAAATTAATGAAATATGCATTTCTTTATTATTGAAAATAAAGTGTGTACACAACTTTGTACAAAACGCGTTAAAGGCAATTGCCTTTAGGGCACTACTCTAACAATAAAATGGCACAAAACATTTGTCTTCAATAAACAATCAAAACAATTCACAACCCTTCAGATACGAACAAAACCAGATCAAACAAACACCACAAAAGATTTTTTTAAATGTAGAGACACTTCCAAAACATTTAATAGAAGATTTCTACCTTCAATTGAAAGAAAAACTGTTGGACCCCGAACTTTTGGTGAAAATTAGAAATATTAAAATGAATTTAAATGAGAAAGAAATTGGTGAGAAAATTTATGAATTTAAGAAAATGTGATGAATTGAAGAAAAATTTATGAGAAAATAATTGTTTAGTTTTGATGACTTCAATAATTGAGTCGATTTGTATGGGTTATGAAAGTTTAAGAGAATGAGTTGATTTGAAAGGGAAGCTGAAAATTGAGAAATAAAGAGAAAAGTGTAAAAATATGAAGAATTAAGAAAAGTTTGACTTTTTGGGGTTACAAGTTGACTTTTGATTTAAGCCAAATTGGAGAAAATGATCTTCTTGAGACTTGTAGCTTCTATCGAGAGCTTTCCGTAGACATAAAGTTTGATATTTTTCGATATCAAGAGTGAAAGTTATGATTTTTCAAAGTTAGTGTATTTTGCTTTGTGTTTTGAAAATGTTCATAGGGTAAGTTTACGTGTGCTATATTTTGAGGCAAATCGCCGTAAGGTTGTGGTTTGAATTGGAGAAAGTGGCCTTAATGAAAGTTGTAGCTTGTATGTAAATCTTTCTGACGCCATAAAGTATGCAATTTTTTGATATCGGGAGTGGAAGATATGATTTTCCGAAGATAAGGTTCTTTTGTTTTGTTTTTGAAAATGCTATTAAGTATAGGTTTGTGTGTTCTATGCTTCGAGGCCACTCGTCGTGAGGATTTAGTCTGAATTGGAGTAAGTGGTCTACATGAAAGTTGTAGCTTCTTTATCAATGTTTCCGACGCTATAAAGCATACAATATTTAGATGTGGGAATTGGAAGATATGAATGTTGAAAGTTTGGAGTTTGTTTAGGTGATGTTTGACAGGGCAGTAACTTTGACTAGGCTTTTGACCCCTTTAGAGATGAAATTGATTTTTGAGTTCTTCATAGAAGTTGTAGAGCTTCCTTTTATTTTTCCATCGACACCAAAATTTTCAAATTTGGAATTCAGGATCAAGAGTTACAATTTTTGAAATATTCGATTATATATGTATAATTGAGATTCTGTTCTTTTGCTTTTGATCCGACCCTTTTTCAATCTTTTGCTTATAATTCCTTCGTCCGACATCCGATTGATTCGATTTTTGAAGCGTTGGATTTATAAGACATTTATCAACTCCATCATGAGTAATTATGATTTTTAGGAGATTCGTTGTTCGCTTTATCGATTGCTTTGTTTTCCAATTCAAAATTTTGGTGAAAATTAAAAATATTAAAATGAATTTAAATGAGAAAGAAATTGGTGAGAAAATTTATGAATTTAAGAAAATGTGATGAATTGAAGAAAAATTTATGAGAAAAGAATTGTTTAGTTTTGATGACTTCAATATTTGAGTCGATTTGTATGGGTTATGAAAGTTTAAGAGAATGAGTTGATTTGAAATGGAAGTTGAAAATTGAGAAATAAAGAGAAAAGTGTAAAAATTTGAAGAATTAATAAAAGTTTGACTTTTTGGGGTTAAAAGTGGACTTTTGGTTTAGGTCAAATTGGAGAAAATGATCTTCTTGAGACTTGTAGCTTCTGTCGAGAGCTTTCCGTAGCCATAAAGTTTGATATTTTTCGATATCGAGAGTGAAAGTTATGATTTTTCAAAGTTAGTGTATTTTGCTTTGTGTTTTGAAAATATTCATAGTGTAAGTTTGCGTGTGCTATGTTTTGAGGCAAATCTCCGTAAGGTTGTGGTCTGAATTGGAGAAAGTGGCCTTAATGAAAGTTGTAGCTTGTATGTCATTCTTTCCGACGTCATAAAGTATGCAATTTTTCGATATCGGGAGTGGAAGATATGATTTTCCGAAGATAAGGTTCTTTTGCTTTGTTTTTGAAAATGCTATTAAGTATAAGTTTGTGTGGTCTATGCTTCGAGGCCACTCGTCGTGAGGATTTAGTCTGAATTGGAGTAAGTGGTCTACATGAAAGTTGTAGCTTTCTATCAATCTTTCCGACGCTATAAAGCATACAATATTTGGATGTGGGAATTGGAAGATATGAATGTTGAAAGTTTGGAGTTTGTTTAGGTGATGTTTGACAGATGAATTTTGACTAGGTTTTGACCCTTTAGAGATGAAATTGATTTTTGAGTTATTCATAGAAGTTGTAGAGCTTCCTTTTATCTTTCTATCGACACCAAATTTGTCAAATTTGGAATTCAGGATCAAGAGTTACGATTTTTGAAATATTCGATTATATATGTATAATTGAGATTTTGTTCTTTTGCTTTTGATCCGACCCTTTTTCAATCTTTTGCTTATAATTCCTTCGTCCGACATCCGATTGATTCGATTTTTGAAGCGTTAGATTCCTAAGACATTTATCTACTCCATCATGAGTAATTATGATTTTTAGGAGATTAAATGGAAAGAGATTGATTGAACCATAGTGAGAGGGTTGGTTAAAGATTATGAGTTAGATAATTTTCTGAACATGGTTCAGTATTTTGCGAAATTCGGGAGCTATAGAGATCCAATTGAACCGATTCTTTTTGTAAAATAAAATTGAGACATGGTGCTATAAATCATGTGAAGGGATCGAATTCCAATTTAGTTCTTAAGATTGTCAATGTTTGGATTGAAGTTGGGTTATTGTTCAGTCTCGGATTATAATGAGCTGAACACATATTTTGCCCATAACTTCTTCGTTTCTGAACCGATTTGAGTGTTTTTAGTGGTGTTGGAAACGTAAGACATCGAGGAACATTTTTTAAGAAGAAAGTTTTGCCAAATTATTTCGTTTAGCCACTGAAAATCAGGAAGTAAGTTATCAGTTTTTCAAGATTCTATGCAGGGTAATTTTGGAAAGTAACTTAAATGGAGGGGCAAATTGGTCTTTTACTTATCATTTAATGACATGGTATTAAAACACTTGAGGGACTGTCGTTTAAGCAATAAGGCTGTCAGTTTTGAACAAGGAAGAAACGAAAATAAGAGAAAGAAAACGTTAGAGATGGAGAGAAGAAGGAGAATCGGACGAAGTGGAGAAGAAGGGAGGAGAAGCAAGTTTCAACTTTTCTCCAAGTTTCTAGGAGGGTTTTCGTTGATTTCAAGAGGAAAAGCATGGAACAAGATGAAAGCTCCATGACAAGCCAATAAATACGAAAAGGAGAAAAAGGTAAGAGAGACAAAGTTTGGATTTTGAATCTTTTGATGAGTTTATTGGTTTAGGTAGTTTGGAAAGGTTATGGATTGAGTTTTCCTATAGTTACTTAAAGGGATTATGCTATGATTATGGTGAATTAGGGATTATGCCCAATTTTTGGGGATTTGGGGTTTGTTGAATTTATTGATTTAGATAGCTTAGAAATTTGATCAATTGGTGAATTCCTAAGTTAATTTGAGTAATTATGTATTTTTGATGTTGAATTTGGATGTTTATGGCTTAGGAAATGTTTAATTGAAGGAAAGAAGGAAGCTTTGGAGAAATTAAGGTGTGGATCAAGATTCTAGCATGGTATTAAGGTGGGTAGCATGTTTGTTTGTTTTTTTTATAAGCTGTATATGAGTTTTCAAAAAAAAAAACGAAAAATATTTTTAAACTATTATTTTTCAAACGATTAATTTCGTTGATTTGAAATGACTTAAAAAATTGCATAAATTGGTTGAATTCATTGTGATTGATTTTATTGAGATTTTAATATTTGTTGAGATTTTAATATGATAATTTGTGTGACCTTGTGATTTTATGAATGTTTTGGAAATTCCTAAAGTGTTGCTTTCTTTGATTTTTACAAATTGAGCAATTCTTTGTGTTTGAACAATTGAAAAATGGTTATGAGAATTGTGGTGATGGTTATGTACATAAATGGAACGGAGGTGAAGATATTTCTATGATTTTGACTTAGGAGGAGAAATAGTGACATAAGTGGAATTGACAAGTTTGGAAGTATACAAGTAAAGTAAAATTGAAAGGTTGAAATTGGAAACTTAGGAGGATTGTTTATGTGTTGTGATGAGGGTTATGTTTTAGTATACAAAGATATTAGTGGAATTGAGATTAAAACTTCAAGATGGTGATATGTTTACGTTTCTAAATTGACTCGGTATATGTAGTAGATTATGAAACAAATGATAGTGATATATGGAGAAGTTCTCATGGGGATGTCGATTAGTTGTTAGGAATACATATCCTATAATGGGGTTACAGTGATGAATAATGCGATTAAGTACATATGATATATATATATGGATATGGGATAGGAGATGATCTATGACCCTTATAGTTAAAAATCATGAGATGAACCAGAGTAAATGAATATGTTTCTTATTTCAATGAGTTTTATTTTAAAGAGTATTGATCATGTATGGTGCGACAGAAATTGAAATTATTGAACCATCCTGAATAGTCAAAAGTGATCTTATGGAGGTATTAGGAGTAGCTAAACAACATTGACAAACATAGTGGATTGACAAAATCATGGAAACCGTGTAGATAATTGAGATAAGAAATCATAATGCATGAATAAAATGTTCCAATTCGGGCGATAAAAAGAAGTGATAGGATTAAGTCGGAACATCATGTAGTGGCTAAGAATATAAAAAATTAAGTGAATGAATGTTCAAATTGTTGACGGTTTTACAGTTATGTTTCTGTTCGACTTCACGCCCTGAAAACACTATCCTAGTGATTTCATTAGAATGCTTCATAAGAATTTAGATGACAAAGGTTAACAATGATTAAATGTTATATTGATTGGAGAGGTGGTTGACAAATGAACTCGATCGGTAGTAGAAATTAAACGCTTCAAGGAAGATGAATAAATCAGGTGAATCCACGCCAAAAATATGGAACACAGTGAGACAGCTATAAGGGTTATATGTACTGATATTAAAGTGAAGTGACATTATTATATTGAGATAGTGCTATTGATAAAAGATTTCTTAGATTCGAAATGTGGTACATATGAGTATGTTTAAGGAAATGTTATGTGATATGATGTTGGTGTTATCGACAAGTGAACTTTATGAGTGAGTTGATTAAAAGGAGGAATTTGTTACATGCATTGTTTTTTTTTCTTTCGAATGATTTGACGATTTTGTGGAAAAATGGTTTGATAATTTGAATGATCGTTTTATGATTTTTGGAATGTGTGAAATTTTGTGAATGTCAGAGTGTCTAATATGACACGATGTAAAAATTTTTAAGTTTTTTTTAAATACGCCTTCGGGAGTTTCAATTTTTAAGCATGAATTATGTGTATTATATGGGTTTGGTTAAGTCCCCTTCGTAGAGTCAGTGCACTGGTCTCTCTTTTAATAGGCTTCTCCCGCCTCCCCGCTAGTGGCATAGGAGCTTCGATTTCGGACTCCTCTCCGTTTACGACTGCACAGAACCGCTATGCGGGAATGTGCAGTTCGTTCTGTTAGGACCGACCCAAACCATTTAATATGATTTGGAATTTGTGTTGGATTCTGCGGTATAACCCGCAAACACACGCCGGGGTATAACCCCCAAACACCTACGGGTGGGGTGTGGGATCCAACATCAAATCACTTGGATATGTTTTGTATTTTTAATTTGTTACTTTGGAAAGCATTGTTATGTGACCTTTGAAATTTTTTATGAATGTTTGAAAAGTTGAGATGTTTGAAAAATAAGCCTTTGGGCAAAACTTAGTATAAAATGATTTCTGCTTATGTTTTCTTTTTATAAATGTGGTACCCATTGAGCTGTCAAGCTCACCCCACCTTTCATCCCCATCTCCAGGGTTCGAGTAGTAGATCGAATGAGGGAAGGTCAAGACATTTGTTCGATTTTGCTCATTTTGATGTTTGGTGACTTTTGGGATTTTTGTATAGGTTGTGTATATGGCTTAATTTGCCATCATGTAATTTAAGCAATTATTTTGGGATGTATTGACTTATAACTAGGTATACCAAATTGAGATATAAATGTGACTTGGTTTATGTATTTTGCTTTCGGAATTGTATGTAGACGTATGAATGGTTTTGGTATGTGAATAGAATGGGATATGACTGGCAATTGAATATAATTATAACTTGAGATATGATTGTGATTGTGTATGAATGAAGCGAGTTGATTATGTTGGCTGTTTTGAGATCATTGAAGTGGTTAAGATTATATTTGCCTTTGTTGCTGTTGAAATTCCGGACGGGGGGGTCTGATGGTGATTTGTGCTGATTGGTTGTGATATTAGAAGTGTATTTTGCCTTTGCGATTTTGGACCTGCTCAAAATGCAACGTTATCTTGCCGATTTTCGATAAAATCGGGTTATGACAAAGTAAGAAGTAGAATAGGTTTTGTTATAAATGAGATAAGAATTTTGGTATATGGATAAAATTTTAGGATGTGTATGTTTGTATAAGATGATGATTTGAGATTTGCACGAGGATGAATTAGTCTGTTTTGATTGTATAAGGTTGATTAAGGAAATGAAAAAGAAAGATTGAAAAAAAATTTTTTATACCGGATTTGGATAGTCTAGGTTCCTAACGCGAGAAGTTTTATATACTTTGTGGTTCCAACGGATGTCGGAATGTGTTTCAGTTCGATCAATTATTTTGTTTGGCTCCGCTTTATGATTCGTATTCGATTATTTCGTTTCGCTACTTTTATTTCGATCCGATTCGCTTTTGATATCGATAAGTATTTGTTTCGCTGCCAATACCATTGTATTCGATTCGTTGTTCGCTTTATCGATTGCTTTGTTTTCCAATTCGAAATTTCGATGTGAAATTTCTGTTTCCATTCGCTTTCGTTACTTTCGTTCTGTCTTCCGGTTGGGATTCGGTTTTCGGATCGGGTCCCAACATAGATTGTATCAGAGCCCAGTAATATGATCTTACTTGGGCATATATGTATGAATGATTTGCATGAGTAATTGATAAGAGTTTGATAGGATGAAGTTGAATTTGTGAGAATGTGCTAAGTGATTATTTGATGTAGGTGATGAGTGATGATTGATTATAAATGGAAATTGAGAGGATAATCTCATGATCAAAATGGATGAATGGATTTCGGATGTACATTTGTGAGATGAAATAAGAAATACTTGAAGGATAGAATTAAATGATATGAAAGTATGTCATGAAATATTTGAATAATTAAATTGATTGTTGAACAAAGTGACGAGAATTATGATTTATTTTAGGAATGTGTTACGGAAATTGAGATTAGAAATTCTTGATGAATAAGGATAAATTGATTTGATTATGCTTTTGAGAGATGCAAATTTTAAAAGATGAGATAACTTGATGTTTGAATATACATTTGTGAGATGAAATGAGACATGCTTGAAAGATGAAATTGGTGATAGAGATATATGTGTAGAAGTTCAAACGGTTGATTTTAAATGATGATTTGGTTCATATTAAAAGTCATTAAGACGTGGACCATTTACTTGCGTAAATTGTTAAAGGAAAAACGTTAAGGAATATTGAGTTGTAGAAATAGTGAGTTTGATATGATTTTAGATTGAGTATTTGATATAACAATTGAGAACTTGTGAAGAGATTGAGAAATATGTATGAGAAGGAAATTAGATGAGAAAAGTGATTATTTATGATTCGATCCGACAAATTGATGATATCTTAAATTGATTGAGAAAGGTGATTGTATGATTAGATAAGAAATATTATGTTCTTAAGTGTGAATTTCGAGGACGAAATTCTTTTAAGAGGGAGAGAAATATTGGACCCCGAACTTTTGGTGAAAATTAGAAATATTAAAATGAATTTAAATGAGAAAGAAATTGGTGAGAAAATTTATGAATTTAAGAAAATGTGATGAATTGAAGAAAAATTTATGAGAAAAGAATTGTTTAGTTTTGATGACTTCAATATTTGAGTCGATTTGTATGAGTTATGAAAGTTTAAGAGAATGAGTTGATTTGAAATGGAAGTTGAAAATTGAGAAATAAAGAGAAAAGTGTAAAAATTTGAAGAATTAATAAAAGTTTGACTTTTTGGGGTTAAAAGTGGACTTTTGATTTAGGCCAAATTGGAGAAAATGATCTTCTTGAGACTTGTAGCTTCTGTCGAGAGCTTTCCGTAGCCATAAAGTTTGATATTTTTCGATATCGGGAGTGAAAGTTATGATTTTTCAAAGTTAGTGTATTTTGCTTTGTGTTTTGAAAATGTTCATAGGTTAAGTTTGCGTGTGCTATGTTTTGAGGCAAATCTCCGTAAGGTTGTGGTCTGAATTGGAGAAAGTGGCCTTAATGAAAATTGTAGCTTGTATGTCATTCTTTCCGACGCCATAAAGTATGCAATTTTTCGATATCGGGAGTGGAAGATATGATTTTCCGAAGATAAGGTTCTTTTGCTTTGTTTTTGAAAATGCTATTAAGTATAAGTTTGTGTGGTCTATGCTTCGAGGCCACTCGTCGTGAGGATTTAGTCTGAATTGGAGTAAGTGGTCTACATGAAAGTTGTAGCTTCTCTATCAATCTTTCCGACGCTATAAAGCATACAATATTTGGATGTGGGAATTGGAAGATATGAATGTTGAAAGTTTGGAGTTTGTTTAGGTGATGTTTGACAGGCAGTAATTTTGACTAGGTTTTTGACCCCTTTAGAGATGAAATTGATTTTTGAGTTATTCATAGAAGTTGTAGAGCTTCCTTTTATCTTTCTATCGACACCAAATTTGTCAAATTTGGAATTCAGGATCAAGAGTTACGATTTTTGAAATATTCGATTATATATGTATAATTGAGATTTTGTTCTTTTGCTTTTGATCCGACCCTTTTTCAATCTTTTGCTTATAATTCCTTCGTCCGACATCCGATTGATTCTATTTTTGAAGCGTTAGATTCCTAAGACATTTATCTACTCCATCATGAGTAATTATGATTTTTAGGAGATTAAATGGAAAGAGATTGATTGAACCATAGTGAGAGGGTTGGTTAAAGATTATGAGTTAGATAATTTTCTGAACATGGTTCAGTATTTTGCGAAATTCAGGAGCTATAGAGATCCAATTGAACCGATTCTTTTTGTAAAATAAAATTGAGACATGGTGCTATAAATCATGTGAAGGGATCGAATTCCAATTTAGTTCTTAAGATTGTCAATGTTTGGATTGAAGTTGGGTTATTGTTCAGTCTCGGATTATAATGAGCTGAACACATATTTTGCCCATAACTTCTTCGTTTCTGAACCGATTTGAGCGTTTTTAGTGGCGTTGGAAACGTAAGACATCGAGGAACATTTTTCAAGAAGAAAGTTTTGCCAAATTATTTCGTTTAGCTACTGAAAATCAGGAAGTAAGTTATCAGTTTTTCAAGATTCTGTGCAGGGTAATTTTGGAAGGTAACTTAAATGGAGGGGCAAATTGGTCTTTTACTTATCATTTAATGACATGGTATTAAAACACTTGAGGGAATGTCGTTTAAGCAAGAAGGCTTTCAGTTTTGAACAAGGAAGAAACGAAAATAAGAGAAAGAAAACGTTAGAGATGGAGAGAAGAAGGAGAATCGGACGAAGTGGAGAAGAAGGGAGGAGAAGCAAGTTTCAACTTTTCTCCAAGTTTCTAGGAGGGTTTTCGTTGATTTCAAGAGGAAAATCATGGAACAAGATGAAAGCTCCATGACAAGCCAATAAATACGAAAGTGGAGGAGAAAAAGGTAAGAGAGACAAAGTTTGGATTTTGAATCTTTTGATGAGTTTATTGGTTTAGGTAGTTTGGAAAGGTTATGGATTGAGTTTTCCTATGGTTACTTGAAGGGATTATGCTATGATTATGTTTAATTTTGGATTATGGTGAATTAGGGATTATGCCCAATTTTTGGGGATTTGGGGTTTGTTGAATTTATTGATTTAGATAGCTTAGAAATTTGATCAATTGGTGAATTCCTAAGTTAATTTGAGTAATTATGTATTTTTGACGTTGAATTTGGATGTTTATGGCTTAGGAAATGTTTAATTGAAGGAAAGAAGGAAGCTTTGGAGAAATTAAGGTGTGGATCAAGATTCTAGCATGGTATTAAGGTGGGTAGCATGTTTGTTTGTTTTTTTTATAAGCTGTATATGAGTTTTCAAAAAAAAAACGAAAAATATTTTTAAACTATTATTTTTCAAACGATTAATTTCGTTGATTTGAAATGACTTAAAAAAATTGCATAAATTGGTTGAATTCATTGTGATTGATTTTATTGAGATTTTAATATTTGTTGAGATTTTAATATGATAATTTGTGTGACCTTGTGATTTTATGAATGTTTTGGAAATTCCTAAAGTGTTGCTTTCTTTGATTTTTACAAATTGAGCAATTCTTTGTGTTTGAACAATTGAAAAATGGTTATGAGAATTGTGGTGATGGTTATGTACGTAAATGGAACGGAGGTGAAGATATTTCTATGATTTTGACTTAGGAGGAGAAATAGTGACATAAGTGGAATTGACAAGTTTGGAAGTATACAAGTAAAGTAAAATTGAAAGGTTGAAATTGGAAACTTAGGAGGATTGTTTATGTGTTGTGATGAGGGTTATGTTTTAGTATACAAAGATATTAGTGGAATTGAGATTAAAACTTCAAGATGGTGATATGTTTACGTTTCTAAATTGACTCGGTATGTGCGAGTAGATTATGAAACAAATGATAGTGATATATGGAGAAGTTCTCATGGGGATGTCGATTAGTTGTTAGGAATACATATCCTATAATGGGGTTACAGTGGTGAATAATGCGATTAAGTACATATGATATATATATATATGGATATGGGATAGGAGATGATCTATGACCCTTATAGTTAAAAATGATGAGATGAACCAGAGTAAATGAATATGTTTCTTATTTCAATGAGTTTTATTTTAAAGAGTATTGATCATGTATGGTGCGACAGAAATTGAAATTATTGAACCATCCTGAATAGTCGAAAGTGATCTTATGGAGGTATTAGGAGTAGCTAAACAACATTGACAAACATAGTGGATTGACAAAATCATGGAAACCGTGTAGATAATTGAGATAAGAAATCATAATGCATGAATAAAATGTTCCAATTAGGCGATAAAAAGAAGTGATAGGATTAAGTCGAACATCATGTAGTGGCTAAGAATATAAAAATTAAGTGACTGAATGTTGAATTGTTGACGGTTTTACGCTTATGTTTCGTCGATTACATACGAAAACACTATCCTAGTGATTTCATTAGAATGCTTCATAAGAATTTAGATGACAAAGGTTAACAATGATTAAATGTTATATTGATTGGAGAGGTGGTTGACAAATGAACTCGATCGGTAGTAGAAATTAAACGCTTCAAGGAAGATGAATTAATCAGGTGAATCCACGCCAAAAATATGGAACACAGTGAGACAGCTATAAGGGTTATATGTACTGATATTAAAGTGAAGTGACATTATTATATTGAGATAGTGCTATTGATAAAAGATTTCTTAGATTCGAAATGTGGTACACATGAGTATGTTTAAGGAAATGTTATGTGATATGATGTTGGTGTTATCGACAAGTGAACTTTATGAGTGAGTTGATTAAAAGGAGGAAATTGTTACATGCATTGTTTTTTTTCTTTCGAATGATTTGACGATGTGGTGGAAAAATGGTTTGATAATTTGAATGATCGTTTTATGATTTTTGGAATGTGTGAAATTTTGTGAATGTCAGAGTGTCTAATATGACACGATGTGAAAAATTTTAAGTTTTTTTTAAATACGCCTTCGGGAGTTCCAATTTTTAAGCATGAATTATGTGTATTATATGGGTTTGGTTAAGTCCCCTTCGTAGAGTCAGTGCACTGGTCTCTTCTTTAATAGGCTTCTCCCGCCTGCCCGCTAGTGGCATAGGAGCTTCGATTTCGGACTCCTCTCCGTTTACGACTGCACAGAACCGCTATGTGGGAATGTGCAGTTCGTTCTGTTAGGACCGACCCAAACCATTTAATATGATTTGGAATTTGTGTTGGATTCTGCGGTATAACCCGCAAACACACGCCGGGGTATAACCCCTAAACACCTACGGGTGGGATGTGGGATCCAACATCATATCACTTGGATATGTTTTGTATTTTTAATTTGTTACTTTGGAAAGCATTGTTATGTGACCTTTGAAATTATTTATGAATGTTTGAAAAGTTGAGAAGTTTGAAAAATAAGCCTTTGGGCAAAACTTAGTATAAAATGATTTCTGCTTATGTTTTCTTTTTATAAATGTGGTACCCATTGAGCTGTCAAGCTCACCCCACCTTTCATCCCCATCTCCAGGGTTCGAGCAGTAAATCAAATGAGGGAAGGTCAAGACATTTGTTCGATTTTGCTCATTTTGATGTTTGGTGACTTTTGGGATTTTTGTATAGGTTGTGTATATGGCTTAATTTGCCATCATGTAATTTAAGCAATTATTTTGGGATGTATTGACTTATAACTAGGTATACCAAATTGAGATATAAATGTGACTTGGTTTATGTATTTTGCTTTCGGAATTGTATGTAGACGTATGAATGGTTTTGGTATGTGAATAGAATGGGATATGACTGGCAATTGAATATAATTATAACTTGAGATATGATTGTGATTGTGTATGAATGAAGCGAGTTGATTATGTTGGCTGTTTTGAGATCATTGAAGTGGTTAAGATTAGATTTGCCTTTGTTGCTGTTGAAATTCCGGACGGGGGGGGTCTGATGGTGATTTGTGCTGATTGGTTGTGATATTAGAAGTGTATTTTGCCTTTGCAGATTTTTGGACTGTTGAAAATGCAATCGTTATGCTGCCCGATTTTCGATAAAATCGGGTTATGGCAAAGTAAGAAGTAGAATAGGTTTTGTTATAAATGAGATAAGAATTTTGGTATATGGATAAAATTTTAGGATGTGTATGTTTGTATAAGATGATGATTTGAGATTTGCACGAGGATGAATTAGTCTATTTTGATTGTATAAGGTTGATTAAGGAAATGAAAAAGAAAGATTGAAAAATAATAATTTTATACCAGATTTGGATAGTCTAGGTTCCTAACGCGAGAAGTTTTATATACTTTGTGGTTCCAACGGATGTCGGAATGTGTTTCAGTTCGATCAATTATTTTGTTTGGCTCCGCTTTATGATTCGTATTCGATTATTTCGTTTCGCTACTTTTATTTCGATCCGATTCGCTTTTGATATCGATAAGTATTTGTTTCGCTGCCAATACCTTTGTATTCGATTCGTTGTTCGCTTTATCGATTGCTTTGTTTTCCAATTCGAAATTTCGATGCGAAATTTCCGTTTCCATTCACTTTCGTTACTTTCGTTCTGTCTTCCGGTTGGGATTCGGTTTCCGGATCGGGTCCCAACATAGAATGTTGGACCCCACACTAGGGCTAGCATTTTCTACCCAGCGTGTGTTTGCGGGTTATACCGCGGCATCCAACACAAATCAGTATTGTCCTCTTTGGTGGGAATCGAACACCCAACCTCAAGGTTTTGTTGCTTTTACAAGCACGCCTCTTACCATTGAGCCAAGGTTATTTTTGGAAGATATATATGTGGAAAAGCCTAGACGTTATCTTACAAGACTCAAGAGTATATAAAGAAGTTTAAAAAACTACTTGATGGCTACATAAACATAATTAAAGAAGATCAAAAGAGAAGAATTCTCAAGAATAAGGTTATAGATTTTCCAACGCAAGGTTAAAATGAGAAGAATTCCATATTCAATTCTCTCCTCTTTTCTTATTTCCTTATTGTTGTTAGATGCTAATAATGATCAAACTTGGATATTTAGTTACACATATTTTTTTTTTTAGGAAGTACTCTTAATTTATCTGTTGAACTTTACAATGATGATTTAATTAATATGCTTTCGATTTTTTTATATTCAATTTGAATCTAGAGTTTGGATTGGATCATCTGTGTTGTGTTACACAATGAGAGCTAGTACCTTAATAGATCTATAAACATCAAATTAATAGGCAATTGAAGAGAGTTCTCAACTGTTTATAAGTTATCCATAGGATTGCTTCAAATCTAGTTACATAGGAAGAGTTCTGATAGATTGAGAGATCAAAATTCAATTTCTATATATTTTAATTGGGATTACTTGATTAAATCTCAAGAGAGGATAATCACAATCATAGGATATCTAGGATCAAGTATGATTAAATTAAGAAGGTAAAGTGAAAACAAGTAAGGATATAAGTAATTCCTATATTTCATTATTAATCAATCAGTTTATTTTACTTGTAATTTAATTTATTGCTTAATTATTAATTATTTATTTTAGTTTAATTCTTAATTATTCATCTTATTATTTACCTTAAATAAAGGTTACAAGAATTTTTAGGTGACTACCTCATGGGACGTTATCTTTTATACCATAAGTCACAATCTGTATACTTATAGTTAAAAAGTTTTTTAAATAAAATTCAATAATTTGTTGACATTTTTGTCGAGAATTTATTTTACAGCATCTACTGCAGTTCAAGTTACTTTGTTTTGAGGACTTTAACACTTTTCTTGTGTGATTGTAGGTGCAACAACACAAGATTTATAAGGAGTTCGAGTAAAGTAAAGGATACATAATTTTCTGACATCACTAAATAAGAGAGGGAGATTCAAAACGTGAAATGGTAAGAAACAATATATAGAAAGAACAATAGTGAAGCAACAAAATGAAGTAAAATAACAAGGAACCTTTTGGACTTCATAAGGCTAAAGTTCAATGCAAATTAATAAGGAATAATAAGACAACCAGCGTAAACCAACAATCAAAATCAAACCAACACTATTGAATATGTTGTAAACTAATGTTTAGTTTTATAAACTGACCAATGAGGATCCTAATGCTATTTGGCCAACTTCCTGGAGATATATGACATGTTTTGATATAATGGGATGTTGAAAGATGTAATCAAGATAGGGTTCTTTCTTTTTACACTTAAAGATCAAACTAAGAGATGGTTGAACTCTTAACCCATAGAACGCCACAATATGAGAGCAGTTGGTGCAAGTTTTTTTAGCTAAATCCCTCCCCTTAACAAAGGCCACTAACTCATTAAGGAAATCATAAATTTCTAGCAAAGCAAAGGGAAGTCATTAT
This sequence comes from Erythroxylum novogranatense, assembly GCA_029891385.1. NCBI lineage: Eukaryota > Viridiplantae > Streptophyta > Magnoliopsida > Malpighiales > Erythroxylaceae > Erythroxylum > Erythroxylum novogranatense. Next base: position 40,054,911 of record CM057228.1, read on the forward strand.
ATGAAGTATAAGAGTGATTCAAAGAGTTAAAAAAGAGCTGCCTACATCATAAATTGCCAAAGAACTTCCTTCTACAAACAGTCTTCAATAGTATGAATCCACCTACATGAGGCACCCAAGATACATCAGGTAATTGTTTGTTAATGAGGAAAACAATTGAAGCCACATATGACTTTTCGAATAGATGATAAACAAGAATTATCTATGGATGTTGGAAAGAAGTAAATAGTAACCAAACTGTAGAGATCAAAAGGGAGTGCTTGTTGTGGATTCATTGACAACATTATAAGTAGCGAACTTAGCCAAATAATTAAACAATTTGAAAGCCATTTCTTCTAGCCGATTTAACCCTAGGGTTGATTACTCTCTCTCAAGTTATAACCATTAATCCTAAATTTGTAAATCCTAATCAAATTATGGAAGTTTGAATCTCCCAATTCACAACCTATCCAAAACCTTATTTAGTTTTGAAGTTCTCTAATAAACTATTAGAAACCTATACATGATCTCTCTTCGCACAATTTCTTGATCTGATTCAATTCTTGTTCTGTTAAATCACCTAACTCTTGTTAGTCTAATTTAATCTTCTTTCATTCGATTCACCCTCTCAATTTATTACTGAATTACATAATGGCAGAATCAAACCATATTAAATATAATAAACACATAAACAATCAAATTTCCTTAATTCAAGAATAAAACACCAAAGGTGAGTTTAGAACGTCTTTAACATTCTATATCCTATCATCAACTATTTAATCCAATTCTATACAATTATAAAACTAAAAATAAACAGAAAATATAGTCTAAATAGAGGATAGGAGGCAACAACGTTGGGAAATCTCTAGATCTGGGAAGAACATCGAGTCAGCTTCTTCTCCTCTTCTCTTTTCCTCTATCTCTTGATGAATTCTCTCTAGGGTTTCTCAAGGTGGCTGATGCAAAAAATCCTCTACCTCTTTTTTTTATTCTTTAAATATCCTCTTGTTTTTTGAGCAACCCTAGGGTTTTTCCAGGGTCTGAAAGGCCTAAAAAGTCCCTCAAAACTTGACATTTTTTAGTGCCTAGCCATCTCCTAGGCTTTTGTCATTATAATGGCATTCAGGCCACGATTGTAGGCCATCTCCTAGGTTTTTGTCATGATAGTGGCATTCAGGCCACGATCGTGAACCGTTCCTTATGCTTTTATCACGATCATAGCATTCAGGCCACAATCGTGTGCCAACTCTGGTGCTTCTGTCACGAGTCATTGTTTCGACACAAATGTCTCTTAAACTTCTCTATTCTTCGATGTTAACCTTGAAGCACTAGCGAACATATCAAGGTATCTCAAAAATATAATAATTAAGCTCAAAGACTTGTACTAACCTATAAAACAAAAAAAATTAATAAACTAACATAATTCTAACCTAAATATATACCAAATGATTGAATTAATAACTAAACACATATCAAACCATGCCCTAAAATACGATGCAATTTACACTTGTCATTCAACATGGATGCGAACTATGTAGACAAGAAAATCATGTATCAACTAATTACTTCATCTTGGAAAACGTCAACATGGAGCAAGTCAACTTTATGGGAACACAATATGTTTAGGGAGGTAATAATCTCTATTCTAATACTTAAAATCATTGGTGGAAGAACCACCTGAATTTTGCTTGATCTAATAATGGAGGTAATCCACTAAGAGCTCAAAGCTCACAAAGATTTTAACAAAATAGACTTAGTTCATTAGAATAAAAGACAGATAAGCTAATGGATGGGATGGTTTTCAAGTTCACAAGTCATGATGAGAGCCAAAAGAGGATGAAAACTAATTTTAATCAAATTCTAGAGAACCATGCATCTTTCACTAACAATATGAAGGTTCAAGTGGGTTAATTATCTAATACATTGTTGATAAAAAGTGTAGAGGGTCTCTTGAGCAAGACAGAATCAAATCCAAGGGAGTAACTAAAAGCCATCACACTTAGGAGTGGAAAAGAGTTAGAAGAACCATCTAACAAGCAAGCTTAATCCCACTAAGGAGAAGACTAAGAGAATGGACAAGTAATAATCCTTCATATACGCCATTATCCCATTTCCATATAGGTTATAGAAGAACCATTTGGATGCAAAAAATACAAAACTTGTTGAGAAGCTAAAGAAATTGCAAATCAACTAATTTTTATCTCTCTGAACAAAAGCTACAGCTCTATAATTACCAGTCATATACCTTTAAAATTGAAGAACTTAGGGAGTTTCATTATACCTTGTGTTATTAGTAATTTAGAGTTTGCTAAATGTTTATATGACTTAGGTGTAATTATTAATCTTATGCCTTTGTCAATTTTAAGAAAATTGGGGTTATAAGATGTAAATTTGAATTCCATTCTCATCCAATTGGTGGATCAATCCATAAAAAATCGTTTGATGTGGTGGAGGACATCATAGCTAGGTGGACAAATTCATTAATTTGGTGGACTTTGTGATGTTAAACTTTGAAGAGGATAGGAAATGCTACTAATTCTTAGCAGATTGTTTATGAACACTGAAAGAGTATTAGTACATGTCTATAAAGGCAAACTCATCCTTCGAATTGGTGATGAGCAAGTGGAATTTATTATGAATAAAGTTTTGAAGAATCTGAAGGAAAGAAACTCTTGAATGAAGATAGATATAGTAGATGGGTACATAAGAAAGCAAGACGAGTGCCATAAGGAAGTGAGTGTTAATGAGACACTCACTTCTTAATGAGAACAGAAGCACCCGTGCCAACCTCCATTAAGAAACTACCAACTCTCGAGTTGAAACCCTTACTTACACATCTTAGGTAAATGTTTTTAGGTGAGGGTCATAATTTACTTGTAATAATTTCACTAGTTGGATGGAGAACAAGAAAACAGAGTAGTAAAGACTATTGTTAGAGTCATGAGGTGATAGATTTATGACATAAGAGGAATAATTCCTAATGTGGTGATGCATAGGATTAATCTTGAAGAAGGAAGCAAGGTAGTAAAGGAAAGACAAAAAAGAATAAACCCTCACTTGAAAGAAATAGTTAAGGAGGTAGTGAAAATGTTGGATGCAAGTGTTATTTAACCAATTGCAGATAGTAAATGGTTAGTTCGATACAATGCGTACCAATGTATAGGATTTCATACCATACCGATTAGTATTAGTTGGTAAGTACCTTACCGGTTAGAAAATAGTACAAAATTATAGAATTTCTTACTAATTAGTATTTAAAATACCAGTTGACTATCAATTCATACCATAAGATTCAAAATGTTCAGGGACTTAAATGAAAAAAAAAGAATTTAAGCCTAATTATAAAATCAAATGCAGATGTAGATGGTAGAATAAAAGCAGAAGAGCAGAGTTATAGCCCCCACAATTGAGTACTGGTTCACAAAACTTGCATTTCTAATTTTAACTATCTTTGATTTATTTAAGTGACAATGGAAAAACCGCTTAAAGTTCTTTGTACAGCTAGTAAAATAAGTACTAATTATCTTTAGGTCTAATACATTAACATAAGGTCATAAATTCTTACTTTAATATGACAATCATATATATGTAAATATCATAAATTTGGTTTCCTTTAGTTTCATAAATCAAAGGGAGTTATAGGAAAAGATCTTGATGGGACCCTGTTTAAGATATAGACTTTAGTCTTTATTGTCTTATTCTAATCTTAATGGTATATTGAAGTTATTGCTCATACTTGTCATCATATCCATAAGGGTACAATTTCTTCTTTCTATTACCTCTTTTCTTCTTCTTTTTGTATGTCTGATATTGTATATTAAGTAACAATGCTTTCCTTTTAAAGAAACCTATAAAATAGACTCTTTTATTGTCCCATCTTTAAGTACTTATCATAATATTTTCAATGCTCTCAAAACTTATGATCTTAATTCTTTTGTTTCTCTGTTTTAAAAACATTAAAGGCTTCTAGTGCCTCTAACTTATTATAAAAATGATAGAGATATATGAGCCATTAATGATCATTTTTGAATAAAAGAAAGTATTGTTTTCCATTCAAACAAGGAGTGAAAAATAGGGCACATTCAAAAGAACCCCCCTTCTTGCTTATAAGGGCACCTTGATTGACTTATTTGTTTATTTACCCTTAATGCAATAAATATAGATATCAACATCATTAAAATCAATGGTAGTTAGTATGATGTAGTTAATAAGCCTTTTTATTCTTTAAATGAAGACATAAATCAATCTCATATACAATAAATGAAAAGATTCTTCATTAATATTCCTTTCCTTTTATTGACTTTATTATATATATTTCATTTTTAGTGAGATCAAGATCGACATCATATAAGCCATCATAAAATAACTAAAATTAACTATTTTATTATTGATTACAAAGATCAAATATGAAGTTTCATGAATGAATGTTAAAACCCAACATCTCTAGATTATAAATTAAGATTAAATTTCTAGAGAATATTAGAACTTCTAAAACATTTTATAACTTTAAATAAATCCATATTTGGCAAATAATTGGTATGATTCCTTAACTTTGATATGTGAATGCATCATTAATGTGCAATTTTATGTTTCAAACTATAAGTAGACGGTGTAGTTGTAACTAGCATTGGCAAATATAGGTCAATCACATGAGGACTAAAATTTAGTGTCTTTTTTATTATCTAGCCTAACAAATTATGGTGTTTAAGATAAATCAAATGGAAAATTAAAATAGTATATTAAAGTAAACCAACATAATTAAGTAACTAGAATGAAGATTAAACTAAGAAACAATTAAGGAAAATAGTGATACCTAGACTTGAATCCCTTTAAAATTTCTCACATAGTCATGATTTGACTACTCAAATTAATCTATTATTTATTGGATTATGAAAATTCTTATCTTATGTTAATATTTTTCTATTGACACTAACGCTTGTTTGGTTAATACGCTAGCAATATTAATTCAAGAATAATACGCTAGCAATATTAATTCAATATTAATTCAATCATACTTGAAATAATACGCTAGCAATATTAATTCAAGAATAATATGCTAGCAATATTAATTCAATATTAATGCAATCATACTTGAAATAATAGACTAGCAATATTAATTTAAGAATAATTAAGAACATATAATTGAATTTCAATGAAACTAAGGAATGAATTAAGTTTAAATAAAATCACTATAAGGTCTATCCTAGGGTTCATCAATCTAAGTACCAACAAAAGTTTTAACTCATAATCATAACATTAAGACTAAAGGAAAAACATAATACTAAAAGAACCATTATGGTCCACTTTAGATTGATGAAAATCCACTCTAAATATATTTCCTTGTTGTTCTTCATTCTCTTTATAGTTCTGGGCCGTCAATATGTCTTTTCCTTAGCTTCCTTGAGCCTTACTTTTTTATTTTCTCTTTATTTTCTTTGTTTTTTGGAAATTAATAAATTTTCATTATCTATAGTAAAGCTAAAATCATCATTACAACATTACAATGATTTCATCAGGTACATACATCAAGTTATCAACTCAACTAAAAACAAGCAAGAGGTAGTTTTTTTTATTTTATCCATTTGTAATCAAATTTATTTTGGAGTGGACATGGTCATTCACATGGCCATTTGTATGCCTGTGTTCCTATTTACTTCAATCTTTGAAAATTGTAAAGAAACATTGTCCTAGAGAGCTACACAAGCAACCACTCGGCCATTTGGACTTATATAGAAACCTACACAAATGTGTAGACTTACACGAGCAACCACCAAAATAGCTTTAATTATTTCATTTTCTATACTATTTTCCCCCTAATTCTTCATCTTTTTATCCATAAAGGCAAATATGACCTAAAAACATGATAGAAGTAGAATAAACACTATAAACAACAAAAAATCTCTCAAATAAATAAACAAAAGCATTAAATATGAGATTAGACATATAGTCTATTTAAAATTTATCAAACTCCCCATACTTGAGCATTTGATCGTTCTCAAGAAAATCAATTTCATTACTCTTAACTTAATAAGAAAAAACTCCGAAAAAGCATTAAACAAAAAGTGCAACAACTTCACAATAAATGATAGTTGTGAGAAATTAGAGCACCTCGAATATAATTGTTCTAAGCAACTTTCAATAACTTCCCACAACTATCTTCTATAATACTACCAATTATGTTAGGCATTCCTGTTTCATTCATAGTCTCCATATAATTCCGACAATCATCTAACATCTCCTCAATCCCTTAATCACCATCATCATTCACATTACAATCATCTACATTATTATTGTACCTATCATTATAACATGTACCGCCACTTCTACTACAACTTGCTCCCTTACGTTCACCATAATAAAGCCACGGAGTGTAGAATTTATCTATGCCTCAGATTAGCAAGTGATTATATACCACATCTTGACTTTGGAAGTTGACATTTAAGCAATCAATGCATGGACAATGAATACTATATTCATCACCCATTTGAACTTTTACAAATTGCATGAAACTTTTAACTCATTCTACGTATTCGGTTAACCATTTTTGATGAGACATCCAACTCTTATCCATCTAACTATACAATAAAAGAAGATAACTGAGTTATTACATGTAATTTTTGTTCAATATTACGTTTTTAAAAAACCATTGTAATTAAGGTAAGTGTTGTTGTTTCTTATTTCCAGCCTATATACCATCCCATGTATGTACTATGTTGAGTTGTTTCTTGTTTGCTTTGTCTGTTTAATTGCTTCTATTACATAATGAAATTGATGCATTATTGCTTCGTGAAATTGCCTTTACCAATTTGCTGGACAAACACTAACGGTTTTCATTTTAATTTATCAATATATAAACTATCCACTCAATTCGTGTTGTCAGTTCATATGCATCAATTACGTAAACTATATAAAATAAAATGAAATGACCACTGATATATAAAACAAATAATTAACAAGCTAATTAGTTATATGATTAGTACTAATTCGCATTAACAATAATGGTTATTACTAATTCGCATTAACAACAGTTGCAACTATTTGTTTGCATGATATTGTAACTGGGTTGGACGATTTACCTAGATCGATGGACAACTACAAACCACTAAGAAGGAGGAACTTTAACGATTATTCCTTAAATGCCTCTCTGCATATTTAGTTCTATATCTTGAAAGCTTCCTTGAATATATAAAATTTTCAAATAAGAAAATTCACTTAGTAAAGTAAAAAGTAAAAGTAAAGCATTAGAATGGTAAACAAATTGCGATATGCTGGAAAAAGCATTGATGATTAATGGTTATGACATTTTGCTTAACTTAATTCTACAGGAAATTTGACCCTACCCTATTGTATTGATAGATACCTAGATAAAAAAATGAGTCGACTACTAATTGCTTTAGTAGTTAAGAAACCAATATGTTGCTTAGCTACTATAATCACCATTTATAAAGTTCCAATTCATCTAAGATAATGAGAAGAGGAAATTGGAACATGTTAAAATATTAAATTTAACAACAAAGAATAGTCAAAGCGTAAAACATCTTAGGTTTTTTTGCAAGATAATTTTCTAATATATAGAGCAAAAAATACAATCCAAAAATAGTTGTGTTTTTTAATTTCCATTTAACTGTACCTATGTTAAATTTATTAGCTTTCAATTCAACAAATGATTTTAGAAGCCCCTAAAAGTGAATAACCTTGCAACAACTCAATAATCAATTTTACAAATCCCTCAAAATCCCAATATAAGCCACTTATTGCAATCACGTATAACACAACTATATCATGAATAATGCTAGAATATAAGATTGAATAACTTGTAATAGGGTTTATCCAAAACTTCACAAATGTAGTCCAACAATCTTCCTCACACTAACCCAATGCCTAATCTTATTCGGTCAATTAACCACCCATATATGCAAGTAATAATAGGACTTTTGTCGAACTCCTTATGGGCAACTAAAATTCAGCTCAAGAACAACATAAAAACTTCAGTTTTCCCTTTCTTCAACAACAATAACACAACAATGTTTGTCTCAATCATTATCATCACCAACAAATCAACAATAAACACATACATTCAACACAAAATCTTTTCCCTTTTTTCGAATTCAATGACACAACATCATAGTAAGGTCAATACTACTTACCAAATGAAGAGAGCAACTACAGGTCAAAGAATCGTTCACAATGTCAAAGATAGAGGAGAAGATAGGGCACAAATGCAACAAAAGTTTTGAAAAGAATGAAGGAGAAGGGGCTGTGTTGTGAAAGGGGGAAGAAAGGGGCCCCGACATTTATTTTTTAAACGTGTTCACCTTTTTTGCAACAAACAAAACTATCATCACCAATGTTAGCGAATTTGCTATTAATTATACCCAATGTCGCCAAAACCCAAGCATTTTCTTTACATTCTTAATTTTCTTAATTGATTAACATATATGAGGTATTCTATTACATATAACAAAATAAAATTTTGTCTTTTACACTTATATATGCAATTATTCTTGATTTGTTTAATTTTAGGAATTACTAATATGTAATTTTAATTTGGTAGATAAACAAAATAAAATTGGGAAATTTTTAAAAATTTGTTTCTTCTTTTTCTTATTAGTTAAATTAATAAGGAATGCAAACCACATTTCATTTTTACCAAATTCGTCACTAACATGACAACATATACCCTTTAGCCCTTAATCTATCATTTTAAACTTATTATTTGTATAAAAGATACATTTAATTTAAATACTCAAGGATTTTTCCGACGAAGTAGGTTTAGTCGCAAAAGGCCACTTCAGCGACCAACCACCACACTTAGTCGCAAATGGTAGACAATTTGCTACCATACTTCCACATCGTCGCCAAAACTTAAGTAAATTCTTTACTTTCTAAATAATTACCAAAATAAAATCTAAATAAATAATGTAAATTTATTTCTTAATTATTTAAGTGTTTTATTTAATTTGGAAAGTGGTTTTCTTTTAATATCAAAAATAGACTATTATGTAACAAAATAGTTATTTGTAAAATAGTTATTTATAATGCTGTGTGAGAAACATTTTTAATTATATTAGAATGTCTTGTTAAATTTTAAAATATTAATTTTTTTGTAAATTATAATAATTAAAATGTATAAGTTTTTGAAATTAGTTTACCTAAATTATAATAATTAAAATGTATATTTTTTTGAAAATTGTAAGTCATTTATATTTTATTTGAAAGGTCAATAAATTAATTTAGAAATAGTTTTCAATTGAATAATTAAATTTATAATTCAAACTATTTTTTGCTTGGAATAGGAAAATAAATTTCTAAAAAATTATTTATGAACCCGAGGGTTTTGGCGATGAACTATGTATTAGTCGCTACATCTAACGTTTGTCGACCAAATCCAATAGATCATAGCAAATTAATTAATTGTCCTTCTTAACAACTACAGTAAACAAAAAACGATATCGTATACCTAAACAAGAAAAGCTTTGTCGTTTTGTATTAGGTTTTCAATCACAACCACAATAAAAGGCTGCTCCATTCTCCTTCAACCCATCAACATTTCTCAAAATCCTCCTTCCTGCAAACAATTGTCTCCACTCTTTCGTTTGGGTTCTATATTGTGGTCAACATGGTTGAAGAACCATCATTAACTGAATCGGTATTGGAGCGAAGTTGTGCTAAGTTTTACTTATACCTTTAGGTGTTTATTGTGAGTCCTTAACTATGTATTTAATGTATGGGTTGTGTTTCGAAGATTATTTACTATCTGTCTTTGTTATTTGTATATGGGTTGGCTTCTTCCCAACGACCTTTAACGCTACCCTCATCAAAGCTTTGTAACTATTTGATGAAAAGTCTTCAAGAGCATTTCCATTAATAGTAATATAGCTCAATATAGATAATACTAAATTTTCGTACATCAAAAACATAGCCATGTGTATTCTACTTTAATTCTAAATTTTGCATGTGATACAAACTACACAACTGATTTCTGAAATTTTAGTAAGAGTAACTTTTATATCATTAGGCACATTGAAGATGTATAAGTGCTAAACTGGGCTAGTTTCACTTATCATCAAAATTGGAGTTGAATATATCATCACTTTATTCTAAATCGACATTTGTAGAATATACCTCTTAACATCATTAATCAAGGAATGTCAACGTGTCTACTTCTAGATAGTACTAATTCATTCTGTTGGGAGGAATTTAGCAAAATTGTCCCCACTGAAGAAATAAACAATGTAGAAAAATTCTCCACTTTATACACTAATGATCGTTTGCCTTCTATGACCGATCTTCTGCATCAAGGTATTTAGTATCATCTGAACACCATCACTTTCTTTATTATGTACATCTATTTTCCTTTTATGAAGCTATTATATATATATTCACATTTGATGGCATATACTACATGTTGTTTTGAGCTTCCTTGAATCTCGAAGATGATATGTATACTTATGGAGGCAAGAGCGATGTCACAACGGTCCGTAAAGGATTAGAAAAATTGGTTGTTTTGAAAAATTCATCAATTCCACAGACTTCATTTGGTCAATCATGTATGCATGTCACTCCAATTTCGATTTATTTAAGGGTTTACTAATTTGATAATATCTAAGTTCTATACTGATTGTGTTTTAGGTGAATTGTTTCGTACTGGTAATTCAGCTAGAGAACTTGTCTTCCATACTAAATCTGGCAACTCATTCACTGTATCCTTTATAAATTTAGCTATAGTGGAAACATTGTTGCAAGAAGGTGTGAAAAACCCTACACCTAAGCGAAGAACTATCACTGTTTCGATTAGTACCTTTAAACATGCACGGACCCTTCTCGGGAATCTAGACATCAGGGAATCATTTACCATTACTGACTCTCATGTCACTTGGAATCTAAAAAATTAATTATATCATTGCCATTTATTGATGCAATCAATTGGACTCAACTTTAAAGTTGATTTATTGTTGCATCTTTAAGAATTTGTCAAACAACCTCTCTACTAGTTAGGGGTCAAGTTGTGTATTATCGAGTGTGGATTGTTATTTTTCTTGGCCTATGACTGTAAAAATTGTTAACCTTCTAATTCAAAATTCGTACTACTCCATATATCATATTATTATATTGACACAATTATTAAAATTTTTATAACTAATTTTTACACTGTTAGTAAATATTAATGATTTATTAATACTACTGTTTAACACTTAAAATTATGTTGTATGTGTTTTTTTAGCAATACGTTGTAAACATTCAAAAAAAATCTCCAATAAAACATATCTTAACTATGATATATTATAAAAAATATTAGTTTAACAATTTTGAAAAATGTTAACCTTTTGGTGACGATTTTGGCAAATGGTTGTCAATTGTGTTGCTATGGAACCTTTTGTGATGACTTTCAAAAATCGTTACTGAATGTCACCAAATATTGATCCTTTGGCAACGCTTTCAATTATTGTCACCAAATGGTTACTTTTAGCAACAATTTGTTAAACGTAGCAAAAATCACAGAGCTAAATATTTATGAACCTTTGGTGGCGATCTCCGAAAATTGTAACCAAATGTCTTTTTAGTGACAATTTTACATAACCGTCACTAATTGTGAACTCTTTGGTGATGATTTTGAAAAAGTGCCACCAATTGTTTACTAAATTATGGTGACGATTTCCAAAAAGCATCACCGAAAGTCGATTTAGCGACAAATTACTAAAATCGTCACCCAATATATATCATTTTGTGACGATTTCTGAATGTTCACCATTTGAGGATGATTTTTGTCATTTGTCAACAAATGTTGGTCCTTTTTAATGGCGATTTTTACAATTGTTGCAATATGGTCACTTTTAGCGACGATTTTTTGGAATGTCTCAAAAAAAATTAAATGTCTACTTTGTTGTAGTGTATATATAAATGTGTGAAGTGCACCACCTCCTTTTTGACTCTATTGACGAGCTTATACTTTTGTTTCTTTTGTTTTCGATTAAAGTAGGATAAAAATTGATTAGGCATGTGAAAGATTCGTTGCAAAGTCTTAAATCCTCTAAGCCTACAAGGATTACAATGTTGAAGAGTGATGGCTGTTTATTAAATGAGGACATTCCTACGCTTAAGTTATTATTGTAAAGGAATGTAAAATTCTGTTATATAGCTGTATATTACGTGATCCCCTGTATTACGTGATCCCCTGTATTCCCCTGTATTCTGTTACTCGTTCTTATCTCAATTAGCGTGTAACTTTTAGTATAAGTATCTTGTATATTTGCCTTACATTATATACAGAACAACTACGAAATTCCTCTCAAAACCTAAACCTTACATGGTATCAGAGCCACAATAATGACCTCCACTTCACCTGAAACAGCTGCTATAACTATTTCCACTGCTGCCCCACCGACTTCCTCAATCATCACCTCCACTCATTCTCATTCCTTCTCTGTCAAACTGACCACCAAAAACTACTTGGCATGGAAGACTCAATTTTCGCCCATTCTCAACTATCAAAATCTTAATTATCTCCTCACCGATCCCTCTCCTTCTCCTACTATCCTCAATGCTACCAATAATGAAATACCAAATCCTGCATTTGAAGAGTTGTTCAAGAAAGACCAGATGCTCCTTTCCTGGCTTTTCTCATCCTTGACGGAAGAAATCTTTCCCTATATTATCGGACTTATGACTGCGTAAGAGGTCTGGACAGCTCTTGCGCACACCTTCGATTCCATGTCACAAAACCGACAACTTCAATTACATATTGAATTACAGGAATTCAAATGTAATGATATGTCCGTCTCTGAATATCTTCAAAAGGAAAAAGCCAAAGCGGATGAACTTAAAGCCGCAGGTAAGCCCCTTACATCTGCTGAGTTTAATGCGATAATATATCGTAACATTGGTGTTGAATATCACATAATTATCACTACTCTGAATCTTCGTCCTGATCCTGTCTCGTTTCATGAGTTACGCGGGCAATTAGTTGCCCATGAGCATTTGTTGCAAGGTCTTCATACTCCACAGGCTAATATGGTTCTTAAGAATTCCACTCCATCAGCCATTCTTACTCATTCCCATTCTTCAACTAGACCACCACGTAATGGAGGTAACAATGGGTTTCGGAACAACAACAACCAGCAACGACCTCGGGGTCCTTGCCAAATATGCGGAAAAGGAAATCACACAGCTGTCACTTGCCGCGGCAGATATGCATCTCGAAATGCGCCGTCTTTCAGTGGCTATCAGCCACGCAATTCTGGACCCCGCTACAATTTTCCACAAGCCACCTATGTTCACTCCCCTTATGGTTCTCAAGCTCCACCAATGCCACCTCAATTTCAGCAAGCTTGGTATCCTGACACAGCTGCCAACTACCACATCACTCCTGATGTTCAAACACTAACGGCTGCTCAAGATTACAATGGGAACGACAGTCTTCATGTTGGTAATGGTCAGGGCTTACAGATCACTCATACTGGTAATGCTCAACTTCATTCTAAAACTGATACCTTACATTTACTCCAAGTACTCTGCGTTCCAACAATTGTCAAAAACCTATTGTCAGTGCAAAAATTTACTGCTGATAACACTTGCTTCTTTGAATTTTGGCCCACTCATTTTGTTATTAAGGATCAGGTAACCAAGAGGGTGCTGATGCAAGGACCCAGTGAAGACGGAGTGTACAAGTTGCAACCAGTTAAGCAGGCCTTGGCAACTGAGGTTGCGTCGCTTGATGAGTGGCATACTAGACTCGGTCATCCTAACTTTAAGAAGCTTCGCACTCTGGTTCAAAATAAAAGCATTCTTAGTTCCTCCAAGCTGAGTCCTTGTTCTAGTTGTCTATTAGGAAAAATGTCTCGAATTCCTTTAGTTGCTGTTGAACACAAGAGTCATTTTCCATTTGATATTGTTCATTCAGATGTTTGGAGGCCATCTCCTACTCCTTCCTTTCATGGTCACAAGTATATGGTTTTGTTTGTTGATGATTTTTCACGATACACTTGGGTGTATTTTTTGAAAAATAAAAGTGAGGTTTATGACATCTTCTTACAATTTGAACAATTTATCAACAGACAATTTCAGGCGAAAATTCGATCCTTCCATTCTGATTGGGGAGGTGAATACCAAAAATTAAATGCATATTTTAAACGAGTTGGTATTCATCATAGAATTGCTTGCCCATATACCCATGAGCAAAATGGCACGGCTGAGCGTAAAATTCGTCATTTAATTGATACTACATTAACCTTACTTGCTCATGCATCTTTACCTTTAAAATTCTGGAATTTTGCCTTAGAACAAAGTGTTTTTTTTATTAATATCTTGCCAAGTCATGCTCCCTCCAAACAGTCTCCTTTTCAAATTTTGTACAAGAAAACTCCAAATTATTTACACCTTAAACCGTTTGGTTGCGCGATTTTTCCATGGCTCCGACCATATCAAGCTCATAAATTTTCTTTTAGAACTATTATGTGTGTTAATCTTGGACTCAGTCCAAATCATGCTGCCTACCGATGTCTTAACAAGATAACAGGTCGACTTTATTATGCCCGCCATGTAAAATTCAATGAACACCTTTTTCCGTATGTTGATTCTGTTACTTCTCCTTCAAGTGCCGCACCTACACAAGCTCCTTGGCTCAACATTACCACTGCCGTGCACTCCAATTTAGGTCCTACGTCAGCTACCTCCTCAGGTATGAGTTCTAATCCTTCTTCAACTCCTTGTTTTTCTCCTTCCAATCTTACTTCAAACAAATTACCCACGCCTATGCTATCACCTAACACCTCAACCTCACCAGATACACCTAAATCGTTATCTTCTTTATCCCCTCATCAACAAGATACACGCAATTCACCCTTATCCATATATCCTTGTCCTTCTCTTTCAAATCTTTTTCAAAACCAATTACCCACATCTGCGTTATCACCTAACTCCTCAACCTCACCAGATACATCCTTATCATCTTTATCTCCTCAACGACAAGATCACTCCCACCCACCCTTATCCTAACCTATTACGCTCCCCTCCCACGAACACCGTCCACTTCACATCTCATCTCCACCATCTTCTCCTCATGTCCTAACACGCACCACTTCTTTACCCACATCCTCCCCTAGTTTAAACCTTTTGTTCGATCTTACGTAATATAATCCACAACCCTCAGCCCAACCGAAACCCACTCCAACCCGAAGCCATGCTATGGAACTTAGACCCACTACCAAAACCAAACGGCAAGCTCACCTAGCTCACACCAAACCGAATTATCTTACCCAAGAACCAAAAACTATAACCCAGGCAACATCAATTTTAGAATGGCGTCGAGCAATGCAGGATGAAATCAATGCCCTGATTGAGAACCAAACGTGGAGACTAGTTCCCCGACCTCCACACAACAACATTATTGGCAACAAGTGGGTGTTTCGCATCAAACGACATCCCGATGGCAGTATTCAACGGTATAAGGCTCGGTTAGTAGCCAAAGGTTATGCTCAACAAGCAGGTGTAGACTACCACGACACCTTTCTCCTATCATTAAGTTCACTACTGTCCGCACTATTTTATCCTTAGCTACTATTCATGGATGGCCTGTTAGACAAATTGATATCTCTAATGCTTTTCTTCATGGTCACTTGGAGGATGAAATATACATGGAACAACCAGTAGGCTTCCAACATGCACAATTTCCCAACCATGTCTGTCGCCTTCAGCGATCGCTATATGGTCTCAAGCAGGCCCCAAGGGCCTGGTTCAAACGTCTCACTAATTACCTGATTCAGCTTGGTTTTACACTCTCCAAGGCCGACACATCTCTCTTCTATCTCACAATTGGGACGTTGAAATTTTATATACTCGTGTATGTGGATGATATTTTATTAACTTGTTCTGATGCTACTAAGCTTGATTGGTTTATTCAGTCTATTAAGCAGGTGTTTCCTGTTAAGGATATGGGGCTTCTGCATTTTTTCCTAGGCATTCAAGTCCTCCGTCAACCCACCGGCTTAGTTCTCAGTCAGCAAACATACTTGGAGGATCTTCTTCGTGAGACCAATATGTTTACTTCCAAATCTTGTGCTACACCAATGTCCACGGCTCCCACCTTGAGTAAAGCCATGGGTTCTTCTCATCCGCATCCTGAGCAGTATCGTCAAGTTCTTGGCGCTCTTCAGTATTTGACTCTCACCAGGCCTGACATTGCCTTTCCCGTCAACAAGTTAGCTCAATTCATGCATAGTCCAACTAATATTCATTGGCAAGCAGTCAAGCGTCTCCTTCGTTATCTTCGTGGCACTACTTCTCTTGGTCTTACTTTCACCAAACGGTCTAGTATTCAGCTTCAGGCCTTTTCTGATAGTGATTGGGCTGGCTGTCCAGATGATCGTCGGTCCACCGGTGGGTATCTGGTCTATATGGGTGACAATCTCATTTCATGGTCCTCAAAGAAGCAACCAACAGTTGCCCGCTCCTCCACTGAATCCGAATACAAGGCCATTGGTAATGTCACAGCGGAGATTATGTGGTTGGGCTCACTGCTTCATGAAATTGGTTTTCCTTGCGCTCTTCCGGCGTAACTCTGGTGTGACAACATTGGTGCAATATATTTGACAGTGAATCCTGTCTTTCATGGGCGAACAAAACATGTGGAGTTGGATTACCATTTTGTACGTGAACAAGTCAAGCTGGGTCGTCTCACAGTTAAATTCATCTCCAGTGCCGATCAGCTAGCTGACGGTCTTACTAAACCGCTGGGCACTCGACTTTTTCATCGTTTTCGTGACAAGCTTCACCTTCATCCTACTTCGACTTCAGCTTGCGGGGGCGTGTAAAGGAATGTAAAATTCTGTTATATAGCTATATATTACGTGATCCCATGTATTACGTGATCCCCTGTATTCCCCTGTATTCTGTTACTCGTTCTTATCTCAATTAGTGTGTAACTTTTAGTATAAGTATCTTGTATATTTGCGTTACATTATATACAGAACAACTACGAAATTCCTCTCAAAACCTAAACCTTACAATTATGAGGTTGAAAAATAAAATAGATAGATAATGAAAAGCAAGCTATATATTACCTCCTTAGGATGCCCCCTTTATATAGATGTTATGCGGGAAAATTGGTATTTTGATTCAATTATATTATAAGATTTTAGGTAGACACAAATAAACTTATTGTGATTGACCATATCTGCTAATGATAAGGCTCTTCCCTTTCTTTAGTTATTGGACATAATAATCCTTACAGCAATACAAGAATTTTTCTAACATAGATCACTACGCGCCCACGCCTACACATATATGTGGGCTCATGCATGTTTGTTTTTAACATTAGACTAATATGCCAATTGAGGCTTGCTACTAGTGTGGATTATTACTTATTAGCCTCTAACTCCATTTGGATACTTAGCAACGAAAGGGATTTCAAACTTTAAGTGACAGGAATGTATGTCCAAACGTTATCTGTATATACGTTAGTCTGCTCACGTTTCTTCCTTTCGGGAAGGCAGGGTTAGGAAACTTTATACGACAGGGATGCACATCCTAACGTTATCTATATATACGTAAGTCTGCTCATACTTATCTTTGACATGATACATCAGATGAGATGCCGCAAGATGAATATTCCCCCAAATTTGCCTGTGGGTTCCAACTATCCTGCACTTCCTAAGGCCTTTGGGCTTCTTTCAAGTAGGCGGAAGGTCACCCGATCATAACGGCTGACATGGGAAGATCGTGACCTTTCTCATCCCTCACATAAATCATAAAATGAAAATTCTTTTATCACGCTCACTCATCTTTGGAAACATTTAGCATATTAGCTTGTGAGTGACATTCTCTCACCGAAAGGAATTGTTACTCTTCTTGCCACGTTCCTTGATTCTTCTATGCTTTTCGAGATTAATTACACGTTCTATCCTCCATGGAACATTAATAAAGAGGATAATGTTTTTAGGAAGGTTGACATTTGCTTGAAGATGGACTGAGACATTCTTTGATGCAAGCATAATTAGTCAATTAAATGATCCATTATATGTTTTAATTAAACTAGTTATAAAAGTTGGAATTCGATAAGAAAAAGCCCATGAACTTAGGATTCATATCACGTTTTAATGTTTATTTATTATTAGAGAGTTTGTTTTATCGTAATTAGGCTCTGTCTCTTGAGGCACCATCAATGTATACCATCTGTATAATTGCAACATTTTCTTCTAGTTTTCTTCATGACGAATTGGTTATACTAGCTTGACTATAAAAATTTAATATAACTTGTGATTTTAAAGAGTTCATCAAGACATACCTAATATCGAATTCTCCTAATTCTATCAACCATTTAACCATTGCCTTGTTTGCGTATTCATGCAAACAGTGATGGTATAGGCCTAAAAGTAGAGTCTTAACTTTCTAGTTTCTAGCAGATATTACGAGTGGTTAGGTCACTTTCTTTAATTGCACATATACTCTATTTTTACCCTACATTATTTTTGTTTGCAGTTTACAAAAAATAACGGTCACTTTATATAACTCTCGTATCAATTATTTGTCCTAACTACGGATTAAAGGATGAAAATAAACAGATCATTGAATGATAATTATAAAACAGAGAAAATACATTTTTCTTCTTCTTTCATTCTCTCTCACGTGAAGCAATCATCAAAGGCTTAGAGTTTGAGACGCGAATTAATCGGTGACTCTAGTAGTCTACCGAAATCCGAAGACTAACAAGCAGCAAATCGATCCAGCACTTTCGCATTAAAGTCAGTCCTAATAATTCTACAATTTTATTAATTTAATACATAAGGTTCCTTATTCAATATGTAGTTGATGGTATGTTGTGGGATAACTATATAAAGAATTAATTCTTTTCCTTTCTTTGGTGTGGATAAAAGTAGGAAACTCCTAAGCTGTTGTTTTAGGTCCTTGAACCCTTGGAATTTGTTTATCCATTTAAATTCTTTGAACATCCTTTAGAGACTTCGAATCTTCCATCTCTATTATAACTTTGATTTTATGTAGGTTCATCTCTATCGCTCTCTTAGTCACATAAAACCTAAAAACTAGCTTGCACTAACCAGGAAATCACATTTTTATGATTTTATTTTCATTTTATATTTTTATAGGATGAATAATTCCTTTTAAGTCTTCTATATTCGTTAGTTTTAGTTATTATATCATCTACATAGCCTTCCATACTGTTGCCTAGTTATTTTTTAAAAGCCAAGTTGATTAGATCTGATAGCTCTCGCGTTTTTCAACACAAAGTACATCACATTGTAGCGATCTGTTCCCTTATGGGCTATGAAAGATACTTTTTATTCATCTGCTTCATTCATCTTAATCTAATTATACCATGAGGATACATCTATAAAACTTAACAGTTCGTGTCTAAACAATAAATGGACTAGTATATCTTTTAAAAGGAAGTTGTCCTTTGAGCATGCCTTGCTTAGGTTTGTAAACTTCACATTTAATCTCCATTTGTCCTTTACCTATCCTCAAGGACGGAGCTACAATGGGGGCAAGTGAGGGCACTTGCCCCCACTGGCTCCAAAAAGTTTTATATAAAAAATTTATTATTTTAAGTTTTTGACCTTATAAAAATATAAAATTTTGCTTCCACTAAAACTTTGCCTCCACTAAAAATAAAATTTTGTTCTTATTGAAATTTTGCCCCCACTCAAAAAAATTTCTGGATCCGTCCCTGCCTATGCTGACCATATTTTCAAGTCACTCTATAGGTTACTTATCTTACAAAGCCTATGCTAAGAGCTTTATTACTTCTCCTTCAATGTTCTGTCGCCTTTTAGCAGCAAAATTATATCTCCTTTTATTTTACCAGTCTGAAGAGAGAATCTACATATAGCTTATGTGAGATGACTTTACAGCTTATTCCATACATGTCATTTGGTCCTTAAAAGAACATGTCAACTTAATTTTTGTAAGTATATAAGGTTTTCTTTAATACTGTCTTAATTTTTCTACCATTCTTCAGAACTTTTAATTCTTCAATCTTTTCAATGCATATTGATTTAGTTTCCTATCTTCATTCTCTCTTGATTTCCTTTATTGGATCCATTATTTGGTCTCTTTCAACTTCCTCTATGCCATGAGGGATTCAAAACCTTATCATTAATTCATAGAAGGAAAGTAGTGTTTATGTTGTGCATAAACTTAGTCTTCCAATTATGGCATATATTCTATGTTGAAGCTTCCTCACCAGATAAAAGTTTGTTACTTTAGGTTTTATGCCAATTCATCCTTCTATATTTCTCTTATAGTGATCTTCATATCTTTGACGGCATCATAAAATAACATGTCCACGATATTTCTTGTTTTTAATAGGATTCTTTTTTACTGACAAATTTTTAATTCTCATTGTAACAACCATTGCATCCTTATATGTTTGAGTTAGATACCATCCCTTATTCTCTTGGAAGGTTACCTTTGCCACTTTACTTTTTTTTGTCTCAGATGTCTTCCTTTTTTGTCATTTCCTTCCTATTTATGTAGAGTTTTTTTTTTTTAACTTCGAGTTTTTGTTTTCGATACTGTGACTTCTTACATGTCTCCCTTCTATCTCTTTTGTTCATTTCCTTTGGCATGTTGTTTTTCCTTATTCGGAACTATCTCCAGCTCCCCTGATTAATAATTTATTTATCAATCTTTTTAGATCTCTACAATCCTCTATTTTGTAACCTATATTTTCATTAAAATGATAATAAATGTCTTTAGTTCTTTGAGGTAATCATGATCGTTCTTCTGGGAATGTTCTGTAAATTATTATTCTATATATAATCCACAACTTTGGAGTGTTAAACTTGGGAGTTTGCATTTGCTTGTCTTTTCCCTAATCACTAGGATGTTCCTTCCATGGTTTTTTAGTTATTTTATAGATGGGATGCCATCTTCCTCTCTTCTTGCTTCTACCATTCTGGGATTGGGACTTACCAAAACCCTCAAGCTTTCCTCTGCATCCTCCAAATCTATATAATTGTAGGTTCTAACTTGTACTTCTTCAAAACTATGAAATCTCCTTTTTTGCATCAAATTTCATAATGATGACTAAGCGTCAATCCATTTGTAAAGGCTACTGCGATAAGTCTTACATCAAGGTTTGGTATCTAGGTGGGTTTTAAGTTAAAACACTACAAATCGTCTTTAATGCTTTCATCCTTATTTGAGTGACAAATTAGATAGGTTGAATCCCTAGCTAGATTGACGCCTATTGCTCACAAGTACATGAAATTGAGTGAAACGAGGACATCGGTGCAGGGTTGATGCTTTAAAATCACGACCTTGTTGACATCATCAATATAGATAAGAATGCTCTATATTTTATTTTGACCACTGTACATAGATCTAACATTTTATAGGCTTTTTACTAAATTAAAAAAGTTTCAATAAATTGGTAATATATAAATATGTAAATTTTAAAAGATATTTTATTATTAAAATTTAATATCCAATTTATAAGCCTACTTACTCAACTTATCATCAGTTAATAATATCTTGCAAATATTATTTTGTCAAGTAACTAGATAAAAGTCTAAATTATTAAATCAAAATTTTTAGTAACTTTTGAAGTTAATTAACATTGGTGATTTTAAATAAAAAAATCTTGTATAGGAGTTAACATAATGGTAATTGTAGTAATCTAATGCTACTAACCTATTTATAAAAACCAATCAAACACATCCAACTATTTATGGTCTTATTTAATTATCAAATAATTTTATTATTATTTAATTATCACGACATGTTTAATAGAATTATGTAATTTTTTATAATAAATGAAAACATTTATGTAGCCTTGAATTGTGTAACTTAAATCATTCGATTTAGTCATATTATAATTAAACTTATGTGAACTTCTACAAGAACACAAATTTAATAATTATTACATATAGCAAAGTATAATGAAAATTACAATTATAAAAATTAAATATTTATTAATGTTTAATTATATTTGTATAAATAATAAGTAATTTAAAAATAAAAAGAAGAAACACAAAAAACTCAATATCATTTAATGTTATGTTTTGATTTAAAATGCTAATATAATGTCTACGTTAATGACAAATTACAAATTAATTATAATATGTTTAAATATTTAATAAGTTAAAAATAAATAAAATTAGAAACTTTACTTTTAAATTATCACTCGAACTTAGAAGACATAACTGTGAAATTTTTTACCATCAATTTTTGAATTGAAAATCTCAAATTCATATGTTAGTAAAATAAAAATATTAGAGTGTAAGAAATACACTCAAGTGCTTCAAATACATTTATAAATATAACAAGTTAAAGTTGCATAACTAAAAAGAAAGTTATTTAACTTCCAAAATTAAAAGTTAACGCTCGGTAATATAACTAATAAAGGAAGATATTTATTAGTTAACATTAACTTTTTCTTCTTCAACAACCAAGGATTTACTACCATTCTAAATTTAAAAAAATACTGTTAAAATGCATTAAAGGTAGGTCTTTAGTAACAGTGGACCTGAACTGGTGCCCTGTCTGCTCACTGTACCTATTCACATGATCAACATAATCCATCTTCCATTGTATGTGGCTAAATTTAGCATCTTAACTCTGCGTTCTAGATGCTCATTTAGTACGTTCGGCAAGGGACTATCTGTGATCAAGCTTGCTCCCCATATTCTGAAGTTTTTTTTTTTTTCCTCATAGCAAGATAGGATACAAATCAAGCAATCTCAGATATGCCACAGATGGAGCATCTTCATAAGGTGCCTAAGGGGTATGGACTTATTGCATTTCTTGCCTCTCTTATAAGAGCATATATACTTGCTGATGTAGTGTTCTCATCAAAAGTTATTAATAGGATCGTAGAAGGAGTAACTTCTTCATGGATCCTTTTTGTAAAAATGTTTTAGTTAAGTTGTGGCTACCCGAATGGGAACAAAGTTGTTAATGATTCCAATGACATCAAAAAATGCATGCTAGAATTTTAAATAAGATTGTAGAAGGTTGGTTGAGCCTACCAATTTTGAAATCATCCAAACTTGTAAGGAATAAAATGTTGAAGTGCTAGATGTTTAACACTTCGACACTTAAATTAGCAAGAGGCTAGAAAAATGAGAGATTAAAAAAAAAGCAAGCTATGTCTTACCCCCCCTTTGTGGGCCCTTTTATATAATCATTTTGTGGAAGAATTGATTCTATGATATAACTTTGCGTACCATGATATTTAGGCAAATACAAATAAACTTCTTGTGATAGACACAATTGTACCACAAGATCTGAGTAAATATAAATATCGGAGTTTGTGACTGGTATCATCTAAACTTGCAATTAATCTTATTGTTCAATTTCGTATCCAATATTGTTATTTTCATTAGTTTTGTATAGAAAGAAAATTTATATATAAAAAAGATATAAGGATATTACTTATGAAAATTCTCATACACTACAAGAAAATGGGTGCTCACTGATGGAAAATACCAACGGAAATTGCTGACATTCCGTCGGTAATATAAATTACTGACAGACTTGACAGACGGATACTTCCGTCATTAAAACCACTGTCGATAAACTATTCCAACGAAATGTAGTTTACAAAAGGATTCGTCGGCATAGTTTATCGACGATTTAAGATAACTGTCGGTGAAATATGTACTAATTTTTCGACGGTTTCTGTCAGTATATTAGTTGATCCTCACAGACGGATCTTCATTTCCATCAATGAAGAACGTTAACATATACCGACGGTTTCCAATAACCATTGGTAAATTGACATTAGGCAAATATCGACGGTTTACTTCTAACTGTCAGTAATTGTAACATAATTTAGCAATGGAACCTTTCTGTTGGTAATGATTATCCTTCTTGAAATGCAACCCTGATTGCTTAATCCAGAGCTCAAAGCTCCTGTATGCTCGCTGAGATCATCTTTAACTTTCTATAAATGACTTGTTGAATGGCAATTGTTTTTAAAATCTCGACATCAAATTTGATTTCAATGTCAACAACTATAAACTATCCATTCATAATTTTTTGATTTGTTTAAATATTGATTTTGTTTAAACAGAAAATTCAATGATCATATAAAGGAAAAGATTTCTTAACTGATAATTAAAACATTAAATAGTACATAAATTAAAACTAAATGATAACAACAATCCTATTGTCCTGGTGAGTGTGGATGGTGTGAGTCTCTATCCCTTCCCCTCATATGCTCCATGTCATTTTGGAGCTTACTTATTACGTCCATCAAAGTCTGCACTATGTTCTCAAGGTGATTAATACATTCCACTGTCGGCTATGTACTAGATGTTGCTGTATTGGACATAGAGAACTGCAAATAAAATATGTTGACAAATGAGCCTAGGCCGAAGATCCTCCCACAACTGTCCCCGTCACCCACTGCATCAAAATATACTTGGCTCTCATCAATAGCTTGTTCTTCCTGAGACTGTCGTTGAATTGTTTGTTGTATTTGGTCCTATTATGAGGCAATGCTTATATTATAATTAGTAAGTGATAATTATTAACATTGAATGTTAAACCATGAATTTCACATATATCTAATTCTCTATATCAGCTATTGATGAACGTCACACCGTCATGGTTCTTAGTATGAGTATGTAAAAACAATTGACGGGGTGTATGCCTAACGCCCATAGACTTTTCCTGCATAATAAGAAAATGTTATAAGTTAAACAAGAATTTATAAAAATTTCGACAGAGTTTCCTCTATTTTTACGATATTATCCCCTGTTGAACAAAGCAAATTAATCAATACAACCATATATGGTAGCAGCAAATTACTCAACACAACCATGATCATTATCCTTACTGCACATATTTTCATCACAACATTCACACATATATTTAAATTGAAATATAACAAAGTAAAAATTGAGAATATAAGTGTAATATTTATATACTTACAAGTCTCTCTACATGCTCATGGTGGGTAATTAATCCTCCCGTATGAACGGGAAGACTGTCTCCCCCTGACCTACCATATCTGTTGGTCAAATTACGCCCCCTGATGATCATTGTCTCAGGTGATGTCCAATACTCTTGCCAACGACTCCATATGGCCTCACAAATATAAGAGGGCAATACATCAACCTTGCGTATCGCATTAATAAAGTCGTGATAACTTATACGAGCTCGCAACTCCTATACACTATGTATTACCCCGTCGATAACATAATTCCAGTAAAAATGTTTCTGAAATTAAAAGGAATAAATTCGATAACTTATAATCTATTAATATTTATGTTATTAATGTATACAAGAAAATGAAAAAAGAAAATTATTTGCATATTGTACCTCAAACTCCTGAAAGTAAAATGCCTTTGTGGCCTAAGAGATCTTCTTCTATAGATAACCCTCAGGATCAATCCTCTCCTTAAATATAGATATCATATGTCTGGAACACGGTCCAGACAGAATGAACCTAATATAAGAACAAATAAGTTCATAAATTTGCAAAAAATTAAACCTATAACTTAATGATAAACATATATAGTGTTTCATGCGATTTCACTTACAGTTTATTGACAATTTTTATAAACTTTCTTCCATCAGGTCCCTCAGATCCAGGGTGGATCTTGTCTCCTTCATCTCCTATAACTGTATTGAATGATGTATGAGTAGTGGATTGTAAAGGATCAACAGTTGCAGGTGATCCTGTGTCTACAACTATAGGCCCTGGAGGTGGAGGTGGTGACTCAGTTGTAGCTAGAGACTGTGATGGACCACCCTTACAGTAAGTCCCTCTGAACATGCCTATAAGTCTAGGCCACGTGAACTCATGTTGTCTCTTTGGCCCCATATTTCTACCTGAAATTCTTTGTTTATTGAATTTTGTAGAAATATAAGAATTTGAATGCAAATCCAATATTTTACATAATATATGTAAAAGGAAATAAGGTGATTTGTCGAATATCATAACTTTGAATTTAGTTATGAGAATAATTGTTACAGTCATAGTACAATAATATAATTAGTTTAAAGCACAGTCAAGTGTGTTGTAGAGATATATGACAATGATATAATTATTTTGTTGGATTCCAAGTGACCTGAGAGTCGGTAAAGGTAAATGAGTCCCCGATAGCTGGATTCCCGAGAAGGTTCCTAGTATGTTCGAACGCTCCAATGGAAACAGTAAAAGTTCTTCCCTTACGTGTTTGGTTTTGAATACTTTCTTGCAACAACGTTTCCACTATTGCTAAACTTGTAAATGAAGCGTTCGGAAACAGTTTACCTACAACACAATAGGAAGGGACTTACATATTGTCATATTAGAAACTCGGTAAATGAACCTATCCTAAATACCTATACATATGTGAATTTCCATATGAGCTTTATGGAATTGCCAACTTTTTCAAAGCAACTGGTTTCCTTAATCCTTCATCGACTGTTGTGTCATTGCTCCCGCCTCCTTCGGCATACATGTCATCTTCAAGATTCATGAAAGCTTAAAACAACATGTAGTATATACCATGAAATGTGAATATAACAGCGTCATAATGGGAAATGAGATGTACATAATAAAAAAGTGATGTTGTTCAAATGATACTATACACCTTAAAGCAGAAGATCGGTCATTGAAGGCAAATGATCATTACTTAAAGAAGTGGAGATTATTCTTGCATCCTTTATTCCTTCGATATGGACAATTTTGCCACATTACTCCCAACAAAATGAATTACTACCATCCAGAACTAGACGCCAAGTTGACATTCCTTGATTAAGAATTTGAATTAAATATTTGACAGAATATATTGAAAAGTTTGAGTACATCTTCCTTGTAAAAGGAAACAACATATTCTACTACATACACAAATTAATCGCTATCATAACTTAATTGTAAATTACAATCATCTTCACTTTTTGAAGAATAAAAATTAAAATATGACTCCTCTTCAGATATCTGACCATCTTACTCCTCTCAAGATGAAATTTCAACATATTCATTTGATGGATCGTTCAAAGGTTCATTATCATCATATGTCACAGATGCATTTATAAAATAAATATCTTCCTGAGACGCTTCACTTTCAATTCTCTCTTTTCCTTTTCCATGTGATTCAAAAACACCTCTAGGTTTAACTTTGCAAACCGCCAATAAATCTGACTTATCTCATCGTATGCTGGGAAAAGGGATATAACACACCTGTTTCGCTTGCATAGTCAAAACGTAAGGTTCAAATTATCTCAATCTTCTGTAGTTGTTAATTTCAACAAGATTGTATTGGCTATGCACTTTTGTTCCAACATTTAGAGTCAGGTCAAACCAATCACACTTAAATATCACAGTTCACTTGATTGGCAATGCAGGGTACTCAACTTTAAGTATCTCAATGATTTTACCATAGTAATCCATCAATTCTCCTTATATGAAAACTCCACTATTTGTTGTTGCCATGCTATGACCATGAGATTCTGTATGATATTTATATCTATTAACGAAATACACCGGATATGATTTAACAGTTCGCAGAGGTCCCTTAGCAAGATCACAAATGAACTTGTTCTCTATTGGATTTTATAAAGCCTACATAAAAATAAATTATCATGTCAATGAGTACATCGGCTTATTTCAACACTTAAATCTTATAATTCAATTATGAGAATATTTGTAAGTGAAAAGTTACATATCTCTCGAACCATCGTGCAAAGTGTTGTCCATCCTCATTATTTACTTCATCATGTGTGCTATCTGGCATGATCTCGCGTAATAATGCCTCGTATATCCTGGGTTACATTATATGTATTTAAGTTATGAACAACACAAATTGAAAACCGATATAATAATGTTCAAATTACTACACGAAAGGTTGAACCTATTGACAATTCAATAAAATGTAACCATAGGCAGCATCAATTTCTTACTCTATTAACATTCTTTTTGTTGCACGTCGATATGCTTGCCCAGGATATGTGAAAATGGATATGTTACCATCAACATCACTTGTTCCTCCCCTATCGTCATTACGAGGAATTTTTCTTTCTCTTGTGTGAACGTATGGCACAAAATAATGTCTACAAAATGTACTAGCTTCCTCCACTAAATAAGCATTACAAATGGAACCTTCAACTCTAGCCTTGTTTTTGACATTTTTCTTCAAGTGATCCAAATACCTATATTAGAAAATATGGTTATTACAATGTAATAGTTAAAACATGTTATAACTTCAATTGTAATTTTTTGAATTTGAATTACCTCTCAAACAAATACATCCATCAATACTGAACTAGACCAGCTAGTTTTGCCTCATATGCTAAATGCACAGGTAAATGCTCCATACAATCGAAGAAGCTTGGAGGAAAAATTCCTTCTAACTTGCACAAAATTATTATAATCTCCCTTTCTAGGATTTCCATTTCAGTGTATTTGATTTCAGATGAAGTTAAACTTTTGAAAAACAAGCTTATTTCTGTGATCACTTCCCAAATCTTATTCGGTAGCAACTCCCAAAATGCGATTGGAATTAACCTTTGCATAAACAACTGACAATCATGACTTTTCAACCCAAATAATTTGTAGTTCCTCATGTCCACACACCTTGCCAAGTTTGAAACATAACCATCAGGAAACTTTAGACCCTTCAACCATTCACACAATATTTCCCTTTGTTTTTTGTCCAAAGTGTAACATGTTTTCAGATATTTACCAATGCGAAGATCTTTATATCACTCATTCCTTCTACAAAAAATTTGCAAACCAGCTCGTGATTTTGCATTGACTTTTGTCCTCCCTTCAATGCTCATTATGGTATTGAACATATTGTCCAAAAAATTTCAATATGCATCACATCTAAAATATGGCATATCAAATTCATTTTCCAATATGGCAAATCCCAGATGATGCTTCGTTTTCTCCAACCAAAGTTCTTACTAATGCTTATATTAACTTCATCAGCTTTAAATTTTGTAACTTTCAGTAAGCCTAATTCATCAATCTCTAACAAAATCTCTTCACCATCTTTGTAAGGGGGAGAAGGTGTTTTTACCATCCTCTTCTTAATGAACTTATGTTTATTGCATCTGAATGGATGATCTAGAGGAAGAAATTTCTTGTAATTGTCAAACTAACACACTTTGCCCCCGTTTGGAAGATAAAAGGCATCAGAATCGTTGCCATAATAAAGACAAGTCAAATTTTCAACTGTGCTCTATCCAGATAACATGGAAAATGTTGGAAAATCACTAATGGTCCACATCAAAACCTCCCTCAACCCAAAGTTTTGTTTCAGAGAGACATCATATGTTTGAACACCATATTCCCACAGATGCTGCAATTCAGATATCAATGGTTGTAAGAATACATCAATTTTATGTTTCAGATTTGTAGGCCTGGCATAATCACTGTTAAGAACATATATGCCTCTTTCATACATATCCAAGAAGGTAAATTATAAGGAGTCACTATGATTGGTCATTATGAATATTGTTGCCTAGATTGACCAAAAGGTTGGAATCCATCCATCGACAATCCCAACCTAAAATTTCAACATTCAACTACAAAATCAAGATAGGTGTCATTGAAATGCTTCCATGCCAGTGCATCTGATAGATGACTCATTACTCCATCTTCCTGTTCGTGTTCAGCATGCTATCTCATATGAGATGCAGTAACATCAGAAGCATAAAGTCTTTGAATTCTTATAGTTAGCGGGAAATAATACATCCTCTTCCATGGTACTAATTTGTTTCATTGAACGCTTTCTAAGCTTAAACCTAGATTGCCTACAAAATTTGTACTCTTCTAAGTCCACGTCATCTCCCCAACACAACATACATCCCAATTTGTAACAATCAATCTTCTTAACAGGCAAACCAAGACCTCTAATAAGTTTCTTCATACTGTAAAAACTATCAACCATTGTATGATAAGGAGGCATTGATTCATTATACCACTCAAGAATTTTATCAAAACTATGCTCTAAAATATGCCCTTCAGAATTTTTCAATATTCACGCAATCGAAGACAGTTGGGTCATTGTCTCACAATTTGGCCATAACTCTTGGTCTACTGACTGTAGTAAGTGAAAAAACTGTTTTGTATATGGGTTAGGTTCTTCTTCAAGATTTCCCATATTTTCGTGAAAGGTATTACCGCTTGCATTATAATCCATTTATATGTATGGATTTTCAATCTCATCTATATAATTTGTTCTAAATACAATCCCCTTTTTAAACTCGTTGCAATGCACAGACGATTCTGCTTGATTACCCCTTGAGCTGCTACAAATGCTAGCTTCCTTGTGTCATGTCTACTCAAAATAATTGGGGACAAATCCTTTTCTCAACAAATGTCCATTAACTTCTTCAATAGGAAGGAAGCATTTGTGTTTGCACTTTTTACATGGGTATTTGATCTTCGGCCCATCTATATATTTAAGTTGAGAACATGCATAATGAATAAAGGCTTCAACTCTGGCAACAAATTCAGGATTAATGTAACCATCAGGTGTTAATCGCCTATACATCCAAGATCTATCAACATAACTCATTTCTGCAAAACTATTAATGTAAAACAGTGAGTCCATAGTTAGTATCCTTCATACTCGCCAAAGTTTACAGAACATCTAAAATAAGACATGCGACTCGAGACAACAAGTTCTGGTTGTGACTCCTAAGCCCCTCGTATTTTTCACTAATAGGCTTCACAATCTCAATCATCACAGATTTTGGGTTAAAGTTTATAGGTTCAAATCTAAAAAATGAACCTATACTAAAGATCTCACATATATGATTCTAATCATATATATGAGAAGATCTTTGCAATCATAAAAGTTCTATATTAAATATTTACTATTGCAAAATATTATAAGTATTCCTTAAAATATGAATACTTATTTAATAAATTGTTTAAACATATTGCTAGTTTTCACAAAATGCATGTAAATTTCGCACATGAGAAGTAAAGAGAAGCTAATAACGACGGAATAAGAATCAATTAAATAACGGATTGAAAATTTAAGGTAATTGGAACTATAATACAAGTCACACTCATCCTATATTAACTCAATGATAAACTGAAGTTCATTCCATAAACAAATACCCAAATTAAACCTAGTTCAAAAAAATGTAGTCAAAAGCAAATTCACTTTCCTCAACTAACAGGCAGACGAATCTTCTTGAAGTACGTGAACAAAGATGATAATGATGGAGTTAGAATGGAAAATATAGAAACTGATACAAATGTTATTAAAATGTTTGAAAATTCATTTTTGACATTGTCACGCCATAAAAAAAATGAATGTCATTTTAATACCTGCTAAAGCTTCTCTTCAAACTCACTACAAATGAATATACTGGAAACAAATGAGTTCCTACAACCAAGAACAAATTTGTTCATAGGTTAGAAAGTGGGAAATATAACACATCAATTGCCATGAAATATTAAAATCAATCAAGGTTATTAACTACATTGTATTAATTCAATCATCATTTAATACTAAAGAGCTCTTATTTTAATTTTAAAACGGTGATGTCATATTTTACGAGGGTCCTATTGAAAATTCGACATAGTTTCCCCTATAAAATAGACATCCCCCTTTTGGAAAAAGGGCCAATCCTAAAAAAACAAAACACTTCTATATCGACCAATAATCACAACTCATATTGGGTCTCCAAACTATATGTTTATTCTCAATTCAGTCCACATTTACATCGCAAAATCTATAATTATGCAATTCCCAATTCAAGTAAAACAATTTGTAACCTATACACTGTCAATTATAATCAATACATCAACATTTTCTCAATTCTAATCAACAATAAAATACTTTAATTTTATTTTTATCCTTAATCTTAAATATTTAAACTAATTAAATTGTTTTACCTAACAAAATCTATAATCCTAATTTCACTATCCCCATCTCTTTTTATGTACTTGATTTTTGTAGCCTTTATGTCTATAGTAGGTTATTTTGGTGTTTCACTAAAAATGTTGCCATTGATAAAGACTAGTTGAATATTTGTTAACAAATTATAACAATATAATTAAAAGTAATTTCTATGTAGTGAATTTCAAGGATGACGCGTAACTTATGTTTAGGGGAGGGAGTAATCTACTTATACTTATTAATTTTGTTATATTATCAACCAAGTATATACTTAAGTCAAACTATAATCCCCGTAATATCATATTTATGTACAAGTTCTTTTACATTCAAATATCGACTTCAAAATGCTTAGCCTATGATAGTTTTATTGTTGTTACCAAATAAAAATTTAAAAGATTATCACAATACAACTTGATAAGTCTAATAATTGAATTAAACAAAAAACGTTTTGAAATCATATTTTGAAACCAAAATACTTGTGAAGTAACACTATACCAAGTTAAAAAATAAATATGAATTATAAAAGAGGGAAATGTATCTATTTGACACTTTACAAGACCATCCACTAATATAAAATGTAAAATACAATGTGGATTTCATGTCATCTAGACATAAAATTTGATTATTTATAACCAATTTAATTAAGTTTTTCAACATTTGTCTATATTAATATATATAACATATAGTTCTCTTTATGGTATGTTAAAACATTTTTAACTTCATTATTGTGGCGTATACCTAAGTCATATAAATGTCTACTCAATAATTCAATTATGAAAATATATAATCTAATACAAATTTAAGAATACATTATGCTACTAAGTATACTAAAACATGCACATAACTCATAACCCTCTCTTATCTTCATTCTTCAGACACTATACCAAAAATAAGTTCTCTTCGTAAGAAGATGATCTTGCATAAAATATAGACTTGTTCATATTAGCCTTTTGCAAGATAAGCTAAATGTATTCTTTTTAAGATAGAGCTAACAAGTTTTGAGATTTGTTCTAATGAATCAAGATACTAATGACAAAAGATGCTTCCTTGATAGGGTGCATACAAAATTTTTGCATATAAAATTTTTTAAAATAATAATTTTATTTTTGTTATATTTGACGCTCTTCACTTGCCATGTTTATTCATACAAAAATGCTTACACAAATAATTAAACTTAAGTAACATGTTTAAATCATTTGACATAAGACATCATCTACATACAAAAGAGAAAAATGATCCTATTTCCCTTGACTTTATAATGCAAACATTGTTTTAATTAATTTTTTATGAATTTAGATGAGGTGTTTCCTCATCAAACTTAAGGCACTATTGAAAAATGATTGTTTCAATCTATTTATAAATTTCCTAAATCTATAAACTAGATCACTATTGTCATCCCCCTAAACCCTTTAGATTACTTTATATCAACCTCTTCATAAATCTTTGCGTTAAAGAAAACAATATTTACATTTATTTGATGTAATATAGACATAACAATGTACTATTGATATAATTACTATGAATGCATCTTCAGAAGATGATAGATAAATGTTAGAATAAAGTTTTCCCATTCTCTCTAAATGAACCATTGGACGGTTAGCCTAGATTTAAACTACTTGTTCATTCATTTAAAGTACTTTTTACTCTTACAGACCCATTTGTGACCATTAACTTTATAATTTTAAAGGTAAATCTGCAAGTTATTATAAGATATTATGCTTCACATGTTGCACTCATCCTTTATTACATCTGATAAAATATTTGAATAAGAACTAAAGTAGCATATGAAATGTAATTGATTTAAAAGCAAGTAAATGTCATAGTATTCTCACCTTACACATACAATATCATTAAATGATGTAGTAGGCCTCTTTACCCTAATAGATTTTCTTAATTAAAATGTTGAACTTTGTAGCTATATAATTTCATGTTCTTGTAGTGGATACAAAATAAGTATATGATCATGATCTATAATTGAATGAGCATAGGATATGATACTACAACAACATATACTATATATCCTTTAAATATTGACAATGGCATATTCATCAAATGCATCATTTTCTGAAAACTTAGTTATATATGATTCTACAATTTTAAATGGTTATTTCTTTATAGTAAAATGTGTAATCTTTAGAATGATTCAGGTAATATATAACATAGTACTAATTTATCTAGAATGCAATTTATTCTCATAATGATAATATAGATGTACCTCATATTGGATTAAGTTTCCCTCTAATATGTAGGATGGCCTAACGCTAATGCCTAGTCCATTTTGTAAGCAATGACAATTTTAAAAATTAATTAAAGATTAGATGTGAGAAAATTGTGAGAAAGGAAGGAGAGGAGTTAAAAATCTTGATTTAAATTTTCCATTAACTGCTAAAGAAGTGATAATAATATAATAGTTTCTTCTGTAATTGAGTTGGAATTTTACCAATAGGTTTTTAAGACCTTAATCTTGGTTTTGGAAAGTGGAGATCACATTTAGATCTCACTTGAATAGTATTTAACTTAAAAATCTTAGGGAATTGTATGTAAGTATAACTTTGAGCTATTTTGATTTAAGGTATGCTTGGATGTTTTTTTGTTTGTTTGGTTGAAATTTTTTCAATACTTTTAAGACATGTTTTTCTTGAGTTTGGACAATAGTGATATGATTTTTAAACCCCTGAAGTCATGTTACTTGTTTTATGTTTTTAGCTACAAAGGTTAGTACAATCAAAATGGTAAGCTTAAATGGATCAAATTATATCCTATGAAAAGATAAAATGGAAGAATTCTTGTATATAAAGGATCAAATTTAATTCATATTTGTTAAGAAGAACCATTTAGTAGAGAGAAACATGCTCATACTTATAAAATAAGCTTTGACATGTTGTATGCTTAAAAGACTAGGAACAAGATGTTTTTAATGAAGTGATTAATTATATTAAGATATCAAGATGGAACTTATATGATAGATCACTTGAATGCATTCTAAGATTTGATAAATCAATTATTAAGAATGAGGATCAAGTATAATGAAGAAATTTAGGGGTTATGGATTTATAATACATTCTTGGAATCACAGGAAGCATTTAGAACATTACCATATTAATAAAAAAAAACAAAAGTTTTCTTATCCTTCATTACATACATCTAACGAATCTCTTTCATAAGTTACTCATCATCATAAAAGTTCTTATAATAACTCTCAACCAACAACCACACAAATGATAAAAACAAAACAATGGAACTTTCATCAAACACTTTATAGGCATCAGAAAATAATCCCTAACTAATAACAAAACTGCTGCGTTTTTCCATTCTTCACCAACATTAACACATTCAAATTCATAATGAATCATCAATGAATGAAATATAAGCAGATAACCCAATAGAAAAGCATCTCGATACGACAATGAAAGCAAAAGAAAACCCCAACTGTAAAGCATTAACTATTAACCTCGACGGACGATTAACCGGAGACTTAAGAAGTAGAAAATGAAGAAGACGAACGGAGGTGACAACTCGATGGAGAAGAGGAAGAAGACGTAGGAACACGTAGGCTGGGTTGGAGGGGTGACCTTGGTTCATTTAAAACATTACCAAAATGATGTCGTTTTGACTAAAAACCAAATGACATCATTTTGGTTATGTTTTAAATGTTTAAAACATAACAATAATGACATCGTTTGGTTTAAATCCAAACAACGTCGTTTACATTATTTATAACGTAACATAAATGACGTCGTTTGGATTTAAATCGAACGACGTCATTTTGCTTTTGTATCAAACATTTCTGAGTTAACGTAAACGATGTTGTTTGGATATGAACCAAATGACGTTGTTTTGTTTATGTGTCATATGTTTGTAACCTAACATAAATGACGTCATTTGGTTAAAGGCTAGATGATGTCGTTTTGGTTTAAATCAAAATGTTTATAACATAACCTAAACGATGTCGTTTGGATTTAAACCAAACGATGTCATTTTAGTTATGTTTTAAACGTTTATAACTTAACGTAAATGATGTCATCTGGCCTTTAACCAAACGATGTCGTTTATGTTAAGCCAAAAACGTTTATAACTTCATGTAAATGATGTCGTTTGGATTTTACTAAACGACATCATTTTTGTTAAGCTATAAACCTTATACCACCAACCGCAAAACGACTTCGTTTTCGTTCAGTTGGAAGAAAACGAATTACAATGACATTTACCGATGGATTTTATACTGTCGTTAAAGTTTATTTCCCCACAAACTTTGCCTTTACATATCGTTTTTTCGTTGGTAATTACCGACAGAAAAAATTCCGCCACTAAACTTCCATCACTATTATGTTCTTTTCTTGTAGTGATATATTTTAAGGAAACCTATGGAAAATAGATTATAAGAAATTTTTATTGGAGCTTGTCATTGGCATCATTTAAAATTGTGGTTAATGTTGTCGTTTGATTATATTGCCATTGTTATTATTTTCTTCACTTTTGGAAAGAAATGAAATTTTATATTGCAAATGAAAATTCTCATATTAAAAAATAGACTATAGGAAATGTTCAAATTAGTATACTTTAAGAACATTTATTTTCTAGGTCAAAGTAACAGTATATGGTTAAGAATAATTCATAGAATACAACCCCTTCATTTTAATAGTTTAAACAAGTGGATTTGAAACCATTAATAATCAACTAGTATGTAATTCAAAATTGAATTTTTATTACACCAAACTCTTTTTTTTTCTCTCTCTCTCTCTTTATAACGAGTGTCACGTGAAGTTGAAAGTAGTAAAATGAGTGTGCTTTACATGGCCCTTTACGGCCTTGCCTCATCTAGGTTTTGTTTGCTGCTAAACACAGGGGCTGTGTCCGTAAATGACACATAGAAAGAAGAAGTAAGCAGGAGCAGGATTCAGAATTTGAGATTTGAGACAATTCCTTTTACTCTTGTTTCCTTACTTTTGGATATTAAAATAAAACAATTCAAGTCAGGGACAAGGGTATTTGTTTCTATGGATCTCAAATTTTAGATACTTTTATCTAGCAGCCATGTAGTTATGCAAAATACAATAGCTGCTATGACTTTAGATACTAAGAATAACTTGTATCTAAGTTATCAATATTGTACCGCAAATTATATCAACTTTAATTATGATATAATATTGATCCTTTAATATTTTTTAAAAAAATTGTTAACCAACCTTTTAGTTTTATAAAAATTATAAAATAATTCCTCTATATATGACAATATTTTTTCTTTATTCAAAAGTGTCTTTTTTATAGGATCAAGTGTCAAGACATGATGTAAATAAGATGATCAATCAATTAGCATAACATGCAGAGATTTTTGCTTACACGTATAAGCGTCACAGTGACTTACATAAGAGAAACATCCATCTTCACGCAGAAAAACAAAAGTCTTGTTTGGTAAATGACTTATCAGCCATTTTTGGCATATTAAAAGATTTTAGTTGTTTGATCATGTCAAACTGTTGACAATTATGTTTGATAATCAGCTGGTTGGGTTGATAGTGTAAGACGTTTATGGATCGATGTTTGTAGACATACCTGTATCTATGGCTTCTTGTTCTTTCTGTAAAGCTTTTTTTCCCTCTATTCTTTCTTTCTTTAATGTTTCTTCAATGGTTGAGATAATAATTTAGTATCTCATTCATAAGTTTTTCTAAAACTTATATACGAATTTTTTCAATCATCATGTTGCTTCACGAACCATTATGTTGGTTCACAAACTATCATGATGGTTCACCAACCATTATGATGATTTAGTTTTTGAAAGAGAGAGGGAAAGGGTGACCCATTTGAGTTCCATCATTTAATACCCAAAAACCATTATCTTGGAAGCTTTTCATGGGACTTAAATCTATAAGTCACATAGGAAATTAAATAATATAACAATCTCCCACTTGATCCATGTTACGACTTGGTGATCCAACAATAAAAATTTAAGTGCACACAATATCTGGAATTGATCAAGTCATCCTTAATTGAATTAAGTTGATGGGATCACGGCGGTCATAAGTTATATAACATGACTCCTTCCATGTATCACAGAATCAACTCAACTCAACAAACTTTAAGTAGGTAATACGGTAATTGGTATCTCACAAATGATAATTATTATATACAATATAATATGGATAACAAATAAGTGAGCAAAAACATATGATTGTAATTGAATTCACAAGTGTCATAACAATTTGAGCAAGAAAATTATATGTATATATACATGTCAGAACGCTATGCTAACAAAGACTTATCCATAAGGCCCATCCGTTCAACATGACCAACAAATATTTTGGACGGTAAGCCTTTCGTTAACGGATCCACTATCATGATATCGATAGCAGTATGCTCAATTGACACTTTATGTTTTTGCACTTTTTTCACAGACAAATACTTCAAATCTATGTGTTTCGCAACCTTTGAATATTGTCATTTTTAGAGAAGAAAACAACTGCGAAATTATCATAATAAATTCTTAACGGTCTGGTAATACTATCGACAAGACCAAGACCTAAGATAAAGTTTTGCAACCACAGTCTATGAATCATGGTCTCAAAGTGCGCCACAAATTCAACCTATATAGTGGAAGTAACAATGATGGACTACTTTCCACTTTCTATGAAACTGCTCCTCCAGTTAATAGGAACACATAACCGAATGTAGATTTCCGTGAGTCTACACAAATGGCATAGTCTAAATCCGAGTAACCTATCACTTTAAAATGGATCGATTTTCTATATGTGAGCATATAATCATTGGTGCCTTGTAAGTATCTAAGGACTTTCTTTGCAGCTTTCCAGTGGTCCATTCCAGGACTACTTTGATATCAGCCTATCATTCCAACATCAAAACTGATATCTAACCTAGTGCATGTTTGAGCATACATTAAGCTCCCAACTATTGACGCATAAGGAATAGACTCCATGTCCTTATGTTCCAAATCGTTTCGTGGACATTACAATAGACTAAATTTGTCCCCTTTCTGAACTAGAACTATCCCTGCAAAGCATTTTTTCATTTGAAATCTTTCTAACACTTCTCGATATAACCTTTTTGAGACAATTCTAACAATGCTTGTGATCTATCCTGAAATATTTCTATTCCTATCACATAGGATGTCGTACTCATATCTTTCATTTCAAAATTATTAGAAAGAAAATTCTTTACATCATGTAAAAAAATAATATTATTCGCATCAAGAAGCATATCGTCAACATATAGGACTAATATAATGAACTTGTTCCCATTAACTTTCATATAAATACACCAATCAACGATATTTTATACAAAACCATAAGACGTAATGATATCATTAAACTTAAGATACCATTATCGGGAAGCGTGCTTCAATCCATAGATTGACTTCTTTAATTTACACATTAATCGTTCCTTTCCTATGGTTACGAAACCTTCCGGTTTATCTATATATACTTCTTCTTCTAAATCATCATTTAGAAAGACGGTGTTTACGTCCATTTGGTGAAACTCTAAATCATAATTAGCCACCAATGCTATAACAATTCTTAAGGAGTCCTTTTTTGAAACTGGAGAAAAGGTCTCTTTGTAGCCAATACCATCCTTTTGAGTGATAACCTTTGGAAATAAGTCTGCCTTTATACCTTTCAATGTTGCCTTCTGAGTCATGTTTGGTCTTAAAGACCCATTTACAATCCATTTATTTTGCATTTTATGGAAACTTAACTAATTCATAGATATTGTTATCATCCATTGATTTCAACTCTTCTTTCATAGCATTGAACCATTTTTTAGAATTGTTACATTCCATGGCTTGTTTGAACGAGCCTGGATCTTTATCTATGCTCAAGTCACATTCATGTTCAAGTGAGTAAATTTCATAGTCACTTGAAATAGCTAGTCTTCTTTGCCTTATAGACCTTCGTAATGTCACGTTTTGTGACGTTACTTGATCATTTGTAACTTGATCACCATTAATTGGTTTGTCATTAAAATGTTCAATTCATGGAATTGGAACATTAATTTGTTGTTCTTCTATGTTGCGTATCCATGATACAACAAGAGGAATAATAACCGGTGGAATCATGTCTGATATGGTAGTGTCTACTCATTTTAGAGTAATTTCTACTCGATTCTCATGAATATCCACTTTTAGTGGTTCTTCGCTCCCACTGATTTGACCATTCTCGATGAATCGAGCATTACCAAATTCAACTATTCTCATACTATAGTTAGGAAAATAAAATCTATACCTCTTTGATTTTTTAGAATAATTGATGAAATAATCACTAACGGTTCTCACATCAAGCTTCTTTTCATGTGGATTATATAGCCTTACTTTTGTTGGACAAACCCAAATGTGAAGGTGTTATAAACTATGTTTCCTTCCTGTCCACAGTTTATAAGGTGTCTTAGGAACTATCTTACAAGGAATCCTATTTAGCATATATGTAGCGGTCTTTAATGCATGCATCCACAATGATAAAGGTATAGTACTATTACTTAACATGCTCCTAATCGTTTTTATAAGAGTACGATTCCGTCTTTTAGCTACACCATTTTGTTGTGGTGTACCAGGCATTGTGTATTGCATACATATGCCTCGATTGGCAAGAAAATTTGCAAATGGACCTGGACATTGTCTACTTTCATCAAATTTCCATAATATTCACCTGCTCTATTAGACCTTACTATCTTTACTTTTTTAACTAATTGCCTTTCTATCTCATTAGTGAACACCTCTAGGATGCCCACAGATTGTGACTTCTCATATAGGAGATAAATATATCCATATCGTGAGAAGTCATCAATAAAGGTAATGAAATATTTTTCGCCACCTCAAGAAGGAACGTCGAAAGGATCATAGATGTCAGTGTGTATTAATTCCAGTAATGTCCTACTTCTTATGGTTGTATGTTTTGATATATGTTTGGTTTATTTGCCTTTAATGCAATCTAAAAATAGATCATATTCAACAAAATCCAATGGAGGTAAGATGTCATTTTTAACTAACCTTTGTACCCTTTCCTTGGATATATGACCTAATCTTTTATGCCACAAAAAGAAGAACATTCATTTTGTAACATCCCGTTACCGGTGTGATGGGCATATCGGTAATTGGATGGTTTGAGCAGTGAGTGCATTCATGATTGAATTGCACGTATAGTGAGTTTTGCATCAGTGATAAATGAGATTAATTGAGTTAATTGCACATGCATCTTAGTATCATGCATTCATGATTATTCCAACATTTAATTGTGATTATGAGTTGAATTGTGAATTCTGAGATATGATCTATTGATTGAATTGAATAGTTAAACTTGTGAAATTGTGATGTGATTGAGAATTTAAGAATATTGGGTTGTGTATTTGAGTTAGCATGAGAATTGAGTTATAGCGTTCTGGGAAATTGAAAATTGAGTATGAGATCGAGTGGTTTATATTTTGTGGATTTAGGAGGATTTTTCCAGAATTTTTAGAGTTAAGTGTTTGGACCGGAAAAATGACCTAGAGACTGATAGATTGGATTCCGGTCCCGAAAGTGAGTGGCTTATGGCTTGAAAATTTAGATTTGCGAGTTTGAGAATTTTTGCGATGAGCCAGTGGAATTTAGAGACTGAGATTGAATGCAATTGAGGATTGTGATTTATAGGTTTAAATTAAACCATATATATATATATATATATATATATATATATAAGAGCAAGTGAAAGTGAGAAAAACCCCATTTCTCTTCTTTCCCCTTTCCTCCCACCGTTGGCGATTTCATTCCTCTTCCCTTGAGATTTCGTTGATTTCTCTTCATTGTGACTGAGGTTTTGCTTGTGATTGAGAGAGGGTGATGCTTTTGCTGGGTTGAGAGTAGACCAGAGGGAGATTGAAGCTTGGAGGATTTCGACGTTTGCGATTTAGGGTTTCCGTCGGATTTGTGATTTGGTAAGTCTTAATGTGTTTAATGCTATATTTATGGTTATTTATGGCATTTGTGGTGTTAAATGAGTTAGAATGTGTAGTTGAGAGCATTAATATTGAGTTTAAATAGTATTAATGGCGGAAAGAGCGATCGGAGAAGACGAACCAGCTCGTACGTCGCGACGAGCGCAGAGGCGCTGAGGGTTACGTCGCGACGAATAATTAAACTTATTCGTCGCAACGAACTTCGTGGACGTCGCGGCGAGCGTGGACTGGTGCGTCGCGATGAACGGTCTCCACGTCGCGACGAGCGAGCTTCCCACGTCGCGACGAGGATCTGTGCGTCGCGGCGAAGGGATAGTTTCTGAAGTGGAAGAGTTTAATCTTTTGAGCATAACTTTTAGTGTAGACCTCCACTTGAGATGAACCTTGATTCGTTATAAACTAGAGAAAGAGGTCTACGAGTGTGGTAGAGACTAAGAGTTCAAATGTGAATTAGTGAGATAGCGATTATCGAAGGAGAGTCTATGACAGTTCATAGTGCAACTTAAGAGTTATGTCTTGACTAATTGGAGTCGATGGATATTATTGACTTAGTGAATAGTGAATTCTGATTGTGAAGCGAGAGATAGTGGAATTATATAAGAGCGCTGGAAAATCATGATCATGCATCATACAATTTCAAATTGAGACATGTGCATTAGTGAATTCAATTGATTGAGCATATAGTGATGAGAATTCGTTGTATTGTTATAGAGGCACCGTTGGATCGACAGTCCACGGATATTGCCGGGACTTCCAGGCTGTAGCTCGGAAGTGCAGGTGAGTAACCTAGTTGGTTCCTCAGCTTTTATATGATTAAATGTGCTGTGAATGTGTATGAATTGAGTGTTAAAGTGAGTGATATAAATGTAAAGTGATTGAGCTAAATGCGATAGAGGATAGTGATTGCGTGAATGTGACTGTTTATAGTCGTGAGACTAATGTGTTAAGATTATAAGTGAATACTCTGAGAATGTGAATAAGTGTTCTGAGTATGTTAAGTGTAGTGAAATGAGATACATGTGAAATGTGTTATAAATGTGAATACTTGTGATAAGCGAATGAAGTGACATATTGGTAGAAATGTGAGTATTAATGAATGTGAAAAGTGAGATCCATGTGAGTGTTATAAATATGAAATACATGTGCTAAGATTGTGAAAATACTTGTGATTGTGAATTCATTGTATGAAATTATGAGTAAGTGCTCTGATTGTGACAAGCGAGTAAAGTGATACATAAATATATGTGCTAGTGATTGTGCAAGTGTGAGTGATCATAGCGGTGAGATAAATGTGCTGAGACTGTGAATAATGTTCTGAATGTGATAAGTGTAGTGAAATGAGATACATGTGATTGATTGTGCAAATGTGAACATTTTTGACTGTGATTGAGTGTATAAAATTTATGAGTAGCGTCCCAACTGTGATAAGCGAGTGAAGTGATAGATATATGTCGATAAGCGCTAGTGACTGTGTAAATGTGAGTGAATGCTTAGCAAAATAATAAGCGGTAAAATAACAGTTGTGACTGGAGCTTAGTGATTAGAGCTTTGAGCTCGATATCAGTGAAAGGGCCTAGGGTTACAACGGCGATAGTGCATACCCAGAGGGCTCTCCTACTTGCCTAAAATGTGATTAGTGTAAAAGGGAATAATGCATACCCAGAGGGCTCTCCTATCCCGTATGTGAGTGGGCAGTAGTGCATACCCAGAGGGCTCTCCTACTCGCCGATAATGTGATCAGTGCGAAAAGTGCCCGAATCGGGACAGTGAGAATGCTCAGTCACAACAACGACATAAAATGAGAATCTGT
The DNA here is from genome assembly GCA_029891385.1 of Erythroxylum novogranatense. NCBI lineage: Eukaryota > Viridiplantae > Streptophyta > Magnoliopsida > Malpighiales > Erythroxylaceae > Erythroxylum > Erythroxylum novogranatense. The sequence continues at coordinate 40,098,456 of CM057228.1, forward strand.
ATACATATGCATCAGACTATGTAGTGAAATAGAGAATGCGTATGAGTGATAAATTGTGTCAATAGTGTGAAAGGTGATACGCCTTCTATGTGTAAAAGTGGCAGTGCCTAAGATATTTAGTGAAATGTGATAATTGCTTAGTGATATGTTTAAATTGTGATTATAGTAAAATATGAGATTGCCTGATAGTGTTTAGACTGTGAATTGTGATATATGTGATATATTGAGTATATATGCATGAGTTGGGTGAACCATCGATGATGGTTTCTCATTGAGTTCGCAAACTCACCCAACATTGCAATTATTTTTCAGGGATTGAAGAATATCCCGTTGGACAAACGGGAGTATGATTATTGTAAGCGGGTCAGAGTCAGATGTCGGGATCAGTTCACGTTTGCATTAGAGTAGTACGGTTTTATGTGCATTGTATTTCCGCAAATTATTACTGATTTCCACACATGTGATTGACTTTGTTTAAAAGAGAAATATTTTCTGAGTTTTGAATTGTAGTGATTGCTCTAGTACACCACCCTCGCAGGGCACGGACTCGGATATCACCATCGATATCGGGTTCGGGTCTGGCGGGAGTGGGGTGCTACACATTTTGTGCATTATGTTTGCTTCCTATAATATGATCAACATGAAACAGAGATTCATCAAAATCAACATCAAGATTGAAATGATATAAACAATCAATTAAAGTACCAGAATCATAACAGTACTTATATTTATACAATGAAAAAACACCGTTTCCAATCTTAATTTAAAATCCTACATAATCCAAATTTGCAATGGAAACTAAATTCCTAGCACATTCAGGAACATAAAGACACTTTTCTAGATCTAGGAAACATCCAGTGTCTAAGATCAATCTGTACGTCCCAATTCCCTCTATCTGTGCCTTCATTATGTTCCACATATACAAGAATTTTTTAGTCCCTTTTATAGGCTAAATTGAAAGGAATCCCTGTTTAACATGTGACACATGAGTAGTTGCACCAAAATCTAGCCACCAAGTATTTTTAGGCACTTCAATAAAATTTGATTCAAAACATACTGAAACATAATATGTACCTTTCTTTTTGAACCAAGCTTTTCGTTTAGGACAATCTGTCTTGAAGTGACTAGGCTTCTTGTAGAAGTGACACCTCTTATCCTTATGTATTCGACTCTCATTAACTTTGCTGAGAGCTTTGTCCTTATCTTTTCCTTTCTTTCCTATTTTGTTTTCGCTGCTATTTGCTCCTTGATGAAATGTGAGATGAACGGAGTATTCCTTTATTTTTTTTCAATCTCCCTTCCTCCTGAACCAACATGGCCTTTATTTATTGAAGGTTCCATCTTTCCTTAATGGTGTTATAATTCACCTGGAACTGGTCAAACTCTAGAGGAAGGGAGTTGATAATGAGTTGTACCAGAAAGGACTCACTCACATCCATACCCATAGATTTAGCTTTACAGCTAGATTTGACATATGAGTTACATGATCGTGAATGGGTTGTGACCAATTAAACTTTTTGGTCATTAGAGCACTCATTAAAGTCCCTATTATGGACTTGTCAGAAATATTAGATTGAGAATATTCTTTAAGCTTGAACATAAAATCCTTTGCATTTTCCATTTTAGGCATTGATGGCTTTACATTTTTTGCGATCGTCATTCGCATCAAATTCAAGCTCAGTCTGTTAGACCGTTCCCAAGCCTCATAATAAGACTTGTTAGCTTCAGAACTAGTCTTAGTTATGATTGCAAGCCTTACGTCTGAAACTATGCCCAAGTCCAAATCCATTACACCCAGTTGGAACTGAATTTGTTCGGACCAATCAACATAGTTCAGATCATTGAACTTGATAAGCCCATTTCCTAAAGCAAACAAATTAGTTGATGTTGCCAACACAACATATATCTCACGCATTAATGCTTTGAGTAAACCTAAATGAATTCAAACGAACTAATACACTTTGATTATGCATTTAAATTCTCCTTTAGGCGAAATTTAAATACATAGCAGTAACCTGTTCTAATGCATATATATAATTTACTATAATAGACAATCAATCATATTCTAATCAACATTCATATTATCTTTGGATATAGAATCATATTAATCAAATATGTTGATAAAGTCCCTTTAATGTCATTAATTATAAAAAAAGATCCACCTTTGGGTGACCTCCTAACGTTATAATTAATAATCTCAATTGTTCAGTTCAATCTTTATGTCATTTTAGCATCATATCATATTGAACAATTGAACAAATCATAATTAAATGCTTAATATTTTTCAAGTTAGGCTACTTTGGTGACTAACAAGCTTTCCATGCAATAAACATTTAATTTGACAATTATCATACATGAAAATTTTAATTTAATTAGTTTAGTTACTTTGGTGACTAACAAACTATTCCAAACTTCCATAATGTCATGTATTATACTCAACATATAATAGGAAAATTTAATTCCAAACATTGCATAGTATAAATAGTTAAAGTACCAATTAAAACATAATATGATACAAAATTTATATTATGCATAGAAAATAAATCAATTATGAATTATTAAAAATTCATTATGTTTCATCAAAAAAATTGTTTTTCCTTAGGGTTAAAGTCTATAATTATTTACTAACCCAATATCATCCTTTAATGCCTCAAAGGCCCAAAAATCAGTCCATAATTTTATTTTTGGGCTTGGAAGCCTTTCTGGCACGTGCAGACCACGCGTCAGCTTCTGCCTGCACAAAGGCAGCATCTGGCGCGTGAGTCTGTGCAAAAGTATCATTTGGTGTGCGTTCTTTGCAAAACATGCGCTAGATGCTGCATCATCTTCTTCCTACGCTTCTGTAATTTTTTTTAACTATTCTAACTTCTGCTTTGTTTCATGTTGTTGCTCTTCATACCATAATCCATCCCTTCCTAGTGTTATAGCCCTCAGAAACATGTCAAGCTTTTCGTTTCAGGAAGTAAACCTTTCGTGTCTTTTCAACAATCGTAAACACTTGTCTTTAAAGATACATAACACAACAAACACAATGGTAAGTCCAAAAATAGATGGTTGGTTTCGTTTCTCACTCCCAATTGCAAACTATCCCAAGCCTTACCTTTCCATGCATGGCATTATCAACACAACGTATGGTTTATTTTGTGTTTATGTTTTGTATCAACACCATTAATAATACTAGACAACAAATAAGGCAACAAATACATATCATCACCGAATCTTCATTGCATGTCTGTATTCTTATGTCTATTTCGTATACAAGGAAAACAATGCCATAAAAAATACATAATCATGCCGAAACGATACATGGTAGAAAACCAATCAACAATATCATGGCTCTGATATCAATTGTAAAACATTTATGGATCTATGTTTGTAGACATACCTGTATCCATGGCTTCTTATTCTTTTTCTAAAGCTTTTTATTCCTTCTCTTCTTTCTTTCTTTAATGTTTCTTCAATGGTTAAGATAATAATTCAGTATCTCATTCATAAGTTTTTCTAAAACTTATATACAAATTTTTCCAATCATCATGTTGCCTCATGAACCATTATGTTGGTTCAGGAACCATCATGATGGTTCACCAACTATTATGATGATTTAGCTTTTGAAAGAGAGAGGAAAATAGTCTTTGACCCATTTGAGTTCCATCATTTAATACCTAATAACCATTATCTTGGGTACTTTTCATGAAACTCAAATGTATGTCACATAGGACATTAAATAGTCTAACAGATAGATTAAACTCTATCCACTTGAAAACACACCTATCTGGAGCCTTTTCTTCCAGCAGTTGAGAAATTAAGGGAATAAAAAGCTATTATATCCAAAAGTTATTACAAATTGTTCAAAGATATAGAGATAGAGATAGTAAGTTTATTATTTAAAATTATATATTTAATTTAATTTTTGAAATTCAATTAATATCAAATTTGAGTCAGAATTTACAGAAATTTGTCATCTCATTATATACATCTTCCTTTAACTTTGAAAGTAAACATAAGGACAATTTAAAGGATCAAATAAATTGCATAGATGAGGAATAATTTGTGCAACTTTTGCGTTACATAACTATATTAGAAGAAGAACAATTGGTGACCCGACTATTAACATTATTGATCAAAATCCTAAAATTATACCTCTAGATGTAATTGAAGATGTTGAAGTTAACTCTACAAAAATTATACCTTCTACTGTTCCTTTCTTTCCAGATAACATGAAAACAAATAGCCACACAGAGTAGAACAATAGCCTTATCAAATTTTAAGTAGCTCAAGTTAGGAATAGGAATTTCCTTTATGATCTATGTGAGTCTATCATAGTTGAGATCAGGGGCACATAGCCTGGAGATTTTTACCCATATTCCTTTAGAGAAATTACATCCAAAGAAGAAGTGATCCCAGGTTTCATCCTTTAGGTTGCATAGAATACATAGCTTAGAGGATGATAGGAATTTCATCCTTTAGGTTGACAGATTGTCTTCCAAAACCTTGTCTATTCCTCTCTCTCCATTCATTTTCCCCATAGAAACTAATTCATTAGTTTTTCTATTGTTTTGATCAACACTTTTGAAAGGAATATGTAAGAACACCAATAGGTACTCGTAGATATAATAACCATAAGATAGTGATCGATTAGTCCATGACCCCAATTTCTTCTAGATTTTTTCTATCAAAGGAACACATTCACAAAATCTTAGCCTCCTTGATGAAATGGGAATCCCCAAATAGAGAATAGGGGGAGTTTTTATTTCCATCTTTGTAGCTTGAGCTAGAGTATTTGAGCTATGAGAAGCACTTTTGGAGAGTATGATAAAGCTCTTGTGCTGGTCAATATTTAACCTCGACATTTCCTTAAACAACTTTAAAGTTTCCAAAAGAAGGTTGACTGAATGTACATTTGCTCTGCTTAGGAGAATAAAGTCATTTGCAAAACACAAACTAGTTAGCGAAACTTCCTTACACTTGGAGTGGAATCTGAATTTAGGATCATTAGAAGTTTTATGCTTCAGCAGTTGAGTGAGGACTTCCATACAAATTAGGAATAGGTAAGGAGATAGGTGGTCCCGTTGCTGAATTTCTTTCTTGCCTTTAAACACTTATGTGAGGCTCCCATTAATCAATATCTCATAGGAACCAGTAGTAATGTATTGTTGAATCCACTTGATAAAAGTTAAAGGAAAATTCATTATCTCCAAGATTTTTAGCAGAAATCTCCCATTTACACTATCAAAAGCTTTTTGTAAATCCACTTTTATAATGTAAGTGTGAGGGTTTCTTTTGCAGTTATACCTTTTTAATAGCTTCTCGGTGATAAGAATGTTGTCCTCAATATCTCTGCCTGCCATAAAAGCTCCTCATATCCACTACTTATAAAGTTACTCTCAATTTGTTGTGTAAATATCGTGAAAGATTGAACTTGTGTAAAACTATAATTTTTGCAATAAATCAATTTTATAAACCATTCAAGAGAAACAATAAAAAAGAATAAGTTTCACAACAAAGTATAAATTATAATTCATATTTTATTGTATTTTGTGGTTTAGTTTTTATAAAATTTAAAATAATCTTTTCTTTCAAGAAATGAACAAAAAAATTTATATTCATTTTACTGCACGAAATCAAATTTTGTCCCAGTTTTCCAATATTAAGTTCAGAAGGCTTTAAAATTTAACACTCAAATTATGGATTGTTTGTGTTAATTAACAAAAGGCCAAGAAACGAATAAGATGAAACTCACCCAAAAGGGTTTGAGAAACAAATTTGGGATAAGATGAAAGGCACTTCATCAAATGCGCTCTCACAAACTAGACGCCTGTCAAAGCTCTTAGTTTGGTTAATACTCTTCGTTTCACTCACTTACGATGTCTGCAGTCTTGAGCTCATCTCTTCCTCTGGCGCCTGCAACACCGAGTAGCTCGTGACCCACCATCAGCTTTCAGATGAACAATCGGGAGGGAGCGGAGAAAACACGGGGTTTGCTTTATGCATGTATTTAGGGGTAATTGGTTCATAGAAGACAAAGATAATAGGAATGAGAATGAATATAGTGAGGAATAAGAATAAATATAATCATTATAATTATGATGATTGGTTAAGATGAAGAAGTGATTACTATTACTGTTGATGGAGGATGATTTGTTAAAAATGTTGAGACATAAAAATTTGTTAAATTTTTTAATATCAAATTTTAAATATATTTTAATTGATTATTTTTAATTTATGTACCTTATTTATAATGACATAACATTTAGAATTAAATATATTACGATTTTTCCTTTCCACTCTTGAAAAAAAACCTAGTGTTTTTTACATCAATATACCAATAGTTACATAATGTCCTAAAAATATAATTTAATCATTCAAAATATTATGCAATTCACCGATACAACCATAATATATACCATTCTATTGTTGTAGTAAAATCAAGTAATAAAGTTTAATATAATTTTCATTAAATGCAGTAATGCAAATGATGTTATAGTTTAAGTATTAAAATATTATTAACTAATTAATTAAATTTTAATTAATTCTATCTTAATTATATTTTAATTAATTAATTAATTATATTTTAATTAATTAATTAAATTTTTAATTAATTTAATTGATTAATTATATTTTATATCTTAATTAATTATATTTTAATTATATTTAATTAAAAAATTATTATTATTGGTAGGAATCAAAATCATTCTTTCCATACATGAAAAGTATAAACTATTATCCAAAATTTGGATATAAAAAACTGTTCAATCAATCTTAATAAATAATCAATCATTATTGGTTCAGTCGGATTCTGATGGAGCTAGGCGCTGCTGCTTGGATCCATGAGATTGGTCGATTCTGTGTCGATGATACCTGCAAAACAATAAAGGCACGCCGGGGGTTGATTTCCGGTAGGCTCCTCCGACGCTCAAGTCAGTTTTTGGTGAGAGTTTTTTATAGCTAGTGAGTAGTGAAAAGTAGGGTTATGGGAATCATACCTTCTCATGATGAGGTAATAAATTTATATGATTGTTACCTGAGGGAATTAGGTCAATCCCTAAGGCATGGGCCAATCGGCCCATGTGTCGTTCTGCGTCTGGGATTGGGTCTAGCACGACCGGCCCAACCATAAGCCCCCCTACACCTCGAGTCTACCCAAGGAGAAGGGTCGAAGGAGTACATGAGGATCGTGCAGCTTGTCTGCAAGACAGCTCGTGATAGGCCCGATCGGTCGGACATCAATGCATAGTGCCTGAGAGCTCGCGCTAGGATCGATCGGTTGAATGTCCCGATCGGTCGGCATTGATGCTTAGTGTATGATAGTTCGTGTCGAGATCGGTCGGTTGAATGTCGACGCCAAGCGCGTGAGGGCACTTGATTTAATCATTATCAACGGCACGTGCCCTCTGATAAGGTTTCAAAATTTCAAACGAGGCGCCTCTTTAAGCATTCTTGCGCATTGTCATAGGCGTCCTTCGACCGTGTCTTTTTAATCGCCACTTGTTTGTCATGGGCGTCCTTTCAACTGTTGCGTCATTATGGGTCGTCTGGTAATCCTAATTTGAACGGCTCGAATTTTGCTACGAGTCCAAGTTCTATCCGTACGCCCGCTCAGTATCTTGTTATAAATGCTCAGAATTGAAGCATCTCTTCGCTTTCTGTGTGTTCGATTCTTATGTTTGCTTTCTCTCTTCATCTCCCCGTTTACAGCCATTGGAATTTCCTTTTTCATCGTCGTCCAATCTTTAACTTCAGTCACTAAACTAGGTACGTCCTTCTTCTTTTCCTCGTCTGTAAGTGTGATTTTCAGTAAAATGTCGTCAATTAGCTCTAGGAACAAATCTAGCTCCCCCTTTCCTTCTTCGTCGCCTCCTCGCCAGCCTTCGCCACCGACATCCCCGAATCCTAGTGGGGAAGTAAGTATGGTTCTGAGGGAGCTCCGTTAGGAATTGCTCGTCGAAGGAGCTTTACAGGTTGTTGGGTCGCTGGAGATAGCGGTAGGAACAGTGGAGGCCCCGAAAGCTGGCGGAAATGAGGCGTCGGAGTTAAAGGGGAATGAGGAGGTCAGAGCGAGTGCCCGGAAGGATGGGCAAATTGTTGAGAAACCGCCGAGTGACCCTTCGACGATGACCGAAAGGGAGCTGGATCGGTCGGTTATTAAGCATAATATCCCTTCGTCTTGGGGGCCTAGGTTGGTTGGCCGGAACGAGACGATTTATAGCAGTGGGTGCGACTACTTTGCTGTGACTGAGAGCTTTTTCTCTGTCGGTGGTATGAAGCTTCCGTATGCCCCGATCATTGACGAGGTGTGCGTCGCCTACCGATTGAGGCCGAGCTAAATTCTTCCAAATGGATGGAGATTCATTAACGGTTTGGCCTTGCTATACCATCAATTCGGTTGTCCACCTTCGATCGACATCCTACATCATTTTTTAAGAATGAACCAGAGTTCAAATGCTGGGGCCGGGGTCCCTCATCTGCAGTATAGAGACGCTCGATATCGCCTGGCCGGAATAGCTTAAAAAATCCAAGCTTGGCGGACGAAGTACTTTTTTGCGAGGCCTCTGAGATCTTCCTTCGAGTCCCAGCTGTGGAGATATCCTCTAGCCGAGCGATGGAGCGACGCGTCGACCTTGTCTCTTACTAGAGAGGAGTGGGAGGTAGTCGATCGCACTAAGGGGCTCGGTCGGTATGACTTTGATCTTCTCATTCTGGGATATTGCAGGGGGGCTCGGCCGATTCATTCCTAATCGACCCCCCACCCCGAATTAGCAGGCTAGGAGAAGAAACTACCCCCTCTGGTTGACTCCTCGTGGTTGAACTATTTACTGTATTTGTAAGTATTGGTTTCGATTTCTAACCTGTTTTTTTTATTGTGCAGCCATGAAGGTCAAGGAATTCGTCGGGTCCTCCCGTCTCCCAAAATCCAAAAGGCAAGCCGGGGGGTCTAGAGCTTCTTCGAAGGTGAAGAAGCAAATGAAGGAGGCAGAGGCCAGCGATGTTGTGTTAGAGTAGTGCCCTAAAGGCAATTGCCTTTAGCGCGTTTTGTACAAAGTTGTGTACATACTTTATGAATAAATAAAGAAAGGCATATTTCATTACTTTGTTATTCATTATTTATGAATGTATATTGATCTATAAGCAAATTAATGAAGTCCATGATATATGACATAGCATGAAAGAAATTATGATGTGATCATACTACCGAGATTCCTATCATGTGCAATTATATCAAGATATCTAAATTATCCATAGTCATAGGATTCTGGCTGGACATCGGTGTCTGGAGAGACTACCACATTTCAAGCTCCTTGATATGATCAGCGATGGATCTCGAAGCTGTAAATATGAGATATTTAGGGTTGAGATGTGAATGCTTACTAGAGGTAGTAAGTACATTGGATGACCTACTATGAGATCATCACATGGATGTCCTATTCTAATGTCAGTGATAATCTCATCATAGCAATGGTGCAAATATCCTTAGACTTGAGGTACTCAAGGATATCTTGGATACTGATTCTGTGCTTTGACTCCATTACTAGTTGCCTTACACAGGTCGCTCATAGGGTAGTGATTAGGTACAGCTTGAGGTATTCGAAGGTAATTGAGTAGCCAATAGAGGATTTACCACTTCTGTGATAGCAGAAGATGATACGCATGGCCTCTTGTTAGGGTCATTACATGGAAATTTCTGGTCGGAGTACATATGTCATGAAGAGTGTCTTCAGTGACATATAAAGTAATGAGTCCCAGGATGAGAACTGAAATCACTTGGGCTAAAGTTGACGTAGTCAATCTAGTAAGAGTTGACACTTTGTTCATACTCATAACCAAGTGGGGTATAGCATGGTGAAAGGACGAATTGCACAGTAATTGTCTATGGAAAGGTTCGTGATATGGTCCGTGATGAATATAGGTTCATTCGTCAAACCAATTACTTTCCGGTCAATTGGGGGTGATGATGTGTTGCTAGATACCGCTCATGACTTGCTCAGATTAAGTGTTAATCTAAGTGGCCAATATAACCGGAAACCTAACGGGTCACACGCATAAGAGTGATTCGGAGAATTCGTAAAATAGTTTTGGACAGAGATCCAATAAATGGAGAGCAATGGAATTAAATGGATCCCGATGAGATCGAGATATGTCCCGATGAGATCGCGACATCGATATTGCTGAAAAAGATTTTCGGTAGTTTTTCCATACCGGGACCCGGTAGGCCGGTAGGACCGACCCCAGTGTGACTGGATCACTTCAACATTTATATATATATATGTTAACGTGGAAGCCAAAAGGAGAAGCTTATCTTTTTCACTTTATTAAATATATATATATATATATATAATGACTAACGTGGACAAGCCTCCACCATTAGCTTTAATGTGTCTTTAAAAGGTTATAAGACATATGGCAAGGGAAAAAAAAAAAAGGGGATGATCGTGGGATTGCAAGAAAGGTTTGGAAGATAAAAAAAAGTTTTTCTCTTCATTCATCTTCATCATCGATCATCACTCTCCAAGCTTCTCCTCTTCATCGTTTCTTCCATAGCTCTCCAAGAACAAAGGTAAGATCTAGCAGTCTTTAATTTGTTCTAGCTATTCCCGGGTCAAAGGGTTTGCCCTGGTTAGGTTCTCCGATCTCTGCGTGGATACCGTTATAGACGGTCTCCTTTGGTCGTTATGGTTTGACTTTGATATATAGACACATGGATCCTGGCTTTCGGGAAGGTCCCGGAATAAAAAATTTTGTTTTCCGCACCGTGTACATGTGATGGACACACCGGAATTTTCCTACAGTGGTATCAGAGTCACTTGTGTCATATATAACGAAGAAATCATAACAAGGTCGGAGCTGCCTATTGCTTGTGACGATGATGCATGTTGACTGTGTTAAATTCGAAATCAGTATAGAAATATTGTTTTCGATATTTTCTTACCCAGATGTGCTCATATGATTTTTTTGAATATGTCTGTGGAAGACTAGAATTTATCAATGTGATTTGATATGGTTTTGCTAATTTATTCCCTAATGTTCTGGTTGCTGTGTTTGTGCACATTCCTTGAACAGGCATGCTTGTAAATTCGAGAATAAATTGTAGAAATTTTTTTTTTTGGATTTTCTATCACTGACATGTCTCTAAGATGTTTATGAATGTCTATGAGGATGGAAAAATGTTTTATAGGTGATTTACTATTTATTTGAGAATTTATTGTGTGCTGCCGGGAATAACTGTGGTGAGGAACACAGATTCTACATTGGCATTGTTGCTGAGTTTGGATAAGTTTTTGTTGGAAATAAATCCTGAAACAATTCATGGAGCATGTTGTGAACATGTTGTAACCTCTGTAATTTTCTCAAAATTTATTGAAATTGTTTCAATGAGTTTTTTAAGCAAAAGACAGAGCTTGGCAGTTTTGAGAAAGTTGTTGGAGCTGTTTTGTTTGGAATGAATGATTGTGTATTTCTCAGTTCCAATGCCTTGGATTATTTTTAATGTGATTAAAATATGTTACATTGATGTTGTATGCTTGCCAAAATGATTTTATTGAAATTGGGTTTCCAAAAATTTTCGGATGTCAAATATGTCACATTAGCGTCTCGTTAGTGTATTTCGTTGTCTTGATTGTTTTGGCCGTCACAATTTTGTGATCAGTGCCGAAGTAGTCTTGATAAAGTGTAGACTACCTAGAGATACTTAGGGTGATAGTTTGATATTCTCAAATTATTTGGAAATCTAAATGAATAATAGTGTATTCATCGATTTCAAGTATTTCATGTATAGTATAACTATATATGGTAAGCATGATACAATGAAAGTGTTTCATTGGTACATCAAAGTAAAGGATATTACACGTGGTATTGTGAATTGGAACTGCATGGATTGAAAAATTAGCCGATTAGAAAGCAATTCCACCTATATAAGTCGACTTACACATGCATAAGTCGACTTGTATTCTTAGGTAAGTCGACTTACACATGCATAAGTCGACTTGTTCGTGCACATAAGTCGACTTGCACAATGGTATAAGTCGACTTATACGCTGATAGCATAAGTCGACTTGCACAAAGGTATAAATCGACTTATGCGTTCTGCGATATCATAAGATCGACTTGCACGATAGTATAAGTCGACATGCGCATTACTGATAGCATAAGTCGACTTACATAAGTCGACTTACAACATCTTAGGTGGGATGATGGATGATTATAGGTATAGACTCAATGTGATTGATGAAATGCCTAAATCATTCCATATAGTCATGGTGACTATAATCCTACGACTTGGATGAGACCGAGCTTGAAATCCCTCACACATAATATGAAAACTAACGCCTTCCATTAATATGGGAGAACCGAGTTCTTATAGAGTTCGGTTGTTGGGTAAACCCAATCTCACTCTATACGGATATGTTCGAACCATGAAAATAAGATTTTCGGATTAATGGGTCGGTTTTCACTAGAAGCGTTGATTTGTTGAGTAAACTCAAGGTCAACGTAGACAGAGGCGAAATTGGGTTGTGTACATCAGATGTACGCGCATCAAGAGTTGATAACCCAATGTGTGTGCATACATCACGAGTTGATAGCACTAGTCGATAATTGCACTTGTGATGTAACTGGTATGGCCGATACTTGCCGATTGATCTAAGGTGGCTTGTTGGGTAAACCCAAAGTCATTTTAGTAATGTCGGATATCTATGATGCAATTGGTATGACCGATACCTACCGATTGACCTAAGGTGGCTTGTTGGGTAAACCCAAGGTCATTTTAGTAATGTCGGATATCGACCCACTAGGACATTTTGTCATAATGTTTCTTGGATTCGTAATCAGGGTTATGGATTCTTTGAAACTAGTGGGAGCCATATGTATGTCATGTAAGTCCTTATGATCATGCATGTAATGCTATTCTAACATTCTTACTCTCTTTCCCTTTAGGTTGATTGAAGATGACTTCCAGTGTGAATTTGCGCTCACTAATGGATTCTAATAAATTAACTGGACCTAATTTTCTTGATTGGCTGAGAAATCTGATAATTGTTCTCAGATCTGAGGAACTGGGCTATGTCCTAGATGTTCCACTTCCTAATCCACTTGCTGTCGATGCTTCTGATGAGGATCAAAAAGCTTATCGTAAGCATCGCAAAGACAGTGACATGGCTACTTGTATTATGCTCGCATCTATGTCACCAGAGCTGCAGAAGCAGCATGAGTCTATGGATGCTAATACCATAGTGTTTCATCTTAGAGAGCTTTTCGATGAGCAAGCTTGGTCTGAAAGGTTCGAGACCTCGAGGCTACTCTTCACTACTAAGATGACTCCAGGTTCATCTGCAGTGTAGTATGCACTGAAGATGAATGGGTATATTGAGAGGTTGGCCGTCTTGGGTTTTGTTATGGATTATGAATTAAGTGTTGACTTAATTTTGGTTGGATTGTCTGATAGTTATTCACAGTTTGTATTAAACTATCGGATGAACCAAATATCCACGACAATCCCTGAGTTGATCAATTTGCTCAAGACAGCTGAGCAAGCTATCAAGAAGGATAGCAAGCCAGTGCTCATGGTGGACTCTACTTCTTCTGGTTCAAAGAAAAAGAAACTGAAGAAGAAAAGGTCTAAGAAACCAAAAGGAAGTGCAGCCAAAAAGAAAACCAAAGAAACTGCATCAAAAGGAACTTATTTCCATTGTGGCAAGATTGTCCACTGGAAGCGAAACTGTAAAGTCTATCTGGAAGAATTGAAGCAGAAGAAGGCATCAGATGCCTCAGCTTCTTCAGGTATGTTTGTCATTGAGGTTAATACTGTTTCTGACCATAACATATGGGTATTAGATACCAGTTGTGGCTCACACATATACAATGATATCTGGGGCCTCGTGGATGAAGAGATGACTCATGAAGGAGAACTAGACTGCGTGTAGGAAATGGAGCAAGAGTTGCTGCATTAGCCGTGAAGGCACTTATTCTTTGTCACTCCCGGTGGGCTTGTAATTAAAGCTGGATGAATGTTATTTTGTACTGTTTTAACAAAGAACATATTATGCATTTCTTGTTTAAATAGAGTGGTTTCCATTTGACTTTTAGCAAAGAATGGTTGTTCTATTAGTTTGAATGGAATGCTTTATAGTCTTGGTACATTATGCAATGAAATTTACATATTAGATATGTCACATCAATTATGAATGTCAATGACACGAAAAGACATAAACAAGATAATTTAAAATCAACTTACTTATGGCATTGTCGCCTTGGCCATATAAATGAAAGACGCATAGCTAAGCTCCATAAGAATGGTAGTTTAGGGTCATTTGATTATGAATCATATGACACATGTGAATCTTATTTATTAGCCAAGATGACAAAGTTACCCTTTAAGGGAAAGGGTGAACGTGCAACTGGAGTATTAGACTTAATACATTCAGATGTATGTGGTCCGATGTCCATCCATGCTAGAAGTGGTTGTCTTTACTTCATTACCTTTATCGATGATTATTCTCGATATGGGTACCTGTATCTGATGAGATACAAATCTGAAGCATTTGAAAAGTTCAAACAATTCAGAAATGAAGTAAAAACTAATTTAGGAAAATTATCAAAACATTACGATCCGATCGTGGTGGGGAATACTTAGACCAACAGTTTTTGGATTATCTCAGAGATAATGGGATTTTATCTCAATGGATTCCACCTTACACACCACAGCATAATGGTGTGGCATAAAGGAGAAATCGAACCTTGTTAGACATGGTACGATCGATGATGGGCTTTGCAAAGTTACCAAAATCCTTTTGGGGGTATGCACTTGAGACAGCTGTTTATTTGTTATACAGAGTTCCATCGAAGACAGTTGATGTTACTCCATATGAGATGTGGACTAACAAAAGACCCTATCTTACTCATTTGAAAGTTTGGGGTTGTCCTACTTATGTGAAGCGGATACAGTCAGATAAACTTGATGCAAAGTCTGACAAATGTTTGTTTGTAGAATATCCTAAAGAAACAATGGGATATCAATTCTATCTTGCTGAGGAACAAAAGGTGTTTGTTTCAAAGCATGCTGTCTTTTTAGAGAAAGAGTTTCTTTTACAAGAAGACAGTAGGAGCAAAATTGAACTTGAAGAAGTTCAAGATGCTCAAACAAACGTAGATCAACTGCCTGAACCTGAAACTGTGACTCATACAGATGAAGTAATAGTTCAACCTTCTACAACACACGAAATTCGTAGGTCATGTAGGATACGCTCTGTTCCCGAGAGATATGAATTTCTCGTGAATGAACATAATGACGTATTGCTCATAGAAGATAATGAGCCTACTACCTATGAAGAGGTTCTGAAGAGTTCAGATTCTGAGAAATGGCTTCATGCCATGAAGTCAGAAATGGATTCCATGTATGAAAACCAAGTATGGACTTTGGTTGAGGCACCCGAAGGAATAAAACTCATAGGGTGTAAATGGGTTTTCAAAAAGAAAACCGACATGGATGGTAATGTGATTACCTATAAAGAAAGGCTTGTGGCTAAAGGTTTTCTTCAAAGACAAAGAATTGACTACGACGAGACCTTCAGCCCAGTAGCAATGCTTAAATCCATTAGAATACTCCTAGCCATTGCCACTCATTATGATTATGAGATATGGCAAATGGATGTGAAGACAACTTTCCTAAATGGAAATCTAGCTGAGGATGTGTATATGACACAACTTGAGGGCTTCATCTCCTATAATGACGAAAAGGTATGCAAGCTTCAGAAATCCATCTATGGATTGAAACAAGCATCCAGGAGTTGGAATATCCGTTTTGATGAGGTAATCAAAGAGTTTGGTTTCTCACAAAATCCGGATGAACACTGTGTGTATAAGAAGGTTAGTGGGACTGCAATCGTATTCCTTGTGCTATATGTAGATGACATATTATTACTAGGAAGCGATGTCTCTATCTTCAAGTTGTGAAGATTTGGTTGTCCAAACAATTTGCCATGAAAGACCTTGGTGAAGCAACTTATATCCTTGGGATAAGGATCTATAGAGATAGATCAAAAAGATTGCTTGGTCTTTCACAATCAACGTACATAGACAAGATGCTAAAGAGGTTTAGCATGGAGCAATCCAAAAGAGGATACCTTCCCATCACTCATGTGATAACACTCTCAAAATCTATATGTCCTAAGACACAAGATGAGAGGATGCGCATGAATATGATCTCGTATGCATCTGCAGTAGGATCTATCATGTATGCAATGCTATGTACGAGATCCGATGTATCATATGCTCTAAGTGCAGCGGATACCAATCGGATCTGGTAAGGGTCCTTTGGGTGGTGTCGAGAATATCCTTAAGTACTTGCGAAGGACTAAGGATGTTTTCTTGGTATATGGAGATGGAGATCTCAAAGTGAGTGGGTATACAGATGCAAATTTTCAATCTGATAAGGATGATTCTAAATCCCAATCAGATTATATATTCACACTGAACGGCGGCGCGGTCAATTGGAAGAGTTCCAAACAAGAGACAACTGTCGATTCAACAACCGAGGTAGAGTACATTGCCGCTTCAGATGCAGCAAAGGAAGCAGTTTGGATCAAAAAGTTTATTACTAAACTTGGTGTGGTTCCTAGCTGTGATGGGCCCATACAGTTGTATTGTGACAACAATGGGGCTATTGCGCAGGCGAAAGAACCAAGGTCTCATCAACGATCCAAACACGTACTCCGCAGATATCATCTTATCAGGGAGATCATTGGTCGAGGTGATGTCGAGATAGAAGAATTCCCAGAGCGAATATTCTTGATCCGTTGACAAAGTCATTATCACGAAGAATTTTGATTCTCATGTACTCGCTTTATGGTATTAGATATCAAAGGCGATTGGTTTTAGGTCAGTGGGGATTTTGTTAGAGTAGTGCCTAAAGGCAATCGCCTTTAGCGTGTTTTAATACAAAGTTGTGTACATACTTTATGAATAAATAAAGAAAGGCATATTTCATTACTTTCTTTGTTCATTATTTATGAATGGATATTGATTATAAGCAAATTAATGAAGTCCATGATATATGACATAGCATGAAGGAAATTATGATGTGATCATACTATCGAGATTCCTATCATGTGCAATTATGTCAATTATCTAAATTATCCTAGTCATAGGATTCTGGCTGGACATCGGTAATCCGGAGAGACTACACATTTCAAGCTCCTTGATATGATCAGCGATGGATCTCGAAATTCTAAATATGAGATATTTAGGGTTGAGATGTGAATGCTTACTAGAGGTAGTAAGTACATTGGATGACTGCTATGAGATCATCACATGGATGTCCTATTCTAATGTCGGTGATAATCTCATCATAGCAATGGTGCAAATATCCTTAGACTTGAGGTACTCGAGGATATCTTGAATCTTGATTATGTGCTTTGACTCCATTCCTTGTTGCCTTACACGAAGTCGCTCATAGGGTGGTGATTGGGTGCAACTTGAGGTATTGAAGGTAATTGAGTAGCCAATAGAGGATTCACCACTTCTGTGATAGCAGAAGATAATACCCATGGCCTCTTGTTAGGGTCATTACTTGGAAATCTCTGGCCGGAGTACATATGTCATGAAGAGTGTCTTCAGTGACATAAAGTAATGAGTCCCAGGACGAGAACTGAAATCACTTGGGCTAGAGTTGACGTAGTCAATCTAGTAAGAGTTGACACTTTGCCCATACTCATAACCAAGTGGGGTATAGCATGGTGAAAGGACGAATTGCACAGTAATTGTCTATGGAAAGGTTCGTGATATGGTCCGTGATGAATATAGGTTCATTCGTCAAACCAATTACTTTCTGGTCAATTGGGGGTCATGATGTGTTGTTAGATACCGCTCATGACTTGCTCAGATTAAGTGTTAATCTAAGTGGATAATATAATCGGGAACCTAATGGGTCACACGTATAAGAGTGATTCAGAGAATTCGTAAAATAGTTTTGGACAGAGATCCAATAAATGGAGAGCAATGGAATTAAATAGATCCCAATGAGATCGAGATATGTCCCGATGAGATCGTGACATCAATATTGCTGAAAAGGGTTTCCGGTGATTTTTCCATACCGGGACCCGATAAGCCGATGAGGCCAAACCCAGTGTTTGGACCACTTGACATTTATATACATATATATATATTATTAATTAATTAAAGAATATATATATATGTATATATATATATATATGTTAACGTGGAACCCAAAAGGAGAAGCTTATCTTTTTCACTTTATTATATATATATATAATGGCTAACGTGGACAAGCCTCTACCATTAGCTTTAATGTGTCTTTAAAAGGTTATAAGACATATGGCAAGGCAAAAAAAAGAAAGGGGATGATCGTGGGATTGCAAGAAAGGTTTGGAAGATAAAAAAGGTTTTTCTCTTCATTCATCTTCATCATCGATCATCACTCTCCAAGCTTCTCCTCTTCATCGTTTCTTCCATAGCTCTCCAAGAACAAAGGTAAGATCTAGCAGTCTTTAATTTGTTCTAGCTATTCTCGGATCAACGGGTTTGTCCCAGTTAGGTTCTCCGATCTCTGCGTGGATACCGTTAGAGACGGTCTCCTTTGGTCGTTATGGTTTGACTTTGATATATAGACACATAGATCCTGGATTTCGGGAAGGTCTCGGAACAAAATTTTTGTTTTCCGCACCGTGCGCATGTGATGCACACACCGGGATTTTCCTACATGTTGGATCAGCCTTCAGCAATTCTGGCCCTTCCGTTCGCTAAGGGCCGACCTGGCGTGTCAATGTCGTTGTTGGTCCAGCTGATGAACGTGGACTGAGCGGAGTCGGAGGAGGAAGAGATGGAGCTGCCCCTCAAAAGGAAGAGGACCGCCGGAGTCTTTGGTCAATCATCATCAGCTGGGACAGAGGGCGGGAGGGCAAGCGCCCCGATTGGATAAGGGCAAAGGGAAAGAGCGAGCTCCCAGTGGCGGAAAATGGGAGTCCACGATCAGTCTTGACAAGACTGCGACGCTAAGGAATGTTGATGTGGCTCTGCACATTGTCGAAAAGGTTGTTCCTCCTGAAGATGAGAAATTTTTTGATACGTTGAACAATAAAGAACTGATGGCTAGCCTCGTCCGTGGTTGTGCCAGGGATATGGCGTTCGCCTCTGCGATGTTTCAACGTCTCGATCAGCTCGATGAAGTGAGGCAAACAGTGGATCGGGAGGTTCATGACCTCCTTGAGCAAATTAATACTTTAAGAGCTGAACTCGCAGAGACAAAGGAGGAGAATGATGTCTTACGAGCCCAACTCTCTTCGATGGAGGAGGAGAAGAATATTTTGGAGGAAGAGAAGAGCGTTTTGAGGGTTCAACTCGCCTCAGGGGAGGAGGAGAGGGATAGAATGCTTGCTTCCAGGGCCGAGCTAGAGAGTGAATACCGAGTGTCGCAGCTCCGCATTGAGGGCTTAGGGAAAAAGGTGGCCGATGCCGCTTCAAGGGTGTGACTAGAGGAGAAGCTTCGTTCGAAAGCCTTCCAACAATGTCACGAGGCGGTGACAGAGAAGATAGAGGTCGAGAAGAAAATGTTGGAGTTGCAAGGCTCCGTCAGGGAGCAAAGGATTAGGGCGGTCAAGCTATGGAAAGAGCGATATTTACACGAAAAGTGTCTGGAGTTTGCTTGTGACTTGGCTCTTTCCCTCTTGAGGAGCTGCCACAACGTTTGCATCCCTGACAGGTCGGAGGGTCCTTCATTCGAGGATTATGTCGAGCCGATGCCTCCCTCCGAGCTCGGCCTTTCACTTGAAGAGATGAGAGAGATTGCTGAAAAGGAAAGAGAGGTCTTGGTGGATGAGATGTTGGACCTGAGTTCCGATGAAGAAGAGGATGTCTCTCCATTGTCTTCTCCTGCCGATCCGGCTGTTGGCCCTTCTCCTAACGATCCGGCTGCTGGCCCTTCCGCTCCCCCGGAATGATCAAAATGATTTTTTCCCCTTTTCAATGCTCATCTGGTCGGGCTTGTGGTCAGAACGTTAATTCAAGAAAATATAGTTCTTTTATTTTTCATTACCACCTTTATTTGTCGTGTTGATATTGAGCGATCTTTCCAAATAGCATGGTCGATCAAGACAAGAGAACTTGGCCGAGCGATAGTGAGGCTGAGTGATCCAAGATTTTGTCTTGGCATCCCCTAGTTCCAAGATCTCGTCTTAGCAACCTGGCCGAGCGATGTCGAGGCCAAGCGATCCAAGATCCTGTCTTGGCATCGCCTGGTTTCAAGATCTCGTCTTGGCAACCTGGCCGGGCAATGTCGAGGCCGAGCTATCCAAGATCCTGTCTTGGCATCGCCTGGTTCCAAGATCCCGTCTTGGCAACCTGGCCGAGCGATGTCGAAGCCGAGCGATCCAAGATCCTGTCTTGGCTTCCAAGATCCCGTCTTGGCAACCTGGCCGAGAGATGTCGAGGTCGAGCGATCCAAGATCCTATCTTGGCATCGCCTGGTTCAAGATCCGTCTCGGCAACTGGCCGAAGCGATGTCAGCCGAAAGTGATCAAGATCTGTCTTGGCATCGCTGGTTCCAAGATCCTTCTAACAACTGGCCGAAGCGATGTGAATGACGATCGATTGGTGGAATTTTCTCCTCTTGCCAAATTTAATAAGATTTTTCTTGCCAAGAAATCTGAAACCCCCTTATTGACGATGACAAAGGCGTGGGCCATTAAAAAACCTGACCGGCAGGGCCAGAAAAAAGGTACCCACAAGTTGCGTGTACAATAAATAATAATAAACAAAGAAATGAGAACTAAAATAAAGTTTATTTATTGGTAGAACGTCTTCAGGTTTTGAGAATTTCAGGACCTCGGTAGAATCTTCCCGTTCGTATCGCGCAGGATGTAAGAGTCGTGTTCGGCTTGTTTGACCACTTGATATGGTCCTTCCCATGTCTGACCGAGCTTCCCAGGATGCTTTCCAGCATCCTCGGCCTTTCGCAGAACGTACCCTCCGACCTTTATGCCGCTTGGCCTTACCCTTTTATTGTAAAACTTCATCGCTTTTCGTCTGACCGCTTCTGAACGAGCGACTGCTCTATCTCTCACTCTTTATTGAGGAGTATCAATTCTGCCTTGCAGGCTTCATCATTCCTTTCATCTGCTCTTACATCAAGAGAGCTTGCCAATATTACCTCTCCCTCGAGGGTTCTTATTTCTGCCAAGTAGTATTCCCGAGCGATTCTTTACTGACCCCTGACAATGTCAATGCCATGGGGTGTTGAGAATTTCATCGCCTGATAATAGGTTGAGAAGACAGCTCTAAGGACATTTTGTGTGGCTCTTCCAATTATTGCATTATAGGCTCCTGCAAACTTCACCACTAAGAATTCAACATTTCTCACTACTTGGAGCGGCTTTTGTCCGAACTTTACGTTCAACAAGACTCGGGTGAATGGATAGGCGGATGCTCTTGTTACCCCTTTGATTGGCCCTTCTATCGATAGTAGTCGTTCTTCCGGAATCTCCATCTGCTTAAAAGCATCGTAGTATAGCAGGTCGACCGAGCTACCTGTGTCAATCATCACGCGCTTCACCTTACTATGGTCCATATTCAAAATAACCACGAGTGCACCATCATGAGGACAGCTGACGCCGGCCAGGTCAGACTCGTCAAAGGAGATCGCCTCATCAACTTGCGGCTTTTTCGTTGCTGACTGACCCTCAGCGATCTGCTTGGCATACCGCTTCCTTCCTTTGACGGTAGACCCCCTGCTGCGCTACTGCCAAAAATCATATTGATGACCCTGACCGGTCGGTCATCCTGCTGTCTGGTATTTACATCATCTCAGCCACAGGTACGTCGTCTCAGATCGCGTCGGTCATCCACATTCCTGGTCTGCCTTCCACCATCATTCATGTTTTGTTGTCTCCACGATTTTCGTCAATTGTCAGACCGACCGTTCCTGCCCTCATTACCTCGATTGACATTTTTATCGTACTTCAAAAATCTACCCAGTCTTCCCCTCTGGATAAGGAGTTCGATTTCTTTCTTTAGGTCCCAACAATCCTTCGTGTCATGATCGATATCTCTGTGGAAACGAAAATATAAAGAAGAATCCCTTTTTTTGATAGGAGCGTTCAATTTATTGGGTTATCGGAGGGATTCCCCTTCTGCTCTCATGAACTCCAGTACTTCCGCGTATCGCCTGTTGAGCGGAGTGAAGGACTCTCGCCTCTGGTCCTTTTGATCGATCGACTTCTTCCAGCTAGACCGATTCTTCTGCCGTTTATGTGAATCTTCAGTCCTACTATTCAGCCGGTGGTCATCCGCTCTACATTTTGTGTTTTTCAACACTTTCTCCAGCTGGATGTACTTGTCTGCTCGATTTCTTATCTCTTGGATGGACCTGGGTTGATCTAGAGCCAGCGACTTCTTGAATTCTTCATCCCTCGTGTTGCTCTTTAAGGCAGCCAACATGGACGAGCAAGTAAGGTCAGGAACTTCGACAGCTTCATTGTTAAATCGGGTGATGAACTCCCACAAACTCTCGTTCGTTCCTTGGGTCAGCTGCATTACTTCCAAGGCAGTCTTCTGTGGCCGTTTACTTGTAGCGAGTTGGTTGAGGAATAGCAGCTTAAAATTCTCAAAACTGGTTATGTAGCATGGGGGCAAGCTGTTAAACCATCTTCGGGCCCCCTCTTAAAAGGCTGTGCAGAAAACCTTGCATTGAATGGCGTCTGGAACGCAATGCAGGTTCATCATCGATTGAAAATGCTGCAGATAGTCGAGAGGATTGGTCTTTCCAAGCGTCGGTATCTTAAGCACCGAAACCGGTGGGAGGTATCGAATCTCGGGATGAAAGGAGAGTCAGATCTTGCGTTGATGGTGGCGGGGCGGAATTCATGGCTATGTTGATCCGGTGGTCCACAATTTTTTTCAGGGCTTCCGCAAAGAGCCGATCGACCATCACACCGACCGCCGAGTGGTATTTATTCTTTGTTAATTTGAGACCGTAGATTTGTGGATCGATAGATTTGCCGCTTCTTGATTTGTCTCTACGTGAGGAAGGGGTGGTTGCGGTCGGGAGGTTAAGTATTAAGGGGTATTGGATGTGAGGATGTGAGCTGGTTCGAGCGTCATCCTGCAGGGCCACACTTTGTGCTTCTTGGTCTTGGTTTTGGGATTGTTGTGGTTGGTCATGCTCGTGTGAGCATTGAGGGGGTGGCTCTTTTATACTAGGGTTTTGATGCAGGGATGGAGGGTATGTCTGGTGATAAGAATGCGGCGATGGAAGGGTAGCGGTGGCGGTGTATGAGCCCATTCATTGCAATGCAAGTGCCGCAGCAATGCTACATCGGATTCGTCATGCATACCTTTGGTGATCTGTGTATTTTTAGACGTAGTGTCTTGATGCTCGGTCCCACGGTAGGCACTAATTGGTTCAGTCGGATTCTGATAGAGCTGGGCGCTGCTACTTGGATCCATGAGATTGGTCGATTCTGTGTTGATGATACCTGCAAAACAATAAAAGCACGCTGGGGTTGATTTCCGGTAGGCTCCTCCAACGCTCAAGTCAGTTTTTGGTGAGAGCTTTTTGTAGCTGATGAGTAGTGAAAAGTAGGATTATGATAATCGTACCTTCTCATGATGAGATAATGAATTTATATGATTGTTACCTAAGAGAATTAGATCAATCTCCAAGGCATGGGCCGATCAGCCCATGTGCCGTTCTGCGTTTGAACCTGGACCTAACGCGACCGGCCCAACAAATTATCATTCATTCATTTCTCATTTATTTATTCTCATTCTTGACCCTTTAATCAAGCACTGCTTACTGTTCTAACAGGTGTAGTCCGAAACTTTCTAACACAGTCCGATTTTTTATTCCGGTACAACATAATGAGTTTTGGTACTGTTTTTACTTTTTAGCCGGTACAACGCAAGCGGCCCGATGATCGTTGCATTGACTTGTATGAAAATCTACAGCAAGCTCAAGGGTAATGTATCAGACCTTACAGCGTGCGAAGATCCGCCTGGAATTTTGAGACTGCAAGCCTTTTCAGGCCCGAAACAACAATAAATTCATTTGTTATTGCAGCAGTTGATGTTCGTTTAATCATACAAATGTCTTAACAAATTGTTAGGATGCATGAAAAGGCCGGGAAACATTCTTTAACAGTTATAATCAATGGGACCATTTTATGATTGATGACATGCTTAATCCAGTCGCATCCCAGGGTTAAATCCATTCACAGTCATTCCGCCATCAACAGATATGACTTGTCCAGTGATGTAAGAAGCAGCAGGTAGGCAAAGGTATGCAACCGAGGATGAAACTTCTTCAGGTTCTCCTACACGCTGTAGTGGGGTTTGAGCCAAAATCTTCCCCAAGAACTCTTTATTATCAATCAACTGCGGAAAGGATTGCAAGCAGCAGACAAACAAAGAAAAGCAATCAAACATTGATTAAAGTTCACAGGAAATATTTCTTAATTGCTAAATGTAAAATGGGGGAGACTATCAGGAACATACAATGTAGTTGTCTGATAGTGCCAGTTTTGGTAGAGAAAACGATGACAAGCTTCTTTCATATGAAAAAGGAAGGCGATATGCAATCTTTACAATGAAGACACAAATAAGTAGACATGAATGGAAAATTGTACTATTGTTTACAAAATGCATCAGGTCCTGCCTGGCAGATAAACAGATGCTAACATCTAGAAACACGAGTACGCAAACAAACAAGCAGAAAATGGAGAGGGTGTGGGTTCAATGGCAGGTGCGAGGAAAGTTTTGAAATTGGCTGGAAAAGAGATATTACATGTTCCACAAGCGAGGTTCTGATGTACCAAGGTGCAACACTGTTCACCCTGATATTGTCTTTTGCCCACTCACATGCCAGAGTTTTTGCAAGTTGGTTAATTGCAGCTGAGAGAAACAAATTTTGATAAATAATAATTTTAAGCTTAAACTGGCAAGTAGTCAGTGCATAAATGATAAGTATCTAAACAAACAAAATACTAAAATAGAAATGTAACTCACCTTTACTAGCTCCATAAATCGATCCACTACCAATGTGCAAAAGACCTGCAACAGAGGAAATGAACACAACACTTCCAACTCCAGATGCTTTTAGAAGAGGATGCGCTAGTTTGCACAGATGGTAGGCGGATTCAAAGTTTGTCGCCATGAGTTTTGAATATTCTTCATCAGTGTACTCGGTGGTTGGTTTTCTGATATTTGTACCAACATTGTTCACCTAGACGAAAGAATTGAAGATTGAATCTCAAGTATCTGAACAGACTCATAAGTTAACTGACAAAATTTCTATCGATTAAACGTTAACCAAGTCCTCTTCAATCTAGCGACTAAATTTGAAATGTGAAACGCAAAAGTCAACATTCATAAATGACCAGAGCCTGTGACTTGAGCAAGTTTAAACAGAGCATGGAAAAGAACATAGACTAGACAACCAGCACACACGTGATCTACGCTAATCAGTATTAACTTCAAATTGCATTTACTGAGGAGTAAACGAAATGATAAGTACTGAGTGTGTAAACCAACTACGAAATCAACAGTACGACTATGAATAATGAAATTACATAAAAACACCCTCCAGTTACTTCTTCTTGACATATTACCCTTGATTTATACATACAAGAATGTTGAGTTTGCCACTGAAAACAGAATCTACTTCCTCTATCAACTTCACTCTCTGGGTCAGAGACGATGCATCACAGACCGACCCAGTGACAGTAAAACCCTTAGCCTCCCAATCTTGCAAGCACTTATTAAGATCCAATTCATTCCTGGAACACGTGTGCACTCTCGCTCCTAGCCCAGCTAGTTCTTCAACTGTGGCATTCCTAATTAATGAAAAAATTGGAAATTATGGAGGTCATAAACATCAAAAATCGAGTCTTTCCAGCATCAAACATTCAAAAGTTTCAAACCCATAAACTTCTACCAAAACATTTTTCAGAAGAATCAATCTTGAAACGGTAGTAATGAGATCTAGAAAAAAAAAAAAACCCGATTCCGCGAGTGCCACCAGTGACAAGGGCTGTCATTCCCTGAAGTGACCATCTTGAGGCTTTGAGACGGCTCTCTGACTTTGCCATCATCAACTCTTCTTTGCGCTTTGTTGGTTCCCTCTTGTTGGATTATTTTTCTGTCTTATCTTGCTAGTAGCTAGCTGAGAAACGAAGAAAAGTCTCAGGGATTGCAATTTGGAGTCCAATCACCGAAATATCGATTCCGTATAATATTTTTTTCTGTTAATTGTTATTATCGCAGACTAAAAAGTAAAAATCTCTCCTTGTTCAGTAGTGTCCAAAATATCCAACAAGATTGTATACACGTAAGCAGTCGAAAAAGGTCTCTTTCTTATAAATTTCTCCCTTGTGTCTAAACTAAAAGTAACTTTAAAAAAATACATATTTATTAAGCAAGTTAATAAAATATTTGATATACTCTTATTAATTATCGTTAAATTATTTTTAAAATATAATCTGTATAATTAAGATGTGAGAAAAATTAAAGTATAATTTTATAAATAAAATTATAAGCATCATAAAAATCGTGAGCAATAACTTTATTTTGAATAATTAAAATTTTATTAAAATGATTTTATTTTAAATAAGAGGCGTAATTTTTATCTTGCTGAAACCTAAAATTGCTTTTCAATACAAAAAGTAGGGGATGTTATGAAGAATCGAAAGCATATCGATGAGCGAGTGTTTTAGAGGGTAAATAAGTAATTTTTATTGTAAAAGTTTGTTATTAAATTAATATTTGATTGTAAAATTAAAAAGTATTTTTAATAAATTTGGCAATTAAATATAACTTTTAAGAAACTCAATTTTAGACTTTCTAAAAAGATACTTTTAGGTAAATTTTCATATCAATTAATAAGTATATTTTAGTCCTTTTACTCTTATGTTTTACATAATTCTCATAATACCCACAAATTTATCTTCATGTTTATTTTGAGATTTATATAGTATTATTTGATCTTTTTATATGTTTTAATATTTATTTTGATATTAGTTTTACTTATGGTGTAAGCCATATAAAAGATTTGATTAGATATATTTTCATATATGTTTCATATGGTTTAAAATTATATAATAATTAATATATTGTGTGTTTACATATTATTTAATATATTTTAAATAATATATATATATATATAATTTTATTACAAAATAAAGTATAGTTAAAATTAAAAGTATTTTTATTTTTAAGTTGTCAAACAATCTATTGTACGAAGTTCTTTCAAAAAAGCTCTTTTTTAAATGACAGTTAAATAATCAACTGCTTCTTAAAAAAACTTTTCTTAGAAAAGCTAAACTAATATAAGCTCATCCAAACAGACACTAATGAGAAGTTACCCAAAACTCATTTTAATAAAGGATATTTATTACTGAATATTGTATAAAATAAAATGAACGAATGAAGTTTTATAAACATATTTCACCTTTAACTCTTTTTTTATTACACAAGGGAAATCACAACACTAAATTAACGCTTTTGGGTACACAACGCCTTGCACATCGCGGCGGAGGATCTCCTGAACTCCAAAAGGGGGCTCGTGAAGTAAATAAAGACCCAGACTGCACACCCCAGCGAGGCGAGCAAGGCTATCCGCGCACTGATTTTCTTCTCTGAACACGTGTTGCATCTGAACCATCCACTCCCGCTGCAATAACTGGTGTATACCTGTCACTAAAACAGAAACCTCAGTCAGTATCCCGAGTGGAGTAGAGAGTAGATTAATAATCTCAAGGGAGACGACGTCGAGAACAACTCGGCGAAATCCCAGGGCCCAAGCCAGATTGAGACCCGAGAGGAACCCCCATAACTCCGCAGTAACTGCGAACCCTTATATATGGTTTGCTGGAATCCGCTGCGCCACTCCCCATAGCAATCTCGGATCAGACCCTCGGAGGAAGCCCTGTGGGAAGTGGGGTTCGTAACTCCATTGGTATTGACTTTCACCCATCCCACCTCAGGTTTCTTCCACCCAACGCAGATACCCACTGGTAAGTCCTGAGCTGGAAACACACACTTTTCCATCATCCTAGATCGGGCAATCCATCCCACGTAGTCCATGATAACTCTATGCCCCTCCTCTGGCCAAACAAAAGTCGGTTTCGAAGATGTTGTTGTTTCTCCATTTCCAGAGGAACCAACAAGCGATCCCAAAGACTGTGGCCCATGCTTCCTGTTGCACCTAAGCCTGCTGAGTGAGGTTACACGTCAACCAAGTGTCCACCTCCTGTTGAAAAAAAGTCTCATCCACCACCGCCTGAGGAAAATGACTCCAGATAGCTCGAACCCGAGGACAATCCCGGATCACGTGGACAGTGGTCTCCTCCTGCCCACAGAAATGGCAGCTACTGTCGATGACAATATGCCTAATTGCTCGCTGTTGATTCGTCAGTAGCCGACGTTTAGCAACAAGCCAAAGAAACAATTGAATGCGTTAAGAGCCTCCCCTTTTTCAGATGATTTTTCAAAATCTGTGTCGGTTGTTTTACCTTTTTGACAAATTTAACGAACGTCCCATAACATTCTTCTTTGTTTGCTAGGAATAAGAGCCAAATGAAACAACTAAAATCATCAAATATGACAAAAGCATAAAAATTTATTGATTTTTTACTTTTGAATGAGCTTTTGATTTGTTTCCCATTTGGCAAGCTCCACATATCTTGTCTTTCTCAAATTTGACTTTTGGGAGCCTATTTACAAATTATTTGGAGTTTAGGTTGGAGATAAGGTCTGTGCTTACATGTCTAAGTCTTCTATGCCAAATCCATGCATCTTTACTAATAAATATTAGACACTTCATATATTGGTTAGAGAAATCATCAAGATTAATTATATTTATGTTTCCTTCTCTTTTTACAAAAAAAATCAATGTTATTGTCAATTACTCTATATATAATGCATAATATTCCTTCATAACATACTTTGTATCATTTTTCACATAATTGGCTCACACTTAACAAATATGCTTTAATATATGCATTAAGAGTATATTATCAACAATTGTTTGGTCTTTCTTACCAATTTTTCCAATGCCAATTGTCTTATCCTTGGAATTATCTCCAAAGGAAACAAATCTTCCATATTTTTCTCTCAAAGTTGAAAATTGAGATGTGTCACTATTTATATACCTTGAGCATTCAATATCCATGTACCATTTATTCCTCTTCTTCTTAAAGTCCTATAAAACATTTCATTCGATATGTTTTAGGTACCTAAATGAGCTTAGGCTCTTCATTTTTATTCGTCTTTTTTTTCTCAATGCACTTACTTGAAAGTTTATTTATTGATCTTTGCTTTGAAAAATAAAATTTATCAATATGTCTAACTTTACCATAAAAATAGAATATGATTTAGCCTAAAAAGATTATCATTATACCTTTGATGCATGTATGCAGTCCTTGCTCTTCTATATGCATATAAGTTATTAAAACTTATTCTTTGTGCAAGTGATTTGAATGATTTCTTTGGAAAACAAAAAATACTAGCATAATTGTAGGTATGAAAATTTTTTCATTGTAACTATGCTTATGTAGAGTGTGAACATTCATCATATAGTTCTACTTGGAGCAAGGCCTAGCATGGTATGGGTGAGATTGTATATTATCATTTTTTATAAAAAAAAAGTTTTGCCTATTCCTTGAATTCTTTATCTCCATTGTGAATGATACAAGAAAACATGAGGTTTGCTCATAATGTGATTTATAATGGATGTGTAGTGTATTTGTTTAGATGTAGATACTTCATGTTCATTTGTCATTCTAAGCATTGGTTCTTCACTGTGAAAATGCTTTCCTTTGATAAAAGTGGTTTTAGCATTGGAAGCATTCTTATGACTATATCCAATTTCATGCCTATTTTAGATCTCTTTTAGGCTCCTAACATGTTTTCCTAATTTTTCACTTCCTGTAATGAATTTGAACAAGGAGTTCTTAAGAGAATCAAAGTCTTTTTCTTAATTCCTTATTCTCATGCTGTAAGGTAAGTAATTCTTGATTATCTACTATGGTTACACCTTTAGAAGTTTTGATGCTATGCAATTCACTTATTATCTTTTCATTTTCACTCATATGTACATCTAGGTCACTTTTGGATTTTCATGTATCATCCCATGTGGACGCCTTGAATCCCTTTTTTTTTCTTTTGTCCATCTTCTCCTTCTTGTCATTTCTTTCATATTTGTCACTTTCCTTAAGCAGAGGGCATTAAGACTCTAAATGTTTGGGTTTCTTAAATTCAAAACAAATAATATTATTTTATTTGCTTTTGGAGTCCATCTTACCACTATTGTAGTCCCTTCTTCTTAAAGAATTATTTTTTAAGAATTTCTTAAATTTTCTCTTGATTAGAGCAATGTCTTCTTCATCACTTCCACTAAATGATGTCTCTTCCTTGTCATTTCATTCTTCCTTTGAGACTTTAAATGCTAAATTCTTTTTCTTAATGTTGTTTCTCCTATTTCCTTTTTAGTTTCATTTCATATATAAAAAGAGATCTAATAAGCTACTCTAATGGTATAGTTGTTAGGTCATTTTCTTCTTGTGTGATTGTCACTTTAGCTTCCCATATTTTCAATAATGAATTAAAAAACTTTCTCATCATTTCAAGATTCGTGTAGGTCTTGCCAAGACCTTTGAACGCATTGATAATATTAATAAATCTAACATACATGTTATACATGTTAAGTCAAAATGACTTTACATAAAAATGATTTTGATGTATAACAAACATAGTGAGATCAAATACAAGAAAAACAAAGCAGATCCGCAGGCGTATCTGATTTAATTCGGAGGCGAGGCGAAGATGGCGTATCTGAGGCGAAGTTGACACGAGACTAAGTTGAAAAAGTCGATCTGATGCACAGACAAATCAAAACATAGGCGAAGATTGTCAAAGTAAAAAGTCAACATGACGCAGATGACACAAGACAATAAAAGACGAGCGCAAATGTAGATCTGAGGCAGAAGCGAAGCGAGCGAAGCGAGACGCAGACGCTTGAGCCAGACGCAAACGCAGAGCCTTGACGCTTGAGCCTTGAAAAAGCAGACGCAAGAGTCGATTCGAGTTAATTCTGAGAACTCAATGATTAACTGTTTCTTTAAAGATTCAAGATTCAAGAATCAAAAAGCGATTAGAGGCGAAGGCTATAAATACAAGTCGAAGTCGAAAGCTGTAGAGCTTCTTTGTTTTGAGAAATTACACAAAGCAAAAAGCGATTAAGTGCGAATTAGTGAACGCTATCATACATAGAAGAGTGTTCAAATATTTTCGAAAAGAAAAGTTATGCAGATAACTGCAGAGGCTAAGTGTGAAAGAATCTTGGTTGTAGAGACTGAAGAGGCTCGTGAAAGAATACTGTAACGTTTGAAGAGATAGTGAAATCTCAGAAAGAACTCTAAGGACTGGACGTAGCCCACGGTTTGGGGTGAACCAGGATAAATTTGCGTGTCTACTACTCTCACTCTCTATCTCAATTTTAGTTTCAAAGTTGATCTTTATTTACTATTCATATACTTAGCATTGAAAAGTTTGATCAATCAGGATTAATAAGAATTCTGTAAAGAATCTTAATTCTAACAAGTAATTCTAAAAGATATTCAAAAAGGGGAATACACAATTCAACCCCCCCTTCTCATGATATTCTATTGTGTTTTTAAGTGCTGTATTAACGTGTGATTCACTTCAATTGGTATCAAAGCTTGGTATCCAAGAATCACTTTGGCGAAGTGTGGATTAAAGACAATGGCGGAGTCACATGTATACATCATTTGAAGGAGCCTCGATCACTAGACCTCCAACATTCAATGGAAGACTATCATTCTTTGGAAAGATAGGATGCGGTTATTCATCGAATCTACACATGTAGACCTTTGGGACGTAATAGAGAGCGGACCTATATACTGTAGATGATGAAGGTACTTCTATTCCACGAAGCGGATGGACGGTGATCGAAAGCAAGAATACAAGCTGAATTCAAAGGCGAAATTTTTCTTAACGTGTGCCCTAAGTAGAAGCGAGTGCGACAAAGTGCATGGTTGCGACACAGAAAAGAAATGTGGGACACATTGTCCATTGCTCATGAAGGCACAAGTCAAGTAAAGGAATCCAAGATAAGTATTCTTGTACATCAATATGAACTTTTAGGGATGGAAGATGAAGAATCTATTGATCAAATGTTTGGAAGATTTCAAACAATTATCAATGGATTGAAAGCTCTTGGAAGGACATACAATAATCAAGATCACGTTAGCAAGATTCTAAGAAGTCTTCTAAGAGATGGAGAGCAAAAGTTACTGGCGGTCTGAAGCCAAAGACTTGAGCATATTAAAGCTAGATGAGTTCTTTGGGATCCTTAAAGATTCATGAAGTTGAACTCAACGGCGAAGATAAGCCAAGCGAGAGAAGTCAATAAGATGAAGGTGGACAAAAGAATCATAAGACTCGAGAAGGAGGAAGTCATCAAAAGCATTGAAAATTGAAGAATCAAGGGATGACAACTCTAGCCAATCGATTCGAATCGAGTGATGAAGATGACGAATTATCTTTCATTTCGAAAGATAAGGCGCATGTGGAAGAAGAAGCCGAAGTAACGGACATTCGGAAAGAATGGAAAAGATGAAGCTAAGCCGGAAAAGTCTTCTATCATTTATTACGAGTGTAATCACTGGACACTACAAGTCCGACCGCCTACTCTCGAAGAAACCCAAGAAGACTAGAGAAGGCAAGAAAAGCATGATGGCAACATAGGAGGACCTAGATTCATCTGAATGGAATCTGAGCTCGAGTCATCGAACATGCAAACATTTGCCTAATGGCCGAGGAAGATAGTGATGAGGAGGTAAAATCCGACTACTGAAAATTTGCATGATGCATATTGAGAATTAGAAGATTCTCATGCTATTACGAAGCGATACAAGTTGTTGAAGAAAAAGTATCTGAAGAATATTAAATCTTGAGAAAATAGAGAGAAAATATTTGCTTAAAAAAGAATTAGAAGTTAAAGGAAACTTGTAGCGGATCGGATGAGATTAATCAACTCAAACCGAGGATCAAGAATCTATCGGTGATCTAGTTACTTTCCTGAGAGAGTACAAAGAATATGAATGATATGCTAGGAAAATATAGACATCCTAGTGATAAGACTGGATTAGGGTTTACTGGAAACAATACTCAATCTCGTAATAAATTTGTCTCTCAAAAAGGAAGAAATAGGATAACATATTTTAATCAACGTCCGAGTAATATGCATCAAAGATCATATCATGTGCATACTACTAACCATAAAGGACCCAAGAAAATTTGGGTACCAAGAAATAAAATAGTTTCTCCTGCAGATATCCTTCCTTGGAAGATACGGCAAGCACCATTGGTATTTAGACAGTGGATGCTCGCGACACATGACGGGAAGAAGGTCTATGTTCCTAGACCTTCAGTATAAGAAGGGAGGATCAGTAACTTTCGGAGACAACCAGCAGGGCAAAATCATTGGAATCGGAAA
The DNA here is from genome assembly GCA_029891385.1 of Erythroxylum novogranatense. Taxonomy (NCBI): domain Eukaryota; kingdom Viridiplantae; phylum Streptophyta; class Magnoliopsida; order Malpighiales; family Erythroxylaceae; genus Erythroxylum; species Erythroxylum novogranatense. The sequence goes on from CM057228.1 coordinate 40,131,967, forward strand.
AATAGGTAAAGATTCCTTTGCATGCATAAATAATGTCTTGCTTATTGATGGTCTAAAGCATAACTTGATTAGTGTGAGTCGGTTGTGTGATTACGGTTTTATAGTTACATTCAATCAAAATCTTTGTGAAGTCGAAACAAAGATGGGTCTATACTTTTCTCGCCAAGAGAAGAAACAACCTTACAAAATCAACTTAGAAGATTTTCAAAGTCAAAATATCTCATGTTTTCTATCTTCGAAGAAGAAAGACTAATCGGCATAAAAACTAGGTCATGTCTCTTTGAAACATATTTCAAAATTGGTAAAACATGATTTGGTAAGAGGTTTACCAAAAATAAGTTTTGACAAAGAATTTTCTGTGAAAATTGTTTGAAAGGAAAGCAGTTAAAACCTCTTTCTCTTAAAAATTTTGAAACTTCTTGAAGACCTTTAGAACTATTACATATGGATTTGTTTGGTCCTACAAGGACATTAAGTCTTAGCGAGAAAGAAATATGGACTTGTCATTGTTGATGATTTTACTCGATTTTGTTGGATATTATTTTATCACAAAAGATGAGTCTTTTAAGTGCTTTAGAACTCTATCCAAAAAGTTACAGAATGAAAAAGGAATGTCTATAGCTAGTATCAGGAGTGATCATGGCGGAGAAATTGAGAATGAGAAGTTTAGAGTTTTCTATGAGGAGAATGGAATTTCCTACAACTTCCGCCCTAGAACTCCACACAGAATGGAGTTGTTGAGAGAAAGAATAGGACGATTCAAGAGATGGTAAGGACTATGCTATGTGAGGCGAATCTTCCTAAGTATTTACAAGCGTAAGCGTGAATACAACATGCTATATTCATAATAGGATCTTGTTGCGACCTATGTTGAAGAAAACTCCTTACGAGTTATGGAATGGAAGAAGACCAAGCATATCTACTTTCATCCATTCGGTGCAAATGTTCCATTCGAATACGAGAGAGTCATTGGATAAATTCGATTCAAAGACCTATCCAGGAATATTTCTAGGTTACTCATTATCGTCTAAGGCATTTCGAGTTTACAACCTGACTTCAAAGACTGTTGAAGAGACGATCCATGTCAAATTTGATGATAGTTCTCAAACCCATAAGGAAGATGACATGGAGATTGAAGGTCCTTCAAAGAACCTAGATGATGCCTCAGAAACTCCCTCGTTAGACACTCATGAGAATAAGATTGAAGATATTCCAGAAACTATAGAACTAAGACGAGATTGGAAGTATAAAAGTTGTCATCCAGAAGAGTTAATTATCGGTGAGACCTCGGAAGGAGTTAGGACAAGGTCAGATTGAGACGAAGCTAATGTAGCTTTTATCTCGAAGTAGAACCTAAGAAAGTTGAGGAAGCTCTTGAGGCGAAGCTTGGGTGTTAGCCATGCAAGAAGAGTGAACCAATTCTGAGGAATAACGTCTGGTCCTTGGTTCCAAAACCTCTAAGAAATCCATTATAGGAACAAGATGGGTTTTCAAGAATAAGTTAGGCGAATCGGGAAGAGTGAGTCGTAACAAGGCCGATTAGTAGCACAAGGTTACAATCGGCAGAAGGAATAGACTACAACGAAACATATGCTCGATGGCGAGACTTGAAGCTATAAGGATTTTGTTGGCATATGCAATCTGTCACGATATAAAGTTGTTTCGGATGGATGTTAAGAGTGCATTTCGAATGGCTTTATAGGCGAAGAAGTCTATGTGAAACAACCTCCGGCTTTGAAGATGTTAAAATCCAGATTATGTCTATAGACTTCACAAAGCCTTATATGGCCTAAAGCAAGCCCTAGAGCTTGGTATGATCGTCGAATACCTTCTTAATAGAAAATGGTTTCAGCGGAGGTCAAGTTGATAAGGCGCTCTTTAGAAAGAGTTTTGAGAATGATTTTATCTTAGTACGGATCTCGTTGATGATATTATCTTTGGTGCTACTACAAAAGAGTTGTGTTTAAAGTTTGAGAGACTAATGAAAAGAGAATTTGAAATGAGTATGATGGGTGAATTAAAGTTCTTTCTTGGGTTGCAAGTTAAGCGGACCAAGAGAAGATCTTCATTCATCAAGTAAGTATGTGAAAGAGTTCTTTGAATAAGTTTGACATGAATAATGTGAAGCCAATGGCAACTCCGATGCATCCTTCAAACCTTTTGTCGAAAGACGAACTTGGTAAGAAGGTGGATCAAACCTATATAGAGGATGATCGGTTCTTTATTGTATCTTCTGACAAGTAGACACGATATTACATTCGGTGTATGCTTGTGTGCAAGATTCAAGCCGATCTAGAGAGTCTCATTTCTTCTTTGTTAAAAGAATTTTGAGATATCTCGCAAGTACTACTTGATCTTTGCTTAATGTTTGAGAAAGGTAAAGATTTTAGGTTAATCGGATCTTGTGATGCGGACTATCGGAGATAGAATCGAAACAAAGAGCACAAGTGGAGGATGTCACTTTCTTGAGGAAATCTAGTCTCTGGTCAAGCAAGAGACAAAGCTCAATTGCTCTATCAACCGTGAAGCGAGAATACATATCCGCATGATTCTTTGTTCACGACATTTGTGGATCAATATCGACTTGAAGACTATTGATTAAGGAGGAGGAGATTCCAATTTATTGCGACAACACCGGTCAATAAACTGTCAAAGAATCAATTCACATTCGAGTAAAGCATATAGAAGTCGACATCATTTCACGAGAGACTACGTTCGAGAGAAAGGTGGTGCTTCTAAAGTTCGTTAAACGAGCTTGATGGGCGGACATCTTCACTAAACCTTTGAGTGAAGAACGGTTTCAAAAGATAAGACGCAATCTCAATATGGTGATGCTAAATGAGCAGTTAGGCTAAAATAACGTGAGAAACTAACGGTGTTATACACAGTGAGTTACAGCTGGTAACTTTTCTCAACAAGGAAGATTTTTGGAGGGAAATATCTGATAAACTCGAGGTTCTTAATGATTCGAGAACCCATCAGTCCATAACCCTATAAGTAGACTGAAGATGATATTATAGCAGTCTTTTCATCATGTCCTGACGGTTCATTTCTACTTTACCAATTCTCTCAAAATCTTCTCACTCAAAAGCTTTCCAGAAGATAATCTTTCGCTCTATACAATAGAAGCAGCAATGATTTATGGAAGACTTGTGAACTTTGAATCACTAAGGGGTGACGGCATGGAAGTAGAACCTGAGATTATAAGAGTTGGTGGAAGAACTTCTTTCGGATACAAGAACTGTCTATATAAATGAGGTATATGAGTTACGGAAGAGCGCTCAAATCGACGAAGACACTATTGTATCCTCTGTGGATAGAATATCGATTATTGTCATAAAGGATTTGATATGAAAATGGCGATTGCCCATCCATTGGTGAAAAAGCTGTCTACCAAGGCGGATGGATGTCCTCGGTTGGAATAAAAGAAGAAGATGTCAAGAGGCGACTCTATGGCACAAATGATTCAAGAGAAAGGAAGACATCAAATCGATTCCAAAGGCTAGGGTTCTGCATGCAATCCTTTTCAATTGCATTCTTCTAGAGTTGGTTCAAGGCATTTGGTGATTACTTTAGACGAACAATGTACATTCTTTCTTCTCAATCGAAATCCTATAGATCTACCCTTCTTAATCTTTCACTATATAGTTAAGGGGTTAGAGGAAACTTCCAGTTATCCTTATGGTATGATTTTGACGAGGATCTTTATGGAATCGATGTTAAATGCGCACTAAGGTATAAGACTAACTGCTTCGATGAAGAGCAAGATTGATGCTCATACTATTCGACGAATGGGTGCGAATACGATGAGACAAAGATCACGCGGTTCTTGAAAGAAACCAAGGCGAGGGGCGTATATTGAAGAAGACTCTGTATCATGTTCTCAATCGCTGTAAGTATCAAATCGCCTACTACCGAATTAAGGAGAGTGCTAGGGAGACCTCTCATGAAAATGGCGAGTCCTCTTGTCGCAGAAAGTCAATCTCGGAGGCAAAGCAAAGTCGCCAAAGAGACAAGGAGAAAGTCTCTTGGCGAAGTTGTGAAGAAAGCCAAGAGATCTCCAAGAATCGGGACTCGAGGCAACAGGAGAGAAGATTGCCGGAGAACAAAGGAGAAGAAACTTCTAAATCTTGTGCAGCCAAAGCCACAAGATCCTTAGTCTCTATACGGAAGAGGATACGGCCGAAGATCTAAAGAGGCGAGAGGAAGAGAAAAGCAACATCTGTTAAAGGAAAATCTCTGTGAAGAAATCAGCAAAACTAAGCTGAAGCGAGAGAAAAGACTAAGAAGGTTGGTCAAAGAAGAGCATCTCAACTGCCGAGGACGTTAGTCTACAAAAGAGACTACGTCTTGTTCAAGTTGAAGTAAACCGAGCATTATGCAGTTCAAGAAATTCTAGTGCTCAACAAGAAGAACCGATGGATGAAAGCACGGTTCATGAGACACTGGCATTATAAAGGAGGAACCAGCGGAAGAATGGCGGTTCAGAAACTTCTAAGGAACACAACCGAAGCAAGCTGCGATACAGATTTGGTGATGAAGAACCAAGTCGAAGGTATATAACTACCGAAGTTCTTGAGGAAATATAGGTGGAAATCAAATTGGTAGAAGTTATTACCAATCGAGCAATGCTATTATAATCGGTGTTGAACGGTGAAGAAAATAGTAGCTCTGGTGCAACATATGTTGATTAATGGTATCACATGGCGATTACTAAATGAAAAGAGAAGTCTTTTACGATACCTTGAGGCTTCTCGATCATTTGCCATATCCTCAAGGCGTCCACCGCCCACCGTGTACTATGTTCCCAATCACAGAGAACACAGAGATAAAGGTTGTTCAGATATTCAACCAAGGTGTCCAAAAGATTTTACAAAGGAAAGTCAAAATTATTTCACGAAGATAATGTTGATGATGATCCGTCCATGAATCGATTGCGAAGAAGTGCGGAAAATTGATGAAGCATGCATTCTTGCACAAGACCCAGATCAAGCGGCTGCAGCCATACAAATCGTGCGGAAGGCTGTCGATAGGGAAGTATAAAAAGGAACATTCTTGAGTTCCTTGTTGAGACAGTTCTTCAGTATTAGCCCTTTGTCTAATACATTGTCTATCGAAGAACATGCCTATCCTGCAAGGAAGGCGGTTGTTGATCTTGCGGTTCCTTTTGATCTAAATCTTCTGAAGCTGCAACATTCATTCGTCCACCGACTTTTGAGATTAATGAAGACTACACTCCATCCTCTGATGCCTATACTACTACAATTCCTTTCACTCCTCCATCAGGAGAAGCAGATCAAGCCTCTTCGTCAGATGAAGTCAGTAGATTACGTGGTGAACTCAATGACATGAAGGAGACGGTGAATGATCTAAAGAAGATGATAGCAGGACTGCTGAAGAACCAGAATCGATAATCATTTTTGATTATAACAAATAGGGGGAGAGCAGGAAAAGAAGAAAATAATCAGAAGAGGAGAGGATGTTCAGATGAAGAAGGTGCGACCACTACAGACGAAGACAGGAAGAAGATAAGTCATCTGTAAATTTTTTTGTTTTGTTTTGTTTTCTTTTCTTGTATGTAATTTGTTATACTCAAAAAGGGGGAGATTGTTAAGTCAAAATGAGATTACATAAAAATGATTTTGATGTATAACAAACATAGTGAGATCAAATACAAGAAAACAAAAGCGATCCTGAGGCGATATCTGAGCGAATTAGGAGGCAGAGCGAAGATGGCGTATCTGAGCGAAGTTGACAGACTAAGTTGAAAAAGTCAGATACGGATGCACACAGACAAATCAAAACACAGACGAAGATTGTCAAAGTAAAAAGTCAACACAGACGCAGATGACACAAGACAATAAAAGACGCAGACGCAAATGTAGATACAGACGCAGAAACAAAAGCAGACGCAGAAGCAGACGCAGACGCAGACACAGAAAAGAAACAGACGCAAGAGTCAGTTCGAGTTAGTTACAGAACTCAACTAATTAACCGTTTCTTTAAATATTCAAGATTCAAGAATCAAGAAGCAGTTAGAGACGAAGGCTATAAATACAAGTCGAAGTCGAAAACTGTAGAGCTTGCTGTTTTGAGAAATTACACAAAGCGAAAAAGCGATTAAGTGCGAATTAGCTGAACGCTATCCTTCTGTAACAGAGTGTTCAAATATTTTCTGAAAAGAAAAGTTGTACAGATAGACTGCAGAGGCTAAGTGTGAAAGAATACTGGTTGTAGACCTGAAGAGGCTCGTGAAAGAATACTGTAACGTTTGAAGAGATAGTGAAATCTCAGAAAGAACTCTGAGGACTGGATGTAGCCCACGGTTTGGGGTGAACCAGGATAAATTTGCGTGTCTACTACTCTCACTCTCTATCTCAATTTTAGTTTCAAAGTTGATCTTTATTTACTATTCATATACTTAGCATTGAAAAGTTTGATCAATCAGGATTAATAAGAATTCTGTAAAGAATCTTAATTCTAACAAGTAATTCTAAAAGATATTCAAAAAGGGGAATACACAATTCAACCCCCCCTTCTCGTGCATTCTATTGTGTTTTTAAGTGCTGTATTAACGTGTGATTCACTTCAATACATGCTTTCATCATGTTTCATTAGGAACAGATCACATTAATGAGCTATCATGCTAACTTGGCTTTCCTTAACTTTATTTATTCCTTCATAAGTAACTTTTAGTGTATGCCAAATTTTGCTAGCTATTTCACACATAGATGCTTTATTGAATTCATCTCTCCCTTATGCACAAAACAAGATGTAGATAGTTTTACTAATTAAAAAGATTTATCTTTTATCTTGGGGATCTCATTCATCTTTCAACCTGAGAACTTTTCTATCATCTAAAATTTTAGTAAGAACATATGGATCACTTAAAACAATTTCCCATAAATCAACATTTTTAACCATTAAGAAAATTTTCATTCTTTGTTTCAAGAAAGGCTATCATTTCCATTAAAAAAAGAAGAAGAAGCTCTACTAATGTTTTGATTCTCTTGGTTAAAGGATGATGAAAATGCTCCTAAGTCTATCATTATGATCTTTGATAACAAAAATACAATGATCTCAAATCCAACAGCCAATAACCAACTTACAACTAAAAAATTACTCACTTTGATGCTATAATAATCACAAAAGGCTAACACACTCAAAATGAGACAATGAATACTCAATTGATTGAAAAATAATTTAAAATGTGTGTATAGAACACTTAAAAACTTCTTGATACTAAAACTAAATAAGAAAACATTTATTGGGACCCAAAATAGTCGTTTGAGTTAAGAACTAGCCATTACAATGACTATATTAGATGCATTGGTCGATCGGTATAGCACACTAGTTGACTAGTGTACATTAAAGGCTTGAGAATCACTAGCCATTAAAAAAAAATTCATCCAATACATAGATTGGGAGACCAATATGACACATTGGTCAACTAATACATCAACTAATATTGCTACAAACTCACAATACACCAATTTAGTAACTTTAACCTATATTAATCAACCATTAACACATATAAGTCGACCAATCACACCAAAAACATAATGTTAAAGCATTTAATTGCTCAAAACTAATTTTTTAATCCAAATATAAGTAAAACACTTCCCAAATATTCTTCAAAGTTTATTATAAATATTAAAAGGTTTTTATATTAAAATCAAAAGCTCCAGTACCTCTTGATGAATATAAAGACTTATGCAATAAAAAAAGATGAAATATTTATGCATGGTGAGCTTCTTAAATGATCAAAGACGATCAAAATGAGCTTACAATAAATAATATATAAAATAAACTTAATATAGCTTGATTTATTTATTAACTAGATCTTGATTTTGAAGATTGCAAAACATTGCCTTGTTCTCATATTCCTTCTCATCAACAAAAATAAAAACACGTTAGACATACTTTTATTTTGTTATCAACAAAACTTTGATTAAAATCTCCTTTGGTTCAACAATTACCTCTCCCCTTAACAACGTTATCCATAAGGATGATATCTAGAAATCATTTTTGAACATCATAAAGTTATTCCATCAAGTTTCATTAGGTATAACGAAGATCATTGAACTAAAATGACTAAAAAATAATGAAGAAAATTTTTAAGATGAATTTTGTTTAACATTTTGTTAACAATAAGGATGAAAGTTGATATAAGCTCAATCTCTTATGTTAAAATCAACTTATGGTCGATGTTTATCCACTAATTACTTTATATATGTTGTTTGTGATGTATATGAAAGTTTAATATTTGAAAAATCACGTTATGTTTGATGTTTATCCACCAATTACTTTATACAATGTTTTATATGATGTAAATGAAACTTTAATATTTGAATTATAGTTTCACCATCTCCCAAACCCTAATCAACAAAGAACACACTGGAATTTCATCTAAACATATGCAATACAGGAGGCATATAACCATATAGTGCTTTAACATGGAGATAACTAAATGAAAAGTTGTATTGTACTACCATTCCATTAATGATAGCCACTGGCTCTATTAAGATGGACATTCTGATGGCATACAAATAAGTTTTCAACTCCAATTTAAATTTATGTTTACCTATTCGAATAGGGATTATAAGTGGCAGATAAGAGTAACATTACTCTTTACATATGAAATAATTATATCCAAAAGGCACTAGTAAAAACATCCTTGTTATTGAGAATAGTCTTCACGTGCCATGCAATTTATATACTCTATTTATGAAAGTGCATACATGTTTTGTAGTAGAATAAGGATTACTTAGAGGAAGAAAATATGCTTATAATCTTAAATCGATAAATAATTGAAAAATCGCTAAATATCCATATGATTGAGGAAGGTCATCAATAAAGTTAATGCAAATATCATATCAAAGGTAAATTGGAATCAGAGTGAATAAAGCAATATTAACAAAGATATTGATTAATATTTATTTTATTAATAAACCTTGTACTTTGTCATAAATTCTTATACATCATGTTGAATCTAATGCCATAAAATACATCTACAACTTGTTATTTTTATAAATTCTTATACATCATGTTGAATCTTATGCCATAAAAACACATCTACAACTTGTTATATATACCCAACTAGCCCGAATGACCTCTTTATGTTATTTCATGAAATAAAAATATAATCAATTTAGTAAATTTCCCATTACTAATACCTACTCAAGTATACATTGAAACATCATGCCCTTTAGAGATCATTCAATCAACATCCTGAGTACATTATATATTCTCCAATTATACTTTACCTTGTAAAGTAAGTTTATATGTACCTTTGAAATACTTAAGCTAACAACTCTAAACATGACCTACGAGATAAGAAATCAATAGTTGAACTATGCACACCCTTTTTTTTTCTATCAATTGGTAAAGTCAAATCCCATAAACTTTGGTAACCAAAATTACTGAAATAGAACCATAATTTTTTCTATCTATCAAATACTTCAAATTATGATGATCAAATCTTATAATAAATTGTCAACTTGCTAAGTAATGTGATTAATGTTTAATTTTCATCATTATAGCTCAAATTTTTTTCTCATATACTAACAAATGTTTGTGCGATCAAATGTTTCTCATTCATTATAGTTGCTCTAATTCTTTCACCACAAACATCCATCTCTAATATAAATATTTTATAAAAATCTAGTAAGGCTAAGACTGGAGTTTTAGATAGAGCTTCCTTTAGATAATCAAAAGTTGTTGTTGCTTCATAGATACCTAAAAAGGAATTTTTCTTTTATAATAATGCTAGAGTTTTGCTCATCTGTCCATAGCCATAAATAAGTTGTCTGTAGTAACCACAACGAAGTAATAATCTCTAAAGGTGTTTGAGCATTTTGGGTACAAGCCACTCACAAGCAACGTATTTTTTTGGGATTCATAACTACCCCCATCATATTTTATGCAATGGCCTAAGTACTCCATAGGTGGCACTATATACCAATATATTGTGAAAAAGACTACCACAAACTTTTCAAAAATAAGGTTTCAATGTAGAGTTCATCAAGCTTTAAAATATTATTAGAGCGTTTGTAAGGTCAAAGGGTATTATGAGGAATTTGTAAGATCCTTTGTATGTTTCAAATGTCATCTTGAACATATCCTCTTTATGTACCTTGATCTAGTGGTAACCATCTCTTTAAGTCTAATTTGGAAAAATACATAACTTTTCTCAACTCATCAAACAACTTTTAGAAACTTGTCATTAATGGTTCACTAATTAAAGGATTTGTAATCCATATAAAAATTCTAAGATTTCTCCTTATTTTTAATCAAAATCACTCGTGTAGCAAATGGAACAACATTTTCCCTACTTTAACATCTCTTTAATCAACTTCTCCATCACCTCCTTTTGCAAGCCATTAAATTTGTAAGGCCTCAAATTAATGGCTTCAATACCCTCCTTCAGAGGAATTATAGGGTCATGAATCCTGCTCAAAGGTAGCCCCTTTGGTTAATTAAACATATCTTCATATTTCTCTAAGAGTTGCTTCAACTCTTGCTTAAATTCTTGTTGCAATTCACATTTATTCAATTCCATCGATATTAACCATAACTCTCTTAGAACCATCATCATCTCTTACTCGTCTTTTCCACCAAAAATTGGCATATTATGTTATTTTCTATCAATATCTTTTTTTATTTTTTTCTCCAGAACTACTATCAACTTTTTTTGTTCCTTATTACTGAACTTTACCTCCTGCCTTTTTCATATAAACTCCATGGTTCTTTTTCGATAGTTACATCAGAGTATATCCACTGCACCCCTAGAATCATATCACTTCCTCCGGCATCTATTTTTTTTGTTTTTTTTTTGAAAAATCAGAAGGAATATATAAATAAATAGAAAAAATGTACAGCTAGATCTTGTACAATCTACAAACTCTAGTTCAAGACTTCAAGAGAACAAGGCTAATAGAACAACCAAAACACAATCAACAGGAACCCTTCCAAAGACCAGCAGCCGGACGAAAATATAAGCTAGACAACTAACGCATCCAAATTTAAAGCATCAAACCTTCATACCAAAAACTACTACCAAGCCCAACCTCATATAGAACTAATACCATCAAAAACCATGGGTGAACCCCTTAGGGGCAAACATAAGCTGTACAGCTGAGGAGAGGTCGAAATAGCCTCTCAACCTACTTTAATAAGTAAGACTTGATGTGTTGAATGTGGTGGAGGTGTGGATTCTTCACTTGACTTTGCTACGACTTCTGATGAAGCAATGAAGACTTGGATAATGAGCTACTGCCTGGCCAATGAGGGAAGCCGAACTGCTGCTAAGGAGTGGTTGCGAAGAGTTGAAGACAGGGTGAGCTCTCATACTGCGGTGCTTTGACCTACTACCCCAAGTGTCTCTGGTTAAAACCTGCAACAAAAACCTGCTCAAGGATGTTAGTATTAAAAACCTCTCATGCCCGTACCTGCCCTCTATGCTTATTCTGAGGTGCTCCTGAACTATAGTGAGAACTCTGACTTTCACTCCATCCACCCCCATAGTTGTGTCTTTAAAGGTCCTTGCATTCCTTTCCTTCCACAGATAGTAGACAGCCACTGAAAGGAGAATGGAGAAAATAGGATTGAAAGATCTGAGGTTGTGTGGGGAATTAAGCCAAGAGGGAATTGTATGGAGGTCAAGATGGGGAGGGAAGGTGATATGAAAGTAGGCTAGGCAATAAGTCCAAACTGCTTTCATTTATTACAAATGTATTAGTACTAAATCTTGTTATGTTCATCCTTCACTTAGAATTCTTGCATATTTGAATACAAGATATATGTATACCACCTTTTATCACAATTGAAATCGCTTTGATCTCCTCTATTTGCTCTCCTATCCACTTTGTCATCCATTTATCGGTAAAGTTATGTGTGCTATCACCATCAACTAGCACATGTGTGATTCTTCCTTTAACCTGTCCCTTCACTTTTATAAGATGATATTTGGTTTTACTCATTCATGTGATTGCTTATAATGAAATAGTATATTGCTTTCCCTCTTCCTCCTCCATTGTTACTACCTCTTCATCTTGATCCTCCACCATATGCAAACATTTTTTTTCACTTATTCCCCGTCAAATTTTTTCTTGCATCAAAGTCCAAGCCTTAGCTCTCCTTTCATCCAACTCCTTACCAGAAGTTATTCTCGCCACCTTTTCTTTAGTATTGTTCCTCTACATTTTAATTGGCCTCCGCTTCTATGAAATGTCTTGAGCATTATTTAGAGCTGTATTGTACTGCCCCATCAAATAATAACTCCTTTGGTTATATCTTCTCCAACCATAATAGATCATCGCCTCAAATTCATGCTTTTTGGCTAAATCATAAGCATGCTGTAAAGTTTTTAAATTTCAAATATTGACAGGACGTTCAATTTTAGTCTTTAATACTTCCAAAAACATGTTGTAATGCTTGGCCCCTCCACAAGGCAAAGAAGGCTGCATTGATTGGTTGCATGGTTTCAAAATAAGTTGGCGTTTTTCATGCATTCAATTATGGCTGATTGTTATAAGTCTACAAAGGAGGCACCTACCATAGTTCATGCATTCAACAATTCGGCTGGTTCATTAATTCAACAATTATGGTTGTAGTTGGACGAAAGCTTAGAATTCATCAGCTATAAATAGAGGCTTGCATTTCAAACACAAACATCACTCAACCATTCCTTCCTAACAAAAAAAATCCTCCTATCTTTTTTTGTATAATATTAAGCCTTTTGTTCCAACCTCTGTACTTGTAAACATTCTCCACATATTAGTAAAATTGCTCATCCTCCGGCCGTGGACGTAGGTCACATTGACCGAACCACGTAAATCTTTGTGTTCTGTCCCATTTATTTTGACTTTATTTATTTTCGTTATTATCTATTTGGGCTATTATATTAAACCAGGATTGGATCTGGAGTTATTTCCGTAACAAATTGGTATCAGAGCTCTAGCCATTAATTTTTGGGTCTAACTTACCGTATGTTCTGTGGTCGCCACTAGGTGGATTTTCCACATCAGAAAGTGAGTTAGATTTTGTAGTAAGCCTAAACGGGGCCCACTGCCTCGATTTCACTTGCGGGGCCCACTGCCCTATTTTATCGGTTTGTTCCGATTGTGTATTCGGGGATTAATTTATTTGTGGGGCCCACGCCTCGAGTTTTGTTTGTGGGGCCCACCTCTCGATTTTGTTGTGGGGCCCACGTCCTGTTTTCACTTGTTGAGCTTACTACCCGGTTTTGTTTGTTCTAGTTTCATTTGTGGGGTCCACCATTCTGATTTCTTGTGCGGGGCCCACTTATAGCCATTATGACGATAACGACCTCCATTGAAAAGTTTGGTAGAATATTAATTTGAATGTGGCAACTCAAAATGCAGCCATTCTAACACGGGATGAAAGTAAGTTAATTTCGATGGAGAGGAGAAAAAGCCGTGAGACGTGTCGTCGGACAAATTTAAGGATCTAGATGATAAGGCTAGATCATGTATTATTTTACATCTCATGATGAGGTTTTGCGAGGAAGTTGCGGTGAAATCACTGACCAAAGGCATGTGGGATAAGTTGAAAACCATGTACATGAAGAAGGCGGTGGAGAATCGGCTTTATTTAAAGCGAAGTTATACATGTTAAGGATGATGAAGGTACATCAATAACTTCACATTTAGATAAATTTGATTCACTTATTATGGATTTGAAGAATGTGGAAGTTCTTTATTACGGATGAGGATCAAGCCATTTTATTGTTGTGTTCCCCTTGATCCTTTAAATATTTTCGTGATACTATGATTTATGGGAAAGAGTCAGTCTCATATAATAGTATTAAGTCTGCATTAAAGTCAAAAGAGCAGATTGATAGGGACATCACTGGGGAGACTAGTGGAAGTCAGGCAGAGGGACTATTTGTGCGGGGTAGATCTGAAAATAGAGACTCTGAAAAGGGTAGATCCAAAGGCAGGTCGAAATCCAGACATAAGAATTTAATTTGTAATTATTGCAAGAAGAAAGGGCACATTAAGGCTGATTGTTATAAATTGAAGCATAAGGATAAAAATAAAATTGAACAAAATAAAAGCAACACCGCTGAAGCTAGTGTAGCAGCAGATGAGAATGAGGGAATTATCTTTGTAGCCACAGAAGATAAAGTCAAGTCTAATAAGGAGTGGATTTTAGACTCGGGTTGTTCTTACCACATGAGTCCTGATAGGGAGTGTTTTACCAGTTATGATTCATTTGATGGTGGAATTGTTTTGATGGGTAATAATGCTGCCTGTAAAGTTGTTGGTAAAGGTACAATCCGGATCAAAATGTATGATGGCATCATTAGAACACTCACTGATGTTAGACACGTTCCTGATTTGAAGAAAAATCTCATCTCTTTGGGCACTCTCGATTCTCAAGGGTGCAAGTTCTCAGCTGAAGGTGGAGTTTTGAAAATTTCTAAAGGTGCTCTTGTATTGATAAAAGCTTGCAGTCCGGTAGTTTGTATGTTTTGCGAGGATCTCTGATGTGAGTCTTTGTGGCGATCTCTCTTGAAGGTGACATTACCAAATTGGCACATGCGTTTGGGACATATGGGTGAGAAAGGTTTAACGTTGTTAAGCAAAAGAGGCTACTTTGTGGTCAAAATCTTGGTAAGATGAACTTTGTGAGCATTGTATTTTGGGAAGCGAACGAGTGAGTTTCAGTTCTCCAAATTGCTCATAAAACTAAAGGTACTTTGGATTACATTCATTCGATTTGTGGGGCCTCTCGTGTTCCATCTAAAGATGGTGCCGGTATATGTTGACTTTTATTGATGATTATTGAGGAAGGTTTGGGTGTATTTTTGAAACATAAGAATGATGTTTTCTTAACCTTTAAACAATGGAAAGCTTTGATTGAAAAGCAAACAGAAGGCATGTTAAAGGCTACGGACGACAATGGTTTGGAATTTTGTGGAGGTGAATTCAATGAATTCGCAAGAATGAAGGAATTACTCGGCATCACATTTGTCGAATGACTCAGAACAAAATGGAGTTGTCGCGTATGAACCGGACTCTTTTGGAAAGAGCTCGGTGTATGATCTCTAATGAGGTTGACACTTGATTTTTGGCGAAGCCATTGCTACTGACTTGCTACATCGTCAACCGCTCTCCTTGTGCTCTCTTAATTTCAAGACTCTGAGGAAGTTTGGTGGTACTCGCCGATTACTCTACTTTAAGAATATTTGGGTGTCCAAAGATATATGCATGTAAATGAGGGAAAGTTAGAGCTAAGGCTAAGAAATGTATTTTCCTTGGTTATGCTTGAGGGTGAAGGGATATCGTTTGTGGTATCGATCCCAAATCAACTAAATTTGTAATTAGTAGAGATGTTACATTTGATGAGTCCTCTATGTTGTATCCTAGAAAAGAGTCTTGTAATCCTTGTAATTTAGAAAAAGATGATAGTACACAGAAATAGGTGGAGTTAGAGATTGGTAGTTCAGGTCCTTCACAGATGTCTTCTACATACGAGGCGATGATCAAGTTGATCATCCAGATCTTGACCATGTTCAAGGTGAACCAGTAGAAGAAGAACATTCCATAGCCAGAGACAGACCAAGACGAGAGATTCGACTACCACAGAGGTATGCAAATTTAGTTGCATATGCTTTATCGAATGCACAGGAAGCAGTGGAGCGGTGAACCTTCCACATATACAGAAGCAGTTTCTAGTGCTGATGCGGATAAGTGGGTGGTGGCCATGAATGAAGAAATGGAATCTCTACACAAGAATGGTATTTAGGTTCTGGTGAAGCCGCCGAAGGGTAAGAAAATTGTTGGGTGCAAATGGGTCTTCAAGAAGAAAGAAGGTACTTCAGGTGTTGAGAATGCAAGGTATAAGGCACGATTAGTTGCAAAGGGCTATAGTCAGGTACAAGGTGTTGATTTTAATGATGTTTTCTCACCAATGGTGAAACATAGCTCTATTCGTGTATTACTTGTATTGGTTGCCATGTTTGATTTGAAATTAGAGCAGCTTGACGTCAAGACAGCATTCCTACATGGTGAATTGGATGAGCAGATTTATATGAAACAACCTGAAGGTTTTGCAGTTGCAGAAAAGGAAGACCAAGTTTGTTTATTGAAGAAATCCTTGTACGGATTAAAGCAATCTCCAAGACAGTGGTATAAGAGGTTTGATTCATTTATGTTGAGTCATGATTTCTCCAGGAGCATGTATGATAGTTGTGTTTACTTCCGGAAGTTAGATGACGGCTCATTCATCTATTTGTTGTTATATGTTGATGATATGCTCATTGCTGCCAAGAATGTTACAGATATTAACCATTTGAAGGCCTTACTGCATGGTGAATTTGAGATGAAGAATTTGGGAGCAGCAAAGAAAATTCTTGGCATGGAGATAAGACGTGATCGAGGAGTTGGTAAATTATTCTTGACCCAGGAGAATTATCTCAGTAAAGTCTTGGAGCGGTTTGGCATGAGAGATGCCAAAGCAGTTAGTACTCCTCTTGCTAGTCATTTTAGACTATCTGCTGCTCAATCACCACAGTCACAGGAAGAGGAAGATTATATGGCACGAGTTCCATATTCTAGTGCCGTCGGCAGTATTATGTATGCAATGGTTTGTACTCGTCCAGATATTTCACAAGCTGTTAGTGTTGTCAGCAGGTATATGGACAATCCTGGCAAAGAACATTGGCAGGCGGTGAAATGGATTCTCAGATACTTGAAGGGCACTTCAAATTTTTGTTTGGAGTTTGGTAGAACCAGCAACAGTTTGGTTGGTTTTGTAGATTCAGATTATGCCGGTGATCTCGACAAACGCAGGTCTCTGACAGGTTATGTATTTTGCATTGGAGGTTGTGCCGTTAGCTGGAAAGCTACTCTACAACATGTAGTGGCTTTATCTACTACTGAAGCAGAATATATGGCAGTTACTGAGGCAATCAAAGAAGCATTATGGTTGAGAGGTTTATTTGGCGAGTTATCCCTTCATCAAGGGGTTACTACTGTTTATTGTGACAGCCAGAGTGCTATTCATTTGACAAAAGATCAGATGTATCATGAGAGGACGAAACATATTGATGTAAAGTATCATTTCATTCGGGATACTATTGCAGAGAAGAAGATCCTTATTCAGAAGATTAACACTAAGGACAATCCTGCTGACATGTTTACAAAGGTTCTTCCAGTTTACAAGTTCAAGCAGTGCTTGGACTTGATTGGTGTCTGCAGTTAGGTGATATAGCCCTTTTCGGGCATTGTCGGAGAAAGTGGAGTAAATCACTAATTGTTTGGGACCAAGTCAAGGTGAAGATTTGTTGTAATGCTTGGCCCCTCCACAAGGCAAAGAAGGCTGCATTGATTGGTTGCATGGTTTCAAAATAAGTTGGCGTTTTTCATGCATTCCATTATGGCTGATTGTTATAAGTCTACAAAGGAGGCACCTACCATAGTTCATGCATTCAACAATTCGGCTGGTTCATTAATTCAACAATTATGGCTGTAGTTGGACGAAAGCTTAGAATTCATCAGCTATAAATAGAGGCTTGCATTTCAAGCACAAACATCACTCAACCATTCCTTCCTAACAAAAAAAATCCTCCTATCTTTTTTTGTATAATATTAAGCCTTTTGTTCCAACCTCTGTACTTGTAAACATTCTCCACATATTAGTAAAATTGCTCACCCTCCGGCCGTGGACGTAGGTCACATTGACCGAACCACGTAAATCTTTGTGTTCTGTCCCATTTATTTTGGCTTTATTTATTTTCGTTATTATCTATTTGGGCTATTATATTAAACCGGGATTGGATCTGAGGTTATTTCCGTAACACATGTTCTCAAGATATTGTTCAGACATCACTAATTTATGTGAAAGCAAGTCAAATTATGCACAATGTTCTCTAACCATACCCTTTTGCTTGAACTCCTTCAATCCACCCCTTGGATCTTTAAAAATAACTTTCCTAAACCTTTGCTTCGTTGCCAGCATATACTCACTCCAACTTGGAGGCTCACTGGTCAACCTATTCTTGAGGTTCAATTCATGTCGAGCGAATGCTTCCCTTTCCAGATGCAAGGCTACTAAGCCTAGGTTTTATCAATGCTAAAGAATTATTCATACTTAAAAATTTAAGCTCTCAGCCATTCTCCGTTGAATACAAAAACTCAATCTTACTATTTATTCAAAATGTGTTGGTCATTACTATTTATTCAAATTTCTTGCAGTTTAAATTTCTACATTAGTAAGAGAATAGTTGTAGACGGTAAGTGCACTCGAGAACCGTATGAAGTTATTGGAAGTGTTCTCACCTGCAATGTTCCAAATTTGTATTCATATTATGATTTAAATTTTCATATATAATATTGTAAAATGAGACGTGTAACTGAAGTTGGACTGTTTCAGATTATTAAAATTAACTACCACGACCTTAAGAACATGCAACTAATATAGTTTCACTACAGTTTCCTGGATTCTTCTTCTGAAAGTCTTTTTCTCTGTTTTTAATAGAATTTTGAGCTGGACTCAAGTTATAAAGACGCATATTCGACCTGAGTAATGACTCTGAGCTGTTTCGAGTAAATTCGAAACTCAGAATGTGCTTGAGCTGTTTCGAATAAGCCTGAAACTCAAACGAACTCAGGGTCGGGGTTATATTCAATTCCATTTTCACGTAAGCGATAAGTAGTTTTAGATCAACTACAGACAAAATGTTCCCACCACGAGAATCTATCCACAAGTACACAAGAAACCAAATACTAAACTCACGATCAGGCCACCACTTAATTAATGGAGCTTGGTTCGACTCAAACAGTAGCCCTACTTAATTTCTTCTGGTCGGACTAAATCACTGAAGCCCTACTAAATCGTCTAAGTCTTGAAGCGGCAGACATTTTTGGTCTTTTACCTTTGCTTTGAATACATAAACATGTTGGGACTATTTCTTAGTCAGTAAAGTAGTAATAATTTAGCGTCTCGTCCAAGGAAGTCCAAAAGTAAATCATTGTATTTTCTTATCAAGATGGACTAAAAGAAAAGTAATGTGCTATGTTATACTAGGCTGAAGTTTTCTGAGCCTTTGTCAAATCCAGCGTATTAGATACTGTTATTCGACGGAGACGGAGAAAAGTTTGTCCAAAGGTATGAATGAGCACAGTGCTCATACACAGCAACCAAGACAGCCATGATACTATATACACATCACTGTCCAATTTCCAAATTACCCTAAATAAAGAAACCCCATAATCAAGCCGAGAGAATATGTCCTCATTCCTCCCTATATTCCTGCATTGAATCTTTGAAAGCAGCACAGAAACAGACATATCGTATGCCCATGTGCAATTCCAGTCCAGGACCTATCTGTACTCCATCTTAAACGTTCAACAGCTCTGTCTTAACTCAGACTGGTAGCTAAGCAGCTGCTTTAACTTCTATACCAGACAAAGCACTCAACCGATCCTCTCTAGCTTCTCTTACACAAACCAGGTACTTCATAGAAACCCAAGTAACCAACTTCACTTTCCCTTTATGCTTCTCTGTGCATTAATCAATACCCTAGTAAAAACCACATCAAGAATCACGTTTTAAAAAAACCCCCAAAAACAATCTTGAATTCTTCATCCTACAATAGTAATAATTTGTTGGTAACTTAAATTCCCTGTATGCACAGTAATGCCTCAGTTTCTCTCTTCCTCTGCATAAAAGAAAGCCCAGCCCTACATTAAGTCAAAACCGATGTTTTATCAACATCCCTTATTAAGAAACGTCGAAAAAACAACAGCACTGAGAAATCGCCGTATATTGTGGAAGAGCCGTCTATAACAAATGGGGTCTAAATGGCTACTACTTTACTAGTACTGAATTTCTATATATATAACCAAACATGTGTAGGGTTGTAAAATTCTTTTTTTCACGAGATATTTAGGCTTCTAGGGTTGGTCGTTGAAAGCGTAATGGTTGGTAATAGAATAGCGCGTACATACAAAAGTAGAAACAAAGGACGCGCAAATACTGTCCATGATTTGATGTAGAGTTATGTTTTCTTCCATTTTTATTTTACCCTTCCCCTAATGCATCATATTTTATTCAATTTGATTCATGGACTAGGTGAACCTTTTTGGACTGTTCAGAAGATTTCGAAGTTAGAATAGTAGAAGACAACAGTTAAGTGCTTGGAATGCCTAAAATTATGGATGAGAAAGAAATGCCAGATCGTACATTGTATTGAAGGTAATATAACAGGTAAGAGGGGTAGACATTGGAGTGACTTAATTTGTCACCTTAACCGATGTAGGTACTCAGGTATGTAGCTGAAGTGACTTACTGTCAGCTGTTTCACCGCCTTTAAAATCCCAGAGTCAAGTTAGTCTCCCTTTCTTTTTCTCTCTGTTCCATGGATTTACCCATTTGTTCCAGAAGAATTCCTTCTTATTTGTGTACACAAAAACTTCTACACCTATTCTCTCTCGGTTCTCAACTCTGGGACGAAGTCACAGTTGGTATAATGTAGTTATTTGCAAAAAGCAGGACTTGCTGGTTTCTCACATTTTGAAAACAAAATCTGATCTTGCACCACAACTCATATGGACTTCAATTCCGCCCGACCATTTTAGTTACGAGTTGCAACTTTTAATGGGAATTTCCAAGAGTAGCTCAACGCATCATAAACTCCAGGAAATTTAACAACGAGAAGTTCTTTAGAATGTATGATTCATTATTAAGAGATAACTATTAAAGAATAAATATGTTCATTGGATTGGCGATTATTTATGATGTAAAACACATATTCAACTGATAAACTACTTCAAATATGGTATTAGATAGAGGCAAAGAAGTGCTCAACGAGTGTTGATCAGAACTGGACCAAGAAGGATATGAACATTCGGAAATGGTCTAGGTGCAAAAATTATTTCATTCGATTTAGATTTAGTGTTACTTGTACAAGAGATCATAAGCCAGACAGTTATTGGACCAAAGGGAAAACCTGGCTAAAAGTGACCTGAAATTAAGCTAGATCGAGAATTATACCATAAGAGGTGAGATGAATATTTCCTCTTTTACAGTTGCACTCTACTTCACTCTGGGTGGCTCCCCAAGTCTGAGCTCAAGATCTATGTCCTCCATGGAGCTAGAATTGGGTCGAGTTTCCTCTGACTGGAGAGCACATCTAGCGCCTGAGCATGGCATAATCGAAGATAATGTTGAACCCGCACTAGTCTTTGGCCTTTTACAACTGATAGCTTCATCACTACAAGAATCAATTAGTGGGTTTTGGCTACTAACAGATTTCATGCCCATAAGTAAACTGGTTCCATTGCAAATATCATGAGGATCGTGTTTCCTACCGATACCCTTTTCGAGTTTGGAATCTGGAATGTTAAACAGTTCAAGTGCTACGCAATCTGACGACCCAAGTAGATTATACGTGTGAGAAGACCTCTTACGTTGCTCTTGACGTACCGGACAATCACAAGGAGAGAGGTAACTATGATCACCTAGATTTTGTCTACCGGACAAAGCAGAAACCCTAGAAGACGAAAGAGAACTCAAGGCAACTACACTAGAACCAGCAGAATTGGGGTCAAGCTCAAAATCTAAGCTGCCAAGTTGATCGAATGGGAGATTATTTTGGGGTTCCAACGATTTACTAGGAGTGCTCGGTTCATGGTTATGACGTTGGAAATCATCTTCTTGTGGACTAAGAGATTGCTTAAGCCTTGCTCTATCTCTCCTATGGACGTTCATGTGACCGCCTAGCGCTTGTGCAGACCTGAATTCTCGTCTACAAAAACTACAAGCATAGCACCTTGGAGGCCATATACATCCTCCGAGAAGCCCAGATGCATCTTCTGCGAAAGCTTTCTCCTCCCAAGAGTCCCTGATGGAGTTCATAGAGGTTTGCAGAAACGAAGTAAGCATTTGTTTCCTCTTCATCCACATCAAGTATTCTTGAGCTTGCTCCATTTTTGTGATGAATACCCAAAAAACAAAATAAACTACAACAGGATATAGGTTTGCCGTGGAAGCTGTGTATGAAGGACAGCAGGCTCATATAGAGGGAATGGAGTTGGAGCCAAATATTAGTACATATTACATATACATGAAAATGAAAGCTAATTCAAATTGGAGAAAATATAGAAGATAGGAAAGCTCAGCTGAAAAAGTCTCCTCACTAGCTTTTATCCGCATAGGAGCTTTTCTTCTATTGGAGGTTCCAGCGAAACTACGTTGTTGGCGTTTAGCTTGTTCGACGGACAGTCATTGTTAAAGGGTATTATTTTGGAAAATGCTTTGGGAGGTCCCACGTAATCGACTGTCAAACATTTGATCCACATGAATGAAAGAACTAACAATAGTCGTTAATAATAGAGAGAGAGCAGGGCACTACATTTTATTTTATACTTTAGAGACTCTGATGATGTCCTCTAGTGGAATACTCTAATCTGAAGATGTGTGTATTTGTAACTAATAAGAATCTTTCATACAAATGGACGACTGGAGCAGACTCCAAAACTATATTATCCTGAATTTATTCTGCATTGAGAAATTGATACAAGCCAAAGACCCTGGAGTCTTGTCGTTGATCAGATGTAGCCGGTTCATGCATCCTGCCTAAGTAATTAGTTTAAATAAGGAGAATTTGAGTGCCAGCTTTTATCCGTTAGCACTAGTTGCTCCTTACCCCTAAATCATAATGATGACTTCAGTATTACAGGATCACTTACTCCAGTCATGTTTCGTGACTGGCTGTTGTAAAAAACTTACAGTTGATATTTTGCTGATTATAGTTGGTAAATAAATAGCTATTGAAGAGGATGCACTCGTTAAGGCTGTCAAATCAAACAAGACAAGCAGTTAATGTCTGAAGTCAACAATGTCGCGTTTGGATCTTCCATTATCGCAACCGAAGTGTGTCAGTGGAACTGTGTACTGGAGCTTCTAACAGTTTCTGTTTGGGTTTTTACAGACTCGAAAAAGGGAAAATAAGAAATAGGCATGATTGATTAGTAAGTTAAATTGTCAACCTTCAATCTGATAACTTAAACTTCCCTTTGTTTTGTACTAAATATCTTTGGAATCCTTTCCTTTTCGTTCAAACACTTTCGCTCTCTTTCTGCCGAATACTAAATGAATAACACCCCTTTTGTTTTTGACCCTTTGATTCTTAAGCAATCCATATGTTTAAGACCTTCTTAATCTGATACCTTCAACAATTGCATGGCCATGCTTGAGTGTACAATACAATTAGAAGAAAACGAATTCACAATAGTTTTACTGAACTGTGATAAAGTAATATAGAACATAAGAGAACAGGTGATAAGCAATATGTACGTTGACGTCCTTCTTTATCATCTTAGGCAAAAGATTTGTGAAGGTTTTTTTTCCCTTAAATTTCAATTGTTTGAAGATTTCCATTTAAAAGTTTTCCCTACTTGATCTACATAAATATGAATTTTAGATAAGCCAACTTATTTAAGAGGGTGAGAAAAGGATAATGAACAGCAATTAATTGACACAAATTACTAATCTTTACTGCTGCTATTTCTTATTCTGAAACTAAAGCTTTATATAGACTTTTACAATGAAATTTAAATTCTAACAGATAACAATTTTATTTTAATAGATAAAATTTTATCTTTTAACAGTTAACTAATTTTATCTTTACTACTATAATCCTCTGATTTAAAATTACATACATGGGGCTAGTAATTATCTCCAAATAAATTGTGAAGCATTTCTCTTCAAATGTGATGCACTTCTTATCACCATCATCAACCTTCAATTGTTGGAGCACTTCTCTCCATGCTGCATATCTCATCAATGACTCTAAAATAGAGCTTCTTCTTTTGTCCTTGCATCATATTTGTTTGCGTTTCATTTTCAAATTTGCAAATTCCTTGTATGTGCCCAAATCTTTTGCACTTGAAACATTGTGGCTTGCCCTTTTGCCAACAATCTTTCTCTTCGTATTCAAGCATTTTGCAATTGCTATATTGGACGACTTTGCCTTTTCTTTTTTAAGATTAAGTCTTGGCTAAATAAGCTCTATCAACTCAAGCATCAAACAATTTTTTCAATCGTAGGCCATCAAAATGAAATCCTATTTGAAGGCCTTGAGTTTATGGGAGATTGTTGAGAGTGATTTTAATCATACCTTACTTCTAGAAAATCCCACACTAACTCAAATAAAAAAGCCATGATGAAGTAGCAAGGAAACCAAAAGTGCTTTCCTATATACATTTGGTCGTGTTAGAGAAAATTTTTACAAGCATAATAGTTTGTGAATCGCCTAAAGACGCATGGAAAATACTTAAGGAAGAGTTTTAAGGCAACAAGAAAACAAAATGACAATTCTAAATTTTCAAAAGAGAATTTGAGACTATTAAGGATGAAGAAATCCAAACATGCCAAAGAATATGCAAGTAAGTTCAAGTCTATCGTCAATAAAATGAAATTGCTTGGTGAAGAATTTCCAAGTTAAAGAGTGGTGGACAAGCTTCTCGTAACTCTTCCCGAAAGGTATAAAACCAAAATCTTATCACTTAAAGATTCTAAAGATCTATCAAAAATAACCTTTGCAGAGTTACTAAGTGCTCCTCTCAAGTCATGGACTAAAGAAGAATGATGAGAGAGGAGGAAATGAAGATAAAGTTGATAGAGCTTATTTAGCCAAGACTTCATCTTCAAAGGGAAAAGGCAAAATTGTTCAATGTAACAATTGCAAAAAGCTTAGTGACGAAGAGAAAGATTGTTGGCACAAAGGCAAGTCATAATGTTTTTGTTGGGAAACTAGGTCGGGATTCGATTCCGACTATAGTGAAATAATCACAAAATTTTTTCGTGACTTTTGATTTCCCGAAAATCAAGATCTATTTAATTCTATAAAATGATTAACAAATCATAATAAAGTAAAATTTAATTCGTACCTTATTCCGAAGCTTGATCTTTATCTTATTGCATCTCTCGAACTATTTCTGAAACCGATCCATCTCAACCACCGTAGCCACACAAGTTTAATTGAGCTAGCTCCATAGTGCTTAAGTTTATTTATAATAAGCTTTGGATGTTTTAGTAATTTAATTGAAATTAAAGTTGTTGGCCCCCGTTTTCAGAGTCAAACATCGAATATAGGATCATAAAGCTTGAGCACGGAGGAAGGCTTAGAATTTAGAACTTTTTTTGAAAAATCCTTCGACAGCAAAGGTGGGCTTCGTTGTGGCAAACACTCGCGAGAAAATCCCCTAGACCCTTCAAGAATTTTACGCTGCGACGAACGATTTAACTTTCGTCGCGGCAAACCTGCAATTTTATTTTCATCGCAACGAACTCACCATGCCAACGAAAATAAAAAAACTTCGGGTTAATTGCGCCGCGACAAACTCTTAGCTTTGTCGTCGCGAAAACCCCTGAAACAGAACCCACAACCTAAAATTTCCTTAATTCAAACCCAAAACAAAATGAACTTATACATAAACACATGCAACTTCCAAAATCCGAATACTTTGCGAAAACATGAAAATCATAGAGAAATCCAAACATATATTTCATTAATATCAAAAGACAAATGTTTTACAAAGTTTTAATGACATTTCAAGCCAGAATACATCAGTTGAGTTCAAGAACCAAAAATACAAAATACATTAAACTAGCAGAACTTGAAATGTGGCTAAAGCCTTGTGATTAAAAAAATTAACTTTAAAAATTCAAAAATTTGCCTAATTGGAGTGATGCCTTGACTCGCTTAACTACTCGATCGCTTGCTCTTCACCTGAGGATGTGACGGAATGGGAGGGGTGAGTTTAAAGCTCATGGGTAACAATTTTATAACCAGTAATAAGCAAAACGATTGAAATACTTATCTTCCATTTTAACAAAATGCACATTGAAATCACAAACACATATTTCTCAAATTCTCAACCCAATTCTCAATAATGCAAAACAATATAAATCAATCTTGTCAACATGTCATGAGCACGTAAGCACATCAAAATGGTCTGGAAGATCCATAAACAAAACGAACTAACACATTTGCATATAATGATCCTGTGAAGTCGTGAACAGAACGAACTAACACAATCTCACATAGTGATTTTGTGTAGTCGTAAACATGAGGGAGTCCATAAAGGAGCTCTATGTCACTAGCGGCCAGGCGGAAGAAGCCTTTAGTCGAAGTGCACTTGACAACAAAATGGACCAAACCAAATTCACATAACATATATTTCATAATCTTGTAAACCTGTTGCCCAAAATGGCAAATTTTCGAAACTTGATCTTTTCCAAACACAGTATCTTTTCCAAAAATTATTTTTATATTCTTTTCATAAATCATCAACACAATAAGCTCATATAAAACGCATAACACTTTTGAAAAGCATTCAAAGAGTTATAAAGTATATTCATGAAGTAGTTGAAATCATTTATTTACATCATGTGAAAGAAAACACTAATGGCCTATTACTTAATTATAAAACTGTAACCCACCTTGAAATCCTTGCTTATGAAGTTGGCTTAAGGATGTCTTTCCTCTCACCTTACTTGATCCCCTTCTTGATTTCTTTCAACAAAAACAAAAATCTCAAATCAATAGGAATTCTGATTTGAGAAGCCTAAGAAAATATATTCACTAAAATGGTTTTGGGGTACTTAACCCCATGCATTTCCCCAAACTTCATGAACCAAAACCCTTTTCTTATATCCAACTCTTCGGGTTAATTTTTCATCATCATTCTGATCAAGTAAATGACAAAATTTGAAAACACTTTCTTCTAGAAAAATGTTTCTCATTGTCTTAAGTTTCTAGTGACACTAAAATCATTTAATTTGGTTCAGTACTCTAAAATTTATACTAAAAACATTTTCGGGCTAGTCATATACTAAAACAACATTCCATACTCAATTTCCATCCAAAATTTGAAATCCTTAGAGACTGAATTTAGACTCAATTCTATTATATAATTTGTATATCTATGTCTCTAGTTTACAACGAATGAAAAATCATCTCATTCGAATAACTACACAAAAATTTATGCTCAAAATACCAAAACATGTCTGTGGAGGAAAAATGAACTTCGCTGCGGCGAACTTGTCCAAAAACAAACTCCGAAAACATGTTTTGCTACATTTTTTATCATTTCAATTCCTCCCTTTCATATATAACCCATCTTAACATTAACCCATCTTTTCTACTTCATTTTCAACCCAAAATCATTCGCAAACCAATTCATAATCTACTCTTGATCATTAACCAAACAATAAAACATTAACTTAAACCATTCGCCAATAACTTCCTACCCACATTCAACCTTGTTTTCACTTATAACTAACCCTAACTATGCTTCATCCAACACTCAAGAAAGGTTAATACTTATACTTACTTGTTTTAGCCTCAAAGTCTTCAAGTTCTTTAAGATATCCTAAAAACCCTAGCTTTTCTCCTCTTTTCCTCTCTTCCATGATTTCTTCTTCAATTTAAAGCAAGACAACAACTTCTTCTTCTTTTTAAATCCTTAATGATTGTAAAATGACCCTTTTGCCCTTCCATTTATGCCTTACATCTTTTAACCTTAAGTGACTTGCCAATTTTGCCCCTTTATACATTCTTTACTTCTTCAATTTGACTTACACCATTCAATTCTCTAACTTAATCTTAATTTCTCCATTTAATACTTCTAATCCCATCAATCTAAGTAATAAATCCTCCAATCATTTACATGCAAATTAAACTCCAAACAAAATAATTTATCTAGCAAGACCACAAAATTTAATCAATTCATGCTTAATAAAATTAAAAAAATTTGGGGCCCATCAAAAGTTTAATTTCAATTAAACTTTAATTAGAATTATAAATAATTCTAATTAAATATCAATTATGCCTATAGAAGATTCAATATCTCGTATTGGTTCTTATTTATTAAATATCTTATATTTATTCATAAAATTTCTCAAATTTTGCAATCAAGTTCAACTTGATTAAATTAATTTTGCTCTCTTCAACCCATTCTATATATGAGACCCATTAGATTCCCAAACATATTGGCAAAGATTATAAAATCTAATTTTAATTCATAATTAAAATTAGATAAATTAAAACTCCTTTTAATTTATGTTTAATTCTCCAATTAAACAATATATAATCATAGATCAAGATTGACATCTAGCAACGTATCATAACCACCTAAATATTTAGAAATATCAAAGTGATTTTGACTAACCTTTTGTGCATAATTTTTCAGATAATTCAATCCTTTCATCATATAATATTCTGATTAGATATAGAGTATGGAATTAATGTCTACTCTATTTTGAGTCTAATCATATTAGTTCTCTGCTATTAGTTATTGATTCAATTAATAATATTTGTAAACTATTTACAAAGCATCATTTTACCTTGACCAAGGATTTCTTGAATCAATACCAATCGAGAACAACGAAACATTCTCCATAATTACTATAGGGTGACGACTCCTATCTTGATCATTCAATTATCTTCATATAGTTCATACTACATCTAATAACTACCGATTAAACGACCTATAGTTAAATAGATCATAAGTAGTATCAAAAGATAGCAATCCTCATACAAGATAACTTTGATGACCACAAGTCAAATGATCACTTATACAATCATCACTATGAGAATTTCATAGACATACAAGTAATGTTCCAAATAGATTTCTCATATTCGGTATGTTCAGTGAATTTGTTCTTTAGCAAGTACCTACACATTTGTTTAAGTATCTCTATGCTTTAACCTATGAGATCGACTACTTCCTTCATAAGAAAAAACAAAACGTGTGCTAGTCTATTTATGTTCTGTTAATGTCTAATCTTAATAGAACAATGACTAGGAACATTTAGGAATAACACATAAATGCAATATAAATCTCATAATTATAATCTCATTATAATTTCACTTACAATATACAATTATCCATGGACTTTAGCATATATATCTAAAATTGTACAAGATAAAGAATGCCTTTAAATAATTTGTCACTAAAAATTACAACCAAAGCGATTAGTTGTAGGGTATAAATCAATAGTTTTAAGCGTAACAAATTTAGGTAGGCACAAAGGAATTGCAAACTTGAAGATGAAGTGCAAACAAATATGACCCAAAAGACAAAAGAAGAAGTTCTATTTTAAAGTCGTTGGTGAGATGTGCACCATTGAAAGAAGTGCTCCAACAATTGAAGGTTAATGAAGGTGATGAGAAGTGCAATCCATTTGAAGAGGAATATTTCACAATTTATTTGGAGAGAATTATTAGCTCTATGTATGAAATTTTAAATCAAAAGAGAGTGTTAAATATTGATTTAAAATTTCACAAGTCATTATGCTTGTAAAAATTCCCTCCAACATGCTCGAATGTATATAAGAAAGCGCTTCTAGTTTCATTGCTACTTCTTTATCATTTTTTTATTTGAGTTAGTGTGAGATTTTCTCGAAATGGAGTAGGATTAAAATCACTCTCAAGAACCTCCACAAACTCAAGGCTTTCAAGTAGGATTTCATTTGATGGCTTATGATTGATATTGTTCTCCATTGAAAATGGAAAATAGAAGAGAAATTTGTTTGATGTCATGGCTTCCTCTCATTTTTTCCTCTCTCTCACACTCTTTCACACTCCTTTTCTTTTAAGGTAGAGAACAAAAGACTTGGTATTAAGCTCTGATACTACTTTATTGGGGAAAGAGGGGAGAAAAAAAATAATGAACAGCAATTGATTGACTCAAATTGCTAAGTTTTACTACTGTTACTTTTTATTTTGAAATTAATATCTTTATATAGGCTTTTACAATGAAGTTTAAATCTTTATCTTCTAATAGATAACAAATCTTATCTTTACTACTCCAATAATCTTTATCTTATTACTCCTAATCCTAATAGATAACAAATTTTATCTTTAAACAAAGACCATGTCAAAACAAATTTTAAATTAATATTCAACAATTTCATAATGAATTTCATGAATAAGATTAGTTTCACATCAAGATATTACATGCCTGAAATTGATGGGTATGTATAGAAATTGCTAATTAAGATTTGTTTTGGATATTAATTTAACAATTAGGTTTAATATCAACATAGCAATATGAAATTTATAATGCTATTTTCCTAGAAATTCCTAATGGAACCGAAATGTGAACTAGTTCCTGCTTCATTGTAACCAGCTTAAGCTTACGACGTATAATAAGAACCAAATCATTGTTGACCCTTATTAAGAAATTTGCTATCAATGTAAACCATTAGTTAAACCAAGGTTCGCAAGCAGACTTGGAATTAAGGCCCCGTTTAGTTGGCACGGATTGTTGACTGAGAAATTAATCTTTTTTTTAATTTAAATTATTATATTTGGTTTGTTTTTTTGAGTCCCTAGGAAAGTAAAAACTTTCCTAATTTAGTGAAAGTAGTAGCACTTTCCCTGGATTCTAAATCCCAACACCCCCATTTGGTATTTAGATTACTTTCCACAAGAATTTAATCTAAAAATTATACTTGCCAATTTAACCCTTCTTTTTCTCCCAACTCTACGATAACTCTTTTATAAAATCCTATTTCATTTTCAACCAATGTTGCGAATATTATACCAGACTTGGTATCGATTGATTTAATAATTAAAATATATATATATAATAAATATTAGTTTATAAATAATATTTTAAATTATTTATTTAAAAATAAAATATTTTTATTAATACTTTATTAATAAATATTATATAAAATATTAAAATAAATTTAAATAAAATAATTTATTTTTAAGTTTAATTTAATTTATAATTATTATTAATAATAATAATATTTATTATTATTTAAAAATAAAAATTCACAATAATTATAAAAGTTGAAATAAATAAAATAACTAATTAAAAAACTTTGAGGAAAAGGGGGGAAGGAGAGATAAGAGGGAGGGAGAAATTTTCAAATTTTCCTATCGACAAGTATTTGGCCGATATTTTGAATACCAGCCAGTACTATTTAAAACGGGTCAGTACTAATATGTTTTTAACGATTTCAATTTTTATTCGGTTTGTAGGGATATAATTAAAAACATAAGTCAAAATTAAATTACATTAAATATTGTTGCATACCAAACACTATAATAAAAATCTATTCAACTTTCCTATTAGAATTTTTATAAGTATCTAAACATGTTAATATCTTTACTTTCCATAGATTTATTTTCCAAAAAATCATATTCTAAATTCACTTTATTTTTCTGCCAACCAAACGGAGTCTAAGTGGGACAATAGAAAATGACCAGCAAGACTCACCAGGGGAACCAAAATTTATTTCAAGTCCTGGAATTCAAATGGTTGTAATTGTTTGACTTACTATAATTAATTTTAAATTGATGCTGATGATGATGGATTTTAGAAGTATCAGCTGGTTATATTTTTTTTGTTCTTGTGCACTACAATTTCAGTAATATAATTGACCGGCCTTCACGTAATTGAAATTTACATATGCGAAATTATGATTGTGATGACAACCAAAAGCGTTTATTAAATATTTCAGAGCTCATTTTCAATCTCCAATACCAATTTTTAACAGAAGTTGCTGTGTATTAACAGTTGTTCCCGACATACTGAATTTGATTTGGCCAAATTTAGCATCCACAATTTTGGACTTCCCTTTGACTGAAATACAAAGAAAATGATCATTTCATGATGTACCGATCAAGAAAAAGGAAATAAGGTTGACTTAGGATATGATTCTATTAAGTCTGTAGGATCGTTGGTGGACAATAATCGTATAAGCCAACGCACAGATACTATATATGTATATAAATATATCTTTTCGGTATACTTAAAAAAAAAAGCGCTCAAGAAAAATTCGAAAGCATTGACCTCTGAAACCTGGGAAACAACTAACAGGTGAGCATTTGAAATTGAAATAACGTACTTCAATATATAAATTTATGAGGCTTGAATAGGAGAACAAAATTATTCATAAATTGAATCTTTGGTCATGACTTGGGGGGTTTATCATCGAGTTGTCTATCATTTAAATATTAAAGTAAAAGAAATAACAAGTGACATTTATCGCTAATTCCTGAATAATGATAAAACAAAAGTATTCCCTGTCAAATACGTTTCTCTTTAATATAGGATATAGACACTCACAATACTTGTCTTACAATAGAAACCATAATTGACTTTGATAGACTGATCTAGTCTTTAAAAAAAAGAAAAACCTAGCGACGTTGTCTTCATCGCACATCTGTTGATTCTATCCAAAAATGACCCCAGTACTCTCTCAACTTGTGGGAGAAGCAGTTTCAAATTAACGAAAATATTATAATAATATATTGCCTTCTTCCGCCCTGTGACTTGCCCAGAAAAGACAGGCCTTAGAATCACTTGGTTCCAAAATAACAGTTAAGAGCATCCATGAGAGCATATGTGCCGACCAAGAGATTGAGCTGGAGTTATCGTCGTACGTGGGCTTCTATAATATGATAAGTTAACGAATGAGGGCTAAGGCAGTTCCAAGACTACTGGATATTACATACTCACATGTGCAGGATTTTTGGCTTTGATTCGCTACTACAGTTTTTATAGAAAAGGTTAAAAGCAGCGAGGAAAGGAGCAGGAGCAGGAGCTAATGTTGTGAACCTTACTATTTTCAATCGAAAGGCCAGAAGATAGGTGTAATGTCCCTATTAGAAAGGCAATCGAAAGGCCATGAGACGGTTGGAATGTGGGTGAGGCAGGCTTGCTCAGGTTTATAGCCAAAGCCCATCCTTTTATATGAGCATAGGCCATGCGTCTTGAGGTACCCTACCTAGTTATGACAATTTATGTTGTTGGGTTTGAAATAATCCCACATAGAGTTGGAAGCGTTTCGTGTTTCTTATGAAGTAATCCCACATAAACTTGAAATGTTTCATTAACATTTACAAGTTCCTCCCACGTACCAGTAATTAGTAGATAAGGAGGTGCTCCTGATTCTATCACCAAGCTTCATGTTTTCTACATGAAGAGGAGATTTAATAGGATTTTCCAATTTTAGGGTGAAAATGTGACAGTTAATAAGTAACCGCTGTAGCTATTAATCCAAAAACAAGCGCACCACAACCACACCCTTTAGGCTTAGCGGGTTGTATCAAAAGTCAAAACCTCTTAAACGAGTCCCTTCAGCAGTTTGTATCAAGAGTCAAAACCCGTTAAATTAGTCAATCGTAGGCGCACAGTCAAACTGTAGACTAGGACATCAGGTCTGAGATTATTAGATACAGTCAACTGACTTAATCTCCCGAAAGTCAACTGACATCAGGTCCAACAACCTTTTTTTAATTTTTTTTCCTTAATTGAAGAGTTTCTGATATTATATTGACCCTAAACATATCTTTTCAATCGTCACGAGTTTTAACTTTCAATTAATTGTGGTGTGACGGATGGTTTCCGTTTAACAATAAATCCAATTGAATCACGTGTGAGATAGAATCCTTTTCTATAAATATTAACTAGGTAGGTTGTAATTAAGCAACATTTAATTAAGGGTTTGTTTTATATTTTATTTTAAATTTAGTAAAAATTTGTTTGTTTTAGATTTTGATTTCAAATTTTAAATTTTGACAAAACTACAAAAGTTAGTTTTGTTCTATGATTATGTTTTTCAACTAAATATCTACTATTTAATTATTTAATATATTAATTACTGATAAAATTATAAATAATTTAATTTAATGTTATATATTTAATTAACTAAAATTAATTATTGATAAAACTACTAATAATTTAATTTTATTTAATAATTTATTTAAATTTGTTAATTGCATAAAATAATTTAATTTAATAATTAATAAAAATAACTAAATTTAAAATATCTTCAAAACATATAAATTTCAAATAAATTTTGATTTTATAATTAAAATATATGTCAAAATAAATAATCTTTTTAATTATTTATTTTAATAAAATTACTATTAATAAATATTATATAAGAAATTAAAATAAATTTAATTAATTAAAATAATTTATCTATTAAAATAATCTTTCTTTAAGTTTTATCTAATATATAATTATTATCGGTAATAAAATATAACTACAAGAAAAACCTCTATAAATAAATATTTTTAGACCTAAAAATTATTATCTTATCTGGAGTTATTAATTTATCGATAAATGAATATTTTATTAATTTATCGATAAATGAATATTTTATTAATTTATCGATAAATGAATATTTTATTAATTTATCGATAAATTAATATTTATTAATTTATAGAATAATTTTTATTTTGTACATTATATTTGTCAAATTAAACAATTAATTTTTTTCCGTAATTAAGAAAAGAAAATAAATAAACAATTAATTAATGATGGTGCATTGCATCTAAGCTTATTAATCTTCTAAAAATAAGTTTATTAATCTTAGGTTAGCGTGATTGAAAATAGAGTGCATGTAGGTACAT
This sequence comes from Erythroxylum novogranatense, assembly GCA_029891385.1. Classification (NCBI taxonomy): domain Eukaryota; kingdom Viridiplantae; phylum Streptophyta; class Magnoliopsida; order Malpighiales; family Erythroxylaceae; genus Erythroxylum; species Erythroxylum novogranatense. The sequence continues at coordinate 40,166,384 of CM057228.1, forward strand.
TAGAATATGAAGTGTTGTGAATTGTTTCAAGTACACAGTACTGTATAGACTTTATAAATAGATACGTGTATTTTAACTTCATATATCAAAATATAAAAATTCATATATTATATCTTCTCTTTCATAGCTACTCATTTGAAAGGTGTAAAAAAGTCTACGCTAACTGATGAGATGAGAAAATCATTATGTGAATACAAAAGTCAGCATCCCTCTTCAAGTCAAAAAGATTTACAACAGTGGATTTAACAAAAGTTTGATCTCTCTATTAGTCAATCAACAATATCAAATACTCTTAAAAGGTCAACAGAGTATTTGTCAAAAGAGATAACAAATAACAATGTTAAAAGGCACAAATCAACAAAATATCCTGAATTAGAAAATGTATTATATGGGTGGTTTCTCCAATATCAAGAGAAAGTGAACATGACTAGAGAAATGATTCAAACTAAAGCAAGAGAGTTTCTACAAAAGATGTATAGTGATGTAGATCCAGAATTTAACTTCTCAAGTGGTTAGCTAGAATGGTTCAAGGCGAGACATGGGATTAAGTCCTATAGAAGGTTTGGTGAAAGCGGTTTAGTTGTCATGGAGAATATTGAAGAAGCTGTACCTAAAATTCGAGCTAAATTGTATAAATTTCATTAGAGGGATATCTATAATATGGATGGAAATAGGCTTATTTTATCGTTTACAAGTAGATCATTCACTAGTTACAAAGCAATTAGAAGGACAAAAAAAGAACAAGGAAAGACTTATTGTTGTTGTTTGTTGCAATGAGGATGGTTCAGATAAAGTACCTCTTTGGATTATTGGTAAGTATGTTAATCCCAGATGCTTTAAAAATGCGAATATTAACAATCTTAATTGTCATTATCGAGCCAACAAGAAAGCATGGATGACTGGATTACTCTTTCAAGAATTTGTTCGTTAGTTTGATGATAGAATGACAGGTAGAAAAGTGCTGCTTATAGTAAACAATTGCCCAGCCCATCCCAAGGTTATTGAAGGCTTGAGAAATGTTGAATTGTTCTTTTTACCTCCAAATACAACATAAAAAATTCAACCATGTGATGCTGGAATTATTCGATCACTTAAGATTTACTATCGACATCGTTTTTATTCTAGCATCTTGGAAGGCTATGACATGGGAGCAAGAAATCCTGAAAAAATTAATGTCTTGGATGTTATCTATTTTATTAATGTTGCTTGGAATATTGATGTGAAGGCCACAAATATTGCAAATTGTTTTCAACATTGCAAAATTCGATCCGAGAAAGGTATGTTTCTAGAAGAAGAAACTGGTGATGTTGAAAGCATTCAAAGATTAGAGGTGTTGAGCTCTAAATTGTTTTATTGAATTTATTAAGCATGAATTGATTAAATTTTGTGACTTTGCTAGAAAATTATTTTTGTTTGGAGTTTAATTAGCATGTTAATGATTGGAGGATTTATTGCTTAGATTGATGGAAATAGAAGTATTAAATGGAGAAATTAAGATTGAGTTAGAGTATAGTATGGTGTAAGTTAAATTGAATAAGTAAGAATGAATAAGGGCAAAATTGGAAGATCACTTAAGGTTAGAAAGCTAAGGTTTATATTGGAGGGTAAGATAGAAATTTGTATGATTATTAAGAGTAGAAATTAGAAGAAGAAGTAATTTTTGTCTTGTTTGAGAGGTGAGTGTTGTGGAAGAGAGGAAGAAAAGAAGAGAAAAGCTAGGGTTTTGGGAAATCTTGGAGAACTTGAAGACTTTGAGGCTAAAACAAGTAAGTATAAGTATTAACCTTTCTTGATTGTTGGATGAAGCATATTTAGGGTTATTTAGAAGTGAAAACATGGTTGAATGTGGGTAGGAAGTTATGGATGAATGGTTTATGTTAATGCTTTATTATTTGGTTAATGATCAAGAGTAGATTATGAATTGATTTGAGAATGATTTTGGGTTGAAAATGAAGTAGAAAAGATGGGTTAGTGTTAAGATGGGTTATATATGGAAGGGGGGGAAGTGAAAAGAGGAAAAATGTAGCAAAAAAAGGTCTTTAGAGTGAGTTTCTGGAGAAGCTCGCCTTCCATTTTTCCTGCACAAGCATGTTTTGATAAATTAGGCATAACTTTTTCTATAGATGTCTATATGAGATGATTTTTGATTTGGTGTAAGACCTACAAGTTGTATAAAGGAATAAAGTATAAATTCAGTCTCTAAGAATCTCAATTTTTGGATGGAAGTTAAGCATAGATTTTTTTGTTTCAACTTTAGAAGTATCCCAAATTGTTGAGGTATGACTTTTCGATTTCTAAACCAAATTCAATGAAATTTTGGTTATTGTTTAAGGAAATCAAGTGGGGCAAGAGAGGCAAAAAGAGCAAGAGGAAAGACATTCCTAAGCAAGTTTAAAAGCAAGGAATTCAAGGTGGGTACATATTTATAATAGAGTAAATAAGCTACTCATTGTTTTCTTTGTGTCAAAGAAGCTTAATGGTTTCAATTCCATCATAGATGTTGCATTTACTTGCTTCTTGATTGTATGGTGAAATTGTTATATATTTGTTGGACCCCGATTTTTGAGTGAAAATAAAAAATATTCAAAAGTGGATGAGTTGATTGAAATTAAGTTGAAAATCAAGAAATAAAGAGATAAAGTGTGAGGAGATGAAAAATTGTGAAAAGTTTGACTTTTTGGCCTTTGAAAGTTGACTTTTGATTTAGGCAAAATTTGATAAAATGATCTACATGAAACTTGTATATTATGTTAAGAGCTTTCTGTCGCCATAAAGTTTGCAATTTTTTGATATCGGGAGTGAAAGTTATGATCAGTCAAAGTTTAAGTGTGTTGGGGTTGACTTTTATTATGGCTTAAACTTTGACTGAGAAATTTACTTAGTTAGAGGTTGTTTAGCCTTTAAGTTCTTTATGAAAGTTGAAGGATTTGATTTGATCTTTATTTCGATATAAAGTATGAAATTTTTCGATCAAGAACTAATCAGTTATGATTTTTACAAGTTTATGTTATGGTTTTAGCATGAATATTAGAGGACAGAATCTTTGACCGGAAAATGGACTCCCTTAGGAGTCAAATTGATTTTTATGTCCTTCATGGAAGTTGAAGGTGACTTTCTGATCTTCGCATCGATATAAAATATGACATGATAGGATTTTGGAGTTGAAGGATATGAATTTCCAAAGTCCTGTGATTAATTAGGGAATTTTTATTTTGGACAGAAATTTTGATGATAAATTTGATAACCTTAGAGACAGAATTGATTTTTGATTTCTCCATGAAAGTTATAGAGCTTCCTTCAAGCTTTCTATAAAGACTAAGTTTATTATAATTGGAGTTCGGGATTAAGAGTTATGAATTTTAGAAGTTTCGGATTTTTCATGTAGAAAAAAAAAAATAGACGATCGCTGTCGCTAGTAGGCGACGATCGCCTCGCAGTGGCGAAGCGAGCCTCGTCTCTGCACTGCTGCTGCTGCGTTCCATAACGACGTCATTTCTGCCTCCTCTACCGCGACGTCGTTTTATATTTTCCTCTCCTCTGCGCGCGCCGTTTTCTTCTTGTGCGACGTCGTTTCTCCCGCGTGCTATACGACGCCGTTTTGAATTCTTTTGTTAATTCCTCCTTCAATCCGACCTTCGTTCAATCTTTTGCTTATATTTTTTCCGTCCGACATCCGATTGAGTTGATTCTTGAAGCGTTGGATTCCTAAGACAATTCCCTACATCTTCATGGGAAATTTGTAATTTTATGAGATTAAATTAATGGTGATTAATTTAATCAAAGTGAGTGGACAAATTGTCTGACCATGGCTCAGTATTTTGAGAAATTCAGGATCTGTGGAGATCCGATTGAAGTGATTCTTAAGGTGAAATAAATTTAAGACATGGGGCTACAAATCATAAGAAGAAATGAAATGTCAATTTTGCCCCTAAGACTTTCAATTTCTGAATGGAAGTTCGGATTAGTGTGCAGTTTTTGGGTTAGAAACACCTGAGAGTATTTTGAGCATAACTTTTGATCTGGGAATCGAAATGAGGTGCTTCTTATTTTGAATTAAACTAGAGACATAAGGCTACAATTGTTATGAAGACATCGAGTTTCAATTCTGGGATTAAGAATGTAAATTTCTGGATGGAAATAATCGTACATGGAAAATGTGTTAGAATATGGATATACCTGTAATGTTTTGCGCATAACTTTTGATGTAGTGCTCCGAATTGGATGATTAGTGTGGCATTATGAAATTAAGACATAGAGGAACATTTATCTAGAAGGAAATTTTGACAAATTCCTTTAAATTGATAGTGCGAATCAACCCGCAAGTAAACATGACTTTAAGCTTTGAATGGAGGGGAAATATGGTCATTTATCTACCATTTAAATGACATGGCTTTAAAAATACAAGAGGGTGTCATTTTTAAGGGTGAAACATATGATTTTAGTGAAAAGAAAAGAATAAGGAGAAGAGAAGAGAGGAGAAGGTCGGCTATGGAGAAAAGATGAGAGAGAAAGCTAAGTTTCAATTTTTCTACTTGATTCTTAGGGATTTTGAGGTTGTACCAAGAGAGAAAAAGATGAAGGAGCACAAGAGCTTTCTTCCAAGCCAAGAAAAGTCAGATTTCAGTGAAGAATGAGGTAAGGTCGAAAATTTAATGTGTGATTTTTGATGAATTTTCGGTTTAGAATTGTGGAAAAGGACATGAGTTTGTGATTTATGAAGTAAATTTTGATGTATATGCTTTAGGTTGTGTTTAATTTTGGATGGAAAATTAATTAAAGTTTAGGCTTAATTTTGTGTTAGAGGATTTTGTGAAATTTTGGTGTAGAATTAGAGATAATAGTATGGGTTTGTGAAATATGAAATTAATTTTGAAGAAATTGTGATTTATGATATTGAATTTAGATAAATTGGTTTAGGCCAATTTTGAGATTTGGGGATTTTTGAAATTGGTGATTTAAATATCTTGAAATTAGTATGAATTGATGAATTATGACATCAATTTTGAAAATTAAGTTATTAATGAGATTGAATTTGAATGAATTGGTTTAGGTAAAATTTTGAATTTGGGGATTTTAGAAATTCTGGTTTTAGAAAGCTTGGAAAAGTGATGAATTTGGGTTTCCTATAGTTAATTTTGAAGATTATAATTTTTTATGATGTTGAATTTGGATATGTATGGCTTAGGTTATTTTAAATTGGAAGGAAGAAAGAAGAAGTAGTCAATTTGGAGCATGGAACAAGTTTCGGGCATTAATTCGAGGTGGGTAGCATATTTATATTTTGATTTGTAAGCTATACTTGAAAGTTTGAAAAATTAAAGAAAGCAACTTTGAAAAATTTAAAGAAGGCGAAAATTGGATTTTTGATAAATTATTGTTTTTGTAAATGGTTGAAACAATGTTGATTAATGTTTGAAAATATGATTTCCGAATGATTTCTGAGAAATGAGTACAAGTTTAAGTGCATTGCTTTCAAATGCTTTAATGAATTCGGTAGAAATTTCTGAAAAATTCATTTGTTGTGTATGCATTGATAAATTATGCAAAATTGTTGAACTGATTGAATTAATTGAATGGATTGTAGTGATTGAATTGTATGTGTTATGTGAATGTGCAAAAATGAAATTTCAAAATGTGCCTTCAGGCAGTTAGATTAGTATGTTTGAAAAGTAAGATTTTCGAAAAATGCCTTCGGGCAATCCGACCTTTCGTTTTCGCTTATGTGTTAAGTAGGTTTGGTCAGGTCCTTGTGAGTCAATGCACTGTCTCTATTCGTTTATAGTCTTTTCCAGGCTGCCCGCTAGTGGCACGAAGCTCCGATTTGGGACTCCCTTCACGGCTACACTGGACTGCTATGCGGAAAGGTGTAGTACGTTCTGTCCACGGCTGCACAGGACCGCTATGCGAGAATGTGCAGTACGTTCTGTTTCGGACCGAACCAGACCATTTTGATATGTTACGCGTTTTTTATTTGTTTCTGTGTGCTACATTCATGTTTGAAATTGAGAAAAAAAAAGGGATTTATATGAAAAGTTTGAAAAATTGAAAGGTTTGAGGAAACCGTTTGAAAGGTTACAAAGTTTGAAAAATTAGCCCTTTTGGCAAAAATTTTATGAAAAATATTTTTCTGCTTATTTTTCAATTTATAAATATGTTATCCACGAGCTATTTCAGCTACTTCTTTCATCCACATCTCCGTGTTTTCAGCAGGAGATCGGATGAAAGAAAGACCAGTCATCTGTCTGATTTATGTCTCGTTTGTAATTCGTATTCTTTGGATTTGAGTATTTGGTTTGCAAATGGCTTGAAACGCCATTAAGGATTTGTAAGCACCAAATTGGTGATATGTATGAATTAATGAAATTGTATCAAGATTTGATTTATGGATTTAGATTTGTGTATGGTTTATGGATTTGTTTATGAAGAATGTAAGAGATTGAATTGGAAAATGAGATTGTTTGGGTTTACTGTTTGAGAACTATGGAAGTGTTTAGAAATAGGTTTGCGTTTGCCTATGCTGAGATCCCGGACGGAGGATCCGGTTGATTATGATAATTGTATGATTGATTAGAAATTTAGAAGTGTGTTTTGAAACACTTTGCAGGTTTGGGTTTGGTCACGTCACGTAGATTATCTATCGCCGAAATTTGATAAAATTAATATAAAAATGAGTTTTGGGATTTATATGAATGTATAAGAAAGTGTGTATGAATTGAGAATTTGTTTAAGGATAATTTCAAGACAAGGAAATTGTAGGATTTTGCATAAGTTTGAATAAATATGAGTATAAGAAAAGAAAAAAATTATACCAGATTTCAGATCGTTTTAGTCTAGGTTTCCAACGCGATCGTTTGTTCTCTAGGATTTGTTCTTGGATGTCGGACAGCTTTGTGTCACTTTTGCATGCGATTCTGCTTTTGTTTTCTGTTTCGCTGTGTAATTCGATAAGTATTCCGCTTTGTTTCCGCTTTCGCTTTGTTTGTCATTATTTAATTCAATTTATCCAATTTGAATTCGCCTCGTTCTTTGTATCCGTTTCCGTTTTTCAGGTTGGGATCCGGTTTCCGGATCGGGTCCCAACAATATTTGCTACATAAATTGTATTGATAATCTATGAAAAGACTTTGAAAATGCTTCTCTTTGAAAAGATGCAAGTTTATGAAATAATGTTTTCAAAAATGGTTTCCAAAATATATCAAGCATATGAAAAGCAAGTTTTCAAAAAAAGTGTCATTTTGGGCAATAAGTTTGTAAGTTATGAAATATGTGTTATGTGGGTTTGTGGTAGTCCCTCAAGAATGTCACGTGCACGTTGACCATGTTAAGGCTTCTCCCGCCTGCCCACTAGTGGCACAAAACTCCTTCATGGACTCTCTCAAGTTTACAACTACACAGGACCACTATGTGGAAATGTATAGTGCGCCATGTTTATGGATCTACCCAAACCATTCTGATGTGTTTATAATCTATTGACAAGTTTCATGCATACATGATTTAAAATTGCTCATAAATTGTTTGATAAATTGAGAATTTTAAGAAATAAGTGTTTGATGATATTTGCATATGAAATTACTTTGGTTTCGAAAATGCAAAATGGCAATGAGCTTTTGAAAATAGTTTTTGCTTATTTCTTGATTATAAATCTGTCACCCGTGAGCTTTAAGCTCACTCCCATTCTCCGCCCCCTATTCAGGTGATGAGCATGGGACCGAGTAGGTTAAGAGTACGGCATCACTCTGACTAGACTTATTTTTGTGTTTGAAGTTATTTTTGTAAAGCAAAGCTTTAGTTGCATTTCGAGGAATTTCTACTTTTACAAATGATGTATTTTGGTTTATGTTGTAACGTGGCTTGAAATGCCCATTAAAACTTTGTAAAACTCTCACTTTTGATATTAATGAAATACATGTTTGGATTTGTCTATGAATTTTCATGTTTTTGCAAAGTATTTGGATTTTGAAAATTACATGTGTTCATGTATAATTTCATTTTGTTTTGGATTTGAATTGAGGATGGTTGTTGGGAAAAATTATGGTTGCATTTAGTAGAGTTAATGTTGGGGTTGAGTAGTTGAAAGAATTTAAGTTGCATTAAATGAGGTATGTTGATTTTGGGTCCTGTTTCAGGGGTTTTCGCCGCGACAAAGCTGAGAGTTCGCCGCTGCATAACCTGGCAATCGTTTGCTACGGCGTAAAATTTCCGAGAGGTTCAGGGGATTTTTTCGGGTGTGTTCGCCGCAGTGAAACCCGCCTTTGCTTCTGAAAGATTTTTCTTTTAAATTTTGAAATTTCCAAGCCTCCCTCCACGTTCAAGCTACATGATCTCATGTCCGATGTTGGGCCCCGAAAATGGGATTCATCATGTTGTGGTATCAGAGCGACTAGGTTTGGGTCTAGGTGTAGGACTAGGTTTAGGCATGAATTGGGTAGGCTAAGACATGAATTGAACATGCATTGTTTTAAATGAATAACTTGCATTGTTTTAAATTGTTTTACATGATTTGAAATTGTTTTATACGATTTGAACTGTTTTGCATAATTTGAAATTTTTTTTGCACGAACTAAAGGTTTTCAATAGTTTTATATTGAAGGAGTGAAAATGTCTCCTCGAAAGGGAACTCGAGGAGCTATGGCTCGATCTAGCTCTCGCCAAAGGAGCACGGATGAATCTTTTATCCCACAAGATGCTGAGACACATTCTGCTCCAGATCCTGAGGCACCTAGTATGCAACATGAGGTGCCTCTACTGCCCTATCAAATGCCTCAAACACATCCCATGGATTCGCATTTCTTTCAAGCCTTCACTCAGGCTTTCACTTACGCCATGGGTCATGGGTCTCAAGTCCCAATGCACACTCCAGAGGAGAGGACTGGACAGTATGATAAGCTCCATAAGTATGGAGCTGTGGACTTCAATGGGACAGAGAGAGTCATGGCTAAAGAGGACAGAGAGAGTCCTAATTCAGATGAAGTGCAATGATGAAGAGAAACTGGACTATGCAGTCAGTTTGCTGCAGGGGGATGCACTCCACTAGTGGGAATCAGTGCCCCATAGTCAGGTTATGCCTCCGGTACTGTCATGGAGAGACTTTTTGAAAGCTTTCAGGAGGAAATACTTCTTGAGAGCCTATATTCAAGAGAAGGCCAAGGAATTTCTCAATCTCACACAGAGGGACATGAATGTGAGTGAGTATGAGCTGAAGTTCACTCAACTATCACGGTATGCGACCAACATTGTTGCTAATGAGGAGGATAAGTGCCGGAAGTTTGAAGGAGGTCTTCACTTGGGGATTAAGGAGAAAGTCCTGATCTACAATTTCTGTGACTATCAACAGTTGGTGGATGCTGCACTCCAGGCTTTAAAACTGGAGAACATACGAAATGAAGTGAGCAGGAAGAGGAAGAACATGGATCAGTTTTCTAAGAAAGGGATGAGTGCTCCAATGCCTGAGAGGAGTATGAGGAGTTATCATACACAGAGTGAAGTGGGAAGTAGTGGCTTTACTAAGAACAAGCAGGCAAAGGCAGTTTCAGGGAAAGCCTTAAATGTGGGAGGCACTGTAAAGACAGGGAGGAGTAGATACACAAACCCTCAATGTGAGCATTATGGGAAACTTCACCAAGGAGAGTGCTTCAAATTACTTGGAGCATGTTTTCGATATGGGGAGAAGGGACATATGATTAGAGACTGTCCCCAGGTACCAAGGCAAGAGGGATCATAATTTCAAGTCCCAAGGAGAGCAAAAATAGTGGGAATCAGGCCAGTCATTGAAGTAGGCAGTTCTGGAGTTGCAAAGAAGGCTATTCCTCCAGGAAGGCCAAGGGGTCAGGCGCAAGCAAAAGTGTTTGCCATGACAAGGGAAGAAACAGCAGCCGCACCATAGGTTATCACTAATATGGCCCAGTTATTTGATTCTGCAGTATATGTGTTGATTGATTCTGGTTCCACGCATTATTTTGTTTCTACAAGTATGATTTTGCATGGTGTGAATTTAGTGCCTTTGAATAGCCCTTTGCTTGTTAATACACCTCAAGGGAGGAATGTGGTAATCAGTCAAGTATATACAAGCTATGAGCTCTTCATTGATGGTGCTAGATTGGTAGTGGACTTACTGCCTCTTGACCTAGAAGGCTTAGATGTCATACTGGGAATGGATGTTATGGAGAAGTATCATGCAAAGTTGGATTGTGGCCTTAAAGAGGTTGAGTTTGATCTAGGCAACGGTGAGAAGGTAATTTTCAGAGGGGACAGGAAAACACCATCGCCAAGAATTATTTCGGTTTTGCTAGCTGACAGAATGATAGGAAAGGGGTGTGAAGCCTTCTTGGTGCATGTTGTGGACACGGATGTGAATGAAGGGAAGTTAGAAGATTTTTTCATTGTGAAGAAATTTTCATATGTGTTCCCAGAGGACTTACCTGGTTTGCCCCTGGTGAGAGAAATTGAGTTTGCCATTGACTTGATTCCCAGTACTGTGCCTATTTCGATACCACCTAATAGAATGGCTCCAGCTGTGCTGAGGGATCTTAAGGAACAGTTGTAAGAACTGTTAGAGAAGGGGTACATAAGGCCGATTTCGTCACCATGGGGAGCGTCGATTTTATTTGTAAAAAAAAATGGAACATGGCGGATGTGTATCGAATACTAGAGACTCAACAGGGTGACTGTTAAAAACAAGTATCCTCTACATCGAATAGATGATCTGTTTGACCAGTTGCAGGGAGCAACGATCTTTTCAAAGATCGATCTCAGGTCAGGTTATCATCAGCCCAGAATCAAGGAGTCTGATGTAAGCAAGATAGCTTTTAGGACACGGTATGGGTATTACGAGTTCCTAGTTATGTCATTTGGTTTGACCAATGCTCCAACTGCTTTCATAGATCTTATGAATAGGGTTTTTAAGGAGTATCTGGATCAGTTTGGCATAATGTTTATCGATGACATTCTGGTGTATTCCAAGAGTGAAAGGGAATATGAGGAGCATCTCAGGATTGTGTTGCAAACATTAAAGGAAAGGAAACTTTATGTCAAATTTAGCAAATGTGAATTCTGACTTCATGAGGTGATATTCCTTGGACATGTGATTTCTAAAGATGGAGTACATGTTGATCCGAGAAAGATTGAAGCAGTGGTGAATTGGCATGCACCTAAAACAGTGACTAAAGTGAGGATTTTTTCTGGGTCTGGCAGGTTATTATAAGAGGTTTGTGGAAGGATTCTCTATGATAGCTACTCCAATGACTAAGTTATTGAGGAAGAATCATAAATTCGTCTGAAGTGAGGAATGTCAGAAAAGCTTTGAAGAACTCAAGCGCAGATTAACAAGTGCTCTAGTTTTGATTTTGCCTACAAGAGATGAGGGGTATACAGTGTACAGTGATGCTTCAAGAAAGGGTTTAGGTTCTGTATTGATGCAGGGAGACAGGGTGATAGCTTATGCTTCACGGCAACTGAAGTCTTATGAGTTGAATTATCCAATCCATGATTTAGAATTGGCAGTAGTGATTTTTTTTTGCCTTGAAAATTTGGAGGCAATATTTGTATGCAGTTCAGATGAGAATTTTTGCAGATCACAAAAGTCTCAAATATCTGTTGAGTCAGAAAGAACTGAATTTGATACAGAGAAAGTGGATTGAGTTGCTCAAGGATTATGATTTGTTGATTGAGTATCATCCAGGAAAGGCAAATATAGTGGCGGATGCTTTGAGTAGAACATCCTCAATACCCTACGTTCAGATAGTTTATCTGCCTTTATTGGAAGAAATGGGTAAGCTTAAGATAAGCTTGAAACAAGGGGAACCAAATTGCATTCTTGCTAACTTCAGAGTAAGACCGATACTCAGGGAGAAGGTTAGGGAATTACAGGCACAGGATGCAGAATTAAGCAAGCTTCGAGAAGAAATTCAAAATAAAAAAAAGTCTGAAGTGGTAGTGAGGGACGATGGACTTATGACTGTCAAAAATAGGCTTTGTATCCCGAATGTCAAGGAGGTGAAGGATGAGATACTGGATGAGACACACAATGTGCTTTATACCATGCACCCAGGTAGCACCAGGATGTACAGAGATTTAAGAGAGCATTTCTGGTGGAAAGGCATGAAGAGAGATACAACAGAGTATGTAAGTAAGTGTCTAGTGTGTCAGCAAGTCAAGGCTGAACACCAGGCACCTTCTGGCAATTTAAAGCCATTGTCCATTCCTGAGTGGAAGTGGTAAAGAGTGACTATAGACTTTTTGATAGGTTTGCCCAAGACTAATAGGAAGCATGATGCCATATGGGTCATTGTGGATCGGTTAACGAAGTCAATCAATTTTCTAGCAATGAAATAGACTGATTCTCTGCATGTGCTAGCAAAGAAATATACTGATGAGATAGTGAGATTACGTGAGATTCCAGATTCCATAATTTTCGATAAGGATCCTCGATTCACTTCGAGGTTCTAGGGAAGCTTACAAGAGGCTATGGGAACTAAGTTAAATTTCAGTACGGCTTTTCATCCCCAGACGGATGATCAATCTGAAAGGACCATTCGGACACTTGAAGGATTGTTCAGGACATGTGTGATGGATTTCAAAGGAGCTTGGGATGAACATTTGTCATTGTTCGAATTCGCTTATAATAATTTTTACTATTCAAGCATTCAGATGGCTCCTTATGAAGCACTATATGGAAGGAGGTGTAGAACTCTGATATACTGGGATGAAGAAGGAGAAAGAAAACTGATAGGGCCAGATTACTTTAGATGACAGTGAACAAGGTCAATCTGGTTAAGCAACGGCTTAAGGCAGCTCATGATAGAATGAAGAGCTATGTTGATGCACACCGAAAGGAAATAGAGTATGAAGTCAGTGAGAAAGTTTTCCTTAAGACATCTCCTTAAAAAGGAGTAATGAGGTTTGGCAAGAAAGGCAAGTTGAGTTCGAGATATATGGGTCCCTATGAAATTCTTGAGATGATTGGACCTCTAGCCTATAGGTTGGCATTGCCCCCAGAATTGTCCCAAATACATGATATTGTTCATGTTTCCATGTTGAGGAGGTACAGGTCGGATCCTTCTCACATCATTTGGACCACTGAGATTCAGTTGAGAGATGATATGTGTTATGAAGAGATTCCAGTGCAGATTTTAGACATCAAGGAGAAGGTCCTCAGGAACAAGACAGTTCAGTTATTCAAAGTCCTGTGGAGAAACCGTTCTATGGAAGAAGCCACGTGGGGGCCTTTGGAGGTCATGAAGGAGAATCTTTTGATTTTCTTTGTATCAAGGAAGCTTAATGGTTTCAATTGCATCATAGATGTTGCATTTACTTGCTTCTTGATTGTATTGTGAAATTGTTATATATTTGCTACATGAATTGTATTGATAATCTATTAAAAGACTTTGAAAATGTTTCTCTTTGAAAAGATGCAAGTTTATGAAATAATGTTTTCAAAAATGGTTTCCAAAATATATCAAGTATATGAAAAGCAAGTTTTCAAGAAAAAGTGTCATTTTGGGCAGTAAGTTTGCAAGTTATGAAATATGTGTTATGTGAGTTTGTGGTAGTCCCTCAAGAATGTCACGTGCACGTTGACCAAGTTAAGGTTTCTCCCGCCTGCCTGTTAGTGGCACGGAGCTCCTTCATGGACTCCCTCAAGTTTACGACTACACAGGACTACTATGTGAAAATGTGTAGTGCGTCATGTTTATGGATCTACCCAAACCATTCTGATGTATTTATGTGTTTATAATCTATTGACAAATTTGATACATACATGATTTAAAATTGTTTCATAATTGTTTGATAAATTGAGAATTTTGAGGAATAAGTGTTTGATGATATTTGCATATGAAATTACTTTGGTTTCGAAAATGCAAAATGACAATGAGTTTTTGAAAAAGATTTTTGCTTGTTTCTCGATTATAAATCTGTTACCCACAAGCTTTAAGCTCACCCTCATTCTCCTCCCCCTGTTTAGGTGATGAGCAAGAGATCGAGTAGGTCAAGAGTATGGCATCACTCCGATTAGTCTTATTTTTGTGTTTGAAGTTATTTTTGTAAAGCAAGGCTTTAATTGCATTTTGAGGAATTTCTACTTTTGCAAATAATGTATTTTGGTTTATGTTGTAACGTGGCTTGAAATGCCCATTAAAGCTTTGTAAAACTCTCACTTTTGATATTAATGAAATACATGTTTGGATTTGTCTATAAATTTTCATGTTTTTGCAAAGTATTTGGATTTTGAAAATTACATGTGTTCATGTATAATTTCATTTTGTTTTGTATTTGAATTGAGGATGGTTGTTGGGAAAAATTATGGTTGCATTTAGTAGAGTTAATGTTGGGGTTGAGTAGTTGAAAGAGTTTAAGTTGCATTAAATGAGGTATGTTGATTTTGGGTCCTGCTTCAGAGGTTTTCGCTGCGGCGTAACCTGGTGAGTTTGTCGTGGCGAGACCAGATGGTCATCGCGGCGAAAATATAATGTCAGGTTTGTTGCGGCGAAAGTTAAATCGTTCGCTGTGGCGTAAAATTCCTGAGAGGTCTAGGGGATTTTTTCGCGTGTGTTTGCCGCGATGAAACCCACCTTTGCTTCCGAAAGATTTTTCTTTTAAAATTTGAAATTTCCAAGCCTCCCTCCACGTTCAAGCTACATGATCCCATGTTCGATGTTGGGCTCCAGAAACGGGGTCCAACAAGAGGAAGTTATTTCTAATTTACATTATAGAAATGCCATGAATGTAGAGCAGATTCTGAATTATCCTAGTGAAAATGAAGCTTTAATGGAATCGCCTACAGATGAAGAAATTATTCAAGGAGTAATGGGTATGAAAAATTATGACAATCAAGATCCAGATGATAATAACGTTATACCACATGTTTCTCCTAAAGAAGCTTTTCTTGTCGTAGAGACTTTGAAAAGTTACTTGCTTCAAAATGAGAAGAATGTGCCGAATGTAGTTTATGCCCTCCAAAAAGTTGAAGATAAAATTGAATTCAGTTCGCATGAAAAGAAGAATCAATTGATTATAGATACATATTTTAGGAAAGCATAAAATTTGAAATAAAAATTTTTTAGGAAGTGTTTTATTTTATGAATTATATATGTAGTTTTCATACTTATTTAATGAATTATTATTTTATATTTTCAGTGAGCCTCAAGGAATTTTTTTTAAAACTATTATCTTATGCATTTAGCGAGGTTATTATTTTATCCCATTGGCCCAAGTCGGAACCGAAAAAAATTATTATTTAATCAAGATTATTAATTTATCGAATATTCATTTATCGAGGTTTTACTATATATTGTTATTAAAAATTAAACATATATTTATTTTTATTTAGAAGAAAAACAAAAAAAATAAAAACTATAAACTGTAACAAAAAAATATAAGTGGAGCAAAACGAATCAGCCAGTTTTCTTGCAACATTATGCAAGCACTGCTTGACAAAAATGGATTCAAGTGAGATATATTGTTAGAAATCAGCCATGATCGAATCGGCGTAAAAATAAAAGTTTTACATTTTCTTATCAGATCACGATAATTGAATAACTTGAATAATAAAACTTGAATCATGAAATATAAAATCGTACCAGATTCAATTTTCTGTTGAATTCTTTTGAAAGATTTTCAATATGTCAATTACGAGTTATTCACACGTCTAGCCTCTAACGATATCTACAAAACAATTTACTTTTAAGAGGAATTAAGCAAGAATGGTAACTCCCTTATGCTTATTCTTATTTATAGAAAAACATTAGGATTTTTAATTTATATTAAAATTAAATACCTCAATTATAATTAAAATCAAACTCTAATTATAATTAATTTAATTTTAATAAAATCAAATATCTCATTTTTATATGTAAAGTTTCTCAAACTTTATAATTAAGTCTAACTTAATTAAAATTGATTTTTCTTCACAATCTACTCTTTTATGTATGACTCATTAGGTTCCCGATATATTGACAATTATTATAAATTGTAAATATAATTATAATTCATAATTATAATAAGATAAACTAAAATTTTAATTTATTTTAATTCTCCAATTAAATAATTTATAATCATAGATCATAATTGACGTCTAGCAACATATGACTACTCAAATATCAGGAATGTCAAAAGGATTTGACTAACTTGTCTGTGTATGGTTATAACCATGTTCATTGTTGCTAATTAGTAAATGATTTATAATTGATATTTAAAAAGGTATACGAATATGATTGAATACAAAAGAGTAGATACTATATCCATGCTTTTCAAATGTCAATTCACTGCCTAGATAATTCCATAAATTATTACTAATCAAGAATAGTATAATATTCTATCTAATTACTTTAGAGAAACGAATCCTTTATTGAGTTGCTTAACTATCTTGGTATGGTTTATACTATATCCAAGTACTATCAATTGAATTGTCCTAGAATAGTTCATAAATAGCATCAAAACAAATAATTCTCACATAGGGAAACCTTGATAATCTTAAGTTTAAGGATCAATCATACAACTATTATTATGAAGAAATCAATAAATACATAAGTAATATGTCATTTGAGATAAGGCTTGAAAATTGGACTTGGGCCCAATAAGAATTTCTAAAATGATGTCATATTGAGAAAAGTCTAAAAATAAAAAGTATGACCAAGTTTGAGCTTGAGTTAACATCCTCGACTAGTTGTTTGTCATTCGTATTTGAGATTTTCATAGTTAGATTAGTTCAATAAACTTATTCTATTAATAAACATTCACATATTAATTTAAATATATTTATACTTTAATTTATAATATTAATTATTTTTCATAAAAATAAACATAATATGTAATAATTTAACCATTTCATTAATATTCCATCTTAAGAAAAGTATAAATATAAAAATTTAGGAAAATATATAAATGTAAATTGAAATCTGAGTTATTTAGTATAATTCAACAACCTCCTATTTATTTTTAACGGCTTTTTTTGACAGAATGTTTGTCGTGATTCGTGTACCGTTAGTCCATCTTATATATTATTATGTCCCGTAGTCAGTTTTTTTCCCTTCTTTTGCTGCGGCAAAAGCCTCGTTCGCTCTCTTTCATTATGGGCTCATAGATTTAGATTTAAATTGTATAACATTTAACTGTGTTATAACATTAATTAAATATTACGTTAGACAAAACTATCAAAACAACATAGAAATTTAAACAATAAATTAAATTAAAGAATATTAAGGGAACTCATATGAACAACTTAAAAGCAAAGGCACTTAAAAAATGTTATATTAGCATGCATAATAAATTACTTAAATAGCGATAGTTTTCGTTTAGTGTTTGGTAGCTTGGATCTAAAATCTAAAGTAGTCCAAAGATCCTGGAATCCATCTTCTTTAAACGGAACTCCGTCAGATGTGCCATAGAGTTCTAACGATTAACAAATTTCCCTTATTTAACCCCCACCCATTCAGAGGTCCAAGACCAGGACCGAAATTGGCTATATTTCGTCCAATTACAATTTACCAGGAGGGCAGAGGAGGCTCATACCAAGAAGTAAGTCAAGCACCTAGGCTAAGAGCCCTGTGATTGGGCCAGCCGCTTATGCCGAAGTGGCCACATGGTTCAACCTCGACCTTGTAGTAGATTCCTGGTTTTGTGGTTTCTCTTTTTGTCCATCATTTAAATTATCCGTGCACCTCCCAATCCCATTTTCACATGTCATCTTTTCTTCCAGTTTTTGCTTACCCCTACATTCATCGCAAGCGTTGTTACGTATTGTGCCATGTGCGCTGCCAACCCTTAAAACATGAAAGATATCTCTTCACGTCGCAGAACAATTGACAAAATATATATATAAAACATGATCGTTGTCTCAGAGATTTAGGATGTTTCGAAGGTTTTCAGAGTCTCCGAAACGAAACCACTTGGCCTGTGCCGTACTAGGACATTAATCTGCTAGTAGAAATTAGAATTTTGTGTTAAGAGTGAGTTTGTTTTGTGATATTTATTCAAATTCCCACAAGGAAATGAGCCAGATTGGAATGCAACATCAACAAGTGAAAAAACTCAAGTTACTCTCCATCCCCGATAGATCGTGCGAGATATTTGTGGCTATCGCGAGAATTTCCCTCCTTCTCTGTTTTGTCTCCTCCATTTCTCTCGCTCTATACACCTCCTTCTCGTCCCAACGCCACTGGCTCCTTTCCCCATACCCCGTCCGAAACGCGCCGTCCCGTCCCTCCGTCGACCCCACTAACATCTCCCACATCGTCTTCGGCCTCGGAGGATCCGTTGCCACGTGGCACGACCGCAGCCGTTACAGTGCTCTCTGGTGGCTCCCTAACATAACGCGCGGTTTCGTCTGGTTAGACGAAATGCCCCCATCAGGAGACGACCGCAACAACGATTCCTCCCCTGAAACGCCATGCCGCATTTCGTCTCCGGAGTGGACGCGGTTCAGATTCTCGAGTTCGCAATCGGCGGTCAGGATCGCGAGGATTATAACTGATACCTTTAAACTGAGGTTACCAAACGTGAGATGGTTCGTGATGGGGGATGACGATACTGTGTATTTCTGTCGCAACTTAGTTTCGGTGTTAGGCAAGTATGATCATAATCAGATGTGGTACATTGGAGGAAATTCTGAGAGCGTAGAACAAGATGTGATGCACACCTATGATATGGCTTTTGGTGGCGGTGGGTTTGCAATCAGCTACCCTCTAGCGGAAAGATTAGTGTCTATATTCGATGGTTGTCTTGACCGTTACTTTTATTTCTACGGCTCTGATCAGCGGATATGGGCGTGTATCACTGAGATCGGCGTCGGGCTCACCAAAGAACCGGGGTTCCACCAGGTACGTTGCGTGTTTGTTCGATTTTGTTTGAGTTGATATGTTTTTTCCGTTATGCGGTGGATGGTAAGTCAACATTCGAGTCTTTAACCTTTAGTTGTTTGTCAAGGTTTGTGTTGAGGCCACGTGTCCTAACTGTTTATTGGTTTGGGAAAATCGCAACGTGCAATAAATCGCAACATGCATGCGAGGAGAGAAGATCTTTCGTCAAGATATTCTCGTTTTATTCATTAATAAAATCTCAACCATTTATTTTCAGAGACTCTACGGGATCCACGATAATTTACGGACCCATATAAATAAATGACTGAGATTTATTGGACAGAATAGGACACTATAATATTGGACAGAAGATCTAGACTCCATACAAGGGGCTACTAGAAACGACAACGTGTCGTAAGATCCCGTAAGGAGCCATTTGGAACATCTGCTTGTCAGATTTATTTTGAATTCGAATGGGTTGATCTACATCTATCTGGTTCCATAAAATAGCACACTTGCTAACTATTCCTTCTACGGTTCTACTAGTTTGATCCTTCTACGGTTCTACTAGTTTGATTCTCTTTTTAGTGTACTTATTATTATTATTATTATTATTATTAATTTAAATTTTAATATTTTTTGTATTAATAAGGATATTCATTATTTACTTTTTCTGATGTATTCTTTTCGGATTTACTTTTTAACCTATATTTATATTATTTTGTCATATTTATACGTGAATTTATTAAAATAACTTCTCTATAATATAAAATAAAACTGCCTATTATCATATTCTTCCAAATCTTATTTTATTGCAAGATTTTGAAATATAACGATAACGATAACGATCATGAAAATAATTACCTAACAATGCCAGTAGCTATGCCACCTGTTTCTTTTTTCGTTTTCTTTTTTTTCGGTTCTTTGCTACCTGGCAGTAACAAACCGTCGCAGGTTTGAAAATTACTGTAATGCCTTTCTTTGGGAACAGAATGTCCGTACCTGTTTCTCAATATCTAATTTATTTATTGTAAACTTTGTGGGTAATAGTTGTTGGCATAGAATGGAACTTGAGTAAACGGAACAGATAATTTCACGCCCCTTTCATATGCTCTCGGTGAAAAGTTCTTGGTGCTTTATTTAGCTAAAGCACCAATTTCCATGCTTTGGTTGACACGTAGTAGTTTCGAAAAGAGTGCATAAAATAAGAATTAATGGTTATTGGGGCCCTGGGGGAGTGACGAAAAGTACTTTTTCAACTTCTCACCATACACACTTGTCGAGAGACATGGGTACATAATGCAATTCTGGTCTTGTAATTTCTAAAGAAGCTTACTTCCTCGTGCATTTTAACTGCATCAGTTAAAGTTTTCCGGTGGAAAGTTGAGCAGCAGTTGTAAAAGATATATGAGATATTATTTGTTGTTCTTTCAACTTTTGTTATTAGGACAGGGACTGACTGTTTCTGTGTCCTGAATTTTCAGCTGGACATTAGAGGGAACCCATATGGTCTACTAGCAGCACACCCACCAGCCCCACTTGTATCACTTCATCACCTTGATCATTTGAGCTCGTTATTTCCTGATCAAGACAAGGTACACTCACTCAGGACTCTAATGACAGCGTACCATTTAGATCCACCCCGAATCCTACAACAAACTTTCTGTCACGACTACAAGCACATATGGTCAATATCAGTATCGTGGGGCTACACGGTTCAGCTCTACCCGCTGTTATTGCCAGCTATGGACTTGCAGAAACCATTGCAGACGTTTAAGACTTGGAGGAGCTCCAGTGATGGACCATTCACATTCGACGTCCGACCTATGAGTCCTAACCCCTGTGAACGACCCCTTATCTTCATGTTGAATCGTACTAATGGAGTTGGAGATAGAGGGACCTTGACCGGTTACAAAAGGCTTGCTTATACTCCAGGGAAGGAGTGTAACAGTGCACAGTATAGACAAGCATTGTCAGTACGTGGAATACTCGTTTCAACAGTTAAGATGGACCCAAACTATTGGACCAAGGTTAGGCTATACATGAAATTATACATACATATTCTTATATTCATATGATTTCTTTTAATAAAAAATAAATACCTTTAATCGAAATTTAAAACCTAGTTAGAATTTCCACGCTTAGAATATTAAACAGATCATTCCGAAACGTGAATGTTTTTTGGCATTTATTGAGAGCGTATGAGCTATACACCTTTTATGGCGGATGTAACTTTCGAGTTTTGAAGCACGAGTATCCTGGAATGGACTCAACTTTTTAAGTGTCTGACAATTGTGCTTTTGACGCTTATCAATATGTGCAGGGTCAGGCGATGCGAAGGCAGTGCTGTGAGTTAGTACGGATCCAGAAGGGCATTATGCACATTAGGATACGAAATTGCAGGCCGGGGGAAACTGTTACTGCTTAGAGGTAGGTTGGCCCCTTTGACGTTGTTCTCCTGTTCATATAGATCTACTATTCAATCCTATGGAGAAGTCACCTAACGAGACATGAGTTGGGAACAGGCACAATGGATTTCAATGTTTATAGTTGACGGCTAGGTTCTCCGAATATTCTTTTGGCGTTCCTTCTATTTATTAGTACTACAGACCTTATTTCCCTCGGAGGAGAGAGAATTCTTCCAGTTTCACTTTTTAAGTCTCTCTTAATAGGCTACTCTATAATTGTGAAAGAATTTTAGATGCCTTTTCAGCGATGGCAGTTGAATAGAATCACCATGCCACTAGCTACCAGCCAATATGGCCATAGGTCTACAAATCTCAGATCAGTACACAAATTCAAGGTACTTAAAGCGCAAGAAAATTTTTTTTTCCCGTATGTACCAACAGTGTGGGCGATCAATCCTTTACCTTTTTGGTTGCAAGAATGATTGGTGATGTTCAGCTTGAATGCGGTGCAACTAGGACAATAACCATGTAATGGCTGCCAAATCCTTCACATTCCTCCAGTCAAATCTACAAAACATGTGGCAGGAACTGGTCCAAGTTGAGAAGAAAGAAAGTTTACTGGCAACTTGAGCGTCAAAGTTGCTTGTGAAGGCAATATATGTTTGTAAAGCTAGAGACTATGATTGATGCTTTCTGACGAAACTAAAAAAAAAAGAGGAGAAAAAGAGACCCAGAATGTGATTTTAAAGTAGAAAAGGAGAGGAGATTGGTTTCCATACTTTCTTGTTGGGCAGTTTCTTTTCAATAGGGGGTGGACAACCCCGATATATACCGAATAGGTGAAAAAATTAATCTTCTGATTCATGATAGATATTTGTTGTATTGGAATGAAAAACGAATATTAACAAAAAAGCTATCATGTGGACTATGTATTTTACAAGAAAAGCATGAGCAAACCTCAGCTACAAAGCAAATTGCAGCGTGTATGCATAAATGCTAAGGAAATAAGGGAAGCACTAGTTGCAGAGCAATGTGTCACGTGTTGCATTTCCAGTTGATGGATTCTCCCTGAGGAAAAGTGGCCAATGCCCATTTCATTGTCAACTTAACACTAATCCAAGGACACCAATATCAATATTAAAGAACATATCCATTTACCCATCTGCAACTTTGCATAGGTATGCCCTCTGATCCTCTCTCAAAGGCACGTCAGTGAAATCTGACAAATAAAATGAGACAAAATCGATCAGCAATAGCACCAGCTATCTTGTGAAACACAACAATCAGTGGTAAAAAAACTTCAAGTCGTTGATAAATTCTCTTTAACATAAAGCCTACATAAGCTAATATCTGATAATTGGATATTTACTCCGATTAAAAGTTTTGTTGACAATGACTAAGGCTTTACTCCCAGAACCAGAAGAGTATTAAAATCTTGGTGCTCTAGTATTTTTAACAACTCAGAGATGATCCACAGCCACCGTATTTTAATTCTAAGCACATACATCATACACATGGTAATGCTATTTGGAAGTTCCTGATTAGTTGCACGCAAATGATAAGCATCCAAGGACCGCATTATATTGTTAGAACGACAACGTGCCAATTGACTCAGCGTGGGGCGATCCACAAACACAAATTTCCCTACTCCTAAAAGGTTTATATCGGTTGCAGATATTTGATCACGACAGCTCCACGCGAAAAACATGTTCAAGACACTGAACGTAAAGATCGTAGTAGTTTCCACGTACCTGCTCCTGTTATGTTTGCTCCCCTGAAAGAAGTGTTGCCAGTCGCAAGTGCACCTTCCAGGTTAGCATTGCTTAAATTTGCCTGCAATGTGCTCATGGGGTGTAAAGTGGAAATATTAGCTAGACTTTAGATCTGGTTTACCACTACAGAAGATACATACCAACATTAATAGGAACTAGAATAATATATGCAGGTTGGCACTAGCTAAGACCATTACAAAGGTGCAAACTAAAGTATGCATATACGGCACTGCACTATTCTATCCGTAAAGGCTTTCTATCTGTAAGATCTTGCTTCTCCTTCCGTTTTAGACAAGAACATTGTCTATTTGCGTATAAATTATACTCCCTCCTATTCAAAATAAGTATCGTTTTAGAGAGATATATATTTATTAAGAAAGCTAGTGAAATGTTTGATATACCCTTATTAATTGTATGTTGAATTACCTTGAAAATGTAATCTGTATAATTAGGATGTGAGAGAAACTAAAGGGTAATTTTGAAAATAAAATTATAAATATGCATGAAAAATCGTAAACGACACTTATTTTGAATAATTAAAATCTCTCTAAAACGACACTTATTTTAAATAGGAGAGAGTATATTGCACTCCTACGATTCGATGTGGCATCTGGATAAGGATGCTATTACCTTTGTCACATTTGCCAAGGAAAAGTCTGCACCCCTAAGGTCAGAATCTGAAAGATCGGCCCCTGTATCATATCCAAGAAACCACTCGTTTAGAAGAAGAACAGGTAAAATATTGCATATGGGATAAGAAAAATCGCAGTACCAGACTTATCAAAATAGCACACAACAACGAAATTTCACCTTTTATTATAAGGGTAGTACGTAATAACTCCAGGAGCACAATGTCTTATTATTATTATTTTTTTCGGTTGGCACCTTCATTATATGCCAATGCTAACTTTGAGAACAACTTGTAATTCAATACAAGGCAATATTGGCTTCCGATGTTAGATGTTTCCTGGTTGACCGTACGCACTAACAATTACTGTAGAGGGAATAACAGATGATAATGTCACTAAATCCCTCACTTCTGTACGAGGTTCGGGGTTCACTTTTTCTTAGCCGGTCTCCAATTTAATGAACAAGGCCTAGCTCCTATATCTTTCAAAAACTGCTGATGGAATTATTCTAAATTATATATGTGCAAGTGCAATGGGATTGGAGGAAAAACCTGTCAAATCAGCATCAAAGAAACTAGCACCGAGTAACTTCGCACCTTTGAAATTAGCCTGTCTTAGTATAGACTGAAAGAGGAACGCAAAACGCCTGGTGCATTCAAGAACAAAAGATACAAACTTTGAACTCAGTGAAAGAAATCCCATCACACAATACCGTCTTAAAATCCTGTTTGATTAAAGTCTTGCCACTAAAATCCTTTCCGGTGAGATCCTGTCCTCTAGTAACTTCAGCACCGTAAGGGCCACCACCCTATATCCAACACACATTACAATATCAATTAAAAGTTCAAGTAATTACAACCCAAAAGGAAACAAAAATGATAAGGACTTTCAGAACCATCAAATGCTTAATCATTACCTTAAAAGCTAGAGCGGGGTCAACAAAGAAAATTGAAGCAGAGAGGACAGCAAGCAAGCTGGTCTTGGCAAAGTCTTCTACTTTATTGTTTAGAAAAACCACCTGTTCAAGGATTAAAATGGAAAGGATAAAACTTGATCCCAGAAATGAAACAACAGAGCAGGGAAACAAACAGGGATTAAAGAACAGAACTTAGTACCAGGGGCGTACAAGAGCGTGAAGGGGAGATAGAAGGAGGACGAGGGATTGAAATAGAAGGCTTAGACGAGGGAACAGGAGGTTTTGGTGGGATTTTGGTACACGAAGAGATGTTGATGTTAAGCGCCATTGTTTTTGTAATTTTGTCTTCGGTGTACGCCAAAGAAAAGTGTGTAAGTGGCAAGTCCAATGTTTTGGATAACGAGTTTAATTTGATTGGATGTTGCGATTCCGTTCATATGTGGATAGCTCGAATGCATTTCACTGTGTTGCTAGGATCCAAACCGTTGGCCTTTCTTGATTAAGGTCGATGGTTTACAAGAGCTATGCCTAGTGATCTCTAACCGTCCGGAGACTGTTGAAAGTCTAAATCAAGATTGAAATCTCATCTTCTACTTCTCCACATTTTGTAAAAGGACAGACAAGACACAAAGGAATTACAGAGTTACTCTAATAGCGATGTAAATACTGTTTCGTACTAGTCAATACTCGTCGGAAGATACTATATTGGCTGAAAAACGACACCGTATTAAAGTTAGTGGTACTGGATGGTTGAATTAAAATTATTAAAATTGTCAGAAATTATTAGATATATAAATTGTTGGAAAAGAAATTTTCAAAATATAAATTGTTTATGTATGTTTTGTGATAGTTAAATTGAAATTGTTAGAAATTAAATTGTTGAAAATTGTTAGAAATAGAATTATTGAAAATGAAAATTGTTTATGTATATTTTGTGATATTTGAATTGAAATTGTTCAAGTAGAATTGTTAAAATTATTTATGTATGTTTTGTAATAGCTAAATTGAAATTGTTGGAAATTGTTATAAATGAAAATTGTAATTATTAGAAATGAAAATTGTAATTATATGTTTTGTCATGTTTGAGTTGAAATTGTTCAAAATTGTTCAAATTTGTTAGAAATGAAATTGTTCAAAATTGTCGGAAATGGAACTGCTCAAAATGGAAATGAAATTGTTGGAAATGGAAATTATTTATATCGCTTTGTAATTGTTAAATTGAAATTGTTGAAAATTGTTAGAAATAAAATATGTTTATATATGTTTAGTGAATTGGGATAGTTGAAATTCTTGGAAATTAAGTTTTAAGAATTTCCCGTATATTTACAATATCACAATCAAGTTTTAATAATGTTGTAATTGTGAAGCTTTATCTTTTCGGTTCATAGCAGTATACGGATTCACTTTTTGCCACTCAAATTACCCGTTTGGGACCATCACAATAATCATACTAATTAAATCCTAAGATCTTTATTACAAATAAATGACTAAGCCTTAATAAGATTCTCATGTATACCAATATTCATGACATTACAAAACGTATGTTTATTGTTATAATAAGAGTTCATAAAATCAACATAACATAATGACTTTATACCAAATGAGGAATGTGATGTCTAATGCTTCTTTTAGAGAGTATTGAATTGAACATTCAAGTTGTTATTATTTTGCAACTCATGTATAATGGGAGTGATATATATCTATTCTTTATAGTCCACACATAAATTCATTATTTCATTCCTAGTTTCTTACACCATATATTCAAATTTATGAATCATATATTTCAACATAAATAAAGTGAAAACTCTTAAAACGTACAACATATATGTGATGTGTAAATAAAAATGTGGAGACAATATTACTATTGCATGCTTGCGATTTCTATAATTGAAAAGATGGTAAGAACGAGTTGTTAACTAAAATTTTTCAGAAAAGAAAACAAGTTGTTAAAATTTGATTGTGATATCTTAAATATAAAGGATGTGTTATTGTGTAATTATGTATGTTGAATACTTCAATTGTTAATTTTTGACTTATGGCAAATTGTATTGGATGAAATTGAATTGTATATCATGTCATCATCATCATCATCAACACACCCAGTCTGAAATTCCGCAATGAAGCAGGGTCTGGAGAGGTCAATAGTACGCAACCTTACCCCTACTTAATAAAGAGATTGTTTCCGGTAAACCCACATGCAAATGTGACATGAAAAAAAATGATGCAGATGAAAAGAATATTTAGAACAGTTTAAAAAACTCTAATATTAATTAAAAAATAATATAACGAATAGAATAATATAATAATTTAAAATAAATAATAATAATAATAAAAATAGGAATAATAATAATAATAAATAAATAAATAAAATAAAATAATACAAAGAATAATAAAATAAAAAGATTAAAATATAATAATAAGAAAATATAAATAATGATACTAATAATAATAATAATAATAATAATATAATATAATATAATATAATTATAATAATAATAATAATAATAATAATAATAATAATAATAATAATAATAATAATAATAATAATAATAATAATAATAATAATAATAATAATAATAATAATAATTGCAGAAATAAGAAAACGTCAGGAAGTTACGCCCAGCAGAAGTCTTTGCGGGCTTGTCAGGAGGCTCGATACCGCAGAGGTGTCAGCAGATGCCAGGGGGTTTACGTCTCACATCACCATCTGCGCCCCTCCGCCGCTGTCTTGAAGCACAGGAAACCTAAATACTCTATCGCCGGCGCCATCTTCAAAGCTCGTATCGTTATCGGAGGCGTGAAGGTTACTAATGCTTTACAGTGAAGTCATATACAGTTATATTGGAGGTAGCGATTGCTGACCCAGAAACTAGATCGTGTATCATGTAATTATACAAAATGAGTTATATTATATAAGATGGACTTGTGTATTGTGTAATTATATGTTGAATACTTGAATTGTTAGTTTTTAACTTATGGTGAATTGTGTTGGATGAAATTGAATTTTATACAATGTAATCATACAAAATGGGTTATCTTATATAAGATGGATATGTGTATTGTGTAATTGTGTATATTGTATCCATGAATTGTTGCTTTTTGACTTATAGGTGAATTTTGTTGGATGAAATTGAATTGTTTATGAAATTGAATTATGTTGAATGAAATTGAATTTTATATGATGTAATCATATAAAATGAGTTATATTATATAAGATGGACATGAGTATTGTGTAATGAAATAATGTGTTCTTTATTTTGATATATATCTTCATTTATTTTTACAAATAAATTGAAGAAAGTTTAAGTACTCCCGATCAAACCACTTCAGAAAGATACAATAATCCAACTTAGGCTCATGCTACATTGGTTCTCGGTATAAAGAACCACACTTTGTAACAAGTATTTGAAAGGTGAAGGAATAACTTATTAAATAAGCATTTATCTGGGGTTAAAAGAGATGTGGAACCCTATAAAAAAGTAAGTTATGTTGTGAAGTGACAAATGAAAACTTTGTTTGAATAATATCATCACGAGAAGGATAAAAGGGAGAGATTGAATTATGAAATTGGTAGTGGAAGTTCGTTTACTGGTTTTCATGATGATAGTAGAAATTTTGAAGGTGATAATGGTAGTGGTAGTGGTAGTATTTCTTCCCAGTAGTAAGTGAATGTTGCATCTAAACCTGATGTTTTTACAAGAAAAAGGCAGATGACGAATGTTTTTACACCACAAATAACTCCTAGAGCCCAGCTTTCAATTAATAGTGCCATACAGTCAAGAGATGTGTCTCACAATATAGATATGACAATGACTAGATGATGATATGATATAGGTTCAACATTCAGTGCTTCCCAATCTCACTATTAACAGCCTATGGTAGATGCTATAGCCTCTTACGATCCGGGATATAAAGCTCCTTTTATTGATGACTACAAATATAAAATTTTGAGTTGTTTCGTTTCTTAAATTAAAAGTTATTGGGAAGAAAGAAGAATGAATTGGGCTACTTATGGGTGTTCAATCATGTGTGATGGTTGGAAAAATAGGAGACATAAGCCTATTATTAATTCTCTAGTTTATTATGTAAAGGACTCGATGTTTTTCAAGTTTATTGATGCATATGGCTTTGTTAGGAATATTGATACTTTATTTCAGATATTCGATAAAGTTATGAACGAAGTAGGGTCAGAAAATATTGTTCAGTTCATTATTGACAACAATTATTCTTATAAAGAGGAGGAAGAAGGTTACAAAATAAGTATAATTCTTTTTTTTTGGACTTCTTGTGTTGCACATTGCATTGATTTAATGCTAGAAAATATAAGGGATGCTAGGTATTTTCCTATTATTGATGAGACTGTGCAAAGGTGACCAAGTTAATCTATAATCATGCATGGGTGTTCAATTTAATGAGAAAGGATTTTACCAATAGTAGGAATTTGTGTCGTTCTGCTGTGACAAGATCTGCAACAAATTTCTTATCACTTCAGTGTTTTGTTATGATGAAGAAAGACTTGAGACAGATATTTACAAGTGATAAATGTGTTGTATCTCAATATGGTGGATCTAATGTTGGATTGGAGGTTTCTAGAATTATACTTAAAGATACTAAATTTTGGTCGCAATGCTAATTTGTTATCTGAGTTTGTGAGTCTTTGATGAGGGTGCTTTGTTTGACTGATAGTGATGAAAAGGCAATAATGGGTTTTTTTTAATGTCATAGAGAAGGCGAATGAAACAATTAATGCCATTATGAAAAATAGCCCTTCTTTGTACACACCTTATCTTGCATTCATCAATGACATATGGGAAAGGCAATTTTACTCAACTGAGGCATTTTTGAATCCCAGTGTGTCTATTTCAAACAAGGTTTTACAAAGAAAGTTAAAGTTAATAGGGGAAAGCTATTAACTATTACAATAGTTGTTTCCCATGAGATGATGTAAGATCTCTTGAGTTCACAAATGGAACTTTATAAGCAATCTTCTAGGAATTTTGGAATGCCAATTGCTATTTGACAAAGAGAAAAACTTTCTCTAAATATTAGCTTTTTCCTTTTTATCACAACCCTAACCTTGGACCGTGACCGATGCTAAAAGAATAATAAACTCAAGGTTTATTGGACCTAAGCAAGCCTAAAATACAAGGAAAAATCTAACACATACAAGACTAATGCTGCTCTAGAGTCAAAGGTCACTAAGAAACATACATCAAATCGTTGGAAAGGAAGAAGACAGATGAAGTACTCAGTGAAAAGAGATCTAAAAAGAAGATTCTAAAAAATTTTATACATTCCTAACATTTTTTATAATGTTTATGTTATGTGTTCCTAAGGATATCAAATGATACATATATATTTATAATGTATTATATTCATAAATGCAATTTCATAACGTAATGATTTTGTTCATAACCATGAATGCATTTTTCATACCAATATCATGTCACATAATCACCACAATTGCAAATCACAATTAATATTAAAGGACTGACGACTGACCCTATAACATACCTCTTACCCACATATTATAGCCACAGGGACTTTTTTATTCTATACGGGTCACTTGGTCTAAAGTAGTGGACTGTCGTCCGAGAGCCATACTTAATCAAACCACCACAGCCTTATTACGACGTGACTGTCGACCTAACCGCCACAATCATGCTACCTTTTATATACCATATATTGGTTGGCGTCCAACAGCAAGCTTAACCGAACCATCCTAACCGCATCATATCTCAATCAATAGACCTAATACTAACCTAAATCTATACTCGACTCACTGTGTGCACAACTTAGTGACACCCACCAGGTAACTCCTACTATAACAATCCTCCACATCATCACATATCAAAACGAGCACAACATTGCATAATAGAATACCTATTGCATAATAGAATACCTATGCACGTTTCAATCCATATGTATGAATGTTATGCATGCATATGATAATGATGGTGATTTCCATGATGAATATGAAATTCTAATGCATATTTATAACCATAAATATTAACTCACAAGTAGAATGTGCACCTTTGCACCGAACCTAATGTCTCAAAGTGGAGGGTTCTACTCCTAATTGATCTAAAGAAAGAAAAGTAGGAATGACCATTAGGATTTAAAACGTATATCAATTTTAGACATTCCGAGAATAAGACCATGACTCAATATTAAGAGGCTCTATTTTCTATTTAAAAATGACGATGTCACATTTTATGAGGAGCGTACTGAAAATTTGGCAGAGATTCCCCTGTAAAATGAACATTGTCTTCGGAAAGAAGGGTCCTATAATAAAAAGATACTTCAATAACCACCAGTAATCACTGCTCAATTTGGGCCTCCAAACTACAGGTCTATACCTAATTGAGTCCATATTTATGTCGCAAAAATTCATTATAAATCCAATCATAATTCAAGCATACCAACTTCTAACCCATACACCCTCATTTATACTTAATACATCAAGATATTCTTGATTCTAGTAAAAAACAACTCAATTTAATCAATTTCGTGCATTTCTATAAG
Organism: Erythroxylum novogranatense; assembly: GCA_029891385.1. Classification (NCBI taxonomy): domain Eukaryota; kingdom Viridiplantae; phylum Streptophyta; class Magnoliopsida; order Malpighiales; family Erythroxylaceae; genus Erythroxylum; species Erythroxylum novogranatense. The sequence goes on from CM057228.1 coordinate 40,197,425, forward strand.
AACATAACCCTTTTTAAATTTGTATCTCATAAACTATGAGGAATTTTAATATGTTTCTTTTATGAAAATTGATCTGCATAATATTTGGGAAATTTTAAAATTATTTTCGACCATTTATGAACTAGTCGAAAAAATCACCACGGTCATTGGAGTGTGGGGTACACGTGTTGGCACTGGAGGAATGACCTTCACCACCTGCCCAAAAATGATGAGCTCGCCTCCAAAAATCCAATGGCACTGGTCTCGTTTCAAAACTCTTCCTAGTTTGTGAGAATTGAAGGTTTAAAAATCAAAGGTGACACATTTCCGTTCACTGGCAAAATGGGTCGAATGATGTTGAGTTTCCGTCCTTTTCTATGTTTTTAGGGCTGTTAGACATGATGCTGGTGTTAATTTCACCAAAAAATAACTAAAAAATAGGAGATTGCTGACTTACTTAAATGAACTGAAAATTCTAATCGTGATTCCTCCAAATTCAGGTCATTTTTTTAGAAACAAGTTTAAAGGTTTTGTAGAATGTCCTAAGAGCTTTCGATAGATCCCTAAATCATTGGAAATAGTGGCCAAACGATGAAGGTATGAGTATCGGAAGTTGGAATTAAATAGTAACCTATAGGAAAAAGAGATTAAGAGAGAAATGAACTTCAACTTATACTTTTATTTGCTGTAGAAGATTAAGTTATCCTCAAATAGTAGAACATTTGTTAGCCCTTTAGTTAACTGCCTTGTTGGGAAATCGGGTTGGGATCTAATCCAAACCGCAGTGGAATAATCACGAAACTCTTTTGTAACTTTTTGATTTCTAAAAAACCAAGATCTATTTAATTCTATAAAATGATTAACACGAATCAAAATAAAGTGGAAATGTAATTCGTACCTTATTTTGAAGCTTGATCTTTATCTTGATGCATCCCTCGAACCATTTCCAAAACTGATCTATCTCAACCACCGTAGTCACACAAGTGTCTAGCCTCTAACGGTATCCACAAAACAGGTTGAGAGAACTTTGTAACTTTTACAGAGAGGGTTAAGCATGAAGTACTAGCTCCATAGAGCTCAAACCTATTTATAATAAGCTTTGGTCGTTTTAGTAATTTAATTGAAATTAAATATTAATTTCAATTAAACTTTAATTAGAATTACAAATAATTCTAATTAAATACCAATATGCCCAAATAAGATTCAATATCTTATATTGATCCTTATTTATTAAATATCTAATATTTAATCATAAAGTTTCTCAAACTTTATAATCAAGTCCAACTTGATTAAATCAACTTTGCTTTCTCCAACCCATTCTATATGTGAGATCCATTAGGTTCCCAAATATGTTGGTAATGATTATAAATTATAATTATAATTCATAATTAGAATTAGATAAATTAAAATTCCTTTTAATTTATCTCTAATTCTCTAATTAAACAATATATAATCATAGATCAAGATTGGTGTCTAGCAAAGCATCATGACCACTCAAATATTCAGGAATGTCAAAGTGGTTTTGACTAACCTTTCCGTGCATGATTTTTCTGTATAATTCAATCCTTTCATCAACCAATGTTCCAATTAGACATAGAGCATGAAATTAATGTCTACTCTATTTTGAGTCCAATTATATTAGTTCTCCGTCATTAGCTATTGATTCAATTAATGATATTTGTAAACAGTTTACAAAATATCATTTCACCTTGGCCAAGGATTTGAATCAATATTAATCGAGAATAACGAAACATTCTCCCTAATTACTTTAGGGTGATGAATCCTATCTTGATTATTCAACCATCTCCATATAGTTCACGCTACATCCAATGACGACCGTTTAAACGACCTTTGATAAAATAGATCACGAGTAGTATTAAAATATAGCAATCCCCATACAAGATAACTTTGATGACCTTAAGTCAAAGGATTACTTATACAATCATCACAATGAGAATTCCATAGACATACAAGTAATGTTTCAAATGGATTTCTCATATCGGGTATGTTCAGTGAACTTGTTCTCTAGCAAGCACTCACACGTTTGTTTAAGTATTTCTATATTTGAGTCTATGAGATCAACTACTTCGTTCATAAGGAAAAACAAACGTGTGCTAGTCTTTTTCCGTTCTATTAATGTCCAATCTTAATAGAACAATGACTAGAAACATTTAGGAATAATACATAAATACAATATAAATCTCATAATTATAATCTCACTACAATTTCATTTGCAATGTATAATTATCTCATGGACTTTATCATATACATCTAAACATATATAAGATAAAGAATGCCTTTAAATAATTTTTCACTAAATACAACTAAATCGATTGGCTGTAGGACATAAATCAACATACCTATCTTTGGATTACTGGAAAATGTGGCCTTTGCTCCGTAACGAAACTAACTATTGTAGATTCCCAAGATCTATCCCCTATTTTCAATGTCTCAAGATCTGGTGCAATGACTAGTCTGCCTTTAATTTACTTAAGAGACTGTAATGAAGTGAGGTTTGGAGGCTCCCTGATAACTTATTTCCTGCTTCTGGTCCGTGGATTAATATCAGTTGATGATTGAGGGAAAATGGTTTTGGCTTGGTCAGCAGCTTGTGCAGGTTGGGGAAGGGTAGGTGTTTACAGAGTTGGATTTGGGAAGGGTAAAGGAGGAAAGTTTTCTAAGTTAACAGTTTGCATTGGTGAAAAAAGGGGAAAGTAACAACTTTTTAGAGGTAAAGTAACAAAGTACCATTACTTGAAAACAATAAGTAGGCTGGGTAGGAAATAACGAATGCTAAGGATACCATCAGGATAGACTGGAAGAATGGAAAATTGGGATCCAATGACCAATACAGAACAAGAGAGGAAGGAGAAGTCCGAGGTCAGGTGGTCAAACTAAATGGGGTATTTAGTAAATTAAGGTGGAAGTTTAACTTGCGGCTGGAACAATATTGGATTAGGTTGAAATGGGCATCTTGTAAAGAGAAGGCAAATCTTCATGATGTAGAGAGATTATACTAGTTCGGTGAAGTTTTTCTGTATATATGAAAAGGATGTTTATTAAATAACTACTTGAACAAAATGCTAGTGTACTGATAATACGAATGGTGAAGAACATTGTGCTTAACGATGATGGTAGTGGACTGCGGAGAAGGTGATTGAAAGCTAAAGAAATGGATTTTGTAAGAGTGTCTTAAGAAGATGAAAGGAATTATTAATTATAAAAATATTGGTTAAGTACTAAAGAAGTTTTTTTTTTGTGTGTAAGAAAAATTGCATAATTTACAGAAGACATGAGAAAATTTTTGTATGATGTATAGAAAACAAGAAGACTTTATATATATAGGTGAACCAATTGAGAAAACTGTATTGTTTTCATTGTGTAATAAATTAGTTGATAGAAAATAGCTAAAGATAGATATAAAACAACTTATCTAATTTGAAAAGATTAGTTAGACTATTGCTTAACTATTATCCTTACCATTAATAAGAAACTAAAGATAGATATCAATATCTAATCATCTCTTAGATATTTCTTTCACATTTTACCGATTTCTCTCTTAATTATTGTTTTTTTTGCCATGTACTTTCTCCATACTAATGTGTTTATCTGTAGTTCTTTTAACAAACTCCTCTCACTTCTCATTATTTTTGTCTTTTCCTATTTAATTGTTTCCTCTTTCGTTTTCTATTTTTTGAACAAAACACATTCAACATAAATAAATAATTAAAAGAAATTGGAAAAAATAAATATAATTAAACCTAATACGAAATTTTCTTATAAAATGTAAATGATAAAATATATGAAACCTAATAAAAATTCATGGACATAATTAGACTAAAATTAATACAACATTTTTAAAACATGATTTTTATTTCTTAAAATTGAAGAAACGAATAAAATAAAAAGTTATGAGTCAAAATTATGTAGCTCCATCTATGTACTGTACAAAATTATAGTCAAATAAATTGCTTTACTAGTTTCTACGAATTATTCATTAAGAGAAAATTGCGAATTACGAATATTTTGTTTTTTTCACTTGTATCAGTGTATGTATGGATATTAAATTTCCGTGGTATTTTAATTATATATTTAGAACAACTAAATATATAACTTTAATATTGCAGGAATGATATATAATGTGTATAAATTTTGAAATGATTAAAATTTACTAATAATTAACCATCTTTGAAATTTTAAATTGATATTTTATTTCAAATATCAAATTCTTGTGGATGTAGCTCTCCTATTTATAAAATTAGATTGCTAAATCATAACTGTTATATGGTTGTTCATGAAAGGAGCCAACTTGTCATCAACGTTATTATGACATGAATTAAATAATTATAGATATTAAATGACTCATTTATTATCACATAATCAACCAAAATAAACTATCTTTTCTTTTCTTTTTTAGTAAAGGTAAATTTGATAAATGCAAACCGTTATTGTAATAGATAAAATGATGTTCAAAAATAGATTAAATATTTATTTTAGTTTAAAAGTAAACATAGATTAAAACATTTTCAATTATACAATACTAATATACACTATTAAAAATTATCAATCATCAATTAATTCAAATATTTAATTATATTTATTAAGTAGTGACAAGTTTATTAATAACAAATCTACAAATTACAATCATAAAACAATACAATGACACACAGTCGTCATCTAATGAAAGAACCAATTTAGGGTCATGATAATCAAGATCAATAATGGATTAAATTGCTTCGATAGAGTGCTGATTCTTTTATCATTATTATTTGGCCAGTTCTTTACAAAATGATCTTTTCTAGTTTTAAAAGTAATATCTATTGAATTTTATTGTGTTCCGGTTTTGTTTGAAATAATGTCCGCCAAGGATAATGATACTTCACGTCATTTTTTTAAGAAATAATCATTCTTTCTCTCATATTTAGAGAAATGATATTTTCTTATTATAAAAAGAAAAAATATTAGGATATTTAATCTACAAAGTTAATTTTTGAACATTTTCAAGCTTATTATTTTATCTATAAATTGTTGCAAAATTATTATCGAGCGTGCATTGATGACTGGAGCATATGTCCTTGTTTCAGATTGGGATCATCATTTCTTTTGATAAAATAGTAACATTGCCTTACGTTTTTGTAATGAGTATGTAAATCTTTCCTTTTATGGGAACAACACTTTTATTTTGATCTTAAGATATCATTACAGTGCTACAAAGAATCACATAATTTATCGAAAAAAAGAATCACATAATTTAAGATATATAAATCCTACCACGTGTCTAACTTACATATGCCTTATATAACAACTCTTTAAGTTATCTCCTACATAAATGAATCGATTTCCATAGGAGATTTAATGAAATTCTGTAAGGAATTTCTATCTTTCATTGTATGTCGTAACCTAACCTTGGATCGTGATCGACGTCAAAGGAATAGTAAACTAAAAGTTTACTGGACCCTTAGCAAGCCTAAAATGTCATTAAATCTCTATATCCATAACAAGATGAGATTTCAAAATGATCAAATTTATGTTGATAATAATCAAATAGTTCTAACAATATACAATACTCAACGTGTTACAATATTAAGATAGTTAATACAAGAGAAATCTAATATATACAAGACTAGTATGTCTTTAGAGTTAAAGCTCACCAACAAATATATATCGAATCATCGGAGAGGAAGAAGATCAACAAAGTACCCTGTTAAAGAGATCTGAAAAGAAAATCTTGAAAAAATAGTTGAGGAGAATCAGACCTTGCTGAGTAAATTGATACTATGGTTATGTTAAACTCTCCTAAGGATTTCAAATGAGACATATATTGTTGGGCCCCAAATTTGTTTTTTTTGATGTTATTAAGTATGAATTAATTTGATTGTATTAATTGTTGTTTAGTTTGATTTCATTGAAGGTATTAGAGGAAAATTAAGAATTATTTGAGATTAGTGTGGAATAAATGGTTATGGAAGAGTAGATTTGTATGAGGGCAAAATGGGCAAGGCACTTAAGGGTAAGAGGTTTTAGGTTTGCATGGAGGGGCATTATAGTCTTTGCTCTTTCATGTAGGCTTAAGAAATTAAAAGAAGAAAAGAAAAGAAAGAAAGGAAAAGAAGAATAAGAAGAAAGGAAAGAAGGAGAAGAGGAGTCGTAAGAGAGGAAGAAGAGGAAGAAAGAGAGGAAAGCTCCAGTTTGTCGATTTCTAAGGATCGAAGCAAGTTCTGGTAAGTTCAAGCTCTTCTACTCTTGTTTGGGTTGATTTAAACCATAGATTTGCATGGTATGAGGTAGAATCGTTGGTTTAGGGTTTATGGGTAAACTTTGATAGTTTTGCATGGGTTGTTGTTTTGTGATGGTTTTTGGTGTTAGAATGAACCTAGAAAAGAAGTATATGACTTGATTAAAGGGTTAGATGTGTTGTAGTTGAGAAAGGGAAGGATTAAAGGTTGAAAAATGTCAAAATCTGGGTTCGGGAGTCGACCCTCCCATTTGCACGTCGCGACGTGCGTGAGGCGCCCCGGCGTGTAGCAGGCCACACGCCGCGACGTGCCGAGCAACACGCCTCGACGTGCGAAAGGGCCGCACGCCAAGAACGTGTTGTGCCATTCGTCATGACGAAGCGAGCCTCGTCGCGGCGAGGCCAGTTTTTCCAGCAATGATGTTTTTAGTAATTGGAGCATATCTTTTGCAACAGAAGTCCTTTTGAGGTGATTTTTAAGGCGTTGTAAACTAGAGTCATAGATCTACAAGTTTTGTGAAGAAATAAAGTTCTGATTCAGTCTCTAAGGATATCCAATTTTGGATGGAAGTTGAGCATAGAATTTATGTTTCATAATAAGTTATAGTTTGAACTGTTAAAGTATGACTTTGCGATTTCTATTCCAAATTGATTGGAATTTGGTTGTTTGGTTAAGGAAATCAAGTGAGGCAAGAGGAGCAAAGGGAACAAGAGGAAAGACATTCCTAAGCAAGTTTTAAGCAAGAAAATCAGGTGGGTTTATGTTTATAATAGAGTAAATAAGTCACTCATTGTTTTGTTCAACTCAAGAAAGATTAAATGCATTCAAATTGCATCATCCACGATTGCATTACATACTATTATAAATGATTATAGGTTGTTATATGATTTGCATTCATGAATTATGAAAAGGTTTAAAAAAAAGGGGTTTTTCTCCTTTCAAGAATACATGTACATGAAATCATGTTTTACGAATATATGACAAGCAAGATTACAAGCAAGTTTACAAGCAAGTGCCAGTTTGGCAAACAAGTTTACAAGAACATGAATCATGCATATTTATGTGGATTTGCGGTGTCCCTCACGAATAGTCAAGTGCACATTGACTCACGAAAAGGCTTCTCTCGCCTGCCCGCTAGTGACACAGGGTTTCTCACAAGGATTCTCTCACGAAACTACGTCTACACATCAACATTTTGATGGCATGCGTAGTACATCATGAACCAGGGACAACCCAAACCATTATGTTATGTTATGTGTTTATGATTTGTTGTTATGTGTCATGCTTCACAAATTGTTCAAGAATCAAGCATTTTCAAGCAATGACTCATACATGCTCAATTATTATGATCTCAACAAGTACCACGACAATGAGTTATTTTTGAATACTTTTGCTTATTGCTATATTATGAATATGTTCCCACGAGCTTTATAGCTCACCCCCTCTAATCTCCCCTATTCAGGTGACGAGCAGGAGATCGAGTGAGTCACGAGTTACGATAGCACTCCATTTTGTCATGTTTATTTTTAAGCTTTAGTTTCATTTCAAGTATTATTGGTTCAAGAGTATTTTGTATTTTTGGCTCTTGAACTCAAAGTTGTAATTTGGTTTGAGATATTCTTAAAGCTTTATGAAACTCATGTTTTGAATATTAATGATTTATGGATGTGTTTGTGTCACATAAATGAAAGCAAGTTTTCAAGTGTGTTCTCGGTGGGCCTATTGAGCTACCAAGAATTGTTCTATATATATTTCGCCTCACGCATCAAGCACCAAGCTCTCATGTTCGATGTTGGGCTCCAGCAACGGGGTCCAACATGTTATGGTATCAGAGCGCCTAGGTTTTTGATCTAGGGCTGCATGACATTGTTTTCAAGAAATAACTTGCATTGTTTTACACGTGCATTGTTTTACACGATAGGAAATGTTTTTGCATATTTTGAAACTTGTCTTACTTGAACTAAAGTTTTCAATGGTTTTCTATTCAAGGAGTGAAAATGCCACCTCGAAGGAGAACTCGGGGAGCTATGACTCGATCTCATTCTCGTCAGGGGAGTACGGATGAATCCCATATTCCTCAGGATGCTGGGACACATTCTGTTCCGATTTCAGAGGTACCTAGTTTGCAGCAAGAAGTGCCTCCACCGCTTCCTCCTATGCCTTAGGGAACTCCCATGGATTCGAGTTTCTTTCAAGCCTTTGCCCAGGCTTTTACGTATGCCATGGGTCAAAGATCTCAGATGCCGATGCAAGCTTCAATACACAGGAGTGGGCAGTATGATAAGCTCCGAAAGTTTGGGGCTGTGGATTTCAGTGGGACTACAAATCCAGAAGAGGCTGAAGCTTGGTTGAAGAGGACCGAGAGGGTTCTAGTTTAGATGAGATGCACAGATGAGGAGAAGTTAGACTATGCAATCAGTTTGTTGCAGGGTGACGCACTGCATTGGTGGGAGTCAGTGCCTCACAGTCAGGTTGTGCCATCGGTGCTGACATGGAGGGACTTTGTAGAAGTGTTCCGAAAGAAGTATCTCTCCAGATTTTATGTGCAGGATAAGGCCAGGGAATTTTTGAATCTCATGCAGAGGGACATGAGTGTGAGCGAGTATGAGTTGAAGTTCACACAGCTTTCAAGATATGCAGCCAACATTGTGGCAACAGAGGAAGACAAGTGTCGTAAGTTTGAAGGAGGTCTTCACTTGGGAATCAAGGAGAAAGTCCTGATTCACAATTTCTGTGACTACCAGCAGTTGGTGGATGCTGCTCTTCAGGCTGAGAAGCTGGAGAATATCAGAAATGAAGCGAACAAGAAGAGGAAGAACAGGGAGCAGACTTTCAGGAAGGGTACTAGTGCTCCATTGCCTAAGAGGAGCACGAGGAGCTCTTACAGTCAGAGTGAAGTGGGTAGCAGTGGGGCTACCAGGAACAAGCAGGTGAGGGCATTATCAGGGCAAGCCTCTAATGTGGGAGGCACCGGTAGAGCAGGAAGGAGCTGGTTCACCCACCCCTTATGTGATCAGTGTAGGAAACATCACCAGGGAGAGTGCCTCAGGTCACTTGGAGTTTGTTTTGGATGCAGAGAGAAGGGACATATAGCCAAGCATTGTCCACAGGCACCGAGACAAGAGGGGTCGCAGTTTCAAGCTCCAAGGCATGCAGAGACAGTGGGAACCAGGTCAGTTACTGAGGTAGGCAGCTTTGGGACTGCAAAGAAGGCTATTCCTCCAGGAAGGCCAAGGGGTCAGGCGCCGGCAAGAGTATTGGACCCCGAATTTTTTTGGTAAGCTAGGATTATTAAATAAGGATTTTTGAATGATTATTCATGAGTAAAGAAGTTAAGAATTCTTGAAATTGAAATGAAATAGAAGATATGGTATAAATACGAGATGGATTAATGTGGGACTAATTGACATGTTAATATGCTTAAGGTAAGGTGTCATGAAATTAGGTGGCATGATTTAATGGGATTCAATGATTGTATTTTTGTGGACTAAATTAGCATGTTAAGAAAATTTGATTAACATGTTGATTAGACTAAGACTATATGACATGGATTAAGTGTATTAAGGTATTATGCAGGTTATGAATGTATTAAGGGTTAAATGGGCCTTGGACTCAAGTTGGGCTTAAGTGGTGAAAAAAAAAGAAGAGGATTAAATGAGAGTAATGAGTTAGGTGGCATGAATTAATACAATTAAATGTGTTAGTTGAATTTAAGAGTTTAGAGTTTAATTGGGCCTAAGAGAATGATGGGCCTAAATCAAATGAAAAGAAGAAGAAATGGTTTGGACTTAAGTGATTTAGTAGGATGAGAAGAAAGAAGGAAGAATAAATTGGGCTTTGGGTCCAAATGAAATGAATAAAGAAGAGAGGATATAAATGAAATGTGCTTAAGTTGTAGTAGGAAAATAAGAAGGAAGGAATTAAATGAAGTGGACTTGGGCCTTGGGCTTGAGTTAAATGAAGAAGGAAGTATAAAAGGAAGGAGATGAAATGAATTGAGGTAGGAAAAGAAAAGAAAATAAGTTGGGCTTAAATGAAGAAGTGGGCTTGAGTAGTATGAGTTAAATGAAGAAGGAAGGAAGAAGGAAAGAAGAGGGAAGTGAATGGGCTTATGGGCTTATGGGCTTAAGTGAGTAGGAAGGAGTATAAAAGGAGGAGAGTTAAATGAATTAGTGGGAGAATAAGAAGAAGAGGAGAAGAGTAAATGGGCTTAAATGAAGAAATGGGCTTAAGTGACTTAGTAAGAGTATAAAAGGAAGGAGAATAAGTGAGTTAGGGTAAGAAAGAAGAGAAGTTCTGAAAATTGTGAGGAGAAGAGAGAGTTTCGTGCAAGTGGAAAGAAGAAGGATAAAAGAAGAAGGAGCTTGCTAGGGTTGGATTTTCCAAGAGATTTAAGAGGTTTTTGAAGAAAGTTCAAGAGGAAAAAGTGTGGGAAATCACTAGAGCTTCACTTTGAACCAAGGAATCACTTGGTTAGCTAAAGATTCAAGGTAAGTTCTTGATTTAAGATTAAGTTTTTGGTTGGGTTATGGTTGAGAAAGCCTAGAAAATGAATGGGTATTGTGATTCTAAGATCAATTTCATGATTTGTGTCCTTAGGATTTGTTGTATTTTGGATGACTTTTGATTTGAGAATTTGTGTTGATTTTGAGGAAAATGGTGAGAGGCAAGAGGAATGGAAAGCAAGGGAAGGTCATTCAAGCAAGGAATCATAAGGTAGGTTTTATGTTTATAGTTAAATGATGGGCCACTAATATATTTTTTCAAAAAAATTACGAATAAAAAAAAAAGCTTTCAAAATTCATTGTTTTTGAATGCCTTGAGAAATTTCTATAATTGATGTATAATGGTATGAATGATTTGAAAATGTCATGTGAATTGGATGATTGATGATTTGATATGTGAATGTGGTTGTTATATGATTTTGCTTGAGGAATGATGATGCATTGCATACGAAAGGCTTTATGATCATGAAATGATTTATGAAAATTTGCATGATTTATGCAAAACAAGATTTCCAAGATTTTTTGCCTTTGGGCAATCAAGTTTCAAGACATGATTATATGTTATGTGGGTTAGGTTAAGTCCACCCAAGAAATGTCTCGTGCACGATGACCATGAAGAAGCCTTCGCCCGGCTGCCCGATTGTGGCATAGGATGATCCAAGATACGGACTCCTAAAGATTTGCCCATATAAGATCATTAAATGAGATTATATGGTTGCCAAGAATTGTGGACTTGCCAAACCATTATGATATGTTAGGTGATATGTGTTATATGATGTGAATTGTGACAAGTTGAATTGCATTCATGATTTCATCCGTAGACCGGATCCCAACTGTTGGATCCAAGACCCAACCGCATATAACTTACCATTTACCCTCTTACTTTGATACCACAATTTGTCGGGATCCCGCTACCGGAGCCCGACTTTCATAGTCCTGAAACTTGTACTTATAGACTTGCAGGATTCTTAACCAACCATTCACTTACTTTTATTCAAACATTTTCATTTTAACTCCAATTGTTACATATTTTAATTGATAACAAGACATATGTCTTAGGAATCTAATGGTCCAAACCTCACCCCATTTGGAGGTCGGACGAAGGAGTTATGACCCGACAAACTCAACGTGTTCATGTTTTGACTTCTATCAAACATGTTTTGGCGCAAATGTCATAACTTTCACTATAGGTGTCGGAATGACTTCGTTCTTGGACCATTTTAAACTAGACATCTAGGTCTACAACTCTCAAGAAGACCACAAAACCAAATTCGGCCTCTAACAAGCCCAAAACACTTGACTAAGGATCCTAGTCGACTGGAATAGATGCTAGTCGACTGGGACGGGTATTTTGCTGGTTGTAGTCGACTGGAAACATTTCCAGTCGACTGGAACTTACGAGAAATATTCTCCGCCCTCCGAGTAGTCGACTGGAACACTTTCCAGTCGACTGGAACCCCTCCTAGTCGACTGGAACACCTTCCATCGATCGAACCCTCTTTTCAAGACCACTTGGAATCATCATCTTCAAGACTCATAACTTTTTATCCCTAGCTCCAATTGGTGCATACTATACCTCTATGGAAAGGTAAGAAGATGAACTACAAATCTTATGAAGGATGCTAAAACTAACTCCATCATTTAATAAGGTAAAATTCACTCAAAGGTCAATGCTCCATTAATACCTATGTAATAAATGCTATGGCTAAATGAACAATAACTGGTTGTGTTCTAATCCTCATAAATTCTTAACCCTAGATCCAAATGAGACAAACAATATACCCTTGAAAGCTCTAATCCTCTACTACAAACTTCATGAAGACTCATTTATCTAAATCAAACCCGAAGAGGGTCAAATGTCGGGCGATGTCCGTCAAATTTTAAGAAAATTTGACAGCACCTCCCTATTTTATTCCTAACCCAAAATCTTCAATCTAGACCATAACCTGCACATAAATTCTACATTCAAGGGCAGCAACACACTCTTAGTTTTCTAGACATTCTCAATTCATACCCAAACCATCACCATGATTCAATTTCCATACACACAAGTATAAATTTCTCAAATACATTCATGATCTAATACTTTTACTTTCAAATTCATTCATTCATTCATCATCATTCAATCATAACATGTTCATACAATGCTTTAGTGGGCATTTCAAGCCCAATTACATAAAAGCTTCAAAATACATCATTTCCTTAAATGCAACTAAAGCATTGATGTTACAAAAATGATTTCAAATCCCAAAAATAACAAAAGAACTGCTTGGAGTAAAATGCCTTATGCTCGCTCCTCGGGTTCCTGCTCATTTCCTGAAATTTGTGGGGGTGAGCTAATGTCTGTAGGTAACACATTTACGTTTATATAACAAGCACATCCTTGATTCATGTATTTATCAATTTTCCAAGGAAATCACATCACATGCATAACTCAAACATTTATACATTCATAACAATTTCAATCATTCCATCATTCACGTATCTTATACAATTCATGCATATTCATGGCAAACACAACAATGGCTCGGTAAGTCCAATCATGGCAACCACATAAGTTCATCAAATGACCTAATGTGGGCAATTCTTGAGGAGTCCGATATCGGATCATCCTATGCCTCAATCGGGCAGCAGGGCGAAGGCTTTTCATGTCGACGTGCACGTGACGGTTCTTGGGACATTACCTTACCCATACAAAGCATAATTCATTTCATAACAATAAAATTGGATTGTTCTTATCCAAGTTATTGTTTTCATTAAAATCATTCTTTTCATGCATCATTCATGCAAAATTCATAATTTTCATTATATTCATTTCATTTAGCTCTCTAGGCTAATTCACCCATCATCCTAGAATTTACATTTTCTAACATTATGATCACATAGCATAATATTTACAATCATTCAACAACCACAACATCAATCCTTCATATCATCCATTTACAATCATCCAACAACCACAATATCAATCTTTCATATCATCCGTTATGGTTTTCAACAACCATACTAACATTCAACACAATCGTCAATATCAACAACACGAGCAATAAACATCATAAATATCATTCATCCATAACTAACACAAGCATTAACAACCATTATTAATGTCATAATTAAATTTACATTAAATGCTCATAAATATAAAAGTAAAGGTGTAACCCACCTTAAATCCTTGATAATTCCTTGAATAGCTTGCTATAATTCTTGTTCCTCTTCTCTTCCTCTTCTCTCTTCATTAAAACCAACAACATTCCCAAATCAACATAGGATTTAGAAATTGAAAACCTAAATGCTTAAATCATGAAATTGGCAAGAGGGTAACTAAACCCACTTGGTTCTTAACTCTTCTAACCAAAACCCATCTAAAACTTAATATTAAACCAAAGACTTACCTTAAATCTTGATTAAACCAAAGGGTTTCTTGGTTCAATGTGAAGCTTGGCTTCTCCTCTTGACTTTTCCTTCTTGACTTTTCTTCAAAATCTTCCTTAATCTCAAAGAAAATCAAGCCCTAACATTTTCTTCTTTTCTCCCCCTTCTCCTCCACGCATCGACTTCTCCTCTCCTTTCTCTCTATTTCACGATTCTTCACTTTTCCTCTCATCCAACTCATTTAATTCACCTCTTTAAACCTCCTCTTATTCTCACTTGGGCTCACTCACTTAAGCCCATTGGTTCCCTCTTCTTCCTCCTTCCTTCATCTTCTCCTTCCTTCATTTTCCTACACTCAAGCCCACAAAGCCTAAGCCCATCTTCACTTCATTTCTTCTTCTACTTCATTTCTTACTTAGGCCCATCTTATTTAATTCACCTAACTAACTTATTTCATTTGGACCCAAAGCCCAATTAACACATAAATCTCACCTAACTCATTTAAGTCCAACTAACATATCTAACTTCATTAATTCTTCAACTAACTTATTAATGCTATCATATATTAATTAATGTCACCTTAATTAATGCTAACATAATTTACTTAATTTGCCTAATCATGCTTAATCAAATAAAAAAAAAAAATTTTGGGGCTAACATTTCTCCCCCCCTTAAGAAATTTCGTCCTCGAAATTCTTACCGTTGATTGAAGAGGTGTGGTCTCGCTCCGCATTGCATCCAAAGGTTCCCACGTCGCCTCTTCAATCGCATGATTCCTCCACGGGACTTTGACTAGCTTGATTGTCTTGTTCTCGAGGATCTTATCTCGTTATCCGAATTGCCACAGGCATTTCTTCATAATCGAGATCATCACTCATTTGAACTTCGAGGTCCGAATGATGTGAGAAGGATCGATCTGTACCTTCTCAAAGATCGATACATGGAACACATCATGGATCTGTGATAATTGAGGTGCAATGCCAATCTATAGGCCAACGGACCAATCCTCTCCAAAACTTCATAAGGACCCACATAACGAGGACTTAACTTTCCTTTCTTACCAAATCTCATAACTCCTTCCATGGAGACGCCTTAGGAACACCTTATCTCCCATCGCATATTCCATTTCCTTCCTGTTGGCATCCGTGATAACTCTTCATTCTCGTCTCGGCTGCCTTAAGCCTCTGCTTAATCAAGTCAACTTTTTCAACCGTCATCTGGACCAACTCTGGTCCCACTAGCTTCCTCTCACCCTCTTCATCCCAGCATATGGGAGTCCTGCATCTTCTGCCATACAAGGCTTCATAAGGAGCCATCTGTATGCTCGAATGGTACGAATTGTTGTAAGCAAATTCGACCAACGGCAAGTGATCATCCCATGCTCCTTTGAAGTCCATTACACATGCTCTAAGCATCCCTTCTAGAGTCTGAATTGTCCTCTCAGACTGGCCATCCGTCTGAGGATGAAACGCCGTACTGAAATTCAACTTAGTTCCTAATGCTTCCTGTAGACTTCCCCAAAATCTGGATGTGAACCTAGGATCCCTGTCGGATACTATGGAATCCGGAACTCCATGCAATCTTACCACTTCATCAATATACTTTCTGGCTAAAATTTGCAGCGAATCTGTCTGCCTGATTGCTAGAAAGTGGGATGACTTCGTCAACCGATCCACTATTACCCAAATGGCATCATGCTTCTTGCTGGTCTTAGGCAAACCCATCAGAAAATCCATTGTAATCCTCTGCCATTTCCATTCAGGAATGGACAATGGCTGCAACATGCCTGAAGGTGCCTGGTGTTCAGCCTTGACTTGCTGACACACTAGACATCTACTCACATAATCTGCTACATCTCTCTTCATGCCTTTCCACCAGAAATGTTCCTTCAAATCTCTCAGACATTCCGGTGTCGCTCGGTGCATGGAATAAGGCGATTGTGTGCCTCATCCATGATCTCATCCTTAATCGCTTTATCATTCGAATGCATAACTGCTTCCACCATCATTAATCCATCATCCCTTACTTGCACCACTGACTGCTTACCATTCTGTATTTCATCTCTCAACTTACTCAATTCAACATCTTGCTCCTGCAACTCCTTAACCTTTTCCCTAAGGATAGGTCTCACTCTAAATTGTGCAATAACACCCTCGGATTCATCCGGCTGCAAACTAATCTTCAACTTAGCCATCTGTTCCAACAGAGGCAAGTAGACTGCCTCTGAACATGAGCCATCGACGACTCTCGCTAAAGCATCTGCCACTACATTTGCTTTTCCTGGGTGGTACTCAATCATTAAATCATAGTCCTTCAGCAGCTCCAACCATCTTCTCGCCTCGATTCACTCTTTCGACTCATGATGTACTTCAGACTCTTATGATCAAGAAAACTCGGTCCGAACCCCATACAAATAGTGTCTCCAAATCTTGAGCAAAGATCATCGCAGCTAACTCCAAGTCATGAGTCGGATAATTCAACTCATACCGCTTCAACTCTTGAAGCATAAGCAATTACCCTATCATCCTCGCATCAAGACACATCCTAGACCCTTCCTCGAAGCATCATCAGAAATCAGATAGCCCGATCTCCACTGGGTAAAACTAATCTTGGAGCACTTGTCAATTTGTCCTTGAGTTCCTCGAAACTCTCTCGACAATCATCATTCCGCATAAACTTCGATTCTTTCTCAACAATCTGGTCATCGGAGCAACTATGATAGAAAACCCTCTACAAATCTTCAGAATACCTACCGCCAGCCTAAGAAACTTCTCACTTCCTTCACTGCTTTTGGCTCCACCAATTGACTCTGACTTCCACTTTTTCGGGATCGACATGAATTCCCTTATCGGAAATCACATGTCCAAGGAATACTACTTCACGAAGCCAAAACTCACACTCATCGAACTTGGCATACAATTTCGCTCTCTCACCTCTGCAAGACTATCCGGAGATGCTGTTCATGCTCTCCTCCATCCTTTGAATAGACCAGAATGTCATCAATGAACACAATGACAAACTGATCCAAGAAATCATTAAACACCCTATTCATCAGATCCATGAAGGCAGCTGGAGCATTGGTCAATCCGAAGGGCATGACTCTGAATTCATAATGCCCAGATCTCGGTCCCGAAGTCGCCTTCCTAACATCAGACTCCCTGATCCGGAGTTGATGATATCCTGATCTTAGGTCAATCTTCGAAAAGACCCTTGCTCCCTGCAACTGATCAAATAAATCATCTATCCTCGGCAGAGGATACTTGTTTCGAATCGTCATCTTATTCAACTTCCTGTAATCTATGCACATCCTCCATGTGCCATCTTTCTTTTTAACAAACAGGACCGGAGCTCCCCGGGGTGAAGAACTCGGCCGATGAACTGCTTTCTCCAATAACTCCTGCAATTGCTCCTAAGTTCTCTCAACTCAATCGGAGCCATCCTGTAAGGAGGTATCGAGATCGGCGCTGATTCCGGAATCAAGTCAATTTCAACTCAATGTCCCTCACCGCGGTAATCCCGCAACTCCTCCGGAATACATCCGGGAACTCCTCACCACAATGTAATCCTCCAATCTTCCTACATTGACCTCTGGATCCACTATATGCGCCAAGAAGGCCTCACACCCTGGCTCATCATCCGTCACCTACCATAGCTGAAATAATCCTCAAGACCGCGCTTCTGTCCCCTGAAGACTACCTTGATCATCTCCCGATCAAATTCAACTTCCTTTAGATCGCAATCCAGCCGCCTTGTACCTCTCCATGACATCCATCCCAAGATGACATCCAACCTTGAAGGTCTAGCGGTAGTAGGTCCACTACCGCCTAGCACCCTCGATACTAAGCTCACAATTTTATAGATCGGGCTTATCACTACCTTACTCCCTAAAGGAGTACTAACAACCAGATATTATCCAAAATCTCGGGACACACAAGCAGACAAATTCATGCTTGCAGATATAAATGAGTGTAGACCCAGATCAATCAATACATAAACAGTGCATCAAATAGCATAGCCATACGTTACATTACTTACAGGGGCTGCAGCTTCCTCTCTCGTCATGGCAAAGACTCTCCGGTTCGACCTCGCCTCTAGGCCTTCCTCGCTCGACACGCCTTCCTTGCGCCTCTGAACTACCCACTTCTTGGACTGGCCTAGATGCCACTGTCTCTGCTCTTCTTGGGGCCTGAGACTGAACCCCTTCCTGCTTGCCTGCCCGGCTGTGGACAATCCTTGATTCTGTGCCCCTTCTGACCACAGCCAAAACATGCGCCTATCTTCATCAGACACTCCCCCTTGTGAAATCTACCACAGTGATCACACTGAGGATTGCCTCTGCCTGACCATCCTGGGCTTGCCACACTAGAAGCTTCAGATGATACGACCTAAACTGTTTATTCTTTGTGGGGCCACTGCTGCCCACTTCACTCTATGTATGACCCGTCTTAGTGCTCTTTGCAAATACAGGGGAACTCATGCTTTTCTTTGAAAACTGCTCTCTGTTCTTCCTCTTCTTGGTTACCTCAGCCCTTCCGATATTTTCTAACTTCTCAGCCTGCAATGCAGCATCCACCAGCTGCTGATAATTCCTGAAATTGTGGATGACTACTTTCTCCCGAATCCCTAGGTGTAGTCCACCCTCAAACTTCCTGCACTTGTCCACTTTGATTGCCACGATGTTGGCTGATATCGTGACAACCGAGTGAACTTCACTCATACTCGCTACACTCGGCTCCTCCGGGTCAAATTCAGAATTCTCTTACTTTCTCTGAACATACACCATGGAAAAGTACTTCCCACGGAAAGCTTCTAAGAACTCCTCCATGTCAAGACTCGAGGGTTCTTCTCGACTGCATGCACCGATTCCCACCAAAGGTAAGCAGATGCATCCCCAGAAGCTTTTGCTGATAATCAACTTTCTCTTCTTGAGCATCTCATCTCGCTTCAGACCTCTCGGTCCTCTTCACCATGCTTCGCTTCCTCGGGATTAGTGGTCCCGCTGAAGTCGATCGCCCATACTTCCGGAGCTTATCATACCGACCGCTCCTCTCCACCGAGCCGGCATTGAGCTGCCTTCCTTGCCCCATGGCATAGGTAAACGCCGGGCAAAAGCTTGGAAGAATCGGGGTCCATCGGATTTACTTGAGGAGGAGGCGGCGAGGCGCCTCATGTTACACATGGGTGCATCGAGTCGATCATGAGGATAGTCCTCGCATCCCGTGGAACGCACGATTCATCCGTGCTTCGCTGTGAGCTAGGTCGAGCTGGAGCTCCTCGAGTTCTCCTTCGAGGCGCATTACTCCTTCAAGTTTAAAAAATTCGGTGAAAATCTTTAGTTTACATGAAACAAATTCAATTCATGTAAATCAATTCAAAACAATTCAATGCATTCATTTGAAAACAACATTGCATTGCATGCAATTAAAACAATGCACATAAGTCATGTAATTCATGTAGAAAATGCATGATGACTTGACCTTTAAACATTCCACTAGGTTCCTAGAAACCGTAAACCCGGTTTCGCTCGATACCACAGATGTCGCGACCCGACCGTAGAGACGGATCCCAACTGTTGGATCCAAGACCCAACCGCATATAACTTACCATTTACCCTCTTACTTTGATACCACAATTTGTCGGGATCCCGCCACGGAGCCCGACTTTCATAGTCCTGAAACTTGTACTTATAGACTTGCAGGATTCTTAACCAACCATTCACTTACTTTTATTCAAACATTTTCATTTTAACTCCAATTGTTACATATTTTAATTGATAACAAGACATATGTCTTAGGAATCTAATGGTCCAAACCTCACCCCATTTGGAGGTCGGACGAAGGAGTTATGACCCGACAAACTCAACGTGTTCATGTTTTGACTTCTATCAAACATGTTTTGGATCAAATGTCATAACTTTCACTATAGGTGTCGGAATGACTTCGTTCTTGGACCATTTTAAACTAGACATCTAGGTCTACAACTCTCAAGAAGACCACAAAACCAAATTCGGCCTCTAACAAGCCCAAAACACTTGACTAAGGATCCTAGTCGATTGGAATAGATGCTAGTCGATCGACGGTATTTTGTTGGTTGTAGTCGATCGAAACATTTCCAGTCGATCGAACTTACGAGAAATATTCTCCGCCCTCCGAGTAGTCGACTGGAACACTTTCCAGTCGACTGAAACCTCCTAGTCGACTGGAACACCTTCGGTCGATCGAACCTCTCTTTCAAGACCACTTGGAATCATCATCTTCAAGACTCATAACTTTTATCCCTAGCTCCAATTGGTGCATACTATACCTCTATGGAAAGGTAAGAAGATGAACTACAAATCTTATGAAGGATGCTAAAACTAACTCCATCATTTAATAAGGTAAAATTCACCAAAGGTCAATGCTCCATTAATACCTATGTAATAATGCTATGGCTAAATGAACAATAACTGGTTGTGTTCTAATCCTCATAAATTCTTAACCCTAGATCCAAATGAGACAAACAATATACCCTTGAAAGCTCTAATCCTCTACTACAAACTTCATGAAGACTCATTTATCTAAATCAAACCCGAAGAGGGTCAAATGTCGGGCGATGTCCGTCAAATTTAAGAAAATTTGACAGCACCTCCCTATTTTATTCCTAACCCAAAATCTTCAATCTGCACTATAACCTGCACATAAATTCTACATTCAAGGGCAGCAACACACTCTTAGTTTTCTAGACATTCTCAATTCATACCCAAACCATCACCATGATTCAATTTCCATACACACAAGTATAAATTTCTCAAATACATTCATGATCTAATACTTTTACTTTCAAATTCATTCATTCATTCATCATCATTCAATCATAACATGTTCATATAATGCTTTAGTGGGCATTTCAAGCCCAATTACATAAAAGCTTCAAAATACATCATTTCCTTAAAATGCAACTAAAGCATTGATGTTACAAAATGATTTCAAATCCCAAAATAACAAAAGAACTGCTTGAGTAAAATGCCTTATGCTCGCTCCTCGGGTTCCCGCCATTTCCTGAAATTTGTGGGGTGAGCTAATGTCTGTAGGTAACACATTTACGCTTATATAACAAGCACATCCTTGATTCATGTATTTATCAATTTTCCAAGGAAATCACATCACATGCATAACTCAAACATTTATACATTCATAACAATTTCAATCATTCCATCATTCACGATCTTATACAATTCATGCATATTCATGGCAAACACAACAATGGCTCGGTAAGTCCAATCATGGCAACCACATAAGTTCATCAAATGACCTAATGTGGGCAATTCTTGAGGAGTCCGATATCGGATCATCCTATGCCTCAATCGGCAAATGGGCGAAGGCTTTTCATGTCGACGCACGTGGCGGTTCTTGGGACATTACCTTACCCATACAAAGCATAATTCATTTCATAACAATAAAATTGGATTGTTCTTATCCAAGTTATTGTTTTCATTAAAATCATTCTTTTCATGCATCATTCATGCAAAATTCATAATTTTCATTATATTCATTTCATTTAGCTCTCTAGGCTAATTCACCCATCATCCTAGAATTTACATTTTCTAACATTATGATCACATAGCATAATATTTACAATCATTCAACAACCACAACATCAATCCTTCATATCATCCATTTACAATCATCCAACAACCACAATATCAATCTTTCATATCATCCGTTATGGTTTTCAACAACCATACTAACATTCAACACAATCGTCAATATCAACAACACGAGCAATAAACATCATAAATATCATTCATCCATAACTAACACAAGCATTAACAACCATTATTAATGTCATAATTAAATTTACATTAAATGCTCATAAATATAAAAGTAAAGGTGTAACCCACCTTAAATCCTTGATAATTCCTTGAATAGCTTGCTATAATTCTTGTTCCTCTTCTCTTCCTCTTCTCTCTTCATTAAAAACCAACAACATTCCCAAATCAACATAGGATTTAGAAATTGAAAAACCTAAATGCTTAAATCATGAAATTGGCAAGAGGGTAACTAAACCCACTTGGTTCTTAACTCTTCTAACCAAAAACCCATCTAAAAACTTAATATTAAACCAAAGACTTACCTTAAATCTTGATTAAACCAAAGGGTTTCTTGGTTCAATGTGAAGCTTGGCTTCTCCTCTTGACTTTTCCTTCTTGACTTTTCTTCAAAATCTTCCTTAATCTCAAAGAAAATCAAGCCCTAACATTTTTCTTCTTTTTCTCCCCCCTTCTCCTCCACGCACGACTTCTCCCTCTCCTTTCTCTCTATTTCACGATTCTTCACTTTTCCTCTCATCCAACTCATTTAATTCACCTCTTTAAACCTCCTCTTATTCTCACTTGGGCTCACTCACTTAAGCCCATTGGTTCCCTCTTCTTCCTCCTTCCTTCATCTTCTCCTTCCTTCATTTTCCTACACTCAAGCCCACAAAGCCTAAGCCCATCTTCACTTCATTTCTTCTTCTACTTCATTTCTTACTTAGGCCCATCTTATTTAATTCACCTAACTAACTTATTTCATTTGGACCCAAAGCCCAATTAACACATAAATCTCACCTAACTCATTTAAGTCCAACTAACATATCTAACTTCATTAATTCTTCAACTAACTTATTAATGCTATCATATATTAATTAATGTCACCTTAATTAATGCTAACATAATTTACTTAATTTGCCTAATCATGCTTAATCAAATAAAAAAAATTTTTTTTGGGGCTAACAGCCCGATTGTGGCATAGGATGATCCAAGATACGGACTCCTAAAGATTTGCCCATATAAGATCATTAAATGAGATTATATGGTTGCCAAGAATTGTGGACTTGCCAAACCATTATGATGTGTTAGGTGATATGTGTTATATGATGTGAATTGTGACAAGTTGAATTGCATTCATGATTTCATGAACTTTTTTAAAAAAATGAATGATTTGTGATTTCAAGAAAATGACAAGAGCTCTAAGTTTATGATTTGATGAGCTTTTGAAAAATGAATGATTTATGATTTTAAGAAAATGACAAGAGTTTTGAAGAAAACAATGTTTTATGATCTAAAGGAAATTTATATGGAAATGGAATTCTAAAACTGTTTTGTTCATTATTTGGTTATAAGCATAGAACCTTCTGGGCTCCCCAAGCTCACCACCCCTATTTTCCCAAATTTCCAGGTTTTTAGCAAGAATCCAAGTGGAAGGGGATCAAGGCATCTTGTGCTTGTTTTATTGTGTAATTGAAGTTTGGTTATGTAAATGAATAGTTGTAATTCATATGAGCAAATTGAATAAGGTAAATGAGATATTGTTATTGGTCTTGGAATTTGGCTAGGAAATGCCAATGAAATTGTAAAACTCTTATGTATGATGATTAATGTAATTGGGCTTAAAATGCCCACTAAAGCATTGTATGAATATGACATGATTTGATGAAGATGGAATGAATGAATTATGGAAGCAAAATGTTCAGATTTTAATGTATTTTGAGAAATCCATGTATGTTTAAGACAATTGAATCATTGTTATAGTTTGATATGATAGATGATTAAGAGTGTGGCTGTTGCTTCAATGGTGTTTGAAGATACCTTAGGTTTAATCATGTTATATGAGGTTGTATGATGAGTTTTATGTAGTGGGAGTCTTAGAATTGAAAATTGGGTAGTTGCATTTAAGGGGATGTGCGGTCAAATTTTCCTAAATTTGACAAGATTACCATCTCAATATTAGACCCTCTTGGGTATGAATTAGATCAATGAGTCTTCATGAAGATTGTAGTAGGAGTTTAGAGTTTTCAAGGGTATATCGTTTGCTAAATTTGGAGTTCTGAGTCAAAAGATATGATCCTTACTAGAAAAGGTAGGAAGGAAAGCGTAAGATAGAAATCAAGA
The DNA here is from genome assembly GCA_029891385.1 of Erythroxylum novogranatense. Lineage (NCBI taxonomy): Eukaryota > Viridiplantae > Streptophyta > Magnoliopsida > Malpighiales > Erythroxylaceae > Erythroxylum > Erythroxylum novogranatense. Next base: position 40,221,427 of record CM057228.1, read on the forward strand.
TAGAAATCGAAGGAAGGAAATCAAGATAGAAAAGGTAAAGAAGGAAATCGAAGATAGAAATCGAAGGAAGGAAATCAAGATAGAAAAGGAAAGAAGGAAATCAAGATAGAAATCAAGGAAGGAAATCGAAGATAGAAAAGCGAAGGAAGGAAATCAAGATAGAAATCGGAAGGAAGGAAATCAAGATAAAAAGCGTATGAAGGAAATCGGAAGATAGAAATTAGAAGGAAGGAAATCGAAGATAGAAATCAAGGAAGGAAATCAAGATAAAAGCGAAGGAAGGAAATCAAGATAGAAATCGAAGGAAGGAAATCAAGATAGAAAAAGCGAAGGAAGGAAATCAAGATAGAAAAGCGTATGAAGGAAATCAAGATAGAAATCAGAAGGAAGGAAATTAGAAGATAAAAAGTATGAAGGAAATCGGAAGATAGAAAAGGTAGGAAGGAAATCAAGATAGAAATCAAAAGGAAGGAAATCAAGATAAAAAGCGAAGGAAGGAAATCAAGATAGAAATCGAAGGAAGGAAATCGAAGATAGAAAAGGAAGGAAGGAAATCAGAAGATAGAAATCAGAAGGAAGGAAATCAGAAGATAAAAGCGTATGAAGGAAATCAAGATAGAAAAGGTAGGAAGGAAATCAAGATAGAAATCAAGGAAGGAAATCAAGATAAAAAGGTAGGAAGGAAATCAGAAGATGGAAAAGCAGAAGGAAGGAAATCAGAAGATAGAAATCAAAAGGAAGGAAATCAGAAGATAAAAAGTAGAAGGAAGGAAATCAGAAGGAAGGAAATCAGAAGATAGAAAAGCAGAAGGAAGGAAAGCAGAAGATAGAAACCAGATGATAGAAATCAGACGATAGAAAACCAGATGGTAGAAATCAGACGATGGAAAAATAGGACGCTGCAGAATGTAGGAGATAGAATCAGCCTTTGTAGTCTTCATAAGAGTTGTAGATCTAGATGTATAATTTCATATGGTGAAAGAACGAAAACATTGGGAGCTATATATTAAAAGTTATAGCAATCGCGCCAAAAGAGTTTCGATTCAATTTCGGAAGTGAGCATGGTTCGTTGTTTTGGGCATATTTCCCTCATACGACCTCCAAATGAGGTGAGGCTTGAACCATTGGATCTATAAGACACATATCTTGCACTCTATAAAATCTGGTATCAATTGGAGTTAAATTGAGAAAGTTTGTTCTAAAACAAGTGAAAGGTCAGTTAAGAGGGCATGTTTCGGGTATGAACTCTCTTAGGTTTTTGGAGTGTATCTTGAGTTATAGAACTCCGATTGGAGCGGTTCTTGTCTTAAATTAAACAAGAGTCATAAGGATATGAATTACAAGAGAATTCCAAATGAAATTTAAGAGTTTAAGTTTTTCAAATTCGGTGAACGCGTAGTGGAAATAAGTTCAAGTATGATGATTAGGTACATGGGCACACTACGGAACTTTGGTAAGTAAATTTTGGGAGCGTTTTGAGTATGAGAATGAATTCATGATGTCTTTAAGGGTTCAAGGGATTAAGAATGAAAAAAAAATTTATAACCCTTCGAAGTAGTACGCACGCTCAGGTTTCACGATTTTGAGCAAGAGAGTTGGGTTCCGAGAACGGGGTCCAATATTTGTGGTAACAAAGCAAGAACAAAAGTGGGAAGTTATGTGCAGTTGGGTCTCGGATCCAACAGTTGGGGTCCGGTCTACGGGTCGGGTCCCGACATTTGTGGTATCAGAGCGCCGGAATTGAGATCTTGTATGGGCGCATATGTAAAAGTCACATGTAAGAGCAAATTGTTAAGAGTTTGGGCCAATCGAATTAGTGAATAAATTGAAGTTGTGGATTAGTGGAAATGAGAAATAGTACATGGTCAAACATGACCGGTAATGAGTCAATGCATCTGTTGATGAAATCGAATATGGTATCAATGACATACTATGGTGCTTATCCTTGAATGTGGGAAATATGTGAATTATGAGCATGGATTGTTTGAGGAAAAGTAGGGGGACAAGGATTAAGGGGTTCAAGTAGAACTTCATGAAAGTCGAAATTTTATGATTTTAAGAAGATGAAACCGAACCCCAGTGGGTGCATGCTTATAATAAATTCAATAAGCCAAGTTTGTTTTCATTAAATCAAGCAAGAAAATTTCATAATTTAAATTGCATCATAATCGTTGCATCGGTTGTGCATCGAGTGCATTATGAAATGTTGCATGTTTAATATGTCGATTATGTGAATGATTGATGAAATGACTTTAAAAAGGGGTTTTCTTTTTAAGAATACAAGTTTATGAAATTATGCTTTCAGACATGATTTGCGCAAGAATATCATATTGTGAAAAGCAAGTTTACAAGAAAGTGCCATTACGAGCACCAAGATTACAAGTTTTTGAAATCTATGTGTTGTATGAAATATGTGATGATTTTATTTCCACAAGTTTAAGTCAATGGCAAATATATAAACATACATATATATATATGTAAGATGTGAAGTGAAGGATAATGGGACAATGAGATGATTGGTAGTAATGTTTGTATAAGTTCAAGAAGGTCAAATTGGTTGTTGTTGAGAGTATTTGTATGGAAATCTATAATTATGCACAAATGAGTGTATTAAGCACATAAGTAGAGTATGTGTGAAGATGATAGAGGAAGAAACCTATGATTTAGTGAATATTATTAGTCATAGTTTCCATAGTTTAAAACCTAAGTGATCAAGTAGACATAGATTGAGGGTTGTTGATGATGTTATAATAAGGAATAAATTCTAAGATCAAGAGAAGGATATTGTCTAGGATTAATGAAGATCAAAGTATCAATCATGTAAGAGATTGATTTATGAATTGATGAAGATAAGTTTGTGGATAAAATATGATGATGATAATAGGAGATTGATTAAGATTACAGAATAGTATAGATGATTGCAGAAAAAAAACCTCTTTGAAGAGGGATTTCATTAAGTTAGAATAAGCAGATCAAATGGTTCATGTTAAGAGTAATCAATGAAAGAACTAATCGTAAAAGAATATGTGATGATTTGAAAGTGAGTACACTCACTATAGAGACCTTGATTGTTAACATGAGGAGTATGTAAGTCTATGTTATATATTACGTGAAAGTATGTTTGGGAGATATTGGTATGACTTGATGAATATATTAAAATCACCTAATTAAGTTTGCAAATAAGCTGCAAATGTGGAGAAAAAAATCATTCGAGGAAGAAAGTCAATAAGAGGAATCGAAGGAAAGTGAGTCAATATACCTCATCGAGGAATTAGTTAAGTAAGGAATCACAAGGGCTAATCGAGAGATACATGAAAATTGATAATGATTGCTTGTTAACAAAAGCCCAATAGCACTATGGAATTGGAGACTATTTGATGATGTATGAAAGGTATTGTAAAGATGCTCAAATTTTTTTTCGAGGAGAATGGTTTGAATACTGTGAAGAGAAATGTGTAAAGCCCTAGGAGTGAATTTTGATACATGACCTAGAACTGTAGCATTGATGATTGTTTTGAAAGTTTGAGACAACATATGTACAGAACATGTATGAGCATGCAAATATGATCGTAAAAGTACAAGGCAATTCTTGAATTGGGAGAATTAAATATGAAACTCTGGAGATTGAGATATGTATCAAAAGACTATGATTGCACCAAGAAGAGATTCCAAGTGAGACTAAGTGTTGCATCCGATACATTAAGCATGAATTGATATTATGATGTCCGTAACTAGAGCAACAAGAAGCATAGCAGGTGGGACATAGTTTATCCCAAATTAAGGATAAAAGATTGTGAATCTTATTAAGAAATTGATACGGATCGGAATTTCAAGTTTAAATAGGAAGAATGATACCAGGTGAATGAAATAGGAAATATATGAAATCAATAGAGATGATTAAGTAAAAAGGTTGCTAGCAAAGTACAAATGGTAACATGAGGTATGCATCCTAGCAGGATTACATCGAAAGATCTCTTAGTGATCAAGAATGTCAAATAAGCAAGTGAATATAGGAATTGATGGTCTTAATTATCAAGAATATGCTTAAAGCATATAGTTGAAGCTCATAAGGTTATGAGATCTAAGTATAGCTTTAGTTCATTGTAAGTACAAGATCACAGTTCTAGTGAATTCAATGAAATGCGGTATGAAGAATTAGATGATAGAAAGATTCATCTTTTTAGCATTATGATGATAAGTAAGGTCTACAAGTTATAGAAGGCTAGAATTGAAAAGGTTATAGACAGGTTAAATGAATGAGTGATAAGAATCAAGTGAAGTAAGAAAGATGAATTAGAAGAATCCCAGAATAGGCATGGAAATGGTGTGTTAGCTCACAGTTACTTACCATTATTATGATGTGAACATCAAGCATAAGACGAGTTACCCCAGTGATGCTCTCAGAGTTACATGCTTTTACTCTCACGAGTACATGATTATGAGTACATGTTTAAGAGTGCCACCATGTCAAGGTGCACTCAAGATCAAATAAGGAGGTCGGGATGGTGAGCTATCTGAATAAGTCATGCAAGAATAAGTTGAATCCGTAAATTAAGGATTTAAACCCTTGCCACTAGATCAGTAAGATAGGAATTTCGAGGACGAAATTTTTTTTAAGAGGGGGAGAATTATTGGACCCCGAATCTTTTTGGTAAGGTAGGATTATTAAATAAGGATTTTTGAATGATTATTCATGAGTAAAGAAGTTAAGAATTATTGAAATTGAAATGAAATAGAAGATATGGTATAAATACGAGATGGATTAATGTGGGACTAATTGACATGTTAATATGCTTAAGGTAAGGTGTCATGAAATTAGGTGGCATGATTTAATGGGATTCAATGATTGTATTTTTGTGGACTAAATTAGCATGTTAAGAAAATTTGATTAACATGTTGATTAGACTAAGACTATATGACATGGATTAAGTGTATTAAGGTATTATGCAGGTTATGAATGTATTAAGGGTTAAATGGGCCTTGTACTCAAGTTGGGCTTAAGTGGTGAAAAAAAAAGAGAAGAGGATTAAATGAGAGTAATGAGTTAGGTGGCATGAATTAATACAATTAAATGTGTTAGTTGAATTTAAGAGTTTAGAGTTTAATTGGGCTTAAGAGAATGATGGGCCTAAATCAAATGAAAAGAAGAAGAAATGATTTGGACTTAAGTGATTTAGTAGGATGAGAAGAAAGAAGGAAGAATAAATTGGGCTTTGGGTCCAAATGAAATGAATAAAGAAGAGAGGATATAAATGAAATGAGCTTAAGTTGTAGTAGGAAAATAAGAAGGAAGGAATTAAATGAAGTGGACTTGGGCCTTGGGCTTGAGTTAAATGAAGAAGGAAGTATAAAAGGAAGGAGATGAAATGAATTGAGGTAGGAAAAGAAAAGAAAATAAGTTGGGCTTAAATGAAGAAGTGGGCTTGAGTAGTATGAGTTAAATGAAGAAGGAAGGAAGAAGGAAAGAAGAGGGAAGTGAATGGGCTTTAGGGCTTATGGGCTTAAGTGAGTAGGAAGGAGTATAAAAGGAGGAGAGTTAAATGAATTAGTGGGAGAATAAGAAGAAGAGGAGAAGAGTAAATGGGCTTAAATGAAGAAATGGGCTTAAGTGACTTAGTAAGAGTATGAAAGGAAGGAGAATAAGTGAGTTAGGGTAGGAAAGAAGAGAAGTTATGAAAATTGTGAGGAGAAGAGAGAGAGTTTCGTGCAAGTGGAAAGAAGAAGGATAAAAGAAGAAGGAGCTTGCTAGGGTTGGATTTTCCAAGAGATTTAAGAGGTTTTTGAAGAAAGTTCAAGAGGAAAAAGTGTGGGAAATCACTAGAGCTTCACTTTGAACCAAGGAATCACTTGGTTAGCTAAAGATTCAAGGTAAGTTCTTGATTTAAGGTTAAGTTTTTGGTTGGGTTATGGTTGAGAAAGCCTAGAAAATGAATGGGTATTGTGATTCCAAGATCAATTTCATGATTTGTGTCCTTAGGATTTGTTGTATTTTGGATGACTTTTGATTTGGAAATTTGTGTTGATTTTGAGGAAAATGGTGAGAGGCAAGAGGAATGGAAAGCAAGGGAAGGTCATTCAAGCAAGGAATCATAAGGTAGGTTTTATGTTTATAGTTAAATGATGGGCCACTAATATATTTTTTCAAAAAAATTACGAATAAAAAAAATGCTTTCAAAATTCATTGTTTTTGAATGCCTTGAGAAATTTCTATAATTGATGTATAATGGTATGAATGATTTGAAAATGTCATGTGAATTGGATGATTGATGATTTGATATGTGAATGTGGTTGTTATGTGATTTTGCTTGAGGAATGATGATGCATTGCATACGAAAGGCTTTATGATCATGAAATGATTTATGAAAATTTGCATGATTTATGCAAAACAAGATTTCCAAGATTTTTGCCTTTGGGCAATCAAGTTTCAAGACATGATTATATGTTATGTGGGTTAGGTTAAGTCCACCCAAGAAACGCCTCGCACGATGACCATGAAGAAGCCTTCGCCTCGCACGCCTGATTGTGGCATAGGATGATCCAAGATACGGACTCCTAAAGATTTGCCCATATAAGATCATTAATGAGATTATATGGTTGCCAAGAATTGTGGACTTGCCAAACCATTATGATGTGTTAGGTGATATGTGTTATATGATGTGAATTGTGACAAGTTGAATTGCATTCATGATTTCATGAACTTTTTTTAAAAAATGAATGATTTGTGATTTCAAGAAATGACAAGAGCTCTAAGTTTATGATTTGATGAGCTTTTGAAAATGAATGATTTATGATTTTAAGAAAATGACAAGAGTTTTGAAGAAAACAATGTTTTATGATCTAAAGGAAATTTATATGGAAATGGAATTCTAAAACTGTTTTGTTCATTATTTGGTTATAAGCATAGAACCTTCTGGGCTCCCCAAGCTCACCACCCCTATTTTCCCAAATTTCCGGTTTTTAGCAAGAATCCAGTGGAAGGGATCAAGGCATCTTGTGCTTGTTTTATGTGTAATTGAAGTTTGGTTATGTAAATGAATAGTTGTAATTCATATGAGCAAATTGAATAAGGTAAATGAGATATTGTTATTGGTCTTGGAATTTGGCTAGGAAATGCCAATGAAATTGTAAAACTCTTATGTATGATGATTAATGTAATTGGGCTTAAAATGCCCACTAAAGCATTGTATGAATGTGATATGATTTGATGAAGATGGAATGAATGAATTATGGAAGCAAAAATTTTCAGTTTTAATGTATTTTGAGAAATCCATGTATGTTTAAGACAATTGAATCATTGTTATAGTTTGATATGATAGATGATTAAGAGTGTGGCTGTTGCTTCAATGATGTTCAAGATACCTTAGGTTTAATCATGTTATATGAGGTTGTATGATGAGTTTTATGTAGGTGGGAGTCTTAGAATTGAAAATTGGGTAGTTGCATTTTAAGGGGATGTGCGGTCAAATTTTCCTAAAATTTGACAAGATTACCAATATTAGACCCTCTTGGTATGAATTAGATCAATGAGTCTTCATGAAGATTGTAGTAGGAGTTTAGAGTTTTCCAAGGTATATCGTTTGCTAAATTTGGAGTTCGAGTCAAAAGATATGATCCTTACTAGAAAAGCGTATGAAGGAAAGCGAAGATAGAAATCGAAGATAGAAATCGAAGGAAGGAAATCGAAGATAGAAAAGGTAAGGAAGGAAATCAAGATAGAAATCGAAGGAAGGAAATCAAGATAGAAAAGGAAGGAAGGAAATCGAAGATAGAAAAGGTAGGAAGGAAATCAAGATAGAAATCAAGGAAGGAAATCAAAAGATAGAAAAGGTAGGAAGGAAATCAAGATAGAAATCGGAAGGAAGGAAATCAAGATAAAAAGGAAGGAAGGAAATCAAGATAGAAATCGAAGGAAGGAAATCAAGATAAAAGGAAGGAAGGAAATCAAGATAGAAATCGAAGGAAGGAAATCAAGATAGAAAAGGTAGGAAGGAAATCAAGATAGAAAAGGTAGGAAGGAAATCAAGATAGAAATCGAAGGAAGGAAATCAAGATAGAAATCGAAGGAAGGAAATCAAGATAGAAAGAAGGAAGGAAATCGGAAGATAGAAATCGAAGGAAGGAAATCAAGATAGAAAGCGAAGGAAGGAAATCAAGATAGAAAAGCGTAGGAAGGAAATCAGAAGAAAAAATCAGAAGGAAGGAAATCAGAAGATAAAAAGCGAAGGAAGGAAATCAAGATAGAAATCGAAGGAAGGAAATCAAGAAGAAAAGCGAGAAGGAAGGAAATCGAAGGAAGGAAATCAAGATAAAAAGCGTAGGAAGGAAATCAAGATAGAAAAGGTAGGAAGGAAATCAGAAGATAGAAATCAGAAGGAAGGAAATCAGAAGATAAAAAGCAGAAGGAAGGAAATCAGAAGATAGAAATCAAAAGGAAGGAAATCAGAAGATAGAAAAGCAGGAGGAAGGAAAGCAGAAGATAGAAACCAGATGATAGAAATCAGACGATGGAAAAATAGGACGCTGCAGAATGTAGGAGATAGAATCAGCCTTTGTAGTCTTCATAAGAGTTGTAGATCTAGATGTCTACTTTCATATGGTGAAAGAACGAAAACATTTGGAGCTATAGAGTAAAAGTTATAGCAATCGCGCCAAAAGAGTTTCGATTCGATTTCGGAAGTGAGCATGGTCCGTTGTTTTGGGCATATTTCCCTCATACGACCTCCAAATGAGGTGAGGCTTGAACCATTGGATCTATAAGACACATATCTTTCACTCTATAAAATCCGGTATCAATTGGAGTTAAATTGAGACATTTTGTTCTAAAACAAGTGAAAGGTCAGTTAAGAGGGCATGTTTCGGGTATGAACTCTCTTAGGTTTTTGGAGTGTATCTTGAGTTATAGAACTCCGATTGGAGCGGTTCTTGTCTTAAATTAAACAAGAGTCATAAGGATATGAATTACAAGAGAATTCCAAATGAAATTTAAGAGTTTAAGTTTTTCAAATTCGGTGAACGCGTAGTGGAAATAAGTTCAAGTATGATGATTAGGTACATGGGCACACTACGGAACTTTGGTAAGTAAATTTTGGGAGCGTTTTGAGTATGAGAATGAATTCATGATGTCTTTAAGGGTTCAAGGGATTAAAAATGAAATTTTTTTTTTATAACCCTTCGAAGTAGTACGCACGCTCAGGTTTCACGATTTTGAGCAAGAGAGTTGGGTTCCGAGAACGGGGTCCAATATTTGTGGTAACAAAGCAAGAACAAAAGTGGGAAGTTATGTGCAGTTGGGTCTCGGATCCAACAGTTGGGGTCCAGTCTACGGGTCGGGTCCCGACAAAGAGTGTTTGCCATGACTAGGGAGGAAGCTGCAGCCGCACCTGAGGTTGTCACCGGTATGGCTCAGTTATTTGATTCAGCAGTATTTGTTTTGATTGATTCTGGTTCCACACATTCTTTTTTTTTTCTGCGAGCATAGCATTGCATGGTGTGAGTTCTGTGCCTTTGGATAGGCCTTTGATTGTTAGTACTCCTCTAGGGAGGAATGTGGTGATCAGCCAGGTATATGAGCAGTGTGAGCTCTTCATTGATGGTGCTAGATTGGTAGTGGACTTACTACCGCTAGAACTTAGAGGATTAGATGTCATTCTGGGGATGGATGTTATGGAGAAGTATCTGGCCAAGCTGGATTGTGGTCGGAAAGAGGTAGAGTTTGATCTGGGCAATGGTGAGAAGGTGATCTTCAGAGGAGACAGGAAGACACCGTCACCAAGACTGATTTCAGCTATGTTAGCTGAAAGGATGATGGGCCATGGATGTGAAGCTTTCTTGGAGCATGTTGTGGATGCCGATGTGCATGAAGGGAAGTTAGAGGACTTTCCGATTTTGAGGGAGTTTTCAGATGTTTTCCCAGATGAGTTACCAGGTTTGCCACCGGTGAGGAAAATCGAGTTTGCCATTGACTTGATCCCCGGAACCGCGCCAATCTCTATACCGCCTTACAGGATGGCTCCTGCTGAGTTGAGGGAGCTTAAGGAACAGTTGGAGGAACTGTTAGAGAAGGGGTATGTCAGACCGAGTTCGTCTCCTTGGGGAGCACCGGTTCTGTTTGTTAAGAAGAAGGATGGATCATGGCGGATGTGTATTGACTATTGGAGACTCAACAAGGTGACAGTTAAGAACAAGTATCCTCTGCCACGGATAGATGATCTGTTTGATCAGCTGCAGGGAGCACGGGTCTTTTCCAAGATTGATCTCAGTCGCTATCATCACCGTAATCAAGGAGTCTGATGTAAGCAAGACAGCATTCAGGATTCGATATGAGCATTATGAGTTTTTGGTTATGCCATTCGGTTTGACCAATGCTCCAGCTGCTTTCATGGATCTTATGAATAGGGTCTTCAAGGAGTTTCTGGATCAGTTTGTCATAGTGTTTATAGATGACATTCTGGTATATTCCAAGAGTGAAGAAGAGCATGAGGAGCATCTCAGGATTGTATTGCAGACTCTTAGGGTGTTGGACCCCGAACTTCCTTAGATTTGTGAATTTGTAAATTGACATTAAATGAGAAACTGAGGTGACTTAGTCTTGTGTAAAGGAAGAGAAATATATGAATTTGAATGGTTATGTTTAAGGTTTTGGGTGAACAATGTTAGTTTGGACAAATTAAGATGATGTTTTGAGGTTAGTACATGAAATGAGTTCGATACGAGGTTTGAGTAAATTCGGTTGTATTATGAAAATTGTTAGAAAAGTTAAAGTGAATGAGTTGATTGAAATGGAGTTGTGAATATGAAATAAATAAATAGTGAAAGAATGAGAATTTGAAGAACCGAGAAAGTTGACTTTTGGAGTAGAAAGAGTTGACTTTTGATTTAAGCAGATTTTGAGAAAATAATCTTAAGGAAAATTGTAGCTTTGTGAGAGCTCTTTGTAGCCATAAAGTATGATATGTTTCGATATCGGAGTGGAAGTTATGATCAGTCAAAGTCGCTAACATTTGACTTTGCTTTTATAAATGTTCTTAGTGTAGAATTGTATATGCGGTCTTGAGACAAGTTAAGTATTTGTGAAACTGCTCATAAGCGTACATTTAGGTGTGTAATGTGATTTGAGGCAAATTATAGATAGACATGTTTTGAATTAAGTTCAGTGATTTATATGAAAGATATGAAGAGTATCCTAGTCTATCAATGATGTAGAATATGTTATTTCGGTTATGAAATTTGGGAGATATGAAATGTTATGAGATTGGATGAAGTATAGGATGAGACATTTCTGAGCGAAGTTTCGATCGATTTAACTGACCTAATTAGAGGTTGCTATTGCTTTTGAATTCCTCGTGAACATTTTTGATTATATTCTGATATTTTCATTGTTATAAGTATGCAAATTTGGACCTTGGCATGTATAGATAGCAATTTCAGAAATTTCACATCGCTGTGGTGATTAGCCCTCTTTCTTTTGTTGCTTTACATTTTCGAATCGACATCCCATTAATCTGAGTTTTGAAGCGTTGATTCCTAAGACAATTACCTACCTCATGATGGAAATTATGATTGTTTAAGGATTGTTTGAGTCGTAGTGAGTTAGATATCTTCTGAGCACGGTTTAGTATTGTGATGATATCTTGATCGGTTGAGATCTAATCAAGTTGATTATTGTTTCTAAATAAGTTAGAGGCATGGGACTGCAATTATTTGAAGGAATCAAAATTTACTTCAGTTCCAAAGATTTTTGAATTTATGAACTTGAGGTATTAAGGTTATAAGAATATATAAGGGTAATTTGGGCATGGTACTTAAGTCTAAGAGTATTAAGGTTTGTGTGGGAGGGCAATATGGACTATTCCCCACTCATTAAGAGGGTGATATAAAAGAGGAAAATAAGAATTAGAAAGAGAAAAGAAAGAAATGGAAAATGAGAAAGAAGAGGAAGTCGTAGGAGGAGAAGAGAGAAGAAGAGATTTGGGTTTTTGATCCTTGCGATTTCTGACGGATTTGGAGCAATACCTGGTAAGTTCTAACCCTTTTATCTTGTTTCGGTTGGGATCCGGTTCCCGGATCGGGTCCCTACCGAAACAAAAGCGAAGACGAAAAGAATACGAAATTGGAAGAAGCAAATCGGAGTGATTGTATCAAAAGCAAATTGAATAAACATAAATAAACGCAGTTTAATGCAAATCGGAATCGAATAACAAATCGAAATAATTAATAGAATCGAATCATAAGGCAACAATCCGAATCGAAGGGACGGAAGCATAAACGATCCGAACGGACCAAATCGATTTTCCCGACATCCGTAGCTTATATATTAGAAAGACACACGTTGGATACTCTAAGACTAAACCAAATCCGAAACCGGTACAAAATTTTGTCTTTTTCTTACCTATTCGCTTAATTCAATCTCATACAAATCACATTCTTAACCAAAAACTCAAATCATAAAACTTCCTCATAAACATGCCATAACTCATTCCTGTTACAAATCATAGGACTCATTCTTATATTTCTTTTATCATACAAAATCTGGCAGATAACGATCGCATTACAACTAATCCATACCGCAAAGTGTTCAAAACGCACTTCTATAATAAAATCCTTTCTATCTTAGCCGATTTTACCGAAAATCGGCAAAGATAACTACTGTATTTGGACAGCCCAAAATTTAAAACACAAGAAACACACTTCTAATATTACAACTCAACAATACCAGTAACATCGGACCTCCCGTCCGCATCCAAACACCAAAGTAAACACAACCTAAATCTAATACTTCCATAATTCTCAATTCAATACCAAACTCATAATTCAATCAAATTCCCAAATCAATCATACATATATATTCCCAAATCATTCCCACTTCTCAATTCAATATACATGTACGTAATTCATTACACAGCCTTAATTCACTTTCCATTCTATATACAAATCCATAAATCAATTTCATCATAACATACAAGTCATACACAATCGAACAAACGGTCTTGACCATCTTTCATCCAATCTCCCGCTCAAATACTTGGAGATGAGGATGAAAGGGGGGGTGAGCTTATAGCTCGTGGGTAACAGGTTTATAACAAAGAATAAGCAAAACTGTTGAAAAAGTTCATTTATTATACAAAATTCATATTAAGTTCATAAAACGTTTTGCTCCTAAATTCTCAGTCAAATCTAAAATTCTGAGTTCAAACCCATAGCTGAAAAGTGTCATTGCATAGTGAAAAGTATTATCACATCAACACAACATGTTCAATCAATCATCAATATCAAATGCTCAAATTATGCACATACTTGACAAGTCATAGATGCAATGCACAAACAAATGGCTCGAGGGTTCCATGGAAACAAAAGGGAGAAACCGAAGTTTACACCCTGAACGAAATGAGTCCATTCGGAACTCATAGGCCACAATTGGGCAACCGGGAGAAGGCACTTGTCGACGTGCACGTGACGAACGAAATGGTTCCACTCTCGCCCAAACAAAAGCACATAATCATACTCTTTCGTGCTCTTTTCTTTCATTTTCGAATATACAAAATGCCATGAATTTCACAAGGCATGACATAAATGTCTCAATGATATGACATAAATATTTCAATGCATTCTCATCTTTATTTTTGCAAATCATTCACAGTAACAAAACAATATTTACTGAAATAGTTGAAATCATTCTTGATTTGGGAGAACACTTTAGTGGCTCATTACTAAATTATAAACATGAAACCCACCTGGAATTTCCTTGCTTATAAACTTGTTTAGGTATGCCTCTCCTCTTGTTCCCCTTGCTCCTCTTTCCTCACTTGGTTTCCTAAAACAACCAAGTTCCATTTATTCAATATTCATAGTAATTATTCAAAGCTTGGAATCAAAAATAAAGCACTATAAATCTATCTTCGACCTTCTCCTAAAATTTCGAACCCTTCAAGGCTAATTCCGAACTTCCCAACTTCATAGCACTTGCAATCTTTGATCTCTAGATCATAACGAATCTGAAATCACCTCAATTGGATATCTATAACAAAAGATATGCCCAAAATACTACAACTCTCAATTCAGCCAAACGGACGTTCGTCGCGGCGAAGTCCTTCGCACGTGGCGACGAACTAGCTGCCACACGTCGCGGCGAATGAATATCACACGTTGCGACGACTCCTGCGTTCCACACGTCACGACGACTCCTGCGTTCCACACGTCGCGACGAATAATCGTAAAATTATTTACACGTCGCGACGTGGCTCCCTTCCTCACACGTCGCGGCGCTATTCATACGCACGTCGCGACGCCCGTCCGGAGTTCGACCAAACCCGGATCTCGCAGAACCCAACTTCGATTCTTTCCTTAACCAAATCCAACACATCTCAACAATAGATCAAGAACTATAATGCATTTCTAACCCATTCTAAGCTTCCAATTCATCCTAAAATCATCAACCCATCAATTTCTAACTATTTTCCCCATAAACCCTAAACCATCGCTTTTACTCAATCCATGCAAATCTAGGGTTTAATCCAACTCAAACTAAGATAAAAGGGTTAGAACTTACTGTATTGCTCCAAACCGCCGAAATCGCAAGGATCAAAACCCAAATCTCTTCTTCTCTCTTCTCCTCCTACGACTTCCTCTTCTTTCTCATTTTCCATTTCTTTCTTTTCTCTTTCTAATTTTATTTTCCTCTTTATATCACCCTCTTAATGAGTGGGGAATAGTCCATATCGCCTCCCACACAAACCTTAATACTCTTAGACTTAAGTACTGTTGGACCCCGATCTTTTCAAAAGTGGATGAGTTAATTGAAATGAAGTTATATAGCAAGAATTAAAAAGAAAAAGTGTGAAAATTTGAAGAATTTAGAAAGTTTGACTTTTTGGAGAGAGAATGTTTGACTTTGAGAGTTGACTTTTGTTTGAGGCAAAATTTAATAAAATGATCTGCATGAAACTTGTAGATTATGTTAAGAGCTTTCTGTAGACATAAAGTTTGCAATTTTTCGATATCGGGAGTGAAAGTTATGATCACCAAAGTTGGTTTGGAAGTTTGACTTTAGGGTAAAAGTTGACTTTTGATCTAGGCCTAATTCAAGAAAATGATCAACGTGAAACTTGTAGCCTCTGTCGAGAGCTTTTCGTGGACATAAAGTTTGCTATTTTTCGATGTCGGGATTGAGAGATATGAATTTCGGAAGATATGCTTTGTTTTGAAGAGATTGAGAAAATATTATGAGAAGGAATTAGATACGCACTATTATGTTCTTAAGTGTGAATTTCGAGGACTAAATTCTTTTAAGAGGGGAGAAATGTTGGACCCGATCTTTCAAAAGTGGATGAGTTGATTGTTTTGAAATTGTCAAAATACAGTTATCATCTTAGAAATTTCGTAAAAATTTGATAAAATGGGTTTAAAGAAATGAGTTTGAGGATTTATAGGAAAGAATAAGAATGATGATTTTATATGTAATGGAGTAAAGTGATTAAGAATGAAAAGACAAGGAATAAAGAAAAAAATATACCGGATTTGAAATGTCGTAAGGATTCCAACGCGATTATGTTCATCCGATCGCTTTTCTCTCGGTTTTGGTTCTTGATGTCGGATCCGCTTTGCTAAGTGTTTGTCTCGCGCCGCTTTGTATTTTCCGATTCGATCCGCTTCGCTATCTTCGGTTTGATCTGATTCGGTCCGATTCGAAACTTTCCGAGTATTTGTTTCACTCCGATGATTCGATTTGTATTCCGCTTAGCGATTTCTCGCTTTTCGATTTTCCTTTTTTCCGTTCCGTCTTTCGGTTGGGATCCGGTTCCCGGATCGGGATCCAACAAGTACCATGCCCAAATTACCCTTATATATTCTTATAACCTTAATACCTCAAGTTCATAAATTCAAAAATCTTTGGAACTGAATTAAATTTTGATTCCTTCAAATAATTGCGGTCCACGCTCTAACTTATTTAGAAACAATAATCAACTTGATTAGATCTCAACCGATCAAGATATCATCACAATACTAAACCGTGCTCAGAAGATATCTAACTCACTACGACTCAAACAATCCTTAAACAATCATAATTTCCATCATGAGGTAGGTAATTGTCTTAGGAATCCAACGCTTCAAAACTCAGATTAATCGGATGTCGGTCGAAAATGTAAAGCAACAAAAGAAAGAGGGCTAATCACCCCGATAAAGAACGAAATTTCTGAAATTGCTATCTATACATGCCAAGGTCCAAATTTGCATACTTATAACAATGAAAATATCAGAATATAATCAAAAATGTTCACGAGGAATTCAAAAGCAATAGCAACCTCTAATTAGGTCAGTTCGTCGATCGAAACTTCTGTCTAGAAATGTCTCATCCTATACTTCATCCAATCTCATAACATTTCATATCTCCCAAATTTCATAACCAGAAATAACATATTCTACATCATTGATAGACTAGGATACTCTTCTATATCTTTCATATAGATCACTGAACTTAATTCAAAACATGTCTATCTATAATTTGCCTCAAATCACATTACACACCTAAATGTACGCTTATGAACAGTTTCACAAATACTTAACTTGTCTCAAGCACCGCATATACAATTCTACACTAAGAACATTTATAAAAGCAAAGTCAAATGTCCGCGACTTTGACTGATCATAACTTCCACTCCCGATATCGAAACATATCATACTTTATGGCTACAAAGAGCTCTCACAAAAGCTACAATTTTCCTTAAGATCATTTTCTCAAAATCTGCTTAAATCAAAAGTCAACTCTTTCTACTCCAAAAAGTCAACTTTCTCAGTTCTTCAAATTCTCATTCTTTCACTATTTATTTATTTCATATTCGTCAACTTCATTTCAATCAAGTCATTCACTTTAACTTTTCTAACAATTTTCATAATACAACCGAATTTACTCAAACCTCGTATCGAACTCATTTCATGTACTAACCTCAAAACATCATCTTAATTTGTCCAAACTAACATTGTTCACCCAAAACCTTAAACATAACCATTCAAATTCATATATTTTCTTCCTTTACACAAGACTAAGTCACCTCGCTTTCATTTAATGTCAATTTACAAATTCACAAATCTAAGGAAGTTCGGGTCCAACATTTCTCCCTCTTAAAAGAATTTCGTCCTCTAAATTCCTACAAGAATAATCATCAAGTAACTTATTTTCTCAAATACATATTTCTCAATTTATTCACAATCTTTCACTTCTGAATCTAATACCACCAATACCATGTCAACATCACTATATCCACAAATCAATCTTTCGTAATCTATTTAGACAATCCATATCTCTATCATTCATCTCATCCTTCAAGTATTCTCGCTATTATATCTCATATATATGTATTCAAGTCAATGACCCAATTCATCATGACCTTCTAATCTTAATTTTCCATACATACAATCTTAAAATCAATCATCCTCTTAACACTTAAATCAACCACCATTTTAATTCCTCAATTAATTCATGAAAACTCATTCACATCAATATCACATCCTCACTAATTCAATCATATCCATTCAAAATTCTTAACACTTTCTCATTCATATCACTAATACAAATGTGCCCATGTAAGATCATAATACCAAGGCCTCGATACCACAAATAGGGACCCGATCCGAACCGATCCCAACCAAACAAAAGCGAAGACGAAAAGAATACTAAATCGGAAGAAGCAAATCGGAGTGATTGTATCAAAAGCAAATTGAATAAACATAATAAACGTAAAGTTTAATGCAAATCGAATCGAATAACAAATCGAAATAATTAATAGAATCAATCATAAGGCAACAATCCAATCAAGGGACGGAAGCATAAACGATCCGAACGGACCAAATCGATTTTCCCGACATCCGTAGCTTATATATTAGAAAGACACACGTTGGATACTCTAAGACTAAACCAAACCAAACCGTACAAAATTTTGTCTTTTCTTACCTATTCGCTAATTCAATCTCATACAAATCACATTCTTAACCAAAACTCAAATCATAAAACTTCCTCATAAACATGCCATAACTCATTCCTCATATAAATCATAGGACTCATTCTTATATTTCTTTTATCATACAAAATCAAAAGATAACGATCGTGCATTAACTAATCCATACCGCAAAGTGTTCAAAACACACTTCTATAATAAAATCCTTTCTATCTTAGCCCGATTTTACCAAAATCGGCAAAGATAACTACCAGATTTGGACAGCCCAAAAATTTAAAACACAAGAAACACACTTCTAATATTACAACTCAACAATACCAGTAACATCGGACCTCCGTCCAAGATCCAAACACCAGCAGTAAACACAACCTAAATCTAATACTTCCATAATTCTCAATTCAATACCAAACTCATAATTCAATCAAATTCCCAAATCAATCATACATATATATTCCCAAATCATTCCCACTTCTCAATTCAATATACATGTACGTAATTCATTACACAACCTTAATTCACTTTCCATTCTATATATAAATCCATAAATCAATTTCATCATAACATACAAGCCATACACAATCGAACAAACGGTTTGACTATCTTTCATCCAATCTCCGCCAAATACACGGAGATGAGGATGAAAGGGGGTGAGCTTATAGCTCGTGGGTAACAGTTTATAACAAAGAATAAGAAAACTGCTGAAAAGTTCATTTATTATACAAAATTCATATTAAGTTCATAAACGCTTTTGCTCCCAAATTCTCACCAAATCTGAAATTCGAGTTCAAACCCATAGTGAAAAGTGTCATTGCATAGTGAAAAGTATTATCACATCAACACAACATGTTCAATCAATCATCAATATCAAATGCTCAAATTATGCACATACTTGACAAGTCATAGATTCAATGCACAAGCAAATGGCTCGAGGGTTCCATGGAAACAAAAGGAGAAACCAAGTTTACACTCGAACTAAATGAGTCCATTCAAACTCATAGGCCACAATTGGGCAGCCGGAGAAGGCTCTTGTCGACGTGCACGTGATTTAACTAAATGGTTCCACTCTCGCCCAAACAAAAGCACATAATCATACTCTTTCGTGCTCTTTTCTTTCATTTTCGAATATACAAAATGCCATGAATTTCACAAGGCATGACATAAATGTCTCAATGATATGACATAAATATTTCAATGCATTCTCATCTTTATTTTTGCAAATCATTCACGGTAACAAAACAATATTTACTTAAATAGTTGAAATCATTCTTGATTTGGGAGAACACTTTAGTGGCTCATTACTAAATTATAAACATGAAACCCACTGGAATTTCCTCGCTTATAAACTTGTTTAGGTATGCCTCCTCTTGTTCCCTTGCTCCTCTTTCCTCACTTGGTTTCCTAAAACAACCAAGTTCCATTTATTCAATATTCATAGTAATTATTCAAAGCTTGGAATCCAAAATAAAGCATTATAAATCTATCTTCGACCTTCTCCTAAAATTCAACCCTTCAAGGCTAATTCAACTTCCCAACTTCATAGCACTTGCAATCTTTGATCTCTAGATCATAACGAATCTGAAATCACCTCAATTGATATCTATAACAAAAGATATGCCCAAAATACTACAACTCTCAATTCAATAAACGGACGCTCGTCATGGCGAAGTCCTTCGACGTCATGACGAACAAGTCGCCACACGTCGCGCGAATGAATATCACACGTCATGACGACTCCTCGCTCCACACGCCACGACGACTCCTGCTCCACACGCCGCGATTTAATAATCGTGAAATTATTTACACGTCGCGACGTGGTTCTTCCTCACACGTCGCGCGCTTATTCATACGCACGTCGCGACGCCCCGTCCTGGAGTTCGACCAAACCCGCATCTCGCAGAACCCAACTTCGATTCTTTCCTTAACCAAATCCAACACATCTCAACAATAGATCAAGAACTATAATGCATTTCTAACCCATTCTAAGCTTCCAATCCATCCTAAAATCATCAACCCATCAATTTCTAACTATTTTCCCCATAAACCCTAAACCATCGCTTTCTACTCAATCCATGCAAATCTAGGGTTTAATCCAACTCAAACTAAGATAAAAGGGTTAGAACTTACAGGTATTGCTCCAAACCGTCGAAATCGCAAGGATCAAAAACCCAAATCTTCTTCTCTCTTCTCCTCCTACGACTTCCTCTTCTTTCTCATTTTCCATTTCTTTCTTTTTCTTTCTAATTTTATTTTCTCTTTATATCACCTCTTAATGAGTGGGGAATAGTCCATATTGCCCTCCCACACAAACCTTAATACTCTTAGACTTAAGTACCATGCCCAAATTACCCTTATATATTCTTATAACC
This sequence comes from Erythroxylum novogranatense, assembly GCA_029891385.1. Lineage (NCBI taxonomy): Eukaryota > Viridiplantae > Streptophyta > Magnoliopsida > Malpighiales > Erythroxylaceae > Erythroxylum > Erythroxylum novogranatense. The sequence goes on from CM057228.1 coordinate 40,241,741, forward strand.
TTAATACCTCAAGTTCATAAATTCAAAAATCTTTGGAACTGAAGTAAATTTTGATTCCTTCAAATAATTGCAGTCCCATGCCTCTAACTTATTTAGAAACAATAATCAACTTGATTAGATCTCAACCGATCAAGATATCATCACAATACTAAACCGTGCTCGAAGATATCTAACTCACTACGACTCAAACAATCCTTAAACAATCATAATTTCCATCACGAGGTAGGTAATTGTCTTAGAATCCAACGCTCAAAACTCAGATTAATCGGATGTCGGTCGGAAAATGTAAAGCAACAAAAGAAAGAGGGCTAATCACCCCGACAAGAACGTGAAATTTCTGAAATTGCTATCTATACATGCCAAGGTCCAAATTTGCATACTTATAACAATGAAAATGTCAGAATATAATCAAAAATGTTCACGAGGAATTCAAAAGCAATAGCAACCTCTAATTAGGTCAGTTCGTCGATCGAAACTTCTGTCTAGAAATGTCTCATCCTATACTTCATCCAATCTCATAACATTTCATATCTCCCAAATTTCATAACCAGAAATAACATATTCTACATCATTGATAGACTAGGATACTCTTCTATATCTTTCATATAGATCACTGAACTTAATTCAAAACATGTCTATCTATAATTTGCCTCAAATCACATTACACACCTAAATGTACGCTTATGAACAGTTTCACAAATACTTAACTTGTCTCAAGACCAGATATACAATTCTACACTAAGAACATTTATAAAAGCAAAGTCAAATGTCCGCGACTTTGGTCGATCATAACTTCCACTCCCGATATCGAAACATATCATACTTTATGGCTACAAAGAGCTCTCACAAAAGCTACAATTTTCCTTAAGATCATTTTCTCAAAATCTGCTTAAATCAAAAGTCAACTCTTTCTACTCCAAAAAGTCAACTTTCTCGTTCTTCAAATTCTCATTCTTTCACTATTTATTTATTTCATATTCACAACTCCATTTCAATCAAGTCATTCACTTTAACTTTTCTAACAATTTTCATAATACAACCGAATTTACTCAAACCTCAGATCGAACTCATTTCATGTACTAACCTCAAAACATCATCTTAATTTGTCCAAACTAACATTGTTCACCCAAAACCTTAAACATAACCATTCAAATTCATATATTTCTCTTCCTTTACACAAGACTAAGTCACCTCGCTTTCATTTAATGTCAATTTACAAATTCACAAATCTAAGGAAGTTCGGGTCCAACATTTCTCCCCTCTTAAAAGAATTTCGTCCCCTAAATTCCTACAAGAATAATCATCAAGTAACTTATTTTCTCAAATACATATTTCTCAATTTATTCACAATCTTTCACTTCCTGAATCTAATACCACCAATACCATGTCAACATCACTATATCCACAAATCAATCTTTCGTAATCTATTTAGACAATCCATATCTCTATCATTCATCTCATCCTTCAAGTATTCTGCTATTATATCTCATATATATGTATTCGAAGTCAATGACCCAATTCATCATGACCTTCTAATCTTAATTTTCCATACATACAATCTTAAAATCAATCATCCTCTTAACACTTAAATCAACCAGTCATTTTAATTCCTCAATTAATTCATGAAAACTCATTCACATCAATATCACATCCTCACTAATTCAATCATATCCATTCAAAAATTCTTAACACTTTCTCATTCATATCACTAATACAAATGTGCCCATGTAAGATCATAATACCGGCGCTCTGATACCACAAATGTAGGGACCCGATCCGGGAACCGGATCCCAACCGAAACAAAAGCGAAGACGAAAAGAATAATAAATCTAAGAAGCAAATCTGAGTGATTGTATCAAAAGCAAATTGAATAAACATAATAAACGTAGTTTAATGCAAATCGAATCGAATAACAAATCGAAATAATTAATAGAATCGAATCATAAGGCAACAATCCGAATCAAGGGACGGAAGCATAAACGATCCGAACGGACCAAATCGATTTTCCGACATCCGTAGCTTATATATTAGAAAGACACACGTTGGATACTCTAAGACTAAACCAACCAAACCGTACAAAATTTTGTCTTTTTCTTACCTATTCGCTTAATTCAATCTCATACAAATCACATTCTTAACCAAAACTCAAATCATAAAACTTCCTCATAAACATGCCATAACTCATTCCTCATATAAATCATAGGACTCATTCTTATATTTCTTTTATCATACAAAATGGCAAAGATAACGATCGTGATTACAACTAATCCATACCGCAAAGTGTTCAAAACACACTTCTATAATAAAATCCCTTCTTATCTTAGCCCGATTTTTACCAAAATCTAAAGATAACTACCAGATTGGACAGCCCAAAATTTAAAACACAAGAAACACACTTCTAATATTACAACTCAACAATACCAGTAACATCGGACCTCCCGTCCGCATCCAAACACCCAGAAACACAACCTAAATCTAATACTTCCATAATTCTCAATTCAATACCAAACTCATAATTCAATCAAATTCCCAAATCAATCATACATATATATTCCCAAATCATTCCCACTTCTCAATTCAATATACATGTACGTAATTCATTACACAACCTTAATTCACTTTCCATTCTATATATAAATCCATAAATCAATTTCATCATAACATACAAGCCATACACAATCGAACAAACGGTTTGACTATCTTTCATCCAATCTCCGCCAAATACCGGAGATGAGGATGAAAGGGGGGGTGAGCTTATAGCTCGTGGGTAACAGGTTTATAACAAAGAATAAGCAAAACTGTTGAAAAAGTTCATTTATTATACAAAATTCATATTAAGTTCATAAAACGTTTTGCTCCCAAATTCTCAGTCAAATCTGAAATTCTGAGTTCAAACCCATAGCTGAAAAGTGTCATTGCATAGTGAAAAGTATTATCACATCAACACAACATGTTCAATCAATCATCAATATCAAATGCTCAAATTATGCACATACTTGACAAGTCATAGATTCAATGCACAAGCAAATGGCTCGAGGGTTCCATGGAAACAAAAGGGAGAAACCAAGTTTACACTCGAACTAAATGAGTCCATTCAAACTCATAGCCACAATTGGGCAGCCGGAGAAGGCTCTTGTCGACGCACGTGATTTAACTAAATGGTTCCACTCTCGCCCAAACAAAAGCACATAATCATACTCTTTCGTGCTCTTTTCTTTCATTTTCGAATATACAAAATGCCATGAATTTCACAAGGCATGACATAAATGTCTCAATGATATGACATAAATATTTCAATGCATTCTCATCTTTATTTTGCAAATCATTCACGGTAACAAAACAATATTTACTTAAATAGTTGAAATCATTCTTGATTTGGGAGAACACTTTAGTGGCTCATTACTAAATTATAAACATGAAACCCACCGAATTTCCTTGCTTATAAACTTGTTTAGGTATGCCTCTCCTCTTGTTCCCTTGCTCCTCTTTCCTCACTTGGTTTCCTAAAACAACCAAGTTCCATTTATTCAATATTCATAGTAATTATTCAAAGCTTGGAATCCAAAATAAAGCATTATAAATCTATCTTGACCTTCTCCTAAAATTCAACCCTTCAAGGCTAATTCAACTTCCCAACTTCATAGCACTTGCAATCTTTGATCTCTAGATCATAACGAATCTGAAATCACCTCAATTGATATCTATAACAAAAGATATGCCCAAAATACTACAACTCTCAATTCATTAAACGGACGCTCGTCATGGCGAAGTCCTTCGACGTCATGACGAACAAGCCGCCACACGTCGCGGCGAATGAATATCACACGTCATGACGACTCCTGCTCCACACGCCACGACGACTCCTGCGCTCCACACGTCGCGATTTAATAATCGTAAAATTATTTACACGTCGCGACGTGGCTTCTTCCTCACACGTCGCGCGCTTATTCATACGCACGTCGCGACGTCCGTCCGGAGTTCGACCAAACCCGATCTCTCGCAGAACCCAACTTCGATTCTTTCCCTTAACCAAATCCAACACATCTCAACAATAGATCAAGAACTATAATGCATTTCTAACCCATTCTAAGCTTCCAATCCATCCTAAAATCATCAACCCATCAATTTCTAACTATTTTCCCCATAAACCCTAAACCATCGTTTTCTACTCAATCCATGCAAATCTAGGGTTTAATCCAACTCAAACTAAGATAAAAGGGTTAGAACTTACCAGGTATTGCTCCAAATCCGTCAGAAATCGCAAGGATCAAAAACCCAAATCTCTTCTTCTCTCTTCTCCTCCTACGACTTCCTCTTCTTTCTCATTTTCCATTTCTTTCTTTTTCTCTTTCTAATTCTTATTTTCCTCTTTTATATCACCCTCTTAATGAGTGGGGAATAGTCCATATTGCCCTCCCACACAAACCTTAACCATGCGTTTGGATACTGTCCCCGCGCCCGGGGACAGTGGACAAGACAGAGTTTTTCTGTCTTCTCGGGCGTTTGGGTAGCTGTCTCCGTGCGACTGTCCCCCGTCTCCGGTGTACAGCGTCATAAAAACGCTGTCGTCCCTAAACCCAACGGACAGAAGCTGGTTCGTCCTGCCCCCGAAACAAAAGACCAATCTCTGCGATTTTTTACCCCTCCCGTCTGACGCCTCCTGTTTTCTCCGACTCCTCCTTCGTTCTCTCCGACGCATCATTCCTTCTCTCCGACGCCTTCGCCTTCGCCCAGAGTGACGTTTGCTCAAGACGGTTCCTTCTCTCGATTCCTCCTTCCGTTCGTCCCAGATTCACGTTGCTCTTCGCACGGTGAGCTTCGATTTTTCTTTCTCATTTTGATGAATGTGATGTGTTGTGAGAGTTTGGCGCTTGATCTGCTTGGATCGCCCCACATTCTCGCAATCAGTTTAGTCTTTTCACGCATCGATCCATTCCTTGGACCTCATTTTCATCGGGTTCTTTTGCAAATGCCAAGACTTTGGGCTTCTTTGTTTGATTGTTTTCTGTACAATTCTCCTTCTTTTGGCTTACAGATGGTTACTTTCGTGAACATTTGTCACTTGATCTGCAGTTTCTTGTTCCAAATTAAACTCTTGTTTAGAAATGGGTTACTCATACACTTCAATAATTACGGGATTAATAGGAAAATATTTTATTTATTTGTCATTGCTAGAGGAATGTGGATTACATAAAACTATAGTAGATTGTAAACAAGCAAATTACTGAGCTTGAACATGTATGAACTCCTGGTTGTATATGTTACTTCTTATCCCAGATATCTTTGATTTTGGCATGAGGGTATTGACTTGAAGTTTGAATACATTGCTCTATGATATCTTATCGACTCAAAATACTGCTGAATGATGGGAATGCTTTTCAAATGTACTCATAAAGTTTTGAAAGCATTACTTTCATTGCTCCTGGTTTTGGAATGATTATACTTTGTTAGCTTTTAATCACTTGTCAGGAGCTTTGTCTCTATCATTGATAACTGACATTCCTATGAAGATGAAACTGATCTTATTCACCAAACTCTTGTTTAAAGTGTTATGCATGTGTTTAAAGTGTTATGCATGTTTAGGACTTGAGGACAACTAAGCATTTAGCTACTTGGTCACTGTATCATAGATGAAACATATTAAAAAAGAGGGCTGTTACACTTACCTAGCTACTTTTATACGTTCACCTTATTTCCTTGTTCCATTTGATTGATTGGTTTTTCTCCATATTCTTGTGGAAGGGAATTTGGTGGTCTTTTGGATAAGGATTTCAAAATTTTCCTTTTCTAATTGCATTTTTAAGGCTTTATATTCATAGACTAGCCCTTTGTCCTGCTTTCATCTACTCATCTACCAAAGATTGATGGTTTATATTCGATCTAGTGTGGTTGCTTTTATGCTTTCTGAACTAATGTGCATTTTTCTGTGTGTTGTTAGTGCATTTTTCTGTGTGTTGTTAGTGCATTTGTCTGTCTTGTATGAACTAATGTGCAGATGAAATGATGTGCAACGATTCATATTCATGAACATATTTGATTCTTTGAAATTTGACTGAAACATGGCATTATCTGATCAGATTCTTATGCTTCAATCAGTTTGTAAAAATCAGTGACTTGCATTTCTAATGAATTGTGTTTCAATCAGTTTGTAAAAAAGTAGGTACAATGACTTGCATTTTTGACTTGTTTCTCATGAGATAACCCAATTAACTCTAGTGAAACTGCCATGCTTGGTCAAAAGTTCAAGTTTTACTTTTGTATGTGTAGATTAAATTCCAGTTTGTTAAAAAGTTATAAACAATTGTTTTGTTTATAACTGAATTGTGTTGTTTCTAAACTCATTAAAGTTGAATGATATCCTTTAAATAATGTCATTAATAGAAGTAAGGGTGGATATCAAAATGTATGTACTGAATTTGCTATCAGATTTTTCAGATTTTGCTATCAAAATGTATGTTGCATGTGCTGTTTTTTTTGCCTGATTATGTTAAGTGTTGTCTTGCCTGAGTTTTTGATTTTGGTTTGCACAGAACCTTGTGTGAAGTTTGTACAATTGCAGCCAATTGTACAAACTTGGCTAGGAACTCCTCATTCAAATCAACATTGTCAAATTGCTGTTTTGAATGAGGATTAAATTCAATCCTTATCATCTTATGTACAAACACAGACTTATGATGATAACAATGTATTAATACTTTGCAGATAGTATTTATTTACAAACATGGATAACAGGCGTCGTGAAGTGATAGTTAAGGCTTTGACTTTGCTTCATGAATGGAATAGGCATTGGAATTAATGCAACCGATAATATTAGTAGTGTTCAAGTATACGTATGAAACTAAGAGGAGTGAACTTGCATTAGGGAGTAGTGCTTTGACAAAGGCCATCTAGGAAGCTAATATTCATAGGATTTTGCATGAAGGTGATAGGAATAGTCGGTGGGATTTAAGGATGGACGTTAACACATTTACAGTGTTATGTGACATGCTTCAAGCACATGGGGATTCGCTAATCATCGCCATCCGCTTATTGAAGAAAAGGTGCTAATCTTCCTACGAATATTAGCCCAAAATGAATCTAATAGAGTATTACAAGTAAGGTTGATGAGATCCGGAGAAACAATAAGTAGGGCATTTCATAGTGTGTTGAAGGTCCGATCGAGGTCGCATGATCGGTTATATGTTAAGCCCATACCAATTGCAGATGATTGCACTGACCCTAGATGGAAATGGTTTAAGGTTAGTAAACTTTCCTTGTAACAACAAAGTGTCTCATATCAGTATTGTAAATAACGAATGATATAACTTTGGTTTCTTGGAATTATGTTCAAAGGGTTGTCTTGGTGCCCTAGATGGGACCTACATAGATATTACGGTTGCCCAAACTGAGAAACCCAGATACAGAGGCCGGAAAGGCAGAATATGCACAAATGTTTTAGGGGTGTGTGATAAGAACATGAACTTTGTTTATGTTCTAGCAGGATGGGAGGGTTCAGCATCGGATTCAAGGGTTCTGCACGATGCTATAACGAGGAACCATGGGCTTCAAGTGCCAAGGGGTATGTAACCTCAGACTTATACACAACTTTCACAATTTTCAAATGCTTTTGATGCGAAATATGCACAATAGTTAAACTATGATTTTGTGTATAGGAAATTACTACTTGGTCGATGCTGGCTATACCAACGCTCCTGGATTTCTTGCACCATTTAGAGGTACAAGATACCACATTCAAGAGTGGGCAAGAGATGGCAGGGCACCTACAAACCGAGAGGAGCTCTATAATAAGCGACACTCATCTGCTAGGAATGTGATTGAACGTGCATTTGGGTTATTGAAAAAACGATGGAAAATCCTAAGAACTCCATCTTTTTACTCAGCCACAACTCATGGGCGCATAATTATTGCTTGCACCCTTCTGCACAACTTTATTAGGTTGAATATGGCAGAAGATCCAGAAGAGCATAGTGCTATGGATCCCGAGGATATGCCAATCGGGGAAGATGCTTCCTTGCCTGCCACACATGATCGTGTTGAGGCAAGTGCTGCATGGAGTCAATGGAGAGATGAATTAGCGACGAACATGTTTGATGAATGGAGAAGCAACAATTAAATTCATACTTTCCGTTTAGAGTGTGTTTTATGAGATAACTGAATTATCTGATTTATTGTAACTGATTTGATGGATTGTTTTACTCACTTCGTGACCAAAGAATTCTATATTAATCGCATGTTACTACAAATTCCATTTTTTCTTCTTCACCGTTGTAGTTGTTGTCAACTAATACGCTTTGTTAAAAATAATTTGATCTTAATGGTTTCGATTGTTGTGGGATTCTTGCCATTGCGTCGAATAGGCGCAATGGCAAGAATTTGGACTGACATTGAGACAGATGCATTGGTTACCTTAATGGAGGAGGCTGTGGTAGCTGGTCAGAGGGCCGATAATGGCCAACTCAAGCCCGGTACTTTCCAACTTCTTGCTCGTCAGATGGTGGAGAAGTTTCGACTCGTGGGATTGATGGATTTACATGTCAAAATAAGCCAATGGTTGAAAGACAAATACCAAACGGCATTTGACATGTTAAATTGCAGTGGCTTTGGTTGGAATGAGTCAAAGCAATGTGTCGAGGTCGATAGCAAGCAAGTCCTTGAGGAATGGACGAGGGTAATTCAATGCTTATTGCTTTTAGAAGTGTTTGACAAATCATTTGTATTTTGTTCTGATATTTTATGTTGCTTCTTCCAGAGCCACCCCAACAGGTACTACACTCCTGGCAAGCCATTCCCGCTCTTCCATAGACTTGAAATAGTCTTTGGGCGGGACAGGGCCACTGGTGGAAGGGCTGAGCATGCTGTTGATGCTGTTGAGGGTCCTGACACCACTGTTGGTGCTGATGAGGGTGAAACAGAAAGCGAACCACCAGCCTTTGATCCAACCTTTACAGACCCTTTCGATCAACCACCCTCACAAACAACTCCTCCTCCAACTACTTGTGCCAGTCTTGATTCCACAGATGTTCTAGCAACAACAAGGGAGGTCACCGTCCAAAGGGAAACGAAGACGCGGATATTGAAATGTTGGAACGCCTTGTCGACTCATTTGTTGCTGTCATTGAATCAAGCAAAGAGAATGCTAACAAGCTTATGGACGCTATCAAGGAATGAGTGGTGCGAAGTTGGGTGCGGAACTTATCAAATTTGGCTTCCCGCTGATGAAATTGTCGTGGTCAGAAAATCGGAGTAAACCCCATTTAATGAGTGTTTATCGGGTTTACCACCGAAATAAACAGCTTATGTTAGTAGCATTTTAGATGCGAGATACATGACATGTCAGATAATTTCTTAATTTGTATGATGATGAAACAGTAAACATGTGATGTTGACTGATGGATGTTTGAACTACTATCTAACTTATGTATGGTTGGTTAATTGAATTTTAGTATTTGTCTTTTCCCGATGGATGATGATAATATGATTCATTTCGTGTTTTCAAATATGGCCCGATACAATTTTTATGTGGTCTTTCTTTGGACGTCAAACCGAATTTTACCATTGGGATCATGTAAAAGTATTAGTTAACTGATATCCAATGCTCGTTTCAAGGATTTCGCACATTAATGAAGTAATAAACCGCTATGCCACGGGCTCATATAGGCCGCCGCAACGCAATGTAGAACTTGTCCCCACCGCCAATGCATCGTCCTTTACGCCGACTCCGATCGCACCAACAACAACGCAACAAGTCAACAAACTTCCAACTTTGCAGAAAACATGGTATGGGCTCTAGCATTTGCTCATAGCCATTGGCATAATGTTGACAATCATGGTTCATAGCATTATTAATAAAATTTAAGTGCTTCATGTATGATCAACTAATTATGTTATTTCGCTCGTGATATGCTTAATGCTTGTTTTAAGTTATGTTGACGATTAAAGTCATTAATTATATGAATGTATGTTCAACATCCGATGTTATTAATTATATGAATCTTTGAGATGATGTAATATTATATATATATATCTATATGTGCTTAGATTAATTTGACTAAATTGTAATATATAATTTCAATTATAATACATACAAACTATATAGTAATAATAATAATATTATTATTAATAATAATAAATTTGACTACTAATAACAAATTATATAATAATTTTACTAATAATCATAATCATAATAATAAATACAAATTATATAATAATAATAATAATAATATTAATAATAATATTTAGACATAATAATTATAATAATAAATTTGTATAATTATTATTAAAAATTATGCTAAATATATTAATAATAATATATTTCAATAATAATAAATACAAATTATATAATAATAATAAAATTAATTAGACATAATGATAATAATAATACAAACTATTGAATTACAAACCATTCATAATAAAAATACCATTAAATTACATCTTCCTAATCATATTAAATACTATGGGCATATTCGTCATTTGCACTATTTTCTGTCTCTGTCCCTACAACCAAACACATTTGTCCCGGAACGGAGACAAGCTTCTCTGTTCTGCCTACCATCAACCAAACAGCTCTCTGTCTCCAATTTCTGTTCCGTTCCGTTCAGTTCCGTTCTGACTCCAGCTACCAGAGACACTAACCAAACGCAGCGTAATACTCTTAGACTTAAGTACCATGCCCAAATTACCCTTATATATTCTTATAACCTTAATACCTCAAGTTCATAAATTCAAAAATCTTTGGAACTGAAGTAAATTTTGATTCCTTCAAATAATTGCAGTCCCATGCCTCTAACTTATTTAGAAACAATAATCAACTTGATTAGATCTCAACCGATCAAGATATCATCACAATACTAAACCGTGCTCAGAAGATATCTAACTCACTACGACTCAAACAATCCTTAAACAATCATAATTTCCATCATGAGGTAGGTAATTGTCTTAGGAATCCAACGCTTCAAAACTCAGATTAATCGGATGTCGGTCGGAAAATGTAAAGCAACAAAAAGAAAGAGGGCTAATCACCCTGACAGTAACGAAATTTCTGAAATTGCTATCTATACATGCCAAGGTCCAAATTTGCATACTTATAACAATGAAAATATCAGAATATAATCAAAAATGTTCACGAGGAATTCAAAAGCAATAGCAACCTCTAATTAGGTCAGTTCGTCGATCGAAACTTCTGTCTAGAAATGTCTCATCCTATACTTCATCCAATCTCATAACATTTCATATCTCCCAAATTTCATAACCAGAAATAACATATTCTACATCATTGATAGACTAGGATACTCTTCTATATCTTTCATATAGATCACTGAACTTAATTCAAAACATGTCTATCTATAATTTGCCTCAAATCACATTACACACCTAAATGTACGCTTATGAACAGTTTCACAAATACTTAACTTGTCTCAAGACCGATATACAATTCTACACTAAGAACATTTATAAAAGCAAAGTCAAATGTCCGCGACTTTGACTGATCATAACTTCCACTCCCGATATCGAAACATATCATACTTTATGGCTACAAAGAGCTCTCACAAAAGCTACAATTTTCCTTAAGATCATTTTCTCAAAATCTGCTTAAATCAAAAGTCAACTCTTTCTACTCCAAAAAGTCAACTTTCTCAGTTCTTCAAATTCTCATTCTTTCACTATTTATTTATTTCATATTCGTCAACTCCATTTCAATCAACTCATTCACTTTAACTTTTCTAACAATTTTCATAATACAACCGAATTTACTCAAACCTCAGATCGAACTCATTTCATGTACTAACCTCAAAACATCATCTTAATTTGTCCAAACTAACATTGTTCACCCAAAACCTTAAACATAACCATTCAAATTCATATATTTTCTTCCTTTACACAAGACTAAGTCACCTCGGTTTCTCATTTAATGTCAATTTACAAATTCACAAATCTAAGGAAGTTCGGGTCCAACATTTCTCCCTCTAAAAGAATTTAGTCCTCGAAATTCCTACAAGAATAATCATCAAGTAACTTATTTTCTCAAATACATATTTCAATTTATTCACAATCTTTCACTTCCTGAATCTAATACCACCAATACCATGTCAACATCACTATATCCACAAATCAATCTTTAAGTAATCTATTTAGACAATCCATATCTCTATCATTCATCTCATCCTTCAAGTATTTCGCTATTATATCTCATATATATGTATTCAAGTCAATGACCCAATTCATCATGACCTTCTAATCTTAATTTTCCATACATACAATCTTAAAATCAATCATCCTCTTAACACTTAAATCAACCATCATTTTAATTCCTCAATTAATTCATGAAAACTCATTCACATCAATATCACATCCTCACTAATTCAATCATATCCATTCAAAATTCTTAACACTTTCTCATTCATATCACTAATACAAATGTGCCCATGTAAGATCATAATCCCAGCGCTCGATACCACAAATGTAGGGACCCGATCCGGAACCGGATCCCAACCAAACAAAAGTTAAGACGAAAAGAATAATAAATCTAAGAAGCAAATCGGAGTGATTGTATCAAAAGCAAATTGAATAAACATAATAAACGCAGTTTAATGCAAATCGGAATCGAATAACAAATCGAAATAATTAATAGAATCGAATCATAAGGCAACAATCCGAATCAAGGGACGGAAGCATAAACGATCCGAACGGACCAAATCGATTTTCCGACATCCGTAGCTTATATATTAGAAAGACACACGTTGGATACTCTAAGACTAAACCAAACCAAACCGTACAAAATTTTGTCTTTTCTTACCTATTCGCTTAATTCAATCTCATACAAATCACATTCTTAACCAAAACTCAAATCATAAAACTTCCTCATAAACATGCCATAACTCATTCCTGTTATAAATCATAGGACTCATTCTTATATTTCTTTTATCATACAAAATCTGGCAAAGATAACTTGTTGCATTACAACTAATCCATACCGCAAAGTGTTCAAAACACACTTCTATAATAAAATCCTTCTTATCTTAGCCCGATTTTTACCGAAAATCGGAAAGATAACTACCAGTATTTGGACAGCCCAAAATTTAAAACACAAGAAACACACTTCTAATATTACAACTCAACAATACAGTAACATCGGACCTCCCGTCCAAGCATCCAAACACCAAAGAAACACAACCTAAATCTAATACTTCCATAATTCTCAATTCAATACCAAACTCATAATTCAATCAAATTCCCAAATCAATCATACATATATATTCCCAAATCATTCCCACTTCTCAATTTAATATACATGTACGTAATTCATTACACAACCTTAATTCACTTTCCATTCTATATACAAATCCATAAATCAATTTCATCATAACATACAAGCCATACACAATCGAACAAACGGTCTTGACCATCTTTCATCCAATCTCCCGCTCAAATACCTGGAGATGAGGATGAAAGGGGGTGAGCTTATAGCTAAATGGGTAACAGTTTATAACAAAGAATAAGCAAAACTGTTGAAAAGTTCATTTATTATACAAAATTCATATTAAGTTCATAAACGCTTTGCTCCCAAATTCTCACCAAATCTGAAATTTTGAGTTCAAACCCATAGCTGAAAAGTGTCATTGCATAGTGAAAAGTATTATCACATCAACACAACATGTTCAATCAATCATCAATATCAAATGCTCAAATTATGCACATACTTGACAAGTCATAGATGCAATGCACAAGCAAATGGCTCGAGGGTTCCATGGAAACAAAAGGAGAAACCAAGTTTACACTCGAACTAAATGAGTCCATTCTAACTCATAGGCCACAATTGGGCAGCCGGAGAAGGCTCTTGTCGACGCACGTGATTTAACGAAATGGTTCCACTCTACCAAACAAAAGCACATAATCATACTCTTTCGTGCTCTTTTCTTTCATTTTCGAATATACAAAATGCCATGAATTTCACAAGGCATGACATAAATGTCTCAATGATATGACATAAATATTTCAATGCATTCTCATCTTTATTTTGCAAATCATTCACAGGTAACAAAACAATATTTACGTAAATAGTTGAAATCATTCTTGATTTGGGAGAACACTTTAGTGGCTCATTACTAAATTATAAACATGAAACCCACCTGGAATTTCCTTGCTTATAAACTTGTTTAGGTATGCCTCTCCTCTTGTTCCCCTTGCTCCTCTTTCCTCACTTGGTTTCCTAAAACAATCAAGTTCAATTTATTCAATATTCATAGTAATTATTCAAAGCTTGGAATCCAAAATAAAGCATTATAAATCTATCTTCGACCTTCTCCTAAAATTCCGAACCCTTCAAGGCTAATTCCGAACTTCCCAACTTCATAACACTTGCAATCTTTGATCTCTAGATCATAACGAATCTGAAATCACCTCAATTGGATATCTATAACAAAAGATATGCCCAAAATACTACAACTCTCAATTCAGCCAAACGGATGTTCGTCGCGGCGAAGTCCTTCGCACGTCGCGACGAACAAGCTGCCACACGTCGCGGCGAATGAATATCACACGTCGCGACGACTCCTGCGTTCCACACGTCACGACGACTCCTGCGTTCCACACGTCGCGACGAATAATCGTAAAATTATTTACACGTCGCGACGTGGCTCCCTTCCTCACACGTCGCGGCGCTATTCATACGCACGTCGCGACGTCTGGTCTGGAGTTCAACTCCGAAACCCAGATCTCTGCAGAACCCAACTTCGATTCTTTCCCTTAACCAAATCCAACACATCTCAACAATAGATCAAGAACTATAATGCATTTCTAACCCATTCTAAGCTTCCAATCCATCCTAAAATCATCAACCCATCAATTTCTAACTATTTTCCCCATAAACCCTAAACCATCGTTTTCTACTCAATCCATACAAATCTAGGGTTTAATCCAACTCAAACTAAGATAAAGGGTTAGAACTTACCAGGTATTGCTCCAACCGCCGAAATCGCAAGGATCAAAACCTAAATCTCTTATTCTCTTCTCCTCCTACGACTTCCTCTTCTTTCTCATTTTCCATTTCTTTCTTTTTCTCTTTCTAATTCTTATTTTCCTCTTTTATATCACCCTCTTAATGAGTGGGGAATAGTCCATATTGCCCTCCCACACAAACCTTAATACTCTTAGACTTAAGTACCATGCCCAAATTACCCTTATATATTCTTATAACCTTAATACCTCAAGTTCATAAATTCAAAAATCTTTGGAACTGAAGTAAATTTTGATTCCTTCAAATAATTGCAGTCCCATGCCTCTAACTTATTTAGAAACAATAATCAACTTGATTAGATCTCAACCGATTAAGATATCATCACAATACTAAACCGTGCTCAGAAGATATCTAACTCACTACGACTCAAACAATCCTTAAACAATCATAATTTCCATCATGAGGTAGGTAATTGTCTTAGAATCCAACGCTCAAAACTCAGATTAATCGGATGTCGGTCGGAAAATGTAAAGCAACAAAAGAAAGAGGGCTAATCACTCGACAAGAATTTAAATTTCTGAAATTTCTATCTATACATGCCAAGGTCCAAATTTGCATACTTATAACAATGAAAATATCGAATATAATAAAAAATGTTCACGAGGAATTCAAAAGCAATAGAACCTCTAATTAGGTCGGTTAAATCGATCGAAACTTCGCCTAGAAATGTCTCATCCTATACTTCATCCAATCTCATAACATTTCATATCTCCCAAATTTCATAACCGTAAATAACATATTCTACATCATTGATAGACTAGGATACTCTTCTATATCTTTCATATAGATCACTCGAACTTAATTCAAAACATGTCTATCTATAATTTGCCTCAAATCACATTACACACCTAAATGTACGCTTATGAACAGTTTCACAAATACTTAACTTGTCTCAAGCAAGCACCGATATACAATTCTACACTAAGAACATTTATAAAAGCAAAGTCAAATGTCCGCGACTTTGACCGATCATAACTTCCACCCGATATCGAAACATATCATACTTTATGGCTACAAAGAGCTCTCACAAAGCTACAATTTTCCTTAAGATCATTTTCTCAAATCGCTTAAATCAAAAGTCAACTCTTTCTACTCCAAAAGTCAACTTTCTCGGTTCTTCAAATTCTCATTCTTTCACTATTTATTTATTTCATATTCACAACTCCATTTCAGTCAACTCATTCACTTTAACTTTTCTAATAATTTTCATAATACAACCGAATTTACTCAAACCTCGTATCGAACTCATTTCATGTACTAACCTCAAAACATCATCTTAATTTGTCCAAACTAACATTGTTCACCCAAAACCTTAAACATAACCATTCAAATTCATATATTTCTCTTCCTTTACACAAGACTAAGTCACCTCAGTTTCTCATTTAATTTCAATTTACAAATTCACAAATCTAAGGAAGTTCGGGGTCCAACATAGGGAGAGAGAGCTTTATGCTAAGTTCAGCAAGTGTGAGTTTTGGCTTCATGAGGTGACATTCCTTGGGCAAGTGATTTCGCAGGATGGTGTTCATGTTGATCCGAGGAAAGTTGAAGCAGTAGTGAATTGGCATGCACCCAAGACAGCGACAGAGGTGAGGAGTTTTCTGGGTCTGGCAGGTTACTACAGGAGGTTTGTAGAAGGATTCTCCATGATAGCTGCTCCGATGACTAAGCTATTAAGGAAGAATCAGAAGTTCATCTGGACTGATGAGTGCCAGAAGAGCTTTGAGGAGCTCAAGCACAGGTTGACAAGTGCTCCAGTGCTGATTTTGCCTTCTGGTGATGAGGGCTATACAGTGTACAGTGATGTCTCGAGGAAGGGTCTAGGTTGTGTATTGATGCAAGAAGACAGAGTGATAGCATATACTTCCAAGCAACTGAAGCAGTATGAGTTGAATTACCCTACTCATGACTTAGAGTTGGCAGCAGTGATCTTTGCCTTGAAGATTTGGGGGCATTATCTTTATGGGGTTCAGACAAGGATCTTTACCGATCATAAGAGCCTCAAGTACTTACTAAGCTAGAAGGAGTTGAATTTGAGACAGAGAAGGTGGATTGAGTTACTCAAGGACTATGATTTGTTGATTGAGTACCATCTAGGCAAAGTGAATGTAGTGGCTGATGCCTTGAGCAGGAAGTCTTCCATTGCTCACGTTCAGACACTTTATCTTCCTTTATTGGAAGAGATGGCCAAGCTTAAGATAAGCTTGAGGCAGGAGGAACCAAATTGCCTCCTAGCTAATTTCAGAGTGAGGCCTATACTCCGGGAGAAGGTTAGGGAGTTGCAGGCACAGGATGTAGAGTTGAGCAAGCTTCGAGAGGAAATTCAGAATGGTAAGGTTTTTGAAGTTGTGGTGAGAGATGATGGACTCATGACAGTGGGGGGCAAACTTTGTATTCCAAATAACAAGGAAGTTAAGGATGAGATTTTGGATGAGGCACAAAATGCGCCTTATGCCATGCACCCAGGTAGTACTAGGATGTATAGAGATTTGAGAGAGCGTTTCTGGTGGAAAGGCATGAAGAGAGATGTAGCAGAGTTTTTCAGTAAGTGTCTCGTGTGTCAGCAAGTTAAGGCTGAACACCAGGCGCCTTCAGGCAAGTTAAGGCCATTGTCCATTCCTGAGTGGAAGTGGCAAAGAGTAACCATGGATTTTCTGATGGGTTTGCCTAAGACCAGTAGGAAGCATGATGCCATATGGGTTATTGTGGATAGGTTGACGAAGTCAGCCCATTTTCTGACAATCAAGCAGACTGATTCGTTGCATGTGTTAGCCAAGAAGTACATTGATGAGGTAGTGAGATTGCATGGGATTCCAGATTCTATAGTCTCTGACAGGGATCATCAGTTTACTTCGAGATTCTGGGGAAGCTTGCAGGAAGCTTTAGGTACTAAGCTACATTTTAGTACGACATTTCACCCTCAGACGGATGGTCAATCTGAGAGGACCATTCGGACACTTGAGGGAATGCTCAGGGCATGTGTGTTGGATTTCAAGGGAGCTTGGGATGAGCATTTGCCTTTGGTCAAATTTGCTTACAATAATTCGTACCATTCGAGCATTCAGATGGCTCCATATCAGGCATTGTATGGAAGGAGGTGTAGAACTCTGATATGTTGGGATGAAGAAGGCGAGAGGAAACTGGTAGGACCAGAATTGATCCAGATGACTATTGATAAAGTCAATCTAGTTAAGCAGCGGCTTAAGGCAGCCTAGGATAGGATGAAGAGTTACACTGATGCTCATCGAAAGGAGATGGAGTATGAAGTCGGTGAGAAAGTGTTTCTCAAGACGTCTCCTTGGAAGGGAGTATTGAGGTTTGGCAAGAAAGGCAAGTTGAGTCCAAGATATGTAGGTACGTATGAGATTCTTGAGAGGATCGGACCTCTAGGTTACAGGTTGGCGTTGCCGCCAGAGTTGTCTCAGATTCATGATGTCTTTCATGTTTCCATGCTGAGGAGGTACAGATCAGATCCTTCTCATGTCATTCAGGTTTCAGAGGTTCAGTGAAGAGACGACTTGAGTTATGAGGAAATCCCAGTAGAGATCTTGGACACCAAGGAAAAGGTCCTCCAGAATAAGACAGTTCAGCTAGTTAAGGTTCTGTGGAGGAACCATTCAGTGGAAGAAGCCACGTGGGAACCATTGGACACTACGAAGGAGAAGTATCCAAGTCTTTTCGATGATTCAGGTAAATTTCTAGGACGAAATTTCTTTTAAGAGGGGGAGAAATGTTGGGCCCCAAATTTTTTTTCTTGATGTTATTAAGTATGAATTAATTTGATTGTATTAATTGTTGTTTAGTTTGATTTCATTGAAGGTATTAGAGGAAAATTAAGAATTATTTGAGATTAGTGTGGAATAAATGGTTATGGAAGAGTAGATTTGTATGAGGGCAAAATGGGCAAGGCACTTAAAGGTAAGAGGTTTTAGGTTTGCATGGAGGGGCATTATAGTCTTTGCTCTTTCATGTAGGCTTAAGGAATTAAAAGAAGAAAAGAAAAGAAAGAAAGGAAAAGAAGAATAAGAAGAAAAGAAAGAAGGAGAAGAGGAGTCGTAAGAGAGGAAGAAGAGGAAGAAAGAGAGGCAAGCTCCAGTTTGTCGATTTCTAAGGATCGAAGCAAGTTCTGGTAAGTTCAAGCTCTTCTACTCTTGTTTGGGTTGATTTAAACCCTAGATTTGCATGGTATGAGGTAGAATCGTTGGTTTAGGGTTTATGGGTAAACTTTGATAGTTTTGCATGGGTTGTTGTTTTGTGATGGTTTTTGGTGTTAGAATGAACCTAGAAAAGAAGTATATGACTTGATTAAAGGGTTAGATGTGTTGTAGTTGAGAAAGGGAAGGATTAAAGGTTGAAAAATGTCGAAATCTGGGTTCGGGAGTCGACCCTCCCGTCTGCAAGTCGTGACGTGCGTGAGGCTGCTTGTGGCCACAAGGCAGCAGCAGGCATGACGTCTTGAAGGGCCGCACATGTGGCGTGCTGTGCCGCTTCGTCGCGAATAGCGAGCCTCGTCGTGGCGAGGCCAGTTTTTCCAGCAATGATGTTTTTAGTAATTGGAGCATATCTTTTGCTACAGAAGTCTTTTTGAGGTGATTTTTAAGGCGTTGTAAACTAGAGTCATAGATCTACAAGTTTTGTGAAGAAATAAAGTTCTGATTCAGTCTCTAAGGATATCCAATTTTGGATGGAAGTTGAGCATAGAATTTATGTTTCATAATAAGTTATAGTTTGAACTGTTAAAGTATGAATTTGCGATTTCTAC
The DNA here is from genome assembly GCA_029891385.1 of Erythroxylum novogranatense. Lineage (NCBI taxonomy): Eukaryota > Viridiplantae > Streptophyta > Magnoliopsida > Malpighiales > Erythroxylaceae > Erythroxylum > Erythroxylum novogranatense. The sequence goes on from CM057228.1 coordinate 40,261,516, forward strand.
ACCAAATTGATTGGAATTTGGTTGTTTGGTTAAGGAAATCAAGTGAGGCAAGAGGAGCAAGGGGAACAAGAGGAAAGACATTCCTAAGAAAGTTTTAAACAAGGAAATCAGGTGGGTTCATGTTTATAATAGAGTAAATAAGTCACTCATTGTTTTGTTCAACTCAAGAAAGATTAAATGCATTCAAATTGCATCATCCATGATTGCATTACATACTATTATGAATGATTATAGGTTGTTATATGATTTGCATTCATGAATTATGAAAAGGTTTTAAAAAAAAGGGGTTTTTCTCCTTTCAAGAATACATGTACATGAAATCATGTTTTACGAATATATGACAAGCAAGATTACAAGCAAGTTTACAAGTAAGTTTACAAGCAAGTGCCATTTTGGCAAACAAGTTTACAAGAACATGAATCATGCATATTTATGTGGGTTTGCGGTGTCCCTCACGAATAGTCAAGTGCACATTGACTCATAAAAAGGCTTCTCCCGCCTGCCCGCTAGTGGCACATGGTTTCTCACAAGGATTCCCTCACGAAACTATGTCTACACATCAACATTTCGATGGCATGTGTAGTACGTCATGAACCAGGGACAACCCAAACCATTATGTTATGTTATGTGTTTATGATTTGTTGTTTTGTGCCATGCATGACGAATTGTTCAAGAATCAAGCATTTTCAAGCAATGACTCATACATGCTCAATTATTATGATCTCAACAAGTACCACGACAATGAGTTATTTTTGAATACTTTTGCTTATTGCTATATTATGAATATGTTCCCACGAGCTTTATAGCTCACCCCCTCTAATCTCCCCTATTCAGGTGACGAGCAGGAGATCGAGTGAGTCACGAGTTACGGCAACACTCTATTTTGTCATGTTTATTTTTAAGCTTTAGTTTCATTTCAAGTATTATTGGTTCAAGAGTATTTTGTATTTTTGGCTCTTGAACTCAAAGTTGTAATTTGGTTTGAGATATTCTTAAAGCTTTATGAAACTCATCTTTTGAATATTAATGATTTATGGATGTGTTTGTGTCACATAAATGAAAGAAAGTTTTCAAGTGTGTTCTCGGTGGGTCTATTGAACTACCAAGAATTGTTCTATATATATTTCGCCTCACACATCAAGCACCACGCTCTCATGTCCGATGTTGGGCTCCGGCAGCGGGGTCCAACATATATATGTATATATTTATAATGTATTACATCCATAATGCAATTTAACATAATAATTTTGTTCATAAATACGGATGCATTACCCATAACAATATCATCTCACATAATCATCACAATCACAAATAATAGTGGAGGACTGACAAACGGCCCTATAATAGATCCCTTACCCATAGACTGTAGCCATAAAGGCTCTCTTGTTCCATATGAGTCACTTGGTCCAATGTTGTGGACTATTATCCGAGAGCCACACTTAACTGAACTGCCACAGCCTCATTATGACATGATTGCCATCTGAGAGCAAGCTCAACCGAACTGTAACAATCATGCTACCTCTCATGTACCATATATCGGTGCAAGGATAGTATATGTACTCAAATGACAAATTTCAGGGAATGAAAGATTTTAGGGGGCGTTTGGTTTGAGCACGGGATTGGGTATGGATATGGGTATAATAGTAGAAGGGAATGAGAATGGGTATGAAAAATAAAAAATGATGTTTGGTTTGTAACTTGGGTTTCTGTATTAATATCAATAATGTTGTTTGGTTTGTTGCATTAATGGGAATGAAAGATAATATAATACCATTTTTTCATATCATATTTATTATTATTATTACAAAATTTATAATAATAATAATAATAAGATAATTAATTTCATATAATAAAATTAATAATAATAATAATAATAAGATAATTAATTTCATATAATAAAATTAATAAATAATAATAATAATAATAATAATAAGATAATTAATTTCATATAATAACATTAATAATAAAAATAAAAAATAAAAATAAGATAATTAATTTTGTATAATAATAATAATAATGATGATGATGATGATGATAATGATAATAATAATAATAAGTTTAAAATTTATAATAAATAATAATAATAATAAGAACAATAATTAATAATAAATAAAATAAAATAAAATAAAAATAAAATAAAATAATATATTATTATTATTATTAAGAAGTTTAAATTTTATTAATAATAATAATAACAACAACAACAACAACAATTAATAATAATAATAAGTTTAAAACTTAATAATAATAATAATAATAATAATAATAATAATAATAATAATAATAATAATAATAATAATAATAATAATAATAATAATAATAATAATAATAAGATGATGATGATGATGAAGAAGACGAAGAATAATAATAATAATAAGGATAATAATAATAATAAGTTTAAAATTTATAATAATAAATAATAATAATAAGAACAATAAATAATAATAATAATAATAATAATAATAATAATAATAATAATAATAATAATAATAATAATAATAATAATAATATTATTATTATTATTATTAAAAGTTTAAAATTTATAAATAATAATAATAATAATAATAACAATAATTAATAATAATAATAAGTTTAAAACTTAATAATAATAATAATAATAATAATAATAATAATAATAATAATAATAATAATAATAATAATAATAATAATAATAATAATAATAATAATAATAATAATAATAATAATAATAATAATAATGATGATGATGATGATGATGATGATGATGATGATGATGATGATGATGATGATGATGATGATGATGATGATGATGATGATGATGATGATGATGATGATGATGATGATGAGTAATATAATTAAAAATAAAAATTGCTTATGTGGGGGAGGGTAATAAATAGTAACCACTATATTGGAATGAAAACTTGATACCCACCCCATTTGGAGGGTTTAGTAGATTCCCAAACTTAGTGGAATAAATCTATTCCATTGGAATTGAAAACCCTAAAGCAAACACTATTTTTTACAATTATTCCATTCCTTCATTCCCAAACCCTCAAACCAAACGCTCCCTTAATGTAATTGTGTATTGAATATGTCTCGAATTGTGTTTTGATGGACTATAATGATTAATTTGGAATCTATTGTTACAATTGGGTGATTAATGAAGTGACAAATGCATCTAGTCTAGGAAAAATGTTAAATGACAAGAAAAATTGATACATGAAAATTTAGGTTGGTTAGGCCTATGGAATGGGGACATGTGGTACTGAAAATGAGTGACAAATGGCTAACTAGTTGGGTGATAAATGGCTAGAACAAATGAGTGAAAAATGGTGGTGTAGTTGAGTGACAAATAGACCAAATATTAAGCCACAATTGATAGTTGAAGGATGAAACATATGGTTTGGATCTTAGCATGACAAGTGTCATGCCAAGTGTCCATATTCTCACTATACCACCATTTTCTACACCCACGATTTTTCCTACACTTAAAAGATTATTTTGCTTTTGCTCTTGTTACATTTACCCTTTCTATCTTCCTCACTACCGACTCACACACATAACCCTTGCACTTTGAGTTTTGCCCAAAATCCTACACCTTACCACTCCAAAATCTAACTGTATTCATCTTAATGTTGAAGTCCTTTTGTGTTTTCATCTTGTTCTTGGAATATGCTTTATGTTGGCAAGCTTAGAAGGTTAGGTTAGCTTGGTAATTAAGGAAGCTTGTGCTAAATATATTGGATCCCGTTTTCGAAGCCCAATAATCTGGAATATCAAAGATGTGAGCATATTTTCTTATAGCGTTATTTTACTAGAATCTCCTTAGCCATCATCAGTTCATCCAATTCTCACAACATCTCAAACTACAAGGGGTGATCCCACCCTAGTAAGACGCCCAAATAACCACTTAACTGCTTCAAAATATTTGTAGCTCCATGTATCTAGCTTATTTTAAAACAATAATCATCTCATTCAAAGCTCTACAGATCAAGATATGATTAAAATATCGAAGTATATTCAGTAAACAATCAATTCATGCGCTTCCAATCAATTCCCTCACTTTCTCTCCATCGATCTTTTGAAAATCAACACCAATGGATACCAATTTTTATGAAGAGATAGAAAAATATGTTAGGAATATATTGGTTCAATGATCACTTGATTTAGATGTCGGATGATGAAGTTATGGCCAAAAGAATCAACCATGATTATATCCTCAATCATACTGTACCTATCTTGGGATAATTGGCATAACTTTCACTAGAAATTTTTTATTAAGGTTATTTTAGATGATTTCAAAGAGAACTTCTAGATCTACGACTTTCATGAAGACCCAAAGAAAGATTTTCACATATAGAGGGTCAAAGTTGCGAATTTATGAAAGTGTATAGTGTATGCCTGTTAAACGGACATACACTTGTGTTTAACGGACATTTATGGGTTCTGGAGCGTTTTCTAGACCCGTGAGGGTCAAATTAATGAACCTAATGTCCATTTAACAGACATGGACTGAACTGGGGGCATTTTTACACCCGACAAGGTCTGTTTAACTGACCTAAAATCTGTCTAACTTACATATGTGACACCCAAACCCCTCTAAAGCCTTTCCAATGGTTTCTACATCCATTCTAACATCACTTTCACTCATAATCTTCCCAAATTCACTTCTTCTAATGCAATATCACTCCTTAAACACTTAATTACCAATTTGAATGCATTAAACTCCCAAACATCAACTTAAATGACTCCTCACATACAACAAATTCTCATAATTACTATAGCTGTTATGTACATACCTCCTATGCAGCATCACCACTTATAATGATCATATCTCTTAACTCCAATGTCCAAAAATTTCATACTTCATACCATTGGAAAGTTAAGAGGATAATCTACAATTATAAGAAGTCAACTTTGCTAAATTCAGCCCAGACTAATATAGTATTTCCCTTGAGTTCAAAACACAATTTCTACACCTATGAAAGGATTGAAATGCAATATACCAATTTTGAGAATCACAAACAACACAATCATATTTCATTATCACCATGATAAAAGGAATTCTTCAATACTCAATCTCATTGCTAAAACAAGTAGTGTTTGAATATAGCTTTAGTTACATATCTCATACACATCAAAAGCTTAATACAAAATACAAAAGGATGCTCAATGTTGACATGCCTTTAAAACTATCCAAAATATTCACTAACTTAGTACAAAAGTTTCTAACTATCTTGGAGTTTCCGATACCTTGCAAGGATTGCTAACCATCTCATTTTTTATCTGAGAAGTGGAAAAAGGATGGGTTGAGCTGCATGGCTCAGTGGCTAATGCATTTATAGCCATCGACTATTGACCACAATTCAAGCACATGTACAAGTATAACTAGCAATTCAAGCATTCTCAATCTATTTTAGCAATTCAAGCATTAATCAATTTAGTTCAAAACTCATAACACATAATGTAAACTTTAGTTGTTAAACATAACACTTAAATGTATCATACCTGAAAATTCCAAGATTCAATGTACAAACAAATGGCTCTAGAGTTTCGTGGAACGAAATGGAGAAACCGAAGTTTACATCGTAAACAAAACTAGTCCGATTTCTCAGAATCTTGTACCCTTAAGCGGGCAGTCGGGAGAAGGATATAGGTCAACATACACGTGACTAACGAAATGGGTTCCTCTCTTGCCTAATCACAAACAAATTTATACTCAATTCAGACAATCAAAAATTCTTAGTCTCATACTTCTTTTTCTTTTTCTTCTTTTCATTTATACAAAACTCATAACCTTTTTCAAGGCATAAAATAATCATAATTCATCATGCTTTTTCAAACATTCATAATGATTTCGTTTTCAAGCAAATCAACATACACACCCATAGGTAAGAATTTGCCCAATTACATTGTAACCATAAATACATTACCCACCTAATTTGCTCGAAAATCCAACTCAAGGTTGTCTTTCCTCTTGCTTTTGGGTAGGATTCTATTGGTTTCCTAAAACAACTAAGGTTTCATTCAAAATAACATTATAATAAAATTCATAAACTTCAGTAATCACAAAAATGCAATAAACACAAATTAAGCTCAAACCTAACCTACCCATAGTCTATCTAGGTTAGAAAACCCTAGACTTAGTTTAGAAACCCTAGGAATCAAATAGATTCCTTCTTCCTCTTCTTCTTCCAACACAACGTCCATTCTCTCTCTAATCCCTTCATTCTCAACACAACCCATTTGGTTAATAAAGCAAGAAGAAAAGATGATTAATTTACCTTAACAAGCTTGATTTCTCCTCTTCCCACATTTTCTTCTTGTTCTCTAGCTTCTCTCACGACCTTCTTCTTCCCTTCTTCTCTCACTTTTTTTTCTCTCTTTTCTTTTCTCTTCTACGACTCTCTCTTTTCTTCTTCTAAATTTTAAGACAAATTTTGTCCTTGGTCTTCCAATATTGCCCTTCCTTTGTTTTGCCTTTCCAAGTTTGCCCTTCCTTCTTTTAATATAAAGTCTACTAACTACTTAGACTATTAAATCTAACACCTCACTTAATCCTAATTTAATTCTAACATTCCCCTTCTAAATTTCTAATATCAACTTATACTCACCAAATTAATGACTCAATTCTAAAAATAATAAAACAATTAAATCAATAATAATTAAAAAAATTTCGGGGTCTAACAAAATAAGTAAGTGATTTCTTACCCTATTATGATATATGTTAGCAAAACATTCATGATGATTGAATTGGGATGTATTATATATAGTATTGATGATGAAATTGTGCTAGAATTTGATAGATGAATGGAGGGTTTTTGTTTTGCTTTTGATACGGAAAATAGTGAATTGTATAGGTTGTTTAGGTAGAGATTTGTAGTATAAATGAGGGCAAGGTTATATTAAAGAGGGATGTCATTGAAGTGTTATTGAATTTGACAAAGTTAGGGTTACATGTATAATGATATGTGGTGAATCACCAAATAAATAGGGTTTTGAGGAGATTTAAGTAGCCAATATGGTAGTTGAAATTGCATGAATTGAACTTGCAAATGAAGGTATGAATTGTGGAAAGTAGGAAGTGTTTGATATGTCTTTAGGGTTGATGAATTCGTGGAAGCATGCAGGGCACGATCGTGGCCCTTAAGTGCGTTATCTTGTCCTGGTCATTGTAGGTTCTGTCATGATCGTAGGAAAGTCCCCCACGACTATAGGCAGTGCCTTGGAATGATGAGCTTAGTTTTGTATAATTGTTGAAACAAATGATGATAAATCACTCTAATTTGGTGTCTTCGGATTGATTAGGGTCAAGATGGACCTAAATAGGTAAATGAATATTGAAGAACATGAAGGTAGTAAGAATGGAAATTTAAATAAATGTATAATGGATGGATTAGGAATGGATTAAGATCTTTGCATAAATTTACATACCTGGAGCATCAATTGAGCATGCATGGAACATGACTCATAAATATATGCACGACAGTATATTCATTTGATTGAATAACTTAATGATGGATTAGGAATGGATTAAGATCTTTGCATAAAGTTACATACCTAGAGCGTCAATTGAGCATGCATGGAACATGACTCATATATGTATGCACGATTGTATATTCATTTTATTGAATAACTTAATGATGAGTGAACTATATATGTGTTGCATGACTATAGATGCTTAAGTCAATCGTTAGTATCTAGACATTGTTGGATCATCAAGGCAATAGCTTATTAGAGCGTACCGTGAGTCAACCTAGATATGTAAAATCAATTATATATATGGTTTTATTTGCATTATATGTGTAGTGAGTCAACTCGGATGTTTCTCACTATGAATGAATTGATTTTGATTATCTTTTAATTATTGAATTGTTATTTATATGAATATGATGATTCTAGACATTGATAGTCCAAGGAGCATGATATTCAGGAATGTATTGGAAGTGCTTTCCAATTATATGTGAAATATGGAATGTGTGAATATATAGAGTACGAATACCGAACGTAGATTTGAAGGAAGTGATGTATGACTTGTGTGCATCGAATGAGGAATATTGAATGTAAAATTCATAAAATATTACATCTCATTACATTGAAATGCATGAATAGATAAAGGAGTTATGGCCGGAGTAGCCAACATGTGAAAAAAAGTTTTAAGCTAAAAAATATGATAAAGAGACTTAGGCTCAGATACAATGAGCCTGATATCTACAGCAGATATGGAATAGAAGTGAGCTTGGTATCCACAATAGGTACGAGACAGTATAGGCGCTTGGTCACAACAAAGTGAAAATGAAGTGGAGTCACATGTGCATTTGCATATGATCAATTTGATATGCCCTATTGAATGATTGAATTGACATGCCTTATTGAACTGAGATGAAATATTGAATTACCTAAATATGAAGAATGTGATGTGGTATGGATTATTGTATCATATGTTACGTTTGATGAATTGGACTTTATAATTGTTATTACGTTATGACATTAGTGCGCACATTGATGATGGCTTACTCATTGAGTTCGCAAACTCATCAAAATTGCAACATTATTTTTCAGTTCTAAAGGAATGCTAGCCTCTAAATTGATAAAGTAAAGATATAGTACTTGCGTTTTAGGGACAATATGGCTAAAAGGTTTGGTCAGCTGACACTGATGAGACCAGTTAGGATATTTTGGTTTACATCCCATTTTATGTTAGCATACTTTGTATGGAGTTGTAGACTCTCATATGTTATGAATTACAATGACAATGTATGTTTATGTTTGTTAATAGAATGAGAAAGTTCGATCTTTGAGAATCTTGTAATATATAAGATGCCATAATTAATATAATGTGATATGCTCTAACATGTCATTCCTATAGGGTATGCGCTCGGATATACTTTGGTATACTGGGTAAATACTTTATGAAAGTGATATGTTACAATTTTGGTATCAGAGCATGGTTTGACATCCTTATAGACATATAGGAGTAGTTTGACATGACATTTAGCGAGAGACTCATATAGTAGTCACAATTATTGCTTGTTATAGGTCATCTATCATATGAGACTGAGTCGTCAAATCAGTCAACCTTTAGTCAATAGGAGCCAATAGAGAGTCTCTTATGCCCCAATCTGAACAAATGCCTCAAAGAATTCCTAAGAGGAGAGAAAGGAGCTATGACAAACTTAGGAAGTAGGGGTTGTAGACTTTTACAGAAGTACAGACCCTGCTAAGATAGAAAAATGGTTAGAGTGGACATAAAGGATATTGGACCAGATGGATTGCAAATCTGACGAGAGGTTTGATTATGCCATCTTGTTATTACAAGGCCCAACTTACCAATGGTGGAAGACTATTCTTGATAGCTTGGTCCGACCTTATAGACTGACGTGGGAAGACTTTTTGAGGGTCTTTAAGAAGAACTACATGCCAAAAATCTATCTGGATAAAAAGATGAAGGAGTTCCTTGATTTGAAACATGGGAACCTCACTGTAGTTGAGTATGAAGTGTTTAATGAGTTATTGGGTTATGCTACGGCTTTAGTCCCAATTGAGGGAGACAAATATAGGTGGTTTGAAGATTGGTTGAATATGGAGACCAGAACGAGGTTGGCCATTACTAATTTGAGTAGCTTTACTAAGTTGAGAGTTGTCTCAATCCAAATTGAGCAGTTACTAAAAGATGAACGAGGAGAGTACAAGTAGGAGTTTAGACAGAAGAGACAGGGTGAGTTCCAAGCTGATTCTGGCAGAAGAATCAATAAACGCTAGAATAGGTCATCACAATCACAATCGAGATTGAGACAACCAGGGTTTAGTTTGAGAAGCATTTTTATCTATTTTGGTAGAGGTTAAGCGTCTGCAGGACAAACCTATAGTGGGAAGACATAACAGATGCCTAGTTGTGAACATTGTGGGAAGAGACTTGGTGGAGAATATTGGAAGTTATCAGAAGCCTATCTGTGATATGGCTCTTTCGAGCATCAGATCAGAGATTGTCCCGTTATTACTGGAACACAATCTGGAATGAGAGGGGGATCAGTAACTAAAATGATTGTTCAGTAGAGTAGAGTCAATAAAGCTGGACAGAGAGGTAGAGGTAGAGGTAAAACCAGTTCAACAGGTCCTAGTGCTATCAGGATAGGGATTGAGGTGAGGAACAATCAGTCGCAGTCTCAAGGTAGGATCTAATCCCCCGATGTTGTTGTCTTTAATTTTGAGGCATTTACATGGTTAGATCTAGGGTCTACCCATTCATTTATTACACCACACCTGGCATCTAAACTACAATCTAAGAGAGAGATGTTGAGATGTGGCTTAGAAGTGAGTACTCCAGTAAGTAGTACTATAGTGAGGGGGGAAGCCTGTAAAAAGTGTATTATTCGGGTTGATCAGGCAGAGCTAGAAGTTGACCTGATAGTATTGCAGTTAAGAGAGATAGATCTTTCTCTAGGTGTAGACTGGCTTACTGCACATAGGGCGGTAATGAACTGTTACACTAAGGAAGTGATTATTGAATCTCCAAGTCAACCAAGGGAAATATTTCGATGTATTAGTTAAGTAGTTCCAGCCAACTTAATTTCCTCAATGAATGCTTTTAAACTGATTCAAAATGGATGTGAGGCTTATTTAGCCTATGTAACTGACACTGGTACTAAGCAGACCATTCAAGACATTCCTATTTTCAGGGACTTCTCAGATGTGTTTCCCAGTGAGCTAAAGGGATTACCCCTAGATAGGGAAATAAAGTTCACTATTGACCTTGTTCCAAGTACTGCTCCTATATCTATTACTTCGTATAGGATGACACCTGTGGAACTTAAGGAACTTAAGACCTAGTTGCAAGAGTTGTTGAATAAGGGTTTTATTAGACCTAACGTGTCACCATGGGGAGCCCCAATTCTATTTGTAAAGAAGAAAAATGAGACTTTGAGGCTGTGCATCAATTATAGACAGTTGAATCGAGTGATAGTGAAGAATAAATATCCTTTATCGAGGATTGATGTTTTACTTGATCAGTTATAAGGAGCTCAAGTGTTCACTAAACTAGACTTGAGATTGGGGTATTATTAGTTGAAGATAGCAGAAGTTGATGTACTAAAAAATGCTTTCATGACCTGATATGGACATTTTGAATATTTAGTGATGCCTTTTGGATTGACAAATGCTCCAACAGTTTTTATGGAATTGATGAACAAGGCATTTCAGCCTTACTTGAATCACTTTGTGATTGTGTTTATTGATGATATTTTGATATATTCGAAGAGTAGTGAGAAACATTATGAACACTTGAGATAGTGTTACAGACAATAAGAGAGAAGTGGTTATATGCCAAGTTTAGTAAGTGTGAATTTTGACTTTATTCTTGAGTCATATAATATCTGGACAGGGCATTCAAGTAGACCCAAAGAAAGTTGAAGCAGTGATGAACTAGGAAGCTCCTAGAAATGTATTTGAGGTTCAAAGTTTCCTTAGACTAGCTGGTTACTATATGAGGTTTGTTGAGGGGTATTCATTAATTTTTGGCCTTTTGACAAAGCTTCTGAAGAAGAATGCATCTTTTTGATAGACTAAGGAATGTGAAAAGAATTTTGAGAAATTGAAATATCAGTTGAATACAACGCCATTGTTAGCTATTCCATCTAGATCTGGCAGATATGTTGTGTATAGTGATGCTTCACGTCAAGGATTATGGTGTGTTTTAATGCAGTATGGTAAAGTGATTGAATATACATCAATACAGTTAAGGTCTCATGAGTTTAATTATCCAGTTCATAATTTGGAAATTATTGCAGTGGTGTTTACCTTGAAAATTTGGAGACATTATCAATATGGTGAGAAATTTCAAATATTTACCGATCACAAAAGTTTGAAATATCTATCGAGTCAAAAGGAGCTTAATATAAGACAAAGGAGGTGGATTGAGTTGTTGAAAGACTATGATTATATGATTCAATACCATTTAGGTAAAGCTAATGTGATAGCTGATGCATTAAGCAGAAAATCGAATAGCAGTGTGGCATAGATTCAGATCTCGAGATTATCAATCCTAGTATAATTGAGAGCACTAAATGTTGAGTTAAATTTAGGACATAATGAAGTATTGATAGCTACATTGAAGCTTAGACTGGTATTGCAGGAAAGGATTAGAAAACCCCAAAGTAAAGACTGGAATTAATGAAGTTTATAAGAAATTGAAACAGAATCCAAGTTCTGAGTTTGAGTTGAAAGATAATGTATTGTGGTTGAAGCAGAGATTATGTGTACCAGATGTGGAAGATCTAAGAAAGGTGATTTTAAAGGAAGTGCATATAGTAGCTTATGCCATACATCCTAGTACTACTAAGATGTACAATATGCTGAAACAACAATTTTGGTGGCCAACTGGCCAAGGATGAAAAATTAAGTGGTTGAGTATGTTGCTAAGTGTTTGAATTGTCAATAGATTAAGGCATATAGCAGCTTATTCCATGCATCCTAGTACTACTAAGATGCACAATACGCTGAGACAACAATTTTGGTGGCCAAGGATGAAAAATTAAATGGTTGAGTATGTTGCTAAGTGTTTGACTTGTCAATAGATTAAGGCTGAGCATCAAGCTCTGGTTGGAAAGTTATAGTCATTATCTATTTTGGAGTGGAAATCATAGAGAATTACTATGGATTTCATTATGGGTTTGCCAAGAACTCTAAGGCAACGTGATGATATATAGGTCATCATTGATAGATTGATAAAATCGGCCCATTTTTTTACTTAAGAGGGAGAAAAATATAGTGGATCAGTTAGCCTGGAGATATGTTAATGAATTAGTGAGATTACATGGAGTTCTATTGTTAATTGTATCAGACCGAGATCCCATATTTATTTTTAGATTTTGAGGTAGTTTACAGGCATTATTGGTCATGAAGTTGAACTTTAGTACAACATTTCATCCTCAGAAAGATGGATAAAATGATAGGACAATTAAAACTATTGAGGATATGCTTAGAGCTTGTGTTCAGAAGTTTCAAGGATCATGGGATGAATATATGGCTCTCATTGATTTTTCTTACAATATCATTATCACAATAGCATCGATATGGCTCCATATGAGGCATTGTATGGCAAAAAAAGTCAATCGACTCTATATTGGGATGAAAGAGGGCCTAAGGATCGTTGAAGGCCCCAAATTGATCCAAGATATGGTCAACAAGGTAAAATTGATCTGCAGTAGAATTAAGGTGACTCAAGATAGGTAGAAAAGTTATATAGATTAGCATCAGAGAGACATGGATTATCAAGTGGGAGATAAAGTGTTGTTGAGAGTGTCACCTTAGTAAGGAGTGCTAAGGTTCGGTAACAAGGGTAAGTGTAGTATTAGATACATTGGTCCTTATGAGATTACTGAGAGAATAAAACCATTGGCATACATGTTAGACTTGAAATGTCTCAAATCCACAATGTGTTCCATGTTAGTATGTTTAGGAGGTACCAATCAAATCTGAACCATGTAATACTTGCACAGGAAGTTGAGGTTGCAAGTAAGTTGAGTTTTATAAAAAATGTTTACATTAAATTAAAAACAAAGAGCTAAATTTAATATCCTTTATGAAAATGAAAAAACAAAGAGTAAACATTTTTATAAAAGTTTTCGTACTCATAATTCATTTTTGATTTTTAAGTAATTCTAAATTATTGAAAACTAACAGTGATTCACTTTTCAACAAAGAGAAATGAGATTAACAACAATATCCATATTATAGAAATATTGAAACTAGACTTCATAAAAAATTAAAATTAAATTTGTACATATAAAATCAGTCAAGCCCAAAAATAAGAAACTGCTAATTATGATTTAATAAATGAAAGAAAGATAAATTGAAATTGAAAAGGAAATAAGGGATAAAATTATCAACTATGATGTATGCGAAATAAAAAGAGAAAATTGCTCAAATAAACTTCAATTCAATTAAAATTTTACTTAAGATTGCAATTGACAAATATCATATACAATCAAATTCACAAATTTCAATTTATATGGATAAACTACAATTGTAATAGGAAATGAAAGAAAGATCTTTAGATCAAAAGAGTTATTGAGAAAATTTAAAATTTAAAATTCAAAAAATAAAAATAAAAAATAAGACTTGAGAGAATAAATGAGATGCATTTCTTACCTAGATAGCAATGATGTCGATGAAGGCAAGGCCAAGGAAAAATTCTTGAATTTAAGGCCTTCTCTTACTGAATTTCAATTAGAAAAATATGAATCTTAATATTTAACAAGAGCAAATTTATTTTGAGATGCATATTTTCACTACTGTTTTACCTCCCAAAAAGAAGTTTTCATATGTATGATGACAAACTAAGCTATTTTTACCAAATTGAGATTGATGTTTGCTCCCTAAATAAACTCATTTAAATTGTTAAAAACGAATAAGTCTTTCTTAACCTATTTTGTTTATATAGAAAACTCATATGTTGTAAAATAACTTGTAATTAATGGGCTCTTAATGAGTGTGTATCTTAGGTGAGGGACTATCTTGTCACTACTCAAGATTAACCCTACTAATGGGTCTTACATATAATATGTCGTTCCCATACTAAGGGTTAGAACTTTAGATTTTTGTAATTGAGAAATGGCATTGAGAGATTACAAAAATGCATTTCATGCTCATGCATAATGTTAGCATACACACATGTGAATTTTATTATTCAACACATTAAAATAATTATACATGTATTCATTGACATTTTTGGGTATAATTGATCTATAAATGTGATTATAATTGAAATTGTGAATTATATGTGTTAAAAATTGATTTGGAGAGTATATTCATTGACTCAAAAGTTTGGTGAAAATTTGATAATTTTATGAAACTAGGAGTATTTTTAGACTAGGAAAAATGCCAAGTGGCGGAACAATTGATGAATAGTAGTAGAAATAAGGGTCAAATGGCAATGGAAATTTTTATAAATGACTTTGGGATTTAATGAAATATATCCTTGAAAATTGGGAGACAATTGGAGTAGAAATTGGAGACAAAATGGACTAGTTATTAAAGTGGACCAAATGGAACCATAGGGAGGTGACATGTCACTTGCCTTCCCACATCTCACCCGCAATTTTTTTTACATCTTGCAAGACTATCCTTAATTTCGTCTTTCATTTGGACAAAACATGTTTTCTCCTTCTCTCTACATTTGTTCTTCATCTTCTTCATTTCTCCTTCACCTCCACGACACTCACTCTCACTCACCTCCATCAATGTTAAACCTTGCTCTCACTTTTCACTACTACTTTCATTTTCTTTGTCTTTTTCACCTTTCTACTAAAAGACCCAACCCATTACTCCATGAAAGTTAATGATCATGGAGAGGAAAGAGTTAGGGTTTAATGGTGAATTTGAAGATCTTGAAGCTAACTCAAGTAAGTAGCATATTGTTCCTTACGATTTATTGAATGAGATATGCATGATGATGGGTTATATGATCACAAAATGGTGCTTTATATATGATGGAATGTGGTTGATGAAATAAGCATGTAATTGTCTTGCCTTCACATACATGATGATTGATGTTCATAAGATGTTGTATTGATGATTAGCGATAAAAAGATTGTCAAAATGATGTAGAAATTATGCAAAAAATTTGACTAATAGATGGAGTTTTCATGTCTGTTTTTGATGGATAAAAATGTAGATCATTGATTGTGCTAGAAATGGATTGGATTAAGATTTGAATTTAGAGAAAATACAAGTGTAGTGTCTTAAAAAGGGAAGAACAAGGTTGAAAGTTTATAGATAAAGTGATCATGGTGTTGAAAATGTGCTGGAATATGTAAGTTGTAACATTTCCATTGTATATGTATTGATATTTTAGCCACGAATTGATCTGTAGATATCCAAATTGAATGATTTTTAATTTGGCTTAAATTAGAGACATAAGGCTACATTTTTTATGTAGAGATAGAATTCAAATTCTATCTTTAAGAGTTTCAAAATCTGACTAGAAATTGTGTACTGGGTGTTGAAAGTTGATGATAAATGTATATATATGTATATGTTTTGTTATTAGTGTTCGTGATCAATCATGAACTATAAATTATTTATGGATGATATCAAGCTAAATTGGAGTTATAATAATGGGTAAATGTTGAGAAATTAAATTAGAGATGATATACCAAGCATAAAGTAGTGAATGACGTAAGTAAAAAGTCAGAAATCTAGAAATAAGAATGCAATTGGAAATGATTTGATGAGAGAGGCATAACTCTTTATGTAGAAATATGATTAAGGTCATTTAAGTATTCATAGAAAGAAGACTTCAATATCTATGCCTTCTATGAAGATCCCAAGAAGAGATTTTGACATCTAGAGGATCAAAAGTTAAGATTTTTGTAAGTGATCTGTAAAGGTCTATTTAACGAACATAGATGTCCGCCTAATGAACATTCACAAGTCAAATGATCTTAATTAAAGCTTAAATGGGTCTTAAATGGAACCTAGAATGATCCTTGGATTATGTGACTAATGTATGATATGCTTGCAACCAAAATGGAGGTTAAACTTAGTGAATGAAGGGATAATATCAAAGTACCAAAGACATGAGTGTAATGTGAATGAAGATGTTCATATGATTATAATCCTTATGATTCAAAGGAGTTGAGTAATGTGTATTAAGTGAATGTGAATGAGAATTGGGTATTATAAGAGCATATTTGAATTATGAAATGAGAATGTGCAAAAGATGTGAATTTCGATAATATACCCTAGATTGTCATTGAGCATGCATTATACACAACACACATACATGTGTGTGCGATTGAGTGTTCATATGACTGTGCAATAAATAATATGTGTAAATTTGTATTGTATGATGTTGATACACAGGATAGAACATCTGTATCCAGATGTTTCTAGATCATGGAAACTAATGCTAACTTAGAGCGTACTGTGAGTCGACCTAGATGGTCTTACTTTTATGATTATTTTGTTATGTATTATTGATTGAATGATTATGAATGTGATTTGATTGTATTGATTTTTACATTGAAGGTCCGAAGCTACTGATATATGAATGTGATTATTGAAGTGCTCCTTATATGTGAATTGGATAAAATAAGTGTACACAACTTGATTGTTAAATTTCGGACCACAGTCCGATGATGAATGTGCTCTAAATGTGAATATACATATTAATGAAAAAGTGATTCTCAACGCAAATGTTGAATGTCGAACTAAGGTCCAATGGCATATGAAAGTGACTGATTGATCATATATGATTGATGCATTCCATGATATGAAAGCATGAAATATAAAGGCAGTTGTGATCGAAGTAGTGACTGAAAAGAGCTTAAAGCTCAGAATGTGAAAAAGAGCTTAAAAACTCATAAAGTGATTAAGAGCCAAAGACTCACTATGTAAAATGAGCTAAATATATACAACGAATATGGGATAGTTTTCAATGAGCCCGATATCTGCAATAGATATGGGATAGTTATAGGCACTCGGTCACAACAAAGTACCAAATTGAAAGTGAGTCTCAGAAGCATTGCATATGCATATGATATGTATGTTCGAATGATTGAAGTGATTGTAAATGAAAAGATGTGAATTATGTGTTTATAAGTGATGGCATGTGTTATGTGATTGAGTGAGCCATCGAGGATGGTCCCTCACTGAGTTTACAAAACTTACCCAAAATTTGCAATACTTTTCAGGCATAGAAGAGTTACCCCATTAGGCAAACAGGAGAATAGCCACTGCATTCAAGTAAGAGAAAGAGGTTGGGATTAGTTCACGTCTGCAATTATATTTCCTTATTTTTGTATCAAATTGTGTATTCCGTTTATACTGTACAATATGTATATAAATGATTTCGTAATGTAATGACTTTATGACTAAAATGTTTTGTATCTGAAATAGGTCCAAGGGACTAATGAAATTCAAATGATTTGTAAAATGAATGTAACCTTTGTGATTGAAAAAGTTTTTGAATAAAGTGGGCCCAATTTGATTATTGATTTTCACACATGTATATTGTTTTGAAAAAAAATTGCTATGAGATTTTACTGACTGACTATGCTAGCATTCCACCCTCGTGGGGCAAGTTCTCGGACATCGCTGAAGATGTTGAATACATGTCTTGCGAGAGTGGGGTGCTACATTACATCTCGTTTTAAGTATTTAGGTTCGACGTCTTAAATTTGAGAGGGAGCAATTTAACTGATACTTCTAAAATTATAGGATTGTTTGCAATTAAATTAGCACCTTACATATCCATTATTTGATTTAGTTCATGTTACATGAATCCAAGTGATTATAAGGGAGTTGAGGGATTTCATTTGAAGATAACTTAGCTAGAAAGTGTGAGCTTTTTGTCTTTCCAATAATTAAAAAATGGTTGGAGGGATGGTGTTTTTAATATCAATGGTAATGTACTTCCTTAAAGATCCATTGTTTTTTTAATGCAACAAGTTCCATCCAGATAAAGTGTTGCTCAAATGAAAAAAAAAATAACTTCACCAAATGGTGTTATTAAGAATTTAAGTACTTAACAGATTTGATGTTAGTTTAGACACCCTATATAGCTCAATTGAATAAAAATAGTGAATATAAATTTAAAAGTAACAAGCAAATGAAGTACGCATCATATTACCTCATGGTGTATTTATTGAAGAGTAACTTAAAAGATTTTGAATTGTAAGGCACATACTTATCCAATCCTATAAGGTTATAGAAAATATCACCGATATTTATTCAATTATTTAGGTTCATATCCATGATAATTTTTTTTATTATTCTTAAAATTAAGAATTAATGTTATAAATACCGTACTGATGCCAATATCAAATTTAGTTTTGGTAAAGTATTGTATCAGCACCAACCAATACCAGATATCATTTTGGACAATTTTTTAAATTTATAAAATACTCCCTCAATATATTTTACTATGTAATTTATAATTTTACACCAATCGTGTTGGACCCCATTTCTGGAGTCAACTCAGAGGTCATAATATGTGAGTGTAAACCAATGAAATCCTGAGATTTGATCATTAAACGACTATCCATTCTTATGATTATGTCCTTAATCATATTGTACCTGCCAAAATTTCCCGAGAGAAACTCCACTGACCCCCATCAGGAAAAATTCGTTGCGACGACAAAATATATCTTCGTTGCGGCAACCTTGAAAGATAAACTTTGCCGCGGTGACAAAAAATAACTTTGCCGCGGCGACCTTGAAAGACTGACTTCGCCGCGGTGAAGTCAAGGAGTTTACCGCGGCGAAACCCATGGAAATTCAACCCTTTAAACCTAAAATTTCCAATGGTTTCGAAATCACTCTTACCTTTCTTTCAATTTACATTGTCCTAAAATCACTCCCTCTGATGCATCGTCATTTCATAACAATTCAATACTATCTCATCATATACTCCAATCTCTTTCATTTCATTTATTTCGTATAACAAAGTCTTGCTCGTCACAATTTCCTATCTTTTCTTTTTCCATAACCCATCTCACTTACATATTTACAAATAACTTGTATTCAAAATTTATCATCTCAAATCGATACCCTTTTCAAGTATACTCAATTTTAACTCAACATCATCAATATAAAATTCACATTTCAATAACCTCAAAACAAGGAGTTTTACAAAGCTTTAATGGCAATTTTAAGCCACAACACATTAAGGTCTCAAATCTCCAAATCTAAAAGTTACATGAAGTAATAATCCATGAAATGCAACTAAACCCTCATGGTTACAAAATCTAGCTTAAAATATAAAAATATGCATAATCGAAGTTAGGTCTTGACTCTCTTTCACTCCATCTTTTGCTCATCACCTGGACACGGGGAGGAGAATGAGGGTAAGCTTAAAGCTCGTGGGTAACAAGTTTATAACGGAGAATAAACAAAAAATATTGAAATGTTCATTTGTCATAGAAATTTCATATTGAGTGCATAAAACTCATAGTTTTCAACTTCTCAACCAAATTCATAATTTTAGCTCAAAATTCGTAGTTAAAGAAATATCATCACATAACATAACACTCAATTATACAACATTCTTGACAATTCAAAGATGCAATGCACAAATAATTGGCTCAAGGGTTACATGGAAACAGAATGGTGAAATCGAAGTTTACACTATAAACATAATGAGTCCATTTCAAAGCTCATATGCCACAAGCTGGCAGCCGGAATAAGGCTCTTGTCAACGTGTACGTGAAGAACAATGTAACACCCCACTCCTGCATGACCCGAACCTGACATCGATGGTGATGTTCGAGTCTGTGCCCTGTGAGGGTGGCGTGCTACATCACTCAGTCAAAACTCAGTATAATTTTTTTTTGAAACATACACATACTTTACATATTATGTGAAAAAAATTTTACATAAATAATCATCGGTGAGTTCAATGACCACGGGGGCCCTTTTGTAATTACAATTTCATTCAGTTTGTTAACTTTACAGCTTGACCTAATCATGATTAATACAAAAATTCAGAAAATACATTTCTATCAGACACTAATACAGACACGAACTGATCCCGACTTCTTCTAGCATTATACGCCCGTTGCCTAACGGAGTATTCTTCTTAGTCCTGAAAAATGATTGCAAATTTTGGGTGAGTTTTGCGAACTTAGTGAGGTAACCATCATCGATGGTTCACTCAATTTATACAACACATCAATTCACATAACATATATTCACATTCTTGCATATTTGACCTCATTTCCCCATTTCACTCGAGTACAGACAATTTGATACATTTCATTCGATTTAGACATACATAACCAATTGAATTCATACCACACTCAAGCATAACACAGTTGCTTCATAATTCACTTTCAGAGGTACCACATGATTGGTATCACAGAACATAAGGCATTTTGCCTTTCACTTAATCAAAATGATTAAATTAAATGCAAATAACATGCGCATGTGACACTTTTCTAATTTATTTCGGTGTTGTGACCGAGGGCCTAAACCTTTCCAATATGGGCGCATTAATTGTTGAGCCTGAGGCTCTGAACTGTCCCAATATGGGCGCATTAATCGTTGAGCCAGAGGCTTTGAAAACTGTGGGGCTCGAGGCCCATATACGTTAAGCTTTAAGCACTCGGTGGCTGCGCCGGTCACAACTGTCATTTACTGATTATGCACTCATGCATGGAATACATATGTCGCAATTATGCGGTATCCACATCTCCATCATTTCCAAATTATCATATTCAAACAAACAGTTCACAAGTAATCACATCAAAATCACAATCACATTTATCACATTTAAAACACGGAGATCCCAAATTTTTAGAAAATAACACTTCTATGTCATAGCTTCTTAATTCATCGGACCTTCTGTCCGGAATCCATAATCAAACACAACCCCACCATTATTCTCCACAGAATTATAAGCACAGAATTATAACACATAATAATTTAGGAACCGTCTAGGTCACTTACCTATAGCTTCCGAGCTAATGCCTGGAAGTCTCGACAATGTCTGTGGGTTGACGTTCCAAATGTGTCTCTAAAACAGTCCAAATATTCAAACATTACCAAATTGGCAATCAGAAATATTGAATAATGCACATGTAGCAATTTAAAATGTATATAATTCATGTTCGTGAAATTTCCGACACTATATCACAATTTCCCATCACAAAGTGTTCTTCTAAAAATTAGAAACCCATAGACACTAAAATCACTAAATTCAGACCTCTATAGGTCCAATTATGAATAAAAGACGAACCAGAAAAATAATTACCCGGTCCTCTCACTTCGACCTAATTAATCCCCATCAATTTTAGCTCTAAAAATTCCCAATTTTACAAATAAATGAAATTAAATATTATACAAATCTGATGCCTCGAGAATCAGATCAATCGGACGTCGGATGAAAAAGTAATTCCCAAAAGAAGGCATAAATCCAAAATAAAGCAAATAAATAACATATATATATATAAACCAAAATGCCTCGTGGGGGCGAGGCATCGCCCTTGGGACGCGAGCTAACTCGCCTCCTCACGACGACGAGGAGTCGCCCTCGTGAGGGGCGAGCTTCTGCCCCAATTTTCAATTTTCTTTTTGTTTTCCAAAATATTCATTTTCCTTTTTTTTTTCCAATTTCACTAAATACCTTCTCTTCCTTCAAAACCCTTATCTTTTTAAACAAATATCCAAAAAACACAAATTAAGTCTCGTTGGAAAGTTCTCAGAAAATCCCACAAGTTTCATGAAGAGCTAAAAATCCAATTTCACCTTTAAAGGTATCAAAAATGTATTCAAAGTGACTGCCTAATCATACATTTATCATAACGGTACAACACTTTTACAAAAATCATATCTTTTTATCCCCTTTGCCAAAAATTACAAATTGTATATCAATCAAAAGAGAAAAACAAAAGCTACAACTTTCATGAACAACATGGAAGCCAGTTCCATCTCTAAACTAATCAATTTCTCAAGTAAAGTTTCTGCCTACCTAAATGAGTCTCAACAGTAACCCAATCTTCCAAAATTCATAATTTCCTATCCCATTTTCGAAAATTTTCAAGCTTGGTATCAATGAAAAGAGAAGAACACAAGCTACAATTCCCATGAAGGACTTAGAACCAAATTCCAATCCTAACTAGGTCAAATTCACCCATTAATGTGGCCGTCCTGTTCAGAAGTGTTAAAACAACATATGACCTAAACCATAGCCAAATGTTACAAATTTATATCTAACAATCCTTACATCCAAAATTTGCATATAATACCTCATTAGAAAGCTACAACAATCCTCTAAAACTTTCGAGAAGAGCACTTGAACCAATTTCACCCCTAACGATCCACAATTAACATCAGAACACAAAAAGCATGAAACCTATACACTTAGAGCTATTTGCACTCAAAACATATTTTCAACTGAAAGACCACCTGAACATTAACAGACCATAACTTTCAATCGACAAATCGAAAAATACATACTTAGTGGCGTTAGAAAGCTAACAAGTAAATATTCAACTTTCATGCAGACAAATTTCAAAAAATCTATCTCCTTTCTCCTAGAAAAATTCTCAAAGTTTCAGATCCTCAATAATGGAACCAAAATCCGGATACTATTCATCTAGCACACATATCTCAACTTCCAAGCAAAGTTCAAAGCTCTTCAAGCCACAATTGGACAAAACTTCCTTCATAGGGATTCTAGCCATACTTCTCACGTTTAATTTAAACCAAACCTCAACTCAATAGCATAACCACATCAAAAGTTATAAACATATACCTGAAACATGCACAAGTTCCATTTTCCAGATTTCATTCCAAATTCTACTTCTTTCATGCAAACATCAATACCACCTCAATAAACATCCCATTTGGCCAAGAATTCAGCCACAAATTCATCAAGACAATTACTTGAGTAATTAATCATAATTTGGCAGCACACAACATACACAATTTTCTTACTTCATTTCCACTCATCTAACATCATAACCTTCATTGAAAACACTAAATTCACATGCTTTAATTACCATGTCATTTACCCTCACACAAGCATACACTTAGACCCAAACAATCAATAAACAAACTTCATGAAATTAATGCACCAATAAGCACAATAAATGCAATTAACAACAAAACAAGACATAAAACTCAAAGCTTACCTAATTAAGCTTCAAATCTTCCAAGTTTCAAACTTATCCCAAATTTCCTAACTCTCACTCACCATCTACGATCATCAACTTCTCAAGAGGGTGAGGTTTAATGTTAGCCTTTTAAGTGAACTAAAAAGAAGAGAAAGCCAAGTAAAGGAAGGTAGGAAAGATGAGCAAAAATTACAAAAGAAGCAAGGGAGAAGAGGATCCACGAAGAAGTAGGTAGGAGAAGGTTTCGAATGAGAAGAAGAAAGCTCTCTAAAAATCACTTTTCACTTATTCCAACATGGAAGTGTCGTGCATGACTTGCCACTTGTCTTTTTCTTAAGCATCCATTTATTTCATTTCCAATTCCAATTTAATTTCTATTCCAATTTCTCTCCAAATTCTAATGGCTCAAAGTAATAAATCCTAAAATCATGTATCTAATTTTTCAGTGCCATTGGACAGTCATTTTCGGTGCCGGAAACTAAATCAATCTGTTACTTGTAAATTTTCCGGTCCGGAAAGGTATCTCGAAAAATTTCCAGAAAAATTTCTAAAATTCCCAAAAAATGAAAAACACACAAAAATTCACTCTAATTTGATTTTCAAGCACTAATTCATATGTTTCTCACAATAACACATATGCCAGGAAATGTCATGAATGCATGTACAATCATGTGCCTATACAAAAATTACAATTTATGCATATATGGAGACCCTAATAGGCATGACCATGCCGAGATATGTTTACACACTCATATCCCATTCCAATTTACCATCTTACCCTTCCCATCGGTGATGGGATGTTACAAACAAAATGGTTCCACTCTCGCCCAAACAGAAGAACATAATGCCATGGTCATTATTAGTACAAAATGTTTTTATATAAAAGGTTTATTTTGAAATTCATCAACAAAATTCATTTATTGACATGTTTCAAGGCATAATATAAAAGGCATAATATAAAAGGTTTCAATGCATTTCCATCTTTATTTTGAAATTCATCAACAAAATTCATTTATTGAACACATAAAGATTCCTCAAATCATTTGAAAGCAATAGGTGCAACAATTATAAAGCAATTTGAAATCATTTTATTCTTTTGATTTGGAAGAAAACATTTAAGGCTCATTACTTCTATTATAAACATGAAACCCACCTTTGAAATCCTTGCTCACTCATAGGTGCCTCTCCCTTTGCTCCTCTTGCCTTCCTTGATTTCCTTTAACAATAACAAACATGTCCATTCAATAGGAATACAATTTAAGGCCCTATATATATATCATATTCACTAAGATAAATTCTAAAAACTTAAACTCTTCCAAAAGTCCAAACATTTGGGTTAATTGTCTATGATTATTTTGATCAAGTAAATGACAAAATCTGATAATACTTTCTTCTAGAATCAATTTTCCCATTGCATTACGTTTCTAATGACTTCAAAATCATTCAATTTGGTTCATCACTTCAAAAGTTATATGAAAAACATTTCTAGGATGTTCTTATTCTAAAACAACATTCCAACCTCCACTTCCATCCAACATTTTAAATTCATATAAACTGAATTTGAACTCAATTTCTTCACAAAATTTGTATCCCTATGTATCTAATGTACACCAAATAAAAAATTACTTCATTTGGACATCTACAGAAAAAGTTATGCTAAAAATACCAAAATATGTCTGTGTAGAAAAATAGAGCTTGCTGTGGCGAAATCAAAAGTTGACCGCGACGAACTTTTCCAGAAACCAAAATCGAAGACATTTTTCAACATTTTTCATCTATTTACTTCCCATATTTCAAATATAGCCCATATTAACCCTAAAATATCTGTTCTACTTCATTTTCAACCCTATTTCAACCCAATATCATTTACAAAAACATCAAAATCTATCTTTGATCATTAACCCTAAAAATTAAACATATGCATTTACCCATTCTGAAAAACTTCCCACACATATTCATCTCTTAACTAACATTAAAACATGTTTCATTCATCTAATCAAGAAGAACGATGCTTATATCTACTTGATTTAGCTTCAAAATCTTCAAACTCTTTAAGAATCTCCAAACCCTAGCTTTTCTCTTCTTTTTCTTTTCTTTTCTTCTCTTCTTCTCTTCACCCACGATTTCTTCTTCTTAAAAATACAAGACAACTTCTTCTTCTTCTTTTTAACCCCTTAATGAGTGTGCAATGTCCATTTTGCCCCTTGCCTAATGCGTTATGTCTTATAGCCTTAAGTGTCATGCCCAATTTGCCCTTATGACATCTTACTACTTTAATACTTCAATTCAATTAATCTATGTCATAAAATCTTACCAACATTAACATAATAATGAACTCCACAAAATAATCCCTTAAGGATCTCATAATTTATTTAAATCATGTTTATTCCTCAAGAAAAATTTTAGGGGCAAACATTTCTCCCCCTCTTAAAAGAATTTCGTCCTTGAAATTCTTATCTGATTGATCAAGAAGGTCGGATGCTCCTTTGTTTCCCATTTAACTTCATCACTTAGGTAATTTCTTTCAAATCATCCTGGTTAACGACTTCAAACCAATGCTTCCATGACTTATTCAGATATCACACTATCTTATCTGCTTTCCCAGTATATATAAGATTACTCCTATTTTTCACTTCCCAAGTCGATAACACCAATATCATATCATATCAATATTCTTAGCATACTCACATATATCACATTATGAATCTAAGGCATCCTTTATCAGTAGCGTTTCTCATAATTATTTCATACCGATCCATTCATGTCGGGCTTAGCTAATCCTTCTTCCTAACCTGAGCACACCTCGGCACAGTGATGCTCTCAGATATAATACATCTTTCACTTATAATTCACATCACTTTAGTGCCAATACATTTAACTCTTATATCTATCTCACTGTATTCCATGTCTTTAGCGTGGATCTACCAAATTCATTCATCTTTCTTGAATCACTTAATTTCTAAAATTGATCGATTTCACTTATCAACATAATCATCACAAAAGCAAAGCGAATGACTCTTTATTTCATTTAACTCCTCGTACAGTATTATAGTGAAATCACTTTGATAACAATTATGATGCTTAAAGTCAAATAGATCTATACGTTGACCTCATGTTCCTATGAACTCTAAACTATAAACTTTAAGCATACCTTTGACAGTTAAGACCGTCGACAATTCAAACTTTCAATCACTCGATTCTACATTCTTAACTGCCAAATGATGTTCCGGCGTATTCCTACTAGGATGAACATCATAAGTTACCACTTGTACTTTTTAACAATCTCTTTACTCTATCATCTTTATCGATTACAAATACTTCTTATTTCAGTCACAAAGTATCATTCTTCCTATTCGATCTTAAAATTCATATTCATTTCCAATTTCTTAGTAAGGCTGACAATCTCTGAATCCTCAATTTGGGCTTTTTCTATGTGAAACTGATCTTAAATTTTCAACGACAAATCAATTTGCCCAAAATTTAACTCTATTGTGCACTCGTTATTGCACTAGATTTGATAACCTCAATATCCAAATTTGTGACACACTACGATTGAATTCTCTATTCGATGTATCTGATTACAACACTAGCTTACCAGTATAGTACTCACTTGTACATCATAATCTTCTAGTAACTTTATCTAATGTCTCAGTATCGTATTCAATTCTTTCAACTCAATATTTACCTCAAAATTACATGATCTATATATCTTATACACAGTCAAAATATTTTTGTACATATAATGTCTCAAACTTTCAAGCAATCACCATGGCAACAAGTTTCAATTCATGTATCAAACAAGCAACCCATGAAATTTCAATTGTCTCCATGCATATAAATTCACTTCATTATGCTGCGTTGGATCTTATCCTGATCTCTTATACAAACATCATTGTATAATATAAAATCTCCAAATCCAAACAATATATTTAATATCAGTTTTATAATTCCTCACAATTTTTCTTTACTTTTGCCAGTCATACGATTTACTCATTTTTCCTTAAGTATTCAGACTATTCTTCTCAACTCTTCGAATACACTTAACATATCATCCAACTTTGTTTGGATTGCTTTAATCTTCAATATCATAGTATTATCGGGACATTTGTTAACTTGAATAAATATCGCCAAAACTCCATATGCCCATGATTAGTTCTCATAATTCCTCAAATAACTGATTCAGCAATGAGGTAATATTATCTCTTGTTATTTTCAATTTCCCAATTGTCTTACCTTTCTTTACTAATTTTCTCCATTCTTTAGATTTCCTCATGTTTCACATTGACGTATTCTAATGTCTGCTCATTCCTACTCGTTTCTCCACACACTTTAATTTATTTGCAATCTTAACTTCCTGTGTTTGTAATACCTTCATCAGGTCAAATTTGCATCTCTCGAACATATTTACTCAAAACATAACGTGAACCTATATACTCCTTATATTAGCAATTTAAGTCTCCTCAAATTCAGGAATCCACTCACATAGTTGGATACTTTACATCAAACAAAACACATACTTTTTCAATAACATATTTTACCTCTTTTGTTTGAGTCTTCGTTAGGGATAGGACCCTAATACTTACTTTCGAATCATTACATATTCATTTCTGAATTTTTCTTTCATTGGTCATCCTTAATGTAAACGTCTAACTTGCTTAACCTAATTTAATGAAATTCTTCTTTGAAGGAAGATTTCTTGCTATTATATTCTATATTGTCCATGCAATGTTTATCAATCAACTGTTATCCTCATCGCATTATCAATCATCCTTAATACCTCAAAAGAACCAATTTCTTTCATTCTTACAATGTCATAATGTTCTATTTACCAAAACTCAATGAAGTAATAAACATAATTACTGTCGCATATGCATAGGTGTGCATCATCAAAGTCATGCCATTCTGTCCACAGATTTATTCCTGAAAATCACCAATTTATATCTTACACAAATGACACTTTGATCTCAGAAAACATTTCTCTCTTCATCAAACATGTTAACACCAATTGTATTCCAGCTTTCCAGAATTCACCTTTTCTGATGCTACATCATTTCATAATGAGTCAACTACCATATTGAGTGCATCTAATCTTCTCATTTGATTTTTTCAGCCTTTTCTTAATCTCACTCATGTATAAATCCCATCTAATATGCACTTCTAACTTTCACCATACTATATATCATTTCATTCATCTCATGTAAAGTCATTTATGTCTATTTCATTTCCCTTTTTCTATTCCCTCATTTTTGTCTCATTTTCCTATTATCATTCACTTCATCTTCCACATGTATATCCTCAATCAATTCAAAATTATCGATGCATAATCATTATAAAATTCTAATCTCAAGTCCATTAATATCTTCTTATTGCGGATCATAACTCTTGTCGTATTAATCGAACAACCAATTCGATTCCAATTTCCTCTTCTTAAGATCATAACAAGGTTATGTTTTCATTGCATTTAGCTTGTACACTCAAATCTCATCGTTTATACTTATATCCCTATATTCCTCAAACAATCCATGACAATAAATTCGTATTGATATCACTTTCGAAAATATATAGCCACAGTAAAATATTAGTATCATATTCAATAATACATCCTCCAATACAATTGCATTGAATCATTAATTATCATATCTAACCACATACTATTTTCAATTTCTATTTATCCACAATTTCCATTTTCTCACTGTCTGACAAATCATTATCCTTCTCACTGTTTCTATCAGCTTAAAATCTTAACAATTGTTCATGCGTGTAACTCCTACATATGTGCCCATGTCAGATCCTAATTATAGGCTTTGATACCAAACATGTTGGACCCCGTTTGTAGCACCCCATTCCCGCGCGACCCGAACCCGACATTGACAGTGATATCCGAGTCCGTGTCCCACGAGGGTGGAGTGCTAAAACACTCATTCAGTAGTTAGTACATTTTTTTTACAAAACAATATATGCGGAAATCAATGCCCAAGTTGGGTCCTCATTAAATCATATACAAATTCATTATACACAATTTCCAATAGCCATTCGGGCCTATTTCTCAAATACAAATATACACTTCAATACATAAATAAAGACATGCAATGCAGACGCGAACTGATCCCGACTCTATCCTTCATTTGAATCCTGTAATTATACTCCCGTTGGCTTAACGGGGTATTCTTCTGATCCTGAAAAATAATTGCAAATTTTGAGTGAGTTTTGCGAACTCAGTGAGTGACCATCATCGATGGCTCACCCATCACATATTACATAAGACACATATATTTCATAAATCACATTTCATTACACATTTTACCAATATCGCACATGTTCATATCATTTCACATTCAATCACTGAACCAATCTCTCTTTATTTCCTATATCACAATATTTCCCATGTTCATATCATTTCATTAACAACCATATTGATTCACATAAACTTGTTCAGTTATTTCACATTCAATATCAATTAATCATTTATGTCATACATATGCAGTGTATATAAGACTCGCTTTCCAATTGTTACTCTGTTGTGACCGAGTACCTGAACTGTCCCATATAGGGCTCATTGATAACTGTCCCATGTAGGGCTCATTGATAACTGTCCCATATAGGGCTCATTGATAACTGTCCCATGTAGGGCTCATTGGTCACTGTCCCATGTAGGGCTCATTGATAGCTGTCCCATATAGGGCTCATTAATCGTTGAGCTTATAGCTCTGATCGGTGGTTACTCTAGTCACAATGGCTATTATCTGATCATGCATTCATATATGTAATGCATATGTCACAATGTATCACCCACAATTATCTATCCCTTTCAATCACTTCTCATATTATCGGACTTTAGTCCGACATTCCACCCTTGAAGTGGAACATTTCACGGTTTCGTTCATATCTAAATACACATTTGTCGATCAAATAAGTATAAGGTTTGCCTTTCACCAAATCAAATTATTCACTCAAATGCATATGGAATGCGTATGTGACATTTTTCCCATTTATTACGGTGTTGTGACCGAGCGCTCAAACTGTCCCAATATGGGCGCATTAATCGTTGAGCATGAAGCTCTGAAATCACTGTAGGCTCAAGGCCCAAGTACGGTGAGCTATTAGCTCTCGATGGATACTCCGGTCACAACTACCATTATCTAATTTTGCACTCATGCATGGAATGCATATGTCGGAAAAAAAGTGCAGTATTTCAATTACAATCAATCCCAAATAGTTCACAATCACATAAATAGTTCACAATCACATTTTAATCACAATCCTATTTATGCACATTTCAAACACGGAGGATTCAAATTCACAGACAATTTACACTTCGATGTCATAATCTCCCATTTCATTAGACCTTCTGTTCGGAATCCATGATCAAACGCAATTCACTAACCCACCATTATTCACCACAATTTTATAAAGGAAAAATTTTAAGCACATAATAACTGAGGAACCGTCTAGGTCACTCACCTCATATCCATGCTTGAATCTTATCCAAAGCATCAATTTCTTCATTATTTCTTTCCTTCATCCAATTTAAAATTCCCTAAGCCACAATTACCCAAATTCAACATCACATACTGCATAAACACTAAAATTGAGCTTAGGAAACACAACCCTATACCAATCTTAAGCCATGTGAACCAAACCCGTTCAAAATTTAACAAATCAAAAAATCTCAATCTTACCCTGATCTTTCACCCATCAATGAATTTCTTGGCTTGGATGGAAGCTCTCATCATCCTCCACGTTTTTCTCTCCTTGAGCACCATGAAAATCCCTTTTGAAGGGCTTAGAAAAATCAATACCTAGTTTACTCTTTCTTCTTTCTTCTTCTCCCATCCGAAGGCTCTCGACTCTTCTCTTTTCTTCTATTCTTTCTTTTCTATTTTGCACAGTCCACTTGCTTTTATAGTGCCATGTCATTTAATGAATGAAGAATGACCCATATGCCCCTCCATTTAAGCCTATAAACTTAACCCTTTAAGTGATGCTCCAAAAATGCCCTTCCTTTTTGCCTTAAAACTGACATCTTGGCCCCTTATTTCGATAAGGTAAATAAAACAATGTGGCAAAACTTTCTTCTATAGAGATGTTCCTCTATGTCTTATGAATCTATCACTTTAAGAATCAGATTGATCGGAGCTCTATATCTCAAAATATCTTAAAAATACTGAAGTCTATTAGATATTTCGTTTGGACTAAAACTAAATCAAGACTAAACATTGCACGTAACTTCACACCAGAAGTTGAACATCTTAGAGGCAAAATTGCCTATCGACTCCTTCATATAACTTGTAGATCTATGTCTCTAGTTTTATTTGAAACAAGAATCTGATCTATTGGATCTCTATAGCTCAAAATATCTACAAAATACTGAAGTCTATCCAGACCGTTACAAAACCAAGACTAAACACTACACCTAACTTCCGTCTAACAATTGAAAGTCTTAAAGGCAAAATTGTCGATCGGATCCTTCATATAATGTGTAGATCTATGTCTCTAGTTTAATTTTCAAGAAGAATCAGATCGATCCGAGCTCTATATCTCATGATATCTCCAAAACAACGAACGATGTTTAGACATTTTCCGTAGGTCAACTCACTTTAATCGGGTCGATTTTTCTTCATTTAAAGTCAAAACTGATCTATTTGGTATGAAAAGATAGAAAAAATGTCTTAGAAATCTAACGCTTCAAAAATCGGGTCGATCGGAGGTCGGACGAAGAAGTTATGCTCAAAAGAGTGAAAGGAGGTCGGTCGGCCATAACATCGACGGAAATGCGGCTCGACCAATTTGCCGAGTGGTGCGAGCGCAGATGCGTACGCGCGGGCTTGCGCTCGGCCTGCCGAGCGCTGGGCTGGCCGAGCTCTTGCATTGACGAGCTCTCGTGTAGGCCAATCGACCAGCCTGACCGTCCTTCCAACTTCTAACGCTTATAACTTTTGACTCCGAACTCCGAATTTTACAAACTTGGTACCGTTGGAAAGATAAAAGAACGAGCTACGATTTTTATGAAGACTTAACAACAATTTCGGTCTCTGAAAAGGTCAAAAAGTCCCTCAAAGTGACTGATCGATCAGCTTCACACTAAACAACATAAGAACTTCCAAAAATCATAACTTTTCATCCCCTTAGCCAAAAATTTCAAATTTTATATCAATAGAAAGAGCAAAATAAATGATACATCTTTCAGGAATAACTTAGAAGCCAATTTCATCTCTAATCAAATCAAATTCGCAAACAAAGTTTCAGCCTACCCCATTTATCCTCAACAGAAATCCAATCTTTCAAAATTCATAACTCTACATCCCCTTGGCAAAAATTTTCATACCATATAGCAATAAAAAGCTTAGACAATCTACTACAATTCTTAGGAAGGACTTCAAGGCAAATTCCAACTCTAATTAGGTCGAATCCACCCATTAATGTGGCTGCCCTGTTAATTAGTATTAAAACAGCATATGACCATATCCATAGCCAAAAATTTACAATTTTATATCTAACAGTCCTTACATCCAAAGTTCGCATAAAATACCTCATTAGAAAGCTATAACCATTGTATACAACTTTCCAGAATGTCACTCAAGCCAATTTCACCCTTTACAGTCCCAAATAAATGTCATAACACAAAGAGCACAAAATCTATGCCCTTAGAGCATTTGCACACAAAAACATAATTTGGGTTGAATTACTACCTGAATACTATCAGGCCATAACTTGCGATCTACACATCGAAAAATATCATACTTAGTGGTGTTAGAAAGATAACACATAAATCTTCAACTTTCAATAATACTAACTTCACAAAATCTGTCTCCTTTATCTTAAAAAAATTCTCAAAGTTTCAGGTTGTCAATAATGGAACCAAGATCTGGATATTGTTCATCCAGCACACTCATCTGAACTTCTGAGCCAAATTCAAAGCTCTTCAAGCCACAATTGGCCAGAACTTCCTTCATAGGAATTCTAGCCATACGTCTCAAGTTTAATTTAAAGCAAACCTCAACTCAATAGCATAACCACATCAAAGGTTTTAAACAAATACCTGAAACATGCACAAGTTCCATTTTTCCATATTTCAACCACAACTCTACTCCTTTCATGCAAGCATCAATACCACATCAATAACCATCCCATTTAACCGAGAATTTAACGAAAAATTTATCAATAAATTTACTTGAGTAATTTATCCCAATTTGCAACACAAACATACAATCTTCTTACTTGAATTTACCACTTATCTAACATTATCCAAACATCAAAACCAAATCCAAAACAAATCTAACACATGTTCAATCATTTAGCCTCACATAAACATGCACTTATACCCATACAATTATCTATTTAGCAACACAAACATACTGCTTTCACTCTTTCAACACCTTCTACCCATAAATTTTAGAAATTCAAATTTCCTATCTTTTATACCTGGAAATTGTCAATGAATTCATGTACCACTTTATGAGTCAGTAATCATTATGTAAATGCATGTATGCTAATAAGATACATGAACAAAACCAGCATTTCCTTTGTCTCTCCTTGAGCACACCTGTACAATATTTCGGGTCCTCACCCTTCATTTGGGGACGGGATGTTACACCGTTTTTGGAGTCCAAGTTAGAGGTCATAATAGGTGAGCGTATGTAGCGCCCCCTTACCGTAGAGTATACACCGGGACGCCCGTAGGTCATACCGATACATACCCTACAATGAGGATGCACGACGATACGATCAATTCTATACACCTCATGGCATCACTATAATAAAGCAGTAAGATCACATTCACTAAATTTTAAAACCAAGACTTCTCATTTCATTTCGTAGAAACCACAAGTACATAATTATGTCGTAATTACAACTGTACAGATCCAAAAGAACTAACACAACTCCTAGATAGGTCATCCACAAAATATCCCAAAAGATCCCAGCTGACCGACCTGTGGGTCATGCTCCTCTCACCGGCACCCACACAGCAGGAAAAAGTCTCACTATCTGGAGCTAGGAGTCATACTATCACTGTCCTGAAAAATAGTTGCAATTTTGGGTAAGTTTGCGAACTCAATGAGTAACCATTATCGATGGTTCACTCAATTCATGCATTACGCAAAATTGCGTACAAAACAACACAATATGATATTCAGAATCACAGTCATAAATTTACTCAACAATTGTCACACATTTGCCATTAACCAATTGCAAACTCACAGAACAATCACATACTGAATGCTTAATGATTTCCATTTCATTTTAGTGTTGTGACTGGGCGTCAGTATTATCCCATTTTTGGGCACATCACACATCACACAGAAATCGTGTTTTCGGGGGTAGAGAGCCCTCTGGGTATGCACTACTGCCCATGCGCACTAGGGATAGGAGAGCCCTCCGGGTATGCACTATTCCCTTTTCACAATTTCACAATAGATGAGCATATAGCTCCGATCAGAATGTGCTCCAGTCACAACTGTCAATTACCAATTTCTATTCATGCCTAGCATGCATTCACAATTCATAATAACATACTCATGCGAAACACGTAATCATATGCACAGATAGATCACACAAAGCATTTAACACACCAGAGATTGAGGAACCAACTAGGTTACTCACCTCTAAACTTCCGAGCTACTGTCGGGAAGTCTCTGCTGCGTCAGAGGATCGACGCTCCACTTGAGCCTCTATAAAATCAGAATATCCGAATATTACTAATTGTATCAATTTCAATAATCAGAAGTGCTGATGTCTCGAATGAATGCTGTACTATGCATGTTATGACATTTCCGACCCTAATACCGATTTACCTCAATTCCGCATTCTCACACTAATCCATAACAATTTCTAATGCCATAAGTCAATTGGCTAAGTTCTATATCTTCCAAGGTCAAATTCCACTACATATGAATTTTCTTTAGATCGAAATCAAATTCACTATGCAATTGCCATCCGATTTCGAGAACCACCGAATTAAATTTCCGGAATCCCTATCTCCTAAATTAAAATTCGTAGTCTCTAAATCACAGTCAATTAATCACTCACCAATCATAATAATAAAATAACCTCAAATATCATTTAAAATCAAACAACTCACCTTCGAAAATCAGGCGTCCTCGTCGCGGCGTGAGATCGCTCGCCGCGGCGAGACTCCCTCCTCTCGCATACGTCGCGGCGTATGTGAGAGCGCGCCTCGCGGCGTGCCTGGCTGACGCTCGCCGCGACGCGTACCAACGCTCGTCGTGGCGTACGAAGCAGGACCGCTCGCTGCGATTGAGGATTGCTCACCGCGGCGTGTGACGAACACGTCGCGGCTTGCAAACCCAGAAACACGCCCAAAACCCAGAAATTCCTAGATTCTATGATATAAATCCATCCAAATCCATTCTAAACACTCCAAAACAACATTCTACACTTAACACAACTCATTCCTAACCTTAAATCCACCAAATAAACATTATACCACAAACACCCAAATCAAAATCCACATTTCCCCTAAAACCTAATCATCCGAAAACTTCTCAATTCTTAAACAATTTAATACTCAAATCCATAATCAAAATCAACTGTGTAAAACATAAAGGAACAAGAACTTACTTGATTAAAGCTTTAAACCTTCCAAATCACCAAGAGAATCCAAGCCTCAAGCTAAATCGACACCCACGGCAAAACACCAAACTCAAAGATAGATTCAAGGATGGAAGGGGAAGTCAAGAACAAGAAGGAAAAATCAAGAAGCAATAAGGGAAGAAATCACGATGGAGGAAGGAGGAAACTTCAAGTTTTTCTTTCACAAGAAACAAGCATCATGATTGTCAAATTCAAAGAAGGAAGTTTATAAACTAAAGAGACTTAAGACTTGTTTGGCAAATTCATTTGCCACAAGTCCAATCCGAATAACCTCAATCCAATTTCTAATTCTAATTTCTCCCGAGTTCCAATGGTTCCTACCCTAATTTCTCAAATCATAATTCAAATTACCTCATATACGTTTTCAATCAAATTCGGAACCGGAATAATAATTAATCAGTCACTAAGTCATTTTTTCGGTCCGGAAAATTTCAGAAAATTCCTATAAATCCTCAACATTAGAAAATATCTAATCACATACTCAAATTTTCTATTCTCAATTCCTAAATTCAATTTTATACTCCAATTCACTAAGCAAAGCACAGTTAACCTTAATCACAAAATCTCCAATTTCACAGTCAAGTCAGAAATCTGTCATACATGCATGTACATACATATGCTTATGCAATTGCGAACATTTATCACTAATGTAGAGGCTATGAATGCATATGCAAAAATACGTATGAGATGAACTGTACCCATCCCATCTGTGACGGGATGTTACAGTGTAAACCAATGAAATCTTGAGATTTGATCATTAAGAAACTATCGATTCTTATGATTATGTCATCAATCATATTGTACCTGCCAAAATTCCCCGAGAGAAACTCCATTGACCCCCTTTAGGAAAAGTTCGTCGGGATGACAAAATATTTTTTCGCTGCGACGACCTTGAAAGACTGACTTCGCCGTGGGGACAAAAAATAACTTCGCCGCGGCGACCTTGAAAGAATGACTTCGCCGCGGAGAAACCAAGGAGTTTGTCGCGGCGAAACCCCTGAAAATTCAACCCCTTAAACCTAAAATTTCCAATGTTTTCTACATCACTCTTACCTTTCTTTCAATTTACATTGTCCTAAAATCACTCCCTCTGATGCATCTTCATTTCATAACAATTCAATATTATCTCATCATACACTCCAATCTCTTTTCATTTAATTTATTTCATATAACAAAGTCTCGGTCGTCACAATTTCCTATCTTTTCTTTTTCCATAACCCATCTCACTTACATATATACCAATAACTCGTATTCAAAATTTATCATCTCAAATTGATACCCTTTTCAAGTATACTCAATTTTAACTCAACATCATCAATACAAAATTCACATTTTAGTAACCTCAAAACAATGAGTTTTACAAAGCTTTAATGGAAATTTTAAGCCACAATACATCAAGGTCTCAAATCTCTAAATCTAAAAGTTATATGAACTAATAATCCCTGAAATGCAACTAAACCCTCATGGTTACAAAATCTAGCTTAAATAAAAAAAATATGCATAATCGAAGTTAGGTCTTGACTCTCTTTCACTCCATCCTTTTCTCATCACCTAGATATGGGGAGGAGAATGGAGGTGTGAGCTTAAAGCTCGTGGGTAACAAGTTTATAACGGAGAATAAGCAAAAAACATTGAAATGTTCATTTTTCATAGAAATTTCATATTGAGTGCATAAAACTCATAGTTTTCAACTTCTCAACCAAATTCATAATTTCAGCTCAAAATTCGTAGTTAAAGAAATATCATCACATAAACATAACAATCAATTATGCAACATTCTTGACAATTCAAAGATGCAATGCACAAACAATTAGCTCGAGGGTTCCATGGAAACAGAATGGTGAAACCGAAGGTTACACCATGAATAGAATGAGTCCATTTCAGAGCTCATATGCCACAAGCGGGCAGTCGGGAGAAGGCTCTTGTCAACGTGCACGTGACGAACAGAATGATTCCACTCTCGCCTAAACAGAAGCATATAATCATGTTTAAATCATTTTATCAAATGCTCATACTTTCGAGCTTTTCTATCTTTTCATTAATACAAAATGCTATGACATGTTTCAAGGCATAACATAAAAGGTTTCAATGCATTTCCATCTATATTTCGAAATTCATCAACAAAATTCATTTATTGAACACATAAAGATTCCTCAAATCATTTGAAAGCAATAGGTGCAACAATTATAAAGCAATTTGAAATCATTTTATTCTTTTGATTTGGAGGAAAACATTTAAGGCTCATCACTTCTATTTTAAACATGAAACCCACATAAAAAATCCTTGCTCACTCAAAGGTGCCTCACCCTTTACTCCTCTTGCATTCCTGGATTTCCTTTAACAATAAAAAACATGTTCATTCAATAGGAATACAATCTGAGGACCCATATATATCATATTCACTAACATAAGTTCTAAAAACTCAAACTCTTCCAAAAGTCCAAACATTTGGGTTAGTTTTCCATGATCATTTTGATCAAGTAAATGATAAAATATGATAATACTTTCTTCAAGAAACAAATTTTCCATTATCTTAAGTTTCTAATTACTCCAAAATCATTCAATTTGGTTCAGAACTTTAAACGTTATACGAAAAACATTTCTAGGATGTTCTTATTCTAAAACAACATTCCATACTCCACTTACATACAAAATTTTAAATCACTAGAGATTGAATTTGAACTCAATTCCTTCATAAAATTTGTATCTCTATGTCTCTATTTTACACCAAATTAAAAATCACTTCATTTAGACATATATAGAAAAAGATATGCCTAAAATACCAAAGTATATCTGTGCAAAAAAATGGAGTTCGCCGCGACGAACTTTTCTAGAAACCCAAACTGAAGACATTTTTCGACATTCTTCATCTATTTACTTCCCATCTTTCAAATATAATCCATCTTAACCCTAAAACATCTCTTTTACTTCATTTTCAACCCCATTTCAACCCAATATCATTTACAAAAACATCAAAATCTATCTTTGATCATTGACCCTAAAAACTAAACTTATGCATTTACCCATTCTCAGCAACTTCCCACACATATTCATCTCTTAACTAACATCAAAACATGTTTCATTCATCTAATCAAGAAGAATGATGCTTATACATACTTGATTTAGCTTCAAAATTTTCAAACTTTTCAAGAATCTCCAAAACCTAACTTTTCTCTTCTTTTTCTCTTCTTCTCTTCACCCACGATTTCTTCTTTTTAAAAATACAAGACAACTTTTTCTTCTTCTTGTTAAACCCTTAATGAGTGTGCAATGTCCGTTTTGCCCCTTACCTAATGCCTTATGTCTTATACCCTTAAGTGTCATGGCCAATTTGCCCTTATAACATCTTACTACTTTAATACTTCAATTCAATTAATCTATGTCATAAAATCTTACCAACATTTATCATAATAATTAACTCCACAAAATAATCCCTTAAGGACCTCATAATTTATTTAAATCATGCTTATTCCTCAAGAAAAATTTTGAGGGCCAACAAATCGTATCTCAAAAATTATAATATTAGAAATTTGAAATAACAACAATATGTTAATTTCTATTAATGTTACTTTTCAAATATTTGACATATAAATAATAAACAAAATTAATATAAAATATCATACAAATATGAAATTAAGGACAATATAAAGTAATTAAAATCTTATAATTTTGTAATATAATATAAATTATTACATCAAAACATCAATTAAAAGAATAATAAATTTATAACTCTCGAGTATTACAATTATGAACAAGAGTTTGTACCAAGGAAACAACCAACTACAAGTGAAACCTAAAACAAAAACATTTACCTTTACATTTATATTGCATATATAGAATTTAACATATACATAAAAATAAGTGAAATTAAAAGAAGAAAAGAAATGAAAATTGGAATCTCATTCAATTGGATATCCACTCAAATCGAATTGAATTAAATTCTCATTTGGTATAAAATCCTTATTATTGAGAGGAGTCTTACCATCAATATCATTCAAATTTACTATACCAAATGACATGTTAATAGTTTCCCATTTAGGATTATCTTCTAAGCCACTCTTATTTATTAGAACTAGTTCCTTAGAAACCCAATCTGATAAAAGATTGATATGGCAAGTTGGATTTATAAAATAAATAAAATAAAATAATTAGAAATTATAAGAAATTATATCTAACTTAACAATGATAATAACAAACTTTTTTTTGTAGCTTTAAGTTGTATTGAGCAAAGACCAAATTGTTAAATCTTTTTTTATTCCAATCTATTCGTTTTCTTGGAATTGATGAATTCAACTGTGCTCCAATTCCTTTCACATCCTATTACACTCACATATTGAATTAGAATTTGAATTAACAATCTTTGCAATTCTCAAATATCACTATATAATTGGTCCCACCACATAACTGTAAAACAAAAGTAATATTATAGATAAAATAAAATAATGATCAATTTACAACAAGTAACAAAGGTTTGAAAAGTATATATACCTCGATTGAGCTTGTCTCTTTGAAACATAACAATGATCATCCCAAAATCACCAAAAACATCCTTATAAACCTTTATTTGTGAGAAAACACAGGAGATCTTACATCTTCTCATGAGCAATAATTGTTGTAAATTATAATAATTAATAGCATTCTAGAACTAAAAAATGCCTCAACTATAAACAACAGAGAGTAAATTTGTCTTTCTCATTTGTCATTACTGAACACAAGATAAGGTGTATATAAATAACTATTTTAAAATTGTCCTTGGTTGCTTCCTTCTCCTTCTCCACAACATCATAACAATAACCCATTGTTGCTTTCTCATCACTTTCAGCTAGACAAAGTAATATTACCAAAGGCTCATAAACTCGAATTATTAATTGAAATTGGGACCAAAATTTATAATCTTTAAGTATAATTCTAGAAACTTCAACTCTAGTATTAGACATTACATACTTGATATGACTTACTTATCACTTGTAAACATTTTCCTTAACTCCTTCTTCATAAGAATAAAACACTGAAGTGATAAGAAATTAGCCACAAACCTTATTATCGTAGGACAACACAAATTCCTATCATTGGTGAAATCCTTCCATTTTAAATTTAGGACTCATGCATGATTATAGATAAACTTGGTCACTTTCTTTTCATTTGCACAGTTTTATCAAGGATAAGAAAATATCTAGCATCTCTTATATTTTCTAATATCAGGTCAATGCAATATGTAGCATAAGGAGTCTAATATAAATAATTATACCTATTTTGCAATCTTTTCCTAGTTATTTTGTAAGTAGAATCATAGTAAATAATGAGTTGAATAATGTTTTCTGGACTAAATTTTTTCACAACTTTATAAAATATTTGAAATAGAGTATCAACATTTCTAACAAGGTTAAATGCATTAATAGACTTCAAAATATTGTTCCTTAGCATAATAAACTAAAAAATTGATAATATGTTAATGTTGGATCCCGTTTCTAAAGTCCAACTTAGAGGTCATAAAATGTGCGTGTAATCCAATGAAATCTTCTTAACCATCATCGTTTCATATTCATTCTCATAACATCTAAAAGATTTCCCTATTTGATTAATTGATATACGACAACCAGTTTTTATGATCATGTCCCCAATTATAATGTACTTGTCAAATTTCTCTTGAAGCTATGATGGGTTCGTCGAGACAAACTATTGTTTCACTACGACGAATAAATGGGATTAAGCCAGATGACCCTTCGGGTGAAGTTCACCATGGCAAAGTCGCCAATAAAAGCCAAAATCCCCTCAGGACAAATATATTGCGACGAACTCTTGGCTTCGCTACGGTGAAGTTGTAAAAAATCACACCAAAATACCCTTACATCTTTCCTAACCTTACCCTCACTCTTAAATGTCCCAAATTCACTTCCTTTAATGCAACATCATTTCATAACCATTCAACTACCAATATTTTTTCATCATACTCTCTAATCTCTACTCATTTAATTCATTACTTACAACTAGTTCTCATTTTTCACAATTCCCTATCTTTCTTTTCCCTAACATCTCACTTATATATTGACAATTCATGTTCAAAATTTATCATCTCAAATCGATAACTTCCTCAAGTATACTTAATTTTAACTTAATCTCTTCCGTGCATAAACTCATATTTTATTAACCTCAAAAGTAAAGAGTTTTACAAAACTTTAATCATATATCAATATGACATCATTTGCTTAATACAAAATACACATGGATGCTTATGTTTGATATGTTGCTAAAGCTACTCAAAAATCAAACTAACTTATTACAAAAGCTAACTATCTTGTAGTTGCCAAATGCCTTTATGCTCTTGATCACTCGATCTTTTACTCATCACTTAAAGATGGGGAGGAACGGGGGGTGAGCTTGAAAGCTCGTGGGTAACAGTTTATAACGAAAAAATAAGCAAAACTTTTGAAATGTTTATTTGTCACGGAAAAATTC
This sequence comes from Erythroxylum novogranatense, assembly GCA_029891385.1. Classification (NCBI taxonomy): domain Eukaryota; kingdom Viridiplantae; phylum Streptophyta; class Magnoliopsida; order Malpighiales; family Erythroxylaceae; genus Erythroxylum; species Erythroxylum novogranatense. Next base: position 40,304,178 of record CM057228.1, read on the forward strand.
TTATTGAATCATAAAATGCATAGTTCTCAAATTCTCAACTAATTCACAATAACATAAATCATGTATGCATCAACTTGTCGACATATCATAAGCACATAAACACCTCATAATGGTTTGGGTGGATCCAAAAACATAATGTACTACACATTTTCACATAATGGTCCTGTGTAACCATGAACAGAACGTACTATCACAATCCCACCTAATGATCTTGCATAGCCGTGAACTTATAGGAGTCTGTTAAGGAGCTCTATGCCACCAGAGAACAGGCGGGAGAAGCCTTTTGTCAAAGTGCACTTGACTTAAGTTAGGGGATCACCACAAACCCACATAACATGTATTTCATATCTTGTAAACTTGTTGCCTAAAATGACATATTTTTTCGAAACTTGTTTTCCATAAACATGAGATATTTCGAAAATCATTTTAAAAAAACTGATTTTATAAACATGTATCTTTAAAAAAAGAATCATTTTCAAAGTCTTTTCATAAATCATCAACACAATTTATATATCAAACATATAATAATTTCACAATCCATTCAAGAAGCAATAAATGCAACATCTATGATGCAATTGAAATCATTAAACTTCTTTAACTAAAAAAAAAAATTTAGTGGCTTATTTACTCTATTATAAACATGTACCTACCTTGAATTTCTTACTTAAACCTTGCTTAAAGATGCCTCTCCTCCTGGTCGTTTGACCTCTCTTGATTTCCTTTAACAATGACAACGATCTCCATTCAATAGGAATTCAAATTTGAGAACTCATAATGCACATGCACTATGATAAATTATAAATACTCAAACGCTTCCAAAAGTTCAGACCTTCAGGTCAATTTTCCACGATCATTCTGATCAAGTAAATGAAAAAATTTGATAACACTTTTAGAAAAATGTTTCCCATTGTCTTAAGTTTCTAATGACACCAAAGTCATTCAATTTGGTTTAGTACTCTAAAAGTTGTAGCCCAAACATTTTCGGGCTATTCTTGTACTAAAACAACATTCTATGCTCAAATTCCATCAAAAACTTGAAATCTTTAGAGGCTGATTTGAAACTCAATTTCATAAAAAATATTGTAGCCCTATGTCTCTAGTTTACTCCAAATAAAAAATCATCCCATTTGGATGACTACACAAAACGTTATACTTAAAATACCAAAGCATGTTTTGAGTTGGAAAGTTGACTTCACTGTGGCAGAACCCAAAAGTTCACTGCGACAAACTTGTCCACAAACCTACTCCGAGAATGTGTTTTGCTACATTTTCCATCTTTTTACTTCCCATATTTCACATATAACCCATCTTAAACCTAATCTATCTCTGCTACTTCATTTTCAACTTCATTTCAGCCCAATATCATTGACAAATACATCAACATCTATCTTTGGATCTTTAACCCTAAAAGAGGATGTTTGGATATACCATTCATAAACAACTTCCTACAAATATTCAACTTCCTTTTCACTTCTAACTATCACTAGATATGTTTCATTCACAGATCAAGAAGGATTAATGCTTATACTTGTTTAACTTCAATATCTTCAAAATCTCCAAGATCTCTAAAAACCCTAGCTTCTCCCTTCTTTTCTCTCCTTTCTATTCTTCTCTTCATATGTTTCTCCCTTCTTTTCTCTCCTTTCTCTTCTTCTCTTCATTTTTTCTCCCTTATTTTCCTCTCAATCACATTTTCTTATTCTTCCAAAAGCAAGACAACACTTTTCTTTCCAATTATACCCTTAATGAATATGAATTGTCCATTTTGCCCCTTCCTTTAATGCTTTTAGTCTTTAAACTTAAATGTCATGCCCAATTTGCCCTTATACAAGCTTACTACTTTAATCCTTTAATTCAAATAACCTACGTCATAAAATCTTACCAACATTAACATAACAGTTAACTCTACAAAATAATTAATCTATCTAGACCTCAAAATTAATTTAAATAATGTTTAATTCAATAAAAGAACAAGGAAGATTTCGGGGGCAAACAATTAATATTTTTTATTTTTCTAACCATCACACATGATTGAAATTTATAAGTAGCTCAATCCATCCTTCTTTTATCCAAATAACTCTTCATCTTATAAACATAGTTGTTTAGAAGTTTTCCTTTCTAGTTATCAATTGAATGAACCTTATATCTTGGACTGTAAGAGGCAACAACATCCACCATAGATTGGAAATAATAAGACTAGGTAGCATTGAACGATATATTTACATTATACCACCGTCTAGTCATTGTCATATCCACATTCTGAGCAGTTTTTTTAGATTGTAAAGTTAAGCTTTATGAATCGTTCGTGGTGAAAAAAAAAACATTTGTCTTGTTTTTTCCCCACTTTAGGTGTAATATTCCCTTCTTGTTGGATAGGAATATTACCACCTTCAACATCCTCTATAACATCCCATCCCCGATGGGAACGGGTAAATTGGTCAATTGGGACAGGCTAGTAATTTGAATTACATATTTTGATTGAGCACTTATTTGGCCTCAAAATTTAGAGGAATGAGTCAATTGGCACATACATGTATGGGTTCGTGCTTTCATGAAATTTTCCCGGCGTTTTATTGGGAATATGATATGATTTGTGATTTTCGAGATAATTATGTTTGATTATGAACTGGTTGAGAATTTTGGAATATTTGGGTTTGAGCGATTGAATTGGGACTGTATTAGAATGATCGCTAGTTGATAGTGAACCTTAGTAAATATTTCTGAAAATTTTGGGAGTAAATGTCCGGACCGAAAATTTTCCGAGTAATGGACTGATTGACTGTATAGTACTAACATAATTGTCCAATGGCAATGGGAAATTTAGATTTATGACTTTTGGAATGAAAATGTCGAGCCATTGAAATTTGGAGATAACCTAGACTAGAAATGAAATTGGAAAGAAAATGAGCTTTAATGTGTTGAGGAATTGACAAGTGTCAAGTAATTAAGTTTGATAGATTGTAAACCTTTTAAATGCTTTAGGTTTTGATTTTGGCAGAAAATCATTTCTCCTCTTTCCTAGGGCACGATCTTCTTCTCCTTTGATTGAGTTTCGTTTCTTTCTTCCTGCTTGATCCTCGCTTGTTTGCTTTCCTCTGTGCTAAGACTAACTCTAATCCTTGAAAAGATGAAGGATCATGGAGGTTTTGTGAGTAAGCCGTAGGTGTTAAGAGTGGGAGAAGATTTTCGGAAGATTTGAAGATTCAAGGCTCGATTTGGTAAGTGATTGGCTTTAATGTTGTTTATTTGTTAGTTAATGCATTCATGGGTCTGATTGTAAAAGTTTGGGGTAGTTATAGGTGAGTTGTGGAGGTTTTTAGAGAGAGAAATAAGAAAAATTCATCGGAGAAGACGATCAGAGCCGCGCACGTCGCAACGTGTGCTGAGGGCCTCGTCGCGACGAGCAAACAGTTACTCGCCGTGGCGAGTATGGTTGGACGTCACGGCGAGCGTGTTAATCTACGCTGCGACGAGCGTCTCTTCACGCCGCGGCGAGCGACTCTAGGATGCCGCGGCAAGGACGAATTTTCTGAATGAATGTAGTTTAATTTTTGAGTCATAACATACGGTGTAGACCTCTAATTGAGGTGATTCTTGATTCGTTATAAACTAGAGAAAGAGGTCTACAATTGTGGTATTGAAAGGAAGTTGAATATGGTTTTCTAATGTAACCTAAGGATTGTTTCATGGTAATTGAAGTATAATTGTGAGATTCCTGAAATTAAGGATATGTTATTGGGATTTTAGAAAGTGAGCATAAAGGGTGAATTTTGATCTAGAGAATAGTGACACTGAAATTGAGGTCTTTCTTTAGAATATCCTAGTGTGTATGACTTGGTAAATTGACTGAATGTTAGAATTGAAATTGGGGAGTTCCGTAATATGCCATTGAATTGAAATGAGTCTTTACTGAGCAATTGAGTGAAAAATTAGAATTTTGGCAAAGAAAGTGGGAATTTGGGAATTACGCCGGGAAGGTCATGAATAGGCATCGTACATATTTTATTTCAGACATGTGCATCATTGAATCTTTCTAATTGTGCATTTAGTAATGAGAAACTATTTGACTGTTATAGAGGTACCGATGGAACGATATTCTACGGATATTGCTAGGACTTCTAGGCAGTAGCTCGGAAGTGCAGGTGAGTAACCTAGTTGGTTCCTCGAGGGTTATATGTGTTTTCTTATGATTGATTTCGGACCACGGGTGTCCAAAGTATTATAATGTGATATCGAAGTGCTATTTGTGTGAAATTGTGAATTGAATTACTGTTAATGTGAAATGGGACACTAAAATGTAAACCGACGGTAAATGTAAATTGGGACATATGCATCCATGCATAAAAGTATGATCAGATAATGACAGTTGTGACCGGAGCAGCCAACGTATTTCAGAGCTTAAAGCTCAACGCATCAGGGCCTTGAGCCTAACGTATTTCAGAGCCACTGGCTCACCGTATCAGGGCATTTAGGCCCAAAGTATTTAAAGCCACGGGCTCAACACAATGTGGCCATCACTGGGACAGTTCAGGCGCACGGTCACAATAACGAAATAAAATGGAAAGTGTCACATGTGCATCGCATATACAAATGATTGAATGTGAACTGTGTGAAAGGCGAGATGCCTTATATTATGAAACGATAATGCATGTGATGATTCTAAATATGTTATTGTATGATATTATGTGAAATTCTATGAACTGTTTGTATATGCATGAGTTGAGTGAACCATCGATGATGGTTTCTCACTGAGTTCGCAAACTCACCCAACATTGCAAATATTTTTCAGGGATAGAAGAGTACCCCGTTAGACAAACGGGAGTATGCCTACTGCATGTAAGTCAGAGTTCGAGGTCGGGATCAGTTCACGTCTGCATTTATATCATTATGTTATTGTGTAAATTTGTATTTCTACAATTTCTGCAGAATAGTACTGTTATTGTAGAGGGCCCAATTGGTTAATGTTGTATTGTAATGTGATACTGAAAGCATTCAGAAAATCATTGGGCCCAATATGGGGTATGGATTTCTGTTCACGAAATGGTTAATTACTATTGAGTGTCTTATAACCGAAATTGTTTTATGATTGAAAAAGTTTTCGTATTTAAGTGGGCCCCAAATTGTTTATTGATTTCAGCACACGCGATTGTTTTCCAGAAGAAAATGTCCAACTGAGTTTTTGAACTGTTTTGATTACTCTAACAAACCACCCTCGTGAGGCACGGGCTCAGATATCACCCTCGATGTCGAGTTCGGGTCTTGTGGGAGTGAGATGCTACATTTGTGGTATCAGAGCCCAGAAGTACTATCTTATATGGGTTGTTTTTGAAATATGTGTTAAGTTACATGCATTTAAGTCATGTCACGGCAGACAGTGACAACTGATTCCCAGTCTAACATATGAGTCACATGCATCAGCCTGTATCAATCATTTAAGTGGTTAGAAATAGTGAGGAAAAAGATGATATGTTAGAATGTGATAAATGGAAGTTGTGGATATCTTGGAATAAGAAAAAGTGTATTAATGGGTATATTATGAAATACAACATCAGAGTTATACCGAGTATATCCACGAATGTGGGATAGATATGAAGTTATAGTTGTGGATTGATAGAGGAAAATAGCGATATGTTAGAAATGACAAGATTGAAAGTGTATAAGCAAAGTGGATGAAATTAAAATGTTCTATGATCTAGAGAGGCTACAATTGGATCTGATTACCGTGATAAGAGTTTATGAAAAAGGGTTTATGACTTAGAGTCAGCAGAGCAAAAAAAAAAAGATTGTACATCTATGATATCGATTTGAGTGTGAGCATATATGGGTGTAATGAAATAATAAAAAGATTGAAATGTAAAACAATGAAAGTGGTAGATGAAAAAGTTGTTAAGGTCCAGTTGGTTTGTCTATGTGAATGCACATATGATAATGGGAGCATCATGGCAAGTGAAAATATTAAGCTTATTTGTCTCGTATGTGTAGAGATGATATCGGAAGCAATCGGTGAGTTAGTGGATAATTGTTAATAATAGTTCTGACAGTTTAAAGTTCAATTTGAGTTAGAATAAGAAATGAAAGTGCTTATAGTGATCAATTGGGAATGAATGGAAATTGTTATATGTTAAGGACATGATCATGGCATAATCCTCACGAGCGAGGGCTAGTGCAAAAAAGGGATAGTGTTGTCAAAAAAATCAAATAAGATCAAGGTATCCTTAGTGTAAGTGACTAATTGGTGAGTTGTCCTACATCTGTCTCTCGATAAGATGAAATGATTTTGGTGGTATATACTTCGCTGGATTTTATTAAAAAGGATGTCCTGATTATATGAATTGTGGCATAATTGATCTTCATGGGATATTATAAGTTATAGCTAAAATTGATTTCCTAAGGCATTGTGAATGGTTGACAAGAAATGTGACGACTGTTGAAGGTTAGAAATTCCATGAGCGGTATTGATGAAAATATAAAGAAATCTTCTTTCAAAGGAGAATTTCCCTGAATTGGATTAAGTCGATCAGATGTTTCAATTGAAAAATTTATCAGAGAAAGGAAAAATCTGAGATTAGTTTGATATGAATTAAAAGTCATTAGTGGGAGTCCTAACCCTAGCGGAGACTCAAGTGCAAGAGATAGAATCTGCTACTGAGAAGGTATGCACTATGTTAGTGTAAAGAATCTGACTATGTAATAGGACTATTGATCAATGAGGAGACATTATTTGCGAATTTGAGGAGAATATTGATTCACAAATATTTGTGTAAAAATGTTCGAAAAGTACAAGTGGATTTGGTGAATGTGTTATCAACCCAGTTTGTAATTATGGAAATAAATTGAAATATGTGGAGAAGCTAGTGCAAAGGAACAAGTGTCAGAGTATGTTATTATGAATCTGAGAAAGTATAAGAGAATTGTTCCTCATTGGAGAAATTCGGTTTTTAAAGAGTTAGGAAAGTCAATCAAGGCTATAAGGAGTTTATTATACTATCGAAGAGTAAAGTGTTTCAATTGTATTTAGATTGGAAAGTGACTATGATCATTAATGATATATCAAATGTATTTGAAAAGTGAAGAAGGATAGTTGGCATATTTGAGGAAATTTTATATTATGCAAGTTTCATAAGAGTGAACCTTAGTCTGATTAAATAAATTGTGGATGAATTAGTATTCGAGCATGGCATATTGGAAGAGTTAATGACGATAGAGGTGATGATAAAATGCGAAATTGTAAAGGATAAATATGTTGGGACCCAATCCGGGAACCAGATCCCAACCGAAACACAAAGAACGAAAAACATAGAACAAAGGAGGCGGGACGAATCACAAACGAAGAGGAAATCGAATGATAAAGCGAAAGAAGCGAAAGCGGATACGAAACAGATCGAACTAAAGCAAACAAATCCAACATCCGGAAACAAAGAACAGAGAAAAGCGAAGCGGGGCAAAACACCGAATGAATCGAAATCATATTACTTCACAAACGGATCGAATTCAAAGTTAAAATCAAAGTATACAAATGAGGGTAAATCGAATAGCATAACAAATGTCCGACATCCGTGCATAAATTATCTAAAGAAGCGTCGCGTTAAAAACTTAAAACTAATCGAATACGAAAATCCGGTATAATTTTTTTTCTTTTTCTTATATTCATTTATCAAACTCATACAAAGCAATCTTATATCCTTTTTCTTGGAAATTCTTTCTCATGCCAAATCTCAACTCTTAACCATATTCATTTATCAAATTCATTTATCTCATCTTCTCATTTCTCAAAATTTTCAATTCCTTCTTATTTCATAATCAAATTTAAAAGCATGAATGCATCTTTTAAGGGAAGCTATATAGAAAGCTTAAGGGAAGCTATACATCTTCCACGAAGGACAGAAAAATCAATTCGACTCCTAAGGGAGTCCATTTTCCGGTCAAAGATTATGTCCTCTAATATTCATGCTAAAACTATAACATAAACTTGTAAAAATCATAACTTATTATTCCTTGATCGAAAAATTCCATACTTTATATCGAAATATGATCAAATCAAATCCTTCAATTTTCATGAAGAATTTCAAGGCTCAATTAATCTCTACTTAGGTAAATTTTTCAGTCAAAGGTTCAACCATAATAAAAGTCAACCCTAGCACACCTAAACTTTGACTGAGCATAATTTTCACTCCCGATATCGAAATATTGCAAACTTTATGGCTAGAGAACACTCTCAACAAAATCTACAAGTTTCTAGAAAACCATTTTCTCAAAATTTTCCTAAATCAAAAGTCAACCCTCCAAGGTCTACAAGTCAAACTTTTCACAATTTTTTTTAAAATATTTTCACTCTTTCTCTCTTTATTTCATGATTTTCAACTTAATTTCAATCAACTCATCCACTTAATTTTATAAACGATACCAATCCACTTAAAACTCCAAAGATATCAAAATCAAATCATTTCTTTTCTTATCAATATCCTTTAATTTTAAATCATCTATTTTACAATACATACACAAGGCACTCCTTAAATTTAATTTTCATAATTTAAATTTTCACTCAAAGATTGGGGTCCAACATTTCTCCCCCTCTTAAAAGAATTTCGTCCTCAAAATTCATACTTGATTAAACTCCAAGTAACCCATTCTTACGTATAATTTCTTTCTAAACAAGGATAATCAAACACTTTCTTACTAATTTCTTTCAAAAACTCATAACCAATCTCTTTTTCTTCTTCTCACATAATTCTCAACTTCACATATAATTCTCAACTTCACACATAATTCTCACCTTATTTGCACTTATTCATTTCTTATGTCTAATACTAATATCATAACCAAAATTACTATCCCCTCATCTCAAATAGTTCACAAGTCATATGTCCCATTGTTTAAGGAGCCCAATAAGGACCAATAATCATTCCGAATTAACCAATGGATCTTCAACATTAATGCCATCTTTCAAACTTCAAATCTCAATTTCATGAACTCTTTCCTTAAATTGCTCAAAATTCGTATCATCTTCATCAAATAATCACTTTTACTCTTCACATAATTCATGACAAATCATTCATATCAATTGCACATTCCTAAAGTCATTCATACTTATTGTCACCGAAATCAAACGGTCGCCTAACACATTCCCACAATTTCAATTTTATCCTTACACATTCTCCTAAATCTTATATGCCCAGTTAAGATCCTATTACTGGGCTCTGATACCATAAATGTTGGGACCCGATCCAGGAACCGGATCCCAACCGAAACACAAAGAATAGAAAACGGAAACAAAGGAGGCGGGACGAATCACAAACAAAGAGGAAATCGAATGATAAAGCGAAAGAAGCGAAAGCGGATACGAAAAAGATCGAACTAAAGCAAACAAATCCGACATCCGGAAACAAAGAACAGAGAAAAGCGAAGCAGGGCAAAACACCGAACGAATCGAAATCATATTACTTCACAAACGAATTAAATTCAAACTTAAAATCAAATTATACAAATGAGGGCAAATCGAATAGCATAACAAATGTCCGACATCCGTGCATAAATTATCTAAAGAAGCGTCGCGTTGGAAACTTAAAATTAATCTAATACGAAAATCCGGTATACATTTTTTTTTTCTTATATTCATTTATCAAACTCATACAAAGCAATCTTATATCCTTTTTCTTGGAAATTCTTTCTCATGCCAAATCTCAACTCTTAACCATATTCTTATACATTAGTATCAATCCCAAAATTCATATTCATACTAATTTTTGTCTAAATTTCAAAGATATAAGATTTGCCTTTGACCTAGCCCAAAACCTGCAAGGGTTCAAAATACACTTCTAAAATTTCTAATCAAACATACAAACATCAAAATCCACCGGACCCTCCGTCCGGGATCTCAGCACACACAAACGCAAACCTAATTCTAAAACATTCTCATAACTGTAATTCAATATACTGATCTCATAACTCAATCCCATTTTTAAATTCATACACAATTATATACAAACTTCATAAATCATATACATATATGAAAATTCAAGCCATATCCAATCTTAATTTACACAAAAAGCCAAATGATACCAAATCAAACCAAACGTCTTGACCTACTTTCATCCGATCTCCTGCTCGGAACCTGGAGATGGGGATGAAGGGGGGTGAGCACAAAGCTCGTGGATAATATATTTATAAATTGAACCATAAGCGGAAAACTCATTTTCAAGAAGTTTGATATTTTCAAACATTTCACGGTAGAAACCTTTCAAAGCTTATCTTTCAAATCTTTCACTTTTCAAACCGTTCATAAAACATTTCCAAAATCTTACATTTGCATATCTCATCTTCTCATTTCTCAAAATTCTCAATTCCTTCTTATTTCATAATCAAATTTAAAAGCATGAATGCATCACACTTAGAAACGAAACAAAAACACATAACACATCAAATGGTGCGGTTCGGTCCAAAAGCGAGCGTCTTGTACATTCCGCATAGCGGTCTGTGCAACAGTGAGCGAGCGTACTACACTTTCCCGCATAGCGGTCCAGTGTAGCCGTGAAGGGAGTCCGAAATCTGAGCTCCATGCCACTAGCAGGCAGTCCGGAGAAGGCTATAAAATAGACAAGTGCGCACTCGTCCCACAAATGGGACCTGACCAAACCCACATAACACATAATTCGAAACCGAACAATTCGGATTGCTCGAAGGCACTTTTCGAAATCTTACTTTTAAACTTTTTATATCATAACATCAAATAGTGTCAATATTTGACACATTCTCATAACACATGAAAATCATATAACAATTCTAATGCAATTCAAATCATCAATTTAATCACATATCACAATCAATCAAAATTCATAACCATGAATGCAATAATTCCTTTGAATCATTATTCAAGCTTATTCAAAATTTACAAAGCACATTTCTCAAATTATTCAAATAATTCGAAAACCCTTAATTTCATAAACCTTGCATTTTCTAAAAATCATTTCCACAATAAGGAATTTAATCCTTCGAAATCATAATTTTTCAAACATTTATATAAACATTAATTTATCAAAAATTCACTTTTTAAATTTTCAATTTCACATGCTTAGCTTAAAATTCAACAAATAAATATACTACCCACCTCGAAATGATGCTAGTAACTCGTCCCGATCATCAATTTGATCCTTGCTTCTTTCCTTCTTTCAATTAAAATTGACCTAAGCCATAATATCCAAATTCAACATCATAAAAATCAAAATCTTCAAAATTAACTGTAGGAAATCCAAATTCATCACTTTTCCAAGCTTGCTAAAACTAGAATTTCTAAAATCTCCCAATTCCAAATTTGACCTAAACCAATTCACTCAAATTCAATCTCATAAATAACTTAATTTTCAAAATTGATGCCATAATTCATCAATTCATACTAATTTCAAGATATCTAAACCACCAATTCTAAAAATCCCTAAATCTCAAAATTGGCCTAAACCAATTTATCTAAATTCAATATCATCATTCACAAATTCTTCAAAATTAATTTCATATTTCACAAACCCATATTATTTTCTATAATTCAACACCAATAATTCACAAAATCCTTAATCACAAAATTAAGCCTAAATCTTAATTAATTTTACATCCAAAATTAAACACAACCTAAGGCATAAATATCAAAATCAACTTCATAAATCACAAACCCAAGTCCTTTTCCATGTTTCTCAACCAAAAATTTATCAAAAACTCAAAGCTCAAATTTTTCCTTACCTCTTTCTCCTTCTATTTTCGGATTTCTTGGTTCCCAAAGCAAGCTTTCTTCATTTTCCATCTTTTTTCCTTTGAAACTAACTTAAAACTCATGCTAAAAGCGTCAAAAATTTGAAAAATAGAATGCTCTCTCTTCTTTCTCCACATACAATGCTTCTCTCTTCTTTTCTCCTCTTCTTTTCTTTCTTTCTTCTAGAATTATCGTCATTTCTCTCTTCCAACGACACTCATCTGATTTTTAGAGTGCCAAATCATTTAAAAAGAGGGGTAATTGACCAAATTGCCCTTACTCTTTAGCTGAATTCCAAAATTGCCCCTACACTTTACTTTAAGTTATTTCCACTTGCAGGTTTGATTCGCACTATCAAGTTGAAGGAATTTGTTAAAACTTCCTTCTAGAGAAATGTTTCTCTCAATCGTACAAATCCAATGCCACCGACCGCGCTCAATTCGGATCAGAAACGAAGAAGTTATAGCCGAAATACTATCGGACTTGCGAAAAATCCGAGACTGAACATTACTCTAATTTAATTCCAGAAATTTACATTCTTAATCCCAGAATTGAAACTCGACGTCTTCATAACAATTGTAGCCTTATGTCTCAAGTTTAATTCAAATCAAGAATCACCTCATTTCGATTCCCAGGTCAAAAGTTATGCTCAAAATTCTCTCAGATGTTCCTAATCCAAAAACTACACACAAATCCGAACTTCCATTCATAATTTGAAGGTCTTAGGAGAACAATTGACATTTCATTTCTTCATATGATTTGTAGCCCCTTGTCTAAAATTTATTTCGCTTTAAGAATCACTTCAATCGGATTTCTACAGATCCTGAATTTCTCAAAATACTGAACTATGTTCAGAAAATTTTCCGACTCACTTTGATTAAATTAATCACCATTAATTTAATCCCATAAAATTACAAATTTCTCATGAGGATGTAGGGAATTCTCTTAGGAATCCAACGCTATAAGAATCAACTCAATCGGATGTCGGACGGAAAAGATATGAGCAAAATAGTGAACAAAGGTCGGATTTGAGGAAAATAAAGTCAAGAAAACCAAAAGAGCAAAATGGCGTCGTGCAAGGGCGGAACGCCCGCAATTGGGCGAAGCGAGGGCTAGTTCGCCCTGGCGACACATCGTCCTAGCGATGCGAGCTGGACGCTCGCCCTCGCTAGGGCGATGCGTCACCCTAGCGACGACGATACGTCATTTTTCATTTTTTTTTCCCATAAAATCCAAAACTTCCAAAATTCATAACTTTTAATCCCGAACTCCAATTTTGACAAACTTAGTCTCTATAGAAAGCTTAAGGGAAGCTCTACATCTTCCACGAAGGATATAAAAATCAATTCGACTCCTACAGGAGTCCATTTTTTGGTCAAAGATTATGTCCTATAATATTCATGCTAAAACCATAACATAAACTTGTAAAAATCATAACTTATTATTCCTTGATCGAAAAATTCCATACTTTATATCGAAATAAAGATCAAATCAAATAATTCAATTTTAATGAAGAACTTTAAGGCTCAATTAATCTCTACCTAGGTAAATTTTTCAGTCAAAGTTTCAACCATAATAAAAGTCAACCCTAACACACCTAAACTTTGACTGAGCTTAATTTTCACTCCCGATATCGAAATATTGCAAACTTTATAGCTACAGAACACTCTCAACATAATCTACAAGTTTCTAGAAAACCATTTTCTCAAATTTTTCCTAAATCAAAAGTCAACCCTCCAAGGTCAAAAAGTCAAACTTTTCACAATTTTTTTAAATATTTTCACTCTTTCTCTCTTTATTTAATGATTTTCAACTTAATTTCAATCAACTCATCAACTTAATTTTATAAACCATACCAATCCACTTAAAACCCCAAAGATATCAAAATCAAATCATTTCTTTTCTTATCAATATCTTTTAAATTTAAGTCATCTATTTTACAATACATACACAAGGCACTCCTTAAATTTAATTTTCATAATTTAAATTTTCACTCAAAGATCGGGGTCCAACAAAATATTTATGGGATTTGGAGTTATTCGAACTAGCTGTATATTGGATACATCCAGAAGTTGTTAAAGGTTTTCTGATCTTAGCCCTTTGATAAAAATGTTCGAGGAAACGTTTGAATTGCATGACTGATGATTGTAAAAAGAGACATTGGAGATTTTGCAATATTTACAAAGTGTCCCAGTAAAGGTTATGATGTGATCTGTTGAAATAGTATAAAGTGGTTTTATGTACATAGGGACAAGTATAATCTCATGGGCTGCATTGTGATTGATGAATTGGAATTTGTTATTCTAGGTATTGCTTTGAAAGTTTGGGGATTTTATTCATACAGAAATATGTAGGAAAATCCCGGGGTGTCCATCACATGGACACAGTGCGGAATTTAAAATTTTGAGTCCCGGGACATTTCCGAAAGCCAGGATCCATGTGTATGTACAAACAATCAAACCATAACGACCAAAGGAGACCGTCTCTAACGGTATCTACGCAGAGGTCGGAAAACCTAACCGGGACAAACTCTTTTGACCCGAAAATAGCTAGACTAAGGAAAGATTGCTAGATCTTACCTTAGTCTTGAGAACTCTGAATTCACGATGAACAAGCCTTGGAGAAGAGAGAATCGTGAGTTGAGATGAGAGAAGTCTTTGAAAACCAATTTTCACCTTTTCTCTAAAACCAACCTTCTTTTAACTCTTAAGCTTTCAAGCTTATAAACCCACGCATTCATCATCTGATAGCATTAGTTTCTAACAATTAAAAACAATTAAAAGACTAACCAATAAGAGCATTTCACGTGGATGCCTTAAAATGCTAAATGAATGATGATTTTGACTATTCTTCTCCCTTTCTCCTTCTTACACGTGAATCACCATATATTTATATATATATATATATATATTAATTATTTAATTAATTAATTAATATATATAATTGCTGAAGTGGTCGATCAAGCTGGGGTCGGTCCTATTGTCTCTGGGCCTGGCCGCGAAAAATCGCGGAGACCCTTTTCGATAATGTCGATGTTGCGATCTCATCGGGACATATCCCAATCTTATCGGGATCCATTTAATCCTATTGCTCTCCGGATATCGGATCTCGTCCAAACTATTTCTGATTCTCCAAGTCACTCTTATCGTGTGACCCATTAGGTTCCGGTTATGTTGTACTTAGATTAACACTTAATCTGAGCAAGTCATGAGCGGTATCTAGCAACATATCATGACCTCCAATTGATCGGAAAGTAATTGGTTTGACTAATGAAACCATATCACGAACCCTTCCATAGACAATTCTGGTACAATTCGTCCTTTCACCATGCTATACCCCACTTGGTTTGAGTATGGGCAATGTGTCAACTCTTACTAGGTGATCGGATCAAATCTAGTCCAAGTGTAATCGGTTCCGCCCTAGGACTCATTACTTTATCGTCCATGAAGACCCTCTTCATGACATATGTATTTCCGGTGCGAGACTTCAAAGTAATGATCCCGATAAGAGGCCATGGGTATCTCTTCGCTATCTCGAAGTGGTGAATCCTATATTGGCTACTCAATTACCTTGAATACCTCAAGTTGCACCCAATCACCACCCTATGAGCGACCTCGAAAGGCAACAAGGAATGGAGTCAAAGTGCGAATCAAGACCAAGATATCCTTGAGTACCTCAAGTCTAAGGATACTTGCACCATTGCTATGATGAGATTATCACTGACATTTGTATAGAACATCCATGTGATGATCTCATGGCAGGTCATCCAATGTACTTACTACCACTAGTAAACATCTACATGTCAAATCTAAATATCTCAATATTTACAGTTTTCTGAGATCCACTGCTTGATCCAATCAAGGAGTTTGACATGTGCTAGTCTATCCGGATTAATGATGTCCGGTCTCGTTAATCCTATGACTAGGATAATTTGAATCTTGACATAATTGCACATGATAGGAATCTCGGTAGTATGATCGCATCATAATTTCCTTCATGCTATGTCATATATCAGGGACTTCATTAATTTGATTAAAGATCATTATCAATTCATAATAAAATGAACATCAAATAAATGAAATATGCCTTGCTTTATTTATTCATAAAGTCTGTACATGACTATGAACAAAATGCGCTAAAGGGGATTGCCTTTAGGGCACTACTCTAACAAAATATTTGTGGATATAACTATGAATATTCAAATCGATAACGATAGAGGTATTTCATGAGTTTGAAAGAATTGGAAAGGATTATGTGTTTGAGGACTTCAAAATTAAGCTAGTGATGCAATTTAATGTATTGAATAGAAAAGTTAATGACATAATGATCATAATTTGGGTGATAAAGTTATTTAACCTAGTGTAATTCTGAGTGTAAATTGTCGAGCTAGCAAGAGGTAAAAAGAAAGTATTATTAGCTATTGGAATTCCAAATCAGATGTGTATAAAAAGGATTGGCAAAACCCGAATTGAGGATTTAGAATATGCCGACCTTATCGAGGAATTGAAAACGAATCCAACTTTTGAGAAAATGATAGCTATGATTGGATTAAGAAGCATGTGTAATATCCGCCAAAGGAACTGTTAGAGAAAACTTAAGGAACAATCGAAGCTTTATGTTTTGGTAAGAATTCATTGAAAGAGTAATAGAAGGTTTAGAATGCGAAATCGAATGATTATATGTGTGATAATCCAACAGACTTGATTGTTGGAGATTAATGTGAAACTGATACCTTTAGAAATTATTGAGATATGAGATCGATGTATAGTTTAGGTTGATTGTGGGTATATCAATTGTTTTATTGGTGATACCATTCAATAGTCGAAGGCCATGATTGATTGAAATAATGTTGATAAATTAAATGAATCGGTAATAGGGGTTAAGAAATCCAAATTAATGACAATGAGTCGAGTTGATTATTATTGAGGTTATTAGAATCTTATGAGATTAGTGTTTTAACCCTAAAGAGAGGTAATCTGATAAGCGATAAATGAAATGCTTCGAAGTGTATCACTTCGAACTTGATGCACTGAGATGAGGATAAATGTGTAAATCGGAGAATTAAATTTGTTATAAGTGGCCTCTATGTGATTGGGGTGTGATTAGATTGGTAAATCAGTCTAAATCCTAAAAGATGATTCGGATTCGCAAAGTGTTACTTGGACAGGATTAGGAAGTATTGTTATGATCTGATATATGTGTTATTGATACCGAAAGTGAAGAATTGCGAGTAACCTTGAGGAAACAGTTAAGACAGTGTAAGATTTGAGAAAGATAAAAAGGGTGATGATTGTATTGATTTCAGTTATTTGGCAGAATTTGGTCATGAAGTGCAATAAGTGGGAAACAATATATAAATGAATGAAAAGATTCCCCTGCTTCCCTAATCAATTGTATATGAAATTTCGAGGACGAAATTTTTGTTAGAAGGGGAGAATTGTAACATCTCATCCCCAATGGGAAGGGGTAAATTGGTCAATTGGGACAGGCTAGTAATTTGCATTGCATATTTTGATTGAGCACTTATTTGGCCTCTAATTTTAGAGGAATGAGTCAATTGACACATGCATATATGGGTACGTGCTTTCTATTGGATCGCGTACGGTCGGAGTATTCACAATACACTACGGAAAAAGATCATACAACAACATGATGTATAATCGAAAATACCAAAGATGTACGAAAATACCTTATTTTCGTGAATAGGTTGCTTCTTTTCGAATTCCAAGACACTGCAAAATGCGAATGCCCTCTACCGGTATCCACACGAGTATGCACGATCCGGGTTGCGGCTGTGGTGTGTTAGCATGTCCTGAAACTCCTTTCCGAACGCCGCACGATTTTCTCTCGGATGGCGGCTAGGGTTTTAGACAATGGTGTCTTCCATTACCTAATGAGACCTAAGCTTCTCTATTTATAGAGAAACCCTAATCCTATTGAGATCCCAATAAGTTTCGGCCCATTATATCATATACAATAAAAGCCCGACAACTTAATCCAATCTAGCCCAATAAATATATCTACATATATTTATTCAATACCTAATAAATTAAGCCCAAGAGAATAAGCCCAGATCACATCACTCTTTGTGTGCGACCTTGTAGGCTCATTTGATGTTGGCAATGGGCTTGATCACACTTCAAGGCCCATAAGTCATAAGCGACCTCTAGCAAGACATTATGACTACCCAAATCAAGTGAGGATCGATAATCCGATTTAACCTATAACTATGGTTATAAGCTCAGTCCTTTTGTAACACGATATCAAGATTAATCACAAGGCATGGTACATGTCAACCTTTGATTAATCATAGTTTCTTGATCCCCAAGTTGACTGATTATAACAAATGACATTGATGACTCTTCATCAATTCATTTGAGCACGGCCATGCATTTCTTCAGTCACACTTGTCAAGAGACCCAGATGATATCTCTCTCATTTAAGAGAGGTACAAATCCCATCTACGTCATTCACATCCCTCTGCATGATTCATTTGATGTCAAACATAAGACTATTTGTTATTCGGTTAAAAATAACTTAGTCTAATATCAAAACACCAAATTCCTCATGTAGGGAACCATGATGATTTCAGGTCAAAGGACTAAAGTCAAACCATATAAAGAATCACTAATGACATGAAACCATGTAGTATTCTTTATGTGGGTCGGTCCAATATATGTTCTCTAACATATATCTATGTTTCTGATTTGATATCTCATATCCATGATCTGTAAAACGTGATCATCAATCATAATACATACTAGTCTTAATTCATTATTGTTCCACCAATAATGATCGACCAGGGACAGTCTAGAATAGTGTTATAACGCTTATGGTTTTAATATCAAGTCACATACTTGATGACATAAGTCTAATACTATTCATGGAATGTAAATCACATTACATAAACGAAATACATGCATATATGAAAGGAACACCTCATAATATATTTTTAACAAGTCATAATGTTAATACATGAATCACAAATATCCATTAGCCTAGGGCACACTACTAACACTTTCATGGCATTTTCCCGGCGTTTTATTGGGAATATGATATGATTTGTGATTTTCGAGATAATTATGTTTGATTGTGAACTGGTTGAGAATTTTGGAATATTTGGGTTTGAGCGATTGAATTGGGACTGTATTAGAATGATCGCCAGTTGATAGTGAACCTTAGTAAATATTTCTGAAAATTTTGGGAGTAAATGTCCGGACCGAAAATTTTCCGAGTAACGGACTGATTGACTATATAGTACTGACATAATTGTCCAATGGCAATGAAAAATTTAGATTTATGACTTTTGGAATGAAAATGTCGAGCCATTGAAATTTGGAGATAACCTAGACTAGAAATGAAATTGGAAAGAAAATGAGCTTTAATGTGTTGAGGAATTGAAAAGTGTCAAGTAATTAAGTTTGATAGGTTGTAAACCTTTTAAATGCTTTAGGTTTTGATTTTGGCAGAAAATCATTTCTCCTCTTTCCTAGGGCACGATCTTCTTCTCCTTCGATTGAGTTTCGTTTCTTTCTTCCTGCTTGATCCTCGCTTGTTTGCTTTCCTCTGTGCTAAGACCAACTCTCATCCTTGAAATGATGAAGGATCGTGGAGGTTTTGTGAGTAAGCCGTATGTGTTAAGAGTGGGAGAAGATTTTCGGAAGATTTGAAGATTCGAGGCTCGATTCGGTAAGTGATTGGCTTTAATGTTGTTTATTTGTTAGTTAATGCATTCATGGGTTTGATTGTAAAAGGTTAGGGTAGTTATAGGTGAGTTGTGGAGGTTTTTAGAGAGGGAAATGGGAAAAATTCATCAGAGAAGACGATCGAATTTGTACGTCGCGACGTGTCTTTGAGGGCCTCGTCCAAGACACGCACGCGACGAAAGCAACAAATCCTCGCCATAGCGAGTATGGTTGGACGTCGCGGCGAGCATGTTAATGTACGCCGCGACGAGCCCTTTCCATTGCGTCGCGACAAGCTTCGAAGAGATTGTTCACCGCGGCGAGCGTCTCTTCATGCCGCGGCGAGGGTTTTGAGGCTGCGGTGAGGACCAATTTTCTGAATGGATGTAGTTTAATTTTTGAGTCATAACTTATGGTGTAGACCTCCAATTGAGGTGATTCTTGATTCGTTATAAACTAGATAAAGAGGTGTACAATTGTGGTATTGAAAGGAAGTTGAATATGGTTTTCTAATGTAACCTAAGGATTGTTTCATGGTAATTGAAGTATAATTGTGAAATTCCTGAAATTAAGGAAATGTTATTGGGATTTTAGAAAGTGAGCATAAAGGGTGAATTTTGATCTAGAGAATAGTGACACTGAAATTGAGGTCTTTCTTGAGAATATCCTAGTGTGTATGACTTAGTAAAATTTCTGAATGTTAGAATTCAAATTGGGGAGTTCCGTAATATGCCATTGAATTGAAATGAGTCTTTACTGAGCAATTGAGTGAAAATTAGAATTTGGCAAAGAAAGTGGGAATTTTTGAATTGCGCCGGGAAGGTCATGAATAGGCATCGTACGTCTTTTATTTCAGACATGTGCATTATTGAATCTTTCTGATTGTGCATTTAGTAATGAGAAACTATTTGACTGTTATAGAGGTACCGATGGAACGATATTCCACAGATATTGCTAGGACTTCCAGGCAGTAGCTCGGAAGTGCAGGTGAGTAACCTAGTTGGTTCCTCAACCTTTATGTGTTTAATGTTACGCATTTATACCATGTGGAGTTAATGGAGGGTTATATGTGTTTGCTTATGATTGATTTCAGACCACGGGTGTCCGAAGTATTGTAATGTGATATCGACGTGCTATTTGTGTGAAATTGTGAATTGAATTATTGTTAATATGAAATGGGACACTGAAATGTAAACCGACGATAAATGTAAATTGGGACATATGCATCCATGCATAAAAGTATGATCAGATAATGACAGTTGTGACCGGAGCAGCCAACGTATTTCAGAGCCACTGGCTCACCGTATTAGGGCATTTAGGCCTAAAGTATTTAAAGCCACGGGCTCAACACAATGTGGCCATCACTGGGACAGTTCAGGCGCACGATCACAACAACGAAATAAAATGGAAAGTGTCACATGTGCATCGCATATACAAATGATTGAATGTGAACTGTGTGAAAGGCGAGATGCCTTATATTGTGAAACGATAATGCATGTGATGATTCTAAATATGTTATTGTATGATATTATGTGAAATTCTATGAACTGTTTGTATATGCATGAGTTGAGTGAACCATCGATGATGGTTTCTCACTGAGTTCGCAAACTCACCCAACATTGCAAATATTTTTCAGGAATAGAAGAGTACCCCGTTAGACAAACGGGAGTATGCCTACTGCATGTAAGTCAGAGTTCGAGGTCGGGATCAATTCACGTCTGCATTTATATCATTATGTTATTGTGTAAATTTGTATTTCTGCAATTTCTGCAGAATAGTACTGTTATTGTAGAGGGCCCAATTGGTTAATGTTGTGTTGTAATGTGATACTGAAAGCGTTCAGAAAATCATTGGGCCCAATATGGGGTATGGATTCTGTTCACGAAATGGTTAATTACTATTAAGTGTCTTATAACCGAAATTGTTTTATGATTGAAAACGTTTTCGTATTTAAGTGAGCCCCAAATTGTTTATTGATTTCTGCACACGCGATTGTTTTCCAGAAGAAAATGTCTAATTGAGTTTTTGAACTGTTTTGATTGCTCTAGCATACCACCCTCGTGAGGCACGAGCTCGGATATCACCCTCGATGTCGAGTTCGGGTCTTGCAGGAGTGGGATGCTACATCCTCACTATTATCCTGACCATCAAAAAAAGAACTTTTATAACTAATTTCATACTTTAGCCTTTTTTTTCTATCTTTTTCACGTAGATATTCTTCAAGTAAACTCTTTATTTTCCATTTCATGCTATGACTCACCTTTTTACAAGACTCTACTTCACCTTTGATCTAGCTAAATACTTATTTAATCTAGTGATTCCCACACTTTTCAATGCTTATTGCAATACACACAAATAGTATGCTTCTTCATTCTAGGAACCAATCTAGTATGAGCCTAAACTTCATCAACAAATATTCTTAAAAAGGTTAATTACCAAGAGTGATTAAAATCTCCTTTGTTAATCTAAAATAAATAAATGAAGATATGTGTCAAAATTAAATTAATAAATTCATATTCAAAATTACAATTTTGTATATAATATCATTACATAACTATTAAAGCTCAATATTCAATTATAAGCATATCCAAATTCTATATAGACTCTATCTTATATCTTTTTTATGATAACAAACATTGCAAAATGATTTTTCTTTATGATAACACACATCATAGAAATGATTTAAATACTTACAATTTCATATTATGATGAATAATGAGTATTCTCCTACAAATTCATATACTATTTTTACTATGTATTTAACTATCCATAAGATAAGATGATGAATGTGCATTTGTTACCCATAAGATATGATTAATATTTGTAATATTATTTCCTAATGACAACGATGAACAATATGAAAATGATAACATTTAATTTTCTTAACATATATTAAACAATTTAATTATATATTAAATCTTATTTAAATGATTATTCATATCTTAAATACTTTTATATACAAACAATAATTAGTAAATTGTATGTTTCATAAAAATAATTAAAATTAAAAATTAGAAAGTTATTTTATCTTATTTTTATGATTATTAAAATAACAAATAATATGATATGTTCTTGAATTTTATACAATTGACATTGCCTAAACATTCTTTCATAATTCATACATAATATTATTTTGATCTCATTTCTTCGTGAATTGACAATGTCTAAATGTTATTAAACTATACACAATTTAAACAACCAATTTTAACTTGCAAGCCTAAATTATCCAATGCATATTTTATAAACAATTCAAATTACACACATGATACAATCGAAACGCAATGAAACTACAATTCATAACAAAAACAAAACACCTAAAACATACAAAAATATGAAAAAAGTGTAACCAAGTTAATGAGTAATGCAGATCGAGTCGTGAGTCAGTTCGACTCAACTAGATACAAGTAACTTTGGATTAATTCTGCTTTAGAGAATGGTTGACTGAAGTCATTGGACACACGGATGATGTGTAGAGAGCAACGACCAATGAGCAACAATGGTGGAGAGTAGCAATTTTGAGCAGTTTTAGTGATAGCAAGCGGTGGGTGTACATGGGATACTAGGTGATACAAAGGCCACCTTGGGACTCAAACTTTCATCGAAGTTGACCGTTAACACCCTTTGCATAGTAGTCTTACTTATGTCCGCTTAAGCAAGACTTTAGCCTTCAACAACCCTCAAAGGCTTTTTCAATCATAACAATACAATCAACAAAACTTTCAATAGTCAATTGGGCACTTTACAAAAACAAAACATTATAGTCATAAAGTCTTTACACTCCACTATAAAAGTCTTTGTATACACATTGAACAAAATTTCAAAATACATTAGGTAGAATACAAATGTATACAAAAATAAGAAAACATTAATGTAGACACATATTGATCCTAACCTCTGTCTTTCCCTTGCATGCAGTAATTATACTCCCGTTTGCCTAACGAGGTATTCTTTCGAGTCCTGAAAAAAGTTTGCAAATTTTAGGTGAGTTTTGCAAACTCAATGAGTGACTATCATCGATGACTCACCCAGTCATATAACACATAATTCACATTCACATCATTTCACATTTCACCTTTCACATTCAATTTCACCCTTCACATTCAATACAATTAATCATTCATATTATGCACATGCAGTGCACATGAGACTCACTTTCTATTTATTATTTTGTTGTGATCGAGTGCCTAAATTGTTCCATATAGGGCTCATTAATAACTGTCCTTTATCCATTTGGGGGATACATGGCTCATTAAACAGTGACCCTGAGGCTTTGATTCCCTTTTGAGCTCAAAGCTCATTTTCACTCGTTGAGCTTAAAGCTCTATTCGGTGGCTACTCTGGTCACAACAGCCATTATGTTTCATGCATTCATGAAATTAAATGCATCATTCACAATTGCATGGTCTACATTCACTCACATTCACATGTCATCGGACCGTAATCTAGCATTCAACATTAGAGTTGAGTATCACTTTTCATTTACATGCAAATGCACTTACAGAACATATTTAACAGTCAAATTGCATACACTTAGTCCTTCCAATTCACATTCAGTGAGCACTTTAATATTTCATTCATACAACACATTCATCGGACCTTCTATCCAAAAACCAACACAGTTAATCACATTCACGTAATCATTCAGAAATCAATCAATACCAAAAAGTTAAACAAAACAAACACTGGAATAAGACCATCTAGGTCTACTCACATTACGCTCCAAATTAACATTTGCTTCCAAATTCTGGGAACGTTTGAATGTGGACGTTCTAACCTTCACAGTTCATTTATAAAATACACATTCCACACATGTTACAACTTTGCACAATTATAATTGTTCAATAATGCACATGTATGAAACGAATTATGTACAATGCATGTTCATGACAATCTCAGGTATCTTTCCTTTAATTTCATTACAAAATCATTCCTATATCAAAACTAATCTAAGTATAATTCATAATTAGGTTTACGCCTCACTAAAACCATTAAAATCTCCATTCCTTTCTCATTGATTCACTTCAAAAAAATTTCCAGGTTACA
Organism: Erythroxylum novogranatense; assembly: GCA_029891385.1. Classification (NCBI taxonomy): domain Eukaryota; kingdom Viridiplantae; phylum Streptophyta; class Magnoliopsida; order Malpighiales; family Erythroxylaceae; genus Erythroxylum; species Erythroxylum novogranatense. Next base: position 40,328,643 of record CM057228.1, read on the forward strand.
CTTTCGAATCTACCATTTACATTCAATTAGAAAGTGAAAATGATGTAATTTTGTCACACTCTCTACTCAAAAAGAGTTTCTCTATGTCTTATCTGTACATTGATACTAAAATCACTCAATTTGGTTCAGTAATTTATAAGATATACCTCAAACATTATCGGATTGTTCGGATTCAAAAATAATATACTATGCACAAATTTCATCCACAAATTCAGCATCTTAGAGAACGAATAAAAATTTAAATTCTTGAGAAAATTTGTCGACCTATATCTTTTGGTTACTCCAAATCAAAAATCATATCATTTGGAATCCTATAAATCTAGATATTATCAAAATATTGAAGGGTGTTCGGTAAAACAACACCAGTTCATACTCTTCCAACCGATACCCTTACTTTGATTCGATCAATATTTTTCTAGTCGAAACCAAAAGCGATAAATTTTTATGGAGAGATATAGAAATGTGTTATGAATGCAATGCTTAAAAAATCTAGTAATTTGGAGGTTGGACAAAGAAGTTATAGCCAAAAAGCTATTGGATGTTCATCAGCCTCTCAAAGCTTCAAAGTCGCCATCGTGCAATTGCATGATAACGATTTTTGCTATCCAACCTCCAAAGTCGCTGTCATGCTTTTGTATGATGGTTCTTTTTGGCTAACCCTCAAAATCACCCTCGTGTTTTTTAATGACGGTGCTTTTGGCCTAAAGTCTTAAAAGCATGACGGTGCTTTTCCAATTCTTTTTCTTCACCGACATCCTAACTTCTAAACTCCATAACCTTTCATCCAAAACTCCAAATTTTGCAAACTTTATATAAATGGAAATCTAAAAGAAAGATATACAGATTTCATGAAGGCAATTTTATCAAAATATGCCTAGATAAACACAGAAAAATTCATGAAAGTTCAGATCGAAAATTCAACTCTCACTGTTCATTCTTAGAAAATTTCCAGACTTCATTCTCTAAAATCCAACACTTAAAATTTTTATTTCTAGTTTTCTACTCCATTTCAATTAACTCATTCAACATAAATTTCACAATACCCTTAAATATACAAGTTTACTCAAAAATCTCAAAATCATCAAAAACCAAATATCAATTATTCACTCTTCATATTCTACATTTACATTCTCTGCACTTTCTTAACTTTCTTCCTCTAACTATCATTTATACAATCTTTCTCACTTCAGACCATCATCTTACAATTGTTTTTCAACTCAAAAACCATTCTTTTGGTTATCTCAAAACACTCACATATTCACATAACTCATATAAATATATACATATTCACAGTGAAGAGAAACAGAGTATATCATAATATCATCCTTTTTACATTCTTTATTTTTCTTCTCAACTTTCAATTAAACACTCATTATCATCTCAAACCATCACTTTATAATTGCTCTTCAACTCAAACATAATTTTCTTTACCATCCCTAAAGCTTCATCTACTCACGTATACACATGCATATATATTTATATGTACAGTGAAGAAACACCGAAAACAGAGTATATCACCTTTTCACACTTTAATTTTCTATACTCATCTTATACACCATTTCATTTCTAATTCTAACTCCAAAAATCATTTTTACATCACTTAATCACTAACAATCCATCAAATACTAAGTTAACATTAAAACTAAAATTTCATCCCATCTACACTATGCTCATGAATATATACACGTAAACATCATTTTTCATGCATATGACAGTAATTCATCAAATTCATTTCATAACTCCCCAACTCTAAAGAACTTATTCACTACTTACTTGTTGAAAAATCCAAAAGATTCAACTATCCCAAAGCCATAACTCCATGCTAAATTACCTACTCCTCTATGTAACCGACTAACTTCTGGTTTTTCTTTAGGTAGAAAACACCAATAGCAAAGTGGGTTTGATAAGGAAAAGCAAAAGCACAAAAAACTAATAGGAGGATATTTGAAGAAAACTTTTTGTGTTGGGAGGAAATCCGAAGAAGGTATTGAAGAAGGAACAACTTAGACATATAGCTAAACTTTTACCAACTCTCAGATAATTATAACTTATTTCAACAAAATACAACCCACTTACCAAGTTAGTGATACTTATCACTTCCTATGGTCTAAGCTCTAACTTAGTTTCTTTTGAATTTAACTCCGTTAATTTTATCTTTACAATACAACTATCTCCAATCTTCTTTTGATTCCTTTTTTTTTCCTATTTTCCATAAAAATTCATAATTCTCTATAAATTCTGAAAATAAATCCAAAATTTGAAAATATTTCAAATACACTAATCAATAAAATTTCCAATGTAAACAAATTCTAAATTAAAATTTTTTCAAAATCACAACTCAGTATAATTATACCCATAATTATTCATGAATGCATGTACAATTATTTTCATGTGCAAATTTTTTTACTATTTATGTGTATGTGTATGACATATTATGCATGAGCATAAAATGTGTTTCCTAATTTCTTAACAATTTCTCTCATTTACTGTTTTTGTCTTAACATGGGTAACGGGATATTACATAGGCACTCTGGTTTGGAAGCCATGTTACATTCAAAATCTTACTTAAACAGAACAGCCTAAGATCGTGCTAAGATCACGTCTATCTCTATCAGATTACATCATATGGAATAATTGGATGACACCTCCATCCAAGTAGGATTGATTAGATAGAATTTACAAGTTAACAAAAATATAGAGTTTCATTCAAATAGGAAATTAACATCCTTACCCTCGAAGATTTTCGCTATCTTTAGATGTTGAGTCCCACTATAACTTTAACTCCTAGTTGTCGCGACATCATCTAAGATCTCCCTATAATCTCTTTTTGTTGATGATGCAGTGTGATCTTGTTGAAGCCTACATAGTACACTGGCCTGATCCAATTCTTCCCACAACAAGTCCACTAGTCATGGTCCATTCATCCGAGCATGGTCCAAGTCCTTAGCTTAGGTCGAATCAATCTTCACAAGGTCCGAGATTCTACCAAAATTCACACCAATTCTGATCCCACTCGCCCTTATTTTCTTTAGTTTTTTTCGCATGCCTCCCTTTTGCACGTAATCCAATTAACCTTCCACCTAAGGTGCGTCGTGAAGGTCGTTAAGAAGTCCTCCAAAGTTTAAGGGTCTAACAACCACCCCTACCATATGGATTTGATTCCCTCGTGGAATTAGTCTATTGGAACTCCTCCACGAGTAGTTTCTTCAAAGACTCCTTAGTAGTTCTTAAAGACAATAGCAAGCCTTCATATCGATTGACATTTCACCTATGTAACATTTTCCCAATCTATCGGGGTTATCTTTACTTCCACTTGGACTCACCTTCTCAAGACTCACCACTCCCACCAAAGATATGTTGAAATGAGCTCCATTTGTTGAACTTTCCCTATCACCTTAATCCTCCGTGATCTTGGCAATGATATGCTCCTGACCTGCCTTCTGTTTTATGCTTTCTCGAGCATAGATTGACTCCTTTTCAATAATCATAGTCAACACTTGTGCTACCAATGTTTTAATCTCCTTTTTCCCACCAATGAATCTACAACAATTAATAAAGAAAGATTTTTCATCATGCATAACCATCATGCCTCCCAAACTTGGGTACAATACCATCTTTGCTGCCTTAAAGAAGTCGATCCTAAATATCATTTTGAAATTCTTAAGTGGTACAACTATACAATTCATTTTGGAACGCCAACTTCTTATGCTACTAGGACGTTGTAAGTAGCTCTCATCACCGCTTGTGCCTTACTTGTAGGGGTTCTTAATTTTGTCGAGGTCTTGGATACTCTAAACCCAATTTGTGCATCCTTTCTATTACAAAGAAATGTGACACACTCGTATCTACCATCGCGGTCACCTCTATCCCATTAATATGTATTCTCATGTACATTAGATCATTATAGGGATTAGGTTCTTTACTAACTATAATCAAACAATGCCATCAGAATTAGTGCCGCATCATCCGAAGATTCTCCCTCTTCTTTAGCTATCAGAGCTTTTAGCTACTCGTTCCTCGACCATTCTCTTGCATAATGTGATCCACACAGATAACAAGCAATCTTGCCCTTTTTAGAGGACATCTCCCTACTCTGGGAGTCACCATTTTGCTTGCTTTTTCCCTTGAAGTCTCCATTATTGGAATCCTTCTTCTTCTTCTTCCCCTTGGTATTCTCCTGTTGAGCAAGGCCTTTGCCCTTCACAGAAATAGAGAAACTTGCCTTAGTTTCCCTCATCGCTCGAAAGTCCACCAAGGCATTAGTGGCCACGATTATACTAACCATGTCCTTCACATTTTGCCTCTGTAACTCTGTTTGCACCCATGGTTATAACCGGACAAAAAGTTGAAGAGACATGTTTTCAATATCAAGTAATAGAGAACTAAAAGACTTAACATAGTATCTTACCAAACCTTCTTGTTTCAGTTTCTTCAAGGCATCCTTTGCAAGCTATGAAGTATTCAATGGAAGAAATTGATCTTTCAACTCCTTCACAAGCTTACACATATCCACAGGAGTTCTACCCACATTGATCTCCGCAGATGTCCTCATCCTCCACCAGAGCTTGGCATCCCTATCCATGTACATGGTTGTCACATTTACCTTCTTAGTATTGGGCACCCTACCAGCCGCAAAGTACTGCTCCATGTCTCACAAGAAATTCTTAAGCACCTTGACTTCTCGCATGCCTTCGAACACCTTGGATTCACGTACCTTCATAGATGGAAGTTATGGTGTGGAGCTTTCAACCCGACCAACATCTAGCGTTGCAATGACACGCCTCAGCACAGTGATCTCGAACTATGCCTCCTCGTGTGCATTCAACAAATCCATCATCTATTATTGCAATTGTCGAATCTAATCCTCCATCGCCTCACGCGATTGATAGGATGAGACCTCCTCCTCTCCTGTAGGAATCAGTCCAATGAGTGCCTCCACCTTAGTCACTCGTTCTGTCAATTTGACTACTGTCATACCGAAATTATGCTCTGATACTAATTGATACAAAGGTTACCTTGGGACTCAAACTTTCACTGAAGTTGATCGCCAATAACCTTTGCATGATAGTCTCACTTAGGTTTGCTTAAGTAAGACTTCAGCCTTCAACAATTATCGAAGTGTTTACCTCACACCCTCGAAGAAACAATGCTACAAAGGCAATTAGAAAATAAAGACAACTAGAAAACAAGAGAGATACGATAAAACTAACCTTTATATTACTTTCCCTCAAAAGAATTCATGAAATGCTCTCTCTAACTGAATGAGGAGAGTAAAACTAGAATGAGCTATATATAGGCATTCTGGCTTGGAAGCCAAGTTACATTCATAATCTAAACTGTTTAAGATTGTGATATGATCACGTCTATCTCAATCAGATTACATCACATGGACCAATTGGATGACATCTTCATCCAAGTAAGACTCTAACTAATACCATAGAATGTACAAGATAAAAGAAAGATAGAGTTTATATTCAAATAGAAAACTAACATCTTTATCCTTGAAGATCTCTGTTATCTTCAGATGTTGAGTCCCACTGCAACTCTAACTCCTAGTTGTCGCTACATCATCCAAGATCTCCCCATGATCTCTCTCTGCTGATGATACAGTGTGATCTTGCGAAAGCCCAGATAGTACAATGACATTATCCAATGCTTCCTACCACAAGTCCGCTAGTCATGGTTTATTCATCCGAGCATGAGTCAAGTCCTTAGCCTGGGTCGAATCAATCTCTGATTCTCTATAAAGTCCGAAACTCTACCAAAATTTACACCAATTCTGATCTCACTCATCCATATTTGCCTTAGTATTTTAGCATGCCTCCTTTATCTGTGTAATCTAGCTAACCTTTCATTTAAGGCACATCGTGAAGATCGCTTCGAAGTGTTTTGAAGTTTAAGGGTCTAACACTAGGAGAGCAGGGGCATGCAGGCGTGAAGATGGTTAGTGTTTAGTGGGTTATTGAAGATAGTGAAGAGTTAGCGAATGAGAGATTCAGAGAATAGATTGTTTGAGTTTAGTTTAGAGTTTAATTATTTTAATTTAGCCCCTAATTTTTAACAATTATAATTTAGTCTCTAAATTTTTTTGATATTTTTCTAACGATGATACGATACTAAAATTTTGAGTATCTAACCGTACTCATAATGTTGTTGGGAATAGAACAATCGTGCATATTTAGGAACAAAGATCCTCTGTTCAATATTACTCTGTCTTATTCTATCTCATGAAATCTTAACCATTTATTTTGTGGAACTCACGCGGGACCTACACAGAACTCACATAAATAAACGACTGAGATTTATTGGACACAATAAAACACCATAATATTAGACAGGAGATCTGAACACCATAATATTAGACAGGAGATCTGGACTCCATATTTAGGCCTAACAATTGATTGTAAGTGTGGACGTCGAAGATACCCTATACGAAGTGATCCCAATATTCGAGTATTATTAGGCTTCTTAAAAAGGAACCGCTGAACTTGTCTCGTTTGGACTTCATCTTGCAGACTGCATATTTTTAGTCTGTTTCATTAAACATAATTTCGTATCATCTTAGTTCTATTTGTAAGGTTGGAAATTGGAATTGGGTGTAAGCAAGGATATCGTCACCCGTTTATCTGAACTTTCAAGTTGCTCTGCTTTGCATTAAAGGATATAACTAGCTTGTGTTGCCTACAATGTTATAAAATTTTGGATTGACCACCACGGCTAAACTTTATTATCTACACTCCGCGCTCGCAAATTTCTGGAATCCAGTAAAAATTTCTGCTTGACTGTCCAATTATATTGTTGGGCTTCTGTCGATTTCCAAATGTGCTGAGCCTTCCGGGATTAGGAGGTAGCCTTGAATGGAATTCATGATGAGATCTAGTTTCAAATTGTATACCTATGTATAGGGCTTTTTGAAGATCGGTTACATGTCTAAGACAGTACAACTGCCAAAGCAGCCAAGACAAACACACACAGAAACACAGACACACAGACACACATATATATATGGAAACTAAATTAAAAAAGCCTAGCCTACACAATCCAGCAGAAAATTATGCTTATCACCATGTCAATATTAAGATGAGTAACACAGAAGGTGTCCCATGTAGAGCTAGAAGATATCTCCTGTAGCAAAAACGGTGTCTTGTTAGACACATAGGTCACTGGTCTTGACAATCTTTAGTTTCGGATCCAGTGGGCAACATCGAAGAACATGCGATGATGTCCCTGTCAACTCCTTCAAGAAGTCTCTCCAAAGGGGTTGGATAAGAGTCATAAGCCAGATCGAAGTCTTCCCATCCAAATGAAGGAGGAAAATCAATGTTCATTTGATTGTCAAAAGTTTGGAAATTACCATTTGTGGGTCCTGACTGATTTAGGGATCCAGTTGGTCGATTCTGATTATATTGTGCATTTGTATCATCTTCATGCAAAGAGAACTGCAAGTCAGAATTTGGGTTTGAGTTTCTTCCTGAAGATGCACAGGCAGCAATGCTAACAGTTACATTAGCCATTTGGCTTCCTAGAAACTGTATCTCTTCTTGCAAACAGACAACCTGAGACATGAAAGGCAAAATCATGTGATGGACTTGTCACGGTATGCCTTGATTGAAAAGGTTTCAGTTAATAATTGACCTGTTGTTGGAGTGCAAATATATGAGCAACGCAACCATATATAGGATCACGCATCCGAGCCAACGCTTCGTAGGAAATGGTACTAGCAGCGTGACTGCGGTTATTCTGTGGTAAGTGAGAGAGTAGCTTTGAAACGTTGCTCGCACCAAACACCTTGTGCACTGCTGCGAAGTGGGCAGCACCCTGATCGTAACAGAAGTAAGGAGCAAATACGCATTCACTCGTGCACTTTCTTCTCAGGAATTTGCATGCTCCGCAGGAAGAGCCGAGCCCTGTCATTGTCCTTTTATTGTGTGCTATCTCTGTTAGGAGGATATAAATTGTACTAAACGTGCTATATTTTAAGATGTGAGCACTGATTCTCTCTTTATAATCATCGATTGCAAGGAGCAAAACCCTTTTCGCTGTGCTCAAGAGACACTCTCACTTTTTTTGTGAAAGTCACTCTCTTTTAGGTCTCCTTTATGGGCTACATTGGTCATTCTCAAAAATTGGGTGAGCTTTCCTAATTTATGCCTTGAAAATGATTAATATTCTTTAGTAGTAAAGATTGATGGAAGACCTAATCATCAGTCACATTAGTTGGGCTCTAAAAATGGACATAATTGACTTTAATATCATTTCAGAGTTTAGCACTGACGTCAAATAATTGAGTGATATATGTATTATCCTATTTGTTAATGATGATAAGAACTGGACTATGACAAAGAAAACGTGGGAAAAGTGTATGTCAATTACAAGCTAACTGTTCAAAGGGGTAGGTGCATTAGGTTATATAACTGTTTAACTTGCCTTCTTTTCATCATTTGGACAATGATGCAAATTTGGAAGCTGGGAATGATCTGATTTTGAATAGAGTCTTCATCAGCCTTTTATGCTACTATTGAGACGTAAACTTCAAGAGACTTGTATTCGTTTAACAAAATGGGAAATGCAGGAAGAGAACATGATATGTTACTGGAAAGTAGTTTATGTACTTTGATGCGTGAACTTTTAGCTGAAAAGAAACAAATAAAGTTTTTTTATTTTTACTGCAGAGTTCATAGCTCGGACAATTAGACATAGAGTTAATGACTCAAGGCCTCTTTTTGTCTGATTCCAGTAATTATGCAGTTTGCCAAACTATGCTTCTATCCTCCATCGTTAAGCATATTATTAGTGTTGTTTTCGGGTGCTAGCCACTTGATAATGAGTCGGTGATTAAATCAATGGCAAGAAAGGAACTAACTAGTCACATGCCTATCAGCAACAGTTGCAATGTATGCTTCAAGGCTCTAGAAGAAAAGCAAAGAGACAAATGGCATTTTCAATCACACGAATTCCCACTTTCTGTCTTTTGGGCTTTCGTGTTTAACGATGAAAGTGTCTTTCTCTATCATGGAACAATGATCATTTTATCCACCTGAGGATTTCTCTCTGTAGACTGTACATGCTTGTCTATCAAGTTCTCATAGGTCATACGCAAACTTGCAACCGCTTTCCAGGAAGGTTCGATTTTCTAGGCTTTGTTAGAGCTGTCCAAGACCATGAATAATTGCTCACAAGTTGCTCCAGTTGCCAATAAATCTCTGTAAGGAATAGTTCTCTATACTTACTGCAGACATTCAAATTATTCAAAAACTTGTAGCCACTAGCACTTTACTCACCACTTTTAGGTGTACATCAAGACAAATTTTTTTTTGATTGAATATAGAATTTAAAAAAATTATTGAAAATACTCTTTTAATATAATATAGTCCTTTGTTATAGTCTTACAAAATACCTTTCATCACTCCAATTCAAACTATTGGAGTTTGTTAACTCTACTTCACACAATCTTCTTTTTCTTCGTATTACAATAATTGTTTTAGTGCAATAACTCTTGTTATACTTGCACTGAGTCGATTTATATTGACTTTGATAATTTTTATCTTAATCTGACAACTAATATCATAATCTTGACAACTAACAAAAAATCATGATAGCTAATAACAACATTTGTACATTATCAAGTTATTTTCTTCGTGATTAAGTATTGGACAAACCAAACTTAATCTCCATCAAACACCCTTATTCCTGGTTTGGTCATTCCAAGCTTCCTTTTGTGTTTGTGAACAATTCTACTTTTAATGGCTTTGTAAACATATCTGCAATTTGATCCTACAAGGCACAAAACTCAACTAAAATCTCATTTCCTTTACTAAATCACAAACTTAATGGTATTGGTATGCTTGTTACACCTTGAAAAATTGGACTCTTAATTAAGGCAATTGTTGACTTATTTTCTTAAAAAATTCAATGACCATCTTACGAATATTATAATTTACCAAGCATTCTCTGTAACCAGATTGTTTTAGTTGCATAACCTATTACTACAATATATTAGAGTTATGTCGATGAAAGGGCCATAGCATGTTTCTTGGATGACTAAGAAAATGCTCTTGAACCACAATTAAAAACATAACTAGTGGTACTTTTATAATTTTTTATGTCACCAGCCCAATCGTTATTAGTATATCCAACTAGCTCCACCTTATTACCATTTAAGTAGAAGATTCCATCATCCAAAGTACCTTTGACGTATCTAAGAATTATGTTTACAACTTGCCAATGAGCTTGTCTTGGTACTTCAATAATCTACTCACAAGTCAAACTCTATAAACAATATTCAATCTTCTTGATGTTAAATACCTTAAACTTCCAGTAAGTCTTCTAAAGTTGTATCTATCAAACTCTCCACTTCTATATTTGTAAAGCTTCAATCTTTCTTCAACTAAAGTCAATATTAGTTTGTAGCCTTTCATCTTAAACTTCTTTAAAGTATCTTAAGAATATTTCTTTTAAGAAATAAATATCCCTTAATTTGTTTGTTTTACTTCAATTCCAAAAGTAAGATATCAAACCTAAATCTATCGTCTCGAATTGAGATATTATACCTCCTTCAACTCTGCTAGTAACTTAAAGATGATTTCCAATGACGATAAGTTTATCCACATATAAGCTAACAATCATGATATTACCATAAGGCATACTCGTAAGAATATCTTTGTAATATGTTAGCTAATAAAAATGTTTCAATACAAATATACCATGCTTTTGACGATAGCATCAATCCGTATAGTACCTTCTTTAATCTGTAAACTTTATCTTAATTCCCTCATTTCACAATACCTAATGGTTATTCAATGTAAACTTCCTCTTTAAGAATTTTATTTAAGAAACTTGACCTGACATTCATTTGAAAATTTTCAAATCTCTTTAAAAGGCTATATAAATAATCTTTTGTATAATATCTAACCTGGTAACAATACTTTAAAGTAATCAATCATATGTTTTTGTTTATATCCTTTTGCAACTAACTTTTATTTATGTAGCGCCCCCTTACCGCAAGGTATACATCGGGACGCCCGTAGGTCATTCCGATACATATCCTACGATAAGGGTGAGCTACGAACGATCACTGTTATACTTCATATGGCATCATAATAATAAAACATTAATATAAAAATCAATAATTTTTGAAACCAATTTTTTTTTTCTCATTTCATTCATCAAAATCAAGGAGTTTATACATCTGTCAGTCTGTACTGTTTGTACATAAATCCCAAAAATCCTAAGACAACATGCTACATGAAAGAGGAAAACAATAGATCTATCTAGGTCATCCCAAAAGTCCCAGTTGATCGACCTGTGAGCCATGAATTCTCTTGCCAACATGATCTACACGGCAGGAAAAGTTCCTCTGGAGCTAGGAGTCTACTCTTGGTCCTAAAAAATATGTTGCAATTTTGGGTGAGTTTGCGAACTCAGTGAGGTAACCATCATCGATGGTTCACTCAATTCATGCAACAACAATTAAGCATATCACATTGATTTCATAATTTCACATACATCAGAAGTACCACATGATTGTTACAAAAGTATAAGGCATTTTGCCTTTCACTCAATTAAATATATGTAAGTAAATGCATATGAAATGCGCATGTAACACTTTTTAATTTATTATGGTGTTGTGACCGAGTACCTAAACTGTCCCAATATGGGCGCATTAATCGTTGAGCCTGAGGCTCTGAATCACTGTGGGCTCGAAGCCTAAATACATTGAGCTTTTAGCTCTGGGTGGCTGCTCCGGTCACAACTATCATTATCTGATCATGCATTCATGCATGGAATGCATATGTAACAATATAAGTCACAATCAACACACGTGTCAAAATCTATCACATCATAAACAAGTAGTTCACAAATTCCCATACAAGTAGCACTTCTATGTCACAGCTTCACAATACATCGAACCTTCTGTTTGGAATCCACAATTTGAAACACAATTCACTATCCCACCATTATTCACCACAATTTTCTAAGTAAATAATAATTGAGAGAGTCGTCTAGGTCACTCACCAATAGCTTCCGAACTAATGCCTGGAAGTCTCGGCAACGTCTGTGGGTTGACGTTCCAAATGCGTCTCTATAACAGTCAAAATATTCAAACATTACTAAATGTACAATCAGAAATATGTAATAATGCACATGGAGAAATAAAAAATGTGTACAATGCATGTTCATGAAATTCTCGATATTATTTCATAAATATTTATCACAAAAATTTTCTCTAAAATTTAAAAATCCAAAGAAATCAAAGTCACTCAATTCAGACCTCTATAGGTCCAATTATTGCTAAAACACGGACCAGAAAAATAATTACTCGTTCCCCTCATTTTGACCTAATTAATCCACATCAATTTCATCTCTAAAAAATCAAAATTTCTTATAGAAACCTAATTAAATATTTTTCGAATCTGATGCCTCGAGAATCAGGTCAATCGGAGATCAGATGGAAAAGTTATTCACAAAAGAATGAAATTGGGCCAAAATAAATAACAAATTAAAATAATAATAATAAATTAAAAAAATAAAAAAGAAGTGGGCTCAGCCCAGGGCGAGGGCATCTCGCCAGCTCGGCCTCGAACTCGCGAGGGTGATGCGTCGCCCTCGCGAAATGCGAGGTTCCGCCAATTTCTTTTTTTTTAATAAAAAAAACACTTAATACCTTCTCTCCTTTCCCAAACCTTATCTTTTCACACAAATAACCAAAAATGACAAATAAGATCTCTTTGGAAAGATCACAGAAAACCCTACAAGCTTGATGAAGGGCTTGAAACTTAATTTCACCTCTAAGGGTGTCAAAAATGAATTCAAAGTTTCTGCCTAATCTCATATTTTCTAAACCAGTGCAACATTCTTGTAAAAATCATATCTTCCCATTCCCTTTGCCAAAAATTCCAAGATTTATATCAAAAGAAAGATCAAAATATATTCTACAACTTTTGTGAATAACTTGGAAGCAAATTCAACCTCTAAACAAATCAATTTCTCAACCAAAACTTCTTCCTATATAAGTGTCATGCTCAACAGTAACACAATCTTCCAAAAATCATAACTTCCTATCCCATTGTTTAAAAATTCCATAATTTATAACAATGAAAATATCAGAAAACATGATACAATTCTCATCAAGGACTTAAAAACAAATTCCACCTCTAACTAAATCAAATTCACACATGATTGTGGCTACCCTGTTAAAGAGTATTAAATCAACATATCACCTAAAGCATAACCATACTTTAAAAATTCATAACTTACAATTCCTACATCCAAAATTAGCATATTTTAACTAATTACAAAGCTAAGACATTCCTATATAACTTTCCATAAGATCACTTGAGCTAATTTAAACCATAACAGTCAGAATTAGCTTCGAAGCACAGTAATCATAAAACTTATACTTAGAGACATTTCACACACAAAGCACTTTCATTCTTTGAAAAACCATCTGAAAGTTCACAAGTCATAACTTTCAATCTCAAACTAAAAAAATATCATACTTAGTAGCGATAGAAAGATAACAAGAAAATCTTCAACTTTCATGAAGACCAATTTAACAAAATCTATCTATTTTAGCCTAGAAAAATTCCCCAAATTTTCTGGTTACAAATCTTCAATGTTAGAATCATGACTATTTACCCTGCACATATTGCCTACTTTCAAAACAAAATTCAGAATCCTACGAGCCACAATTGGACAGAAATTCCTTCATAAGAATTCTAGCCAAACTTCTCAAGTTTAATTCAAGCTAAACCTTATCTCAATAGCATAACCATACCAAAAGTTATGACCCAAACATTGAAACAGATTTACATTCCATTTTCCAGCTTTTACACCTAATTCTACTCCTATCATTCCAATACCATTTCTACACCAATAAGCATCCAATTTAGTCAAGAAATCAGCTAAAATTTCATCAAGACCTTCACTTGAACAAGTAGCCAAAAAATGACAACACACACACACAACTTTCTTTCTTTACTAAACACTCATCTAACATCATCAAACTTAATCCAAAACACTTAATTCACATACTACACATGCTATATCATTCATCTTCAATCAATCTTAAATCAACCAAGACAATAACCTATCCATATACACCAAACACAAGTTCATGCAATTAATGCACAAGACATTACAATAAAAGCATCTAACTACCAATTTAAGAACATAAAACATAAATCTTACCTATTTAGCTTCAAATCTTCAAAAGACACTAATTTCTCTACTTTTCTTCCCCACCCACATTCACCATCTTCTTAAGGGGGAAAATTTATGCTAGCCCTTTTTAGGAGAGTTAAAGGAAGAAAAAACAAAGTGGAAGGAGGAGGAAAAATGAGCAAACTCTTAAACACTCCAAGGAGGAGAAGAACCTATGGCAATGGTGGAGAAGAAGAGCCCAAAAGAACACCAAAACTCTTTAAAAGAAGAAGTTTCGTGGAAGGCTCTCAAAAGTTAGGTTAAATATTATTAAAAACCAAGTTTAAGACCTAAGTAGGCAAGGGACAAGTGTCACTTGCCACTTGTCTTGTTTTTAAACACTCTTAAGGTTCCTTTCTAAATACAATTTAATTTCTACTCCAAATTCCAATGGCTCATATAAAAAATTCCTAAAATCATGTATATAACTTTCCAGTGCCATTAGACAGTCATTTCCAATACTGGAAACCAATCAGTCTGCCACTTGGCAATTTTTTCGGTCTATAAATTTTTCCTGAAATTTTCCTGAAAATTTTATAAAATCCTCCAAAAATACAAAACTCACAAAAATCCACTCCAATTAAATTTTCAAGCACAAAATCACATTTTTTTTACAAAGATCACATTTATAGACACATATGCCGGGAAATGTCATGAATGCATGTACAGTCATGTGCATGTGCAAAAATTTCTATTCATGTATATATGAAGACCATATTATGCATGATCATGCCAAGATAAGTTTACACACTCATAACCCAATCCAAATTACTATTTTATCCTTCCCATCGGTGATGGGATGTTACACTTTATACCTTTCAACATCCCCATTAGGTTTGTACTTTGTTTTGATATACATTTGAATCCAATCGACTTCTTTCCTACGATAAGATTCGTTAGGTTTAAGGTTTTGTTCTTCTTAGTGTCATGATTTTTTCCTCCATAGCTAAAATCTATCTGTTGCCTTATGTTGCTTCTTCAAATGTTACTAGATCTCAATCTGCAAAAAAGGCATAATAAATAACTTCCTCTTCATCAATATCAATTTGATCTATATCCTTTCCAAGCTAACATCCTTAAAATGAATTGGTATTTGGCATTCTCATTGGGGATATCTCTATACTTTAGTAGAATTTACTAGAGGAGGAATTTGATTACTAGACATAGGCATTGGTGATAAAGTTCATTATTTCTATAAAAATCTCAAATTCCATATTCTTGAAATGTAATATCTCTAGTAATAATTGTTTTTTTGTGATAATTATTTTTCAGTGATTGGATTATATAAATTGTAGCCTTTATTACTTGACTATATCCTATAAAGATGCTTTTTTTTTTTTTGCTTTTCTATCTAATTTCTTTCTTAGCTCATCATATATAAGAGCATAAGCGATAAACCTGAATACTTTCAAGTGGATTAGATCTAGCTTTTGTCCACTCAAAGCATCTTTAACCCAGCGTTTGGTTGCCGTCTGCGGACGTGAGGACAGAGGACAGGGACATATATATTTTGTCCGTAGTGGTGTTTGGTTGCCGTCTCGTCCTTAACCCTTCTGTCTTCAATGGACATTGGACAAAAAATTTAGTCCAATCTCAAACCGTGGGATGGAGACGTTAATCGTAAGGACAAGAAGGTGAAATGCCCGAAATGCCTTGAATTAAACTCCAAAACCCTATCGTTTTGGAGTGGGAAACGAAACTTTCGTCTCGCAGCTCTCCTTCCGTCTTCACCGCGCTTCACAGCTCTCCGTCCTTCTTCGCTGGGCTTCATAGACGCAGCAGGTAATGTTTTTAACTGTTCATCACTCTTCCCTTGTTTGGTTCCGTCGTCGCTATCCATGTGACTATTTCTCTCTACAATGTCTTCCCTGTCTTTCATTTTTCTGTCCCAAACTCTTCTTTCCTTTGATTATTTCTGAATCAACCAGAATCTTCTTTACTCCAACAATGTAAACCCATTCCGGTCGTCCATATAAGGAACTCGACTGTCTCTGATGTTTTGATTAACTTTGATGCTTTGGTTAGGTTAGGTTTCGACGACGCATAATATACGGTTTGATTCTCTTTTCAACCGAAACCAATGCATATAAGCATGCTTACCTGAAATTTGTTTTCCTTCATTTCTCCGCTCACTTCTTTCGTTATTGGCATTTGTTCACCGTAATGCTTGTTCGATCGTGAGTAATGGACTGGTTTTCCTGAATTTTGCAAATCCTTAAAATGCCTAAAATGTTGGGGATTTGTTTTCTATTTACATTTATGCGGATTATCATGGACTTGCAATTTTCTTCTCCTCGAGCTTATTTGGTCGAGGTAACGAGTCTTGTCAATTGGAGGGACAATCGCTTGCGATTTTTGCTTGGTGAGTTATGTTATGTTGCTATGTATTGGTTGCTCAAGAATGTGATAATGCATCCTTTAACTCCATGATTAAATGTGTTAACTTTCGCCAAAATCTCGTGCATTTGTATATATGTCTCAAGAATTTCTTCCCATGTGCAATGCTGGAATGATTAGAATACCCAGGTTTTATTTCATTGGTGCATAATTGAGTTTCAGAGGGGAAACTGATGCTCTTTGTGTTGATGTTGTTTTATTAGGATAAGCTAACTACTAGGTAATAATCGTGCTTTATTATGGTTGGACGGAAAAGGTTTTTACATCTTAGAAGATTGTGATTTGTGAACAAAAATTTAAGACAAAGGAGAACCTTTGAGAAGATACTATGCGCCCACAATTGCATCAGAAATTATAAGGTCATTAGGGTTTAAGGATTGTAGCTAGGAAGGGTACTAATTATCAAAATTTTAGTTAACAAACTCTCTCTAATCATATCCGGCCAAAAACACATTCCTGTCTTACTAATGACTGGTTAAGAAACACTATCAGAAAATGCTTGCATATGCAGAAGGTCTTTTGTCTAATCTTAACATTAATCTTAATACCAAGAAAAGAAGGTCTTTTGTCTAAGAAATAACCAAATAACATAATTCTGCATTTAGCAGCACATGTTTTAAGAACTTTCAATCATGGAGAGATGCGAGAGGATGTTGAGTCTATTGTATGAGAGATAAGTTTATCTTTATTCCTACAACTTGATTTCAAGCTTTGAAAGGATGGGAGGTGAAGGAGCTAAGAGGCATTGGAGATCTGTCAGGTTTACATCTGCCCTTGCGGTTCATTAACAAATATGGTTCTTGCTGTGTATTTGGACCCTTCTACATTAACTAAACAATTAACATTAACTTCTATTAATAACTACATCATTCTTGGAAGCTAATTCAGAGAATTATCCCAATACATTTAGCATATGATCCTACCATACTTATCATTTTGCTCCAATCTATGAGTCACTAGAAAACACCTTGTCTGTTCTTTTGCCTGTTGTAAATTGAACTAACTCTGTCGTGTACCTAGTTAATAAATCAGGTTTGAACAATGTAGAAGTTGGAACTATACTGTGTTTGTTAGAGATGCAATACAGGCATATAGCACTAGTTTGGTAGTTTGGCCAAGAACTGTTAGGACCCCATTACCTAAATGGCTATTAACAATGAGTTGCCATGTTCATGATCTAGTTGTTGATGGAGCGTACACCAGAAAATGAATGTGATAGTGACCAGTGAGAAGAAGGCAGGCATATCTATGAAGGGGTTACGGTTAACACAACTTGTTAAATATATAATTAGAATTGGAGTTAATAACAGTACTGTTGAGAGTACTGGTACTAATTGGATTAGAATGAGTTTCCATGTTCATGATCTAGTTGTTGATGGAGCGTACACCAGAAAATGCATGTGATAGTGACTATCTTAGTAAGTTTGCATTTGCATTTAAATGCACTAGATCCATGTTCGGATAGAAATTAGCAACACATGCATTACTACTTGCATACGAAACATAGTAAATTATGACATTTACAATGATGAAGATCAACAACATTATGACCAACATGTAAAGGCTTAATGATTGAGTGTCAAAACAATGACGAATGGTAGAGGCAGCTCAAACACAACATGAATGTGGTAAGTGCTTAGATTTGCAATTGTATTGAAGTGTAATGAGAGTGTATACAGTAAATACAATGGATACATAGCTGAATGGATACATAGAGGAATGTATACATTGCTGAATGGATACATATCTGTCAAGATGGCATGCAATTCTGTAAATTGTCTACATATTTACAAATGTAGGTATTGTATACATACATATAAATGTAGTTGATGAGCATTATATTCATTTCTCTGCGCAAATAGTTGTTGTAACAAATTTGGGCTGAATGGATCATGATCATATGTTCCAGTGTTTAGCTTTGTTTGAGCTTTGGCATGGGCAATTGAATTTGTTGAGAATGTTAATGTTGTTATGCTTGTATGTATACACCGAACAACGTCGTAGAAGTGAAAATGCTCAAGGTTCTAGGGCATTAATAAAGATTTCTAATGACATGCCAATATAAATCGAATTTTGCATGAGGGTGATAGGAATAGTCAGTGGGATTTAAGGATGGACAATAGTGCATTTACATTGTTATGTCAAATGCTTCAGGGCCATGGTAGGTTGAGGGATAATGGCCATGTGCCCATTGAGGAAAAAGTTGTAATCTTCCTAAGAATATTAGCACAAAACGAATCTAATAGAGTATTACAAGTTCGGTTTATGAGGTCAGGAGAAACAATAAGTAGAGCCTTTCATAGTGTGTTAAGAGTCGTAATCGAGCTCGACAACTGTTGCTTGTCAAGCCTATACCAATCCTGAGGACCGCATGCACTATAGATGGAAATGGTTTAAGGTTAGTTAATTTTGTTTCCATAAAGGCATTGTGTCATATAACTTTATGACATAATTTAATAAGACTTTTTGGTGTTTGCATTTGAAAACATAGGGTTGCCTGGGTGCTCTAGATGGGACTTATTTAGATATAATAGTACCAAAAGTAGACAAACCCAGATACTGAGAGGAAGGAAAGGAGAATATGCACTAATGTTTTAGGAGTGTGTAATAAGGACTTGAACTTTGTTTATGTCCTCATTGGTGGGGGAGGGTCATGGATTCACTGTTCTCCATGATGCTGTGAGTAGGCCACATGGACTTCAAGTTCCACGGGGTATGTAAGAATGGAATGGTTAGAAATTAGCAATGTGTTTTTTGGAATGTTCATTACAGAACCATTAAGTGATTGTGTTTATTGCTTATAGGAAATTACTACTTAGTAGATGCTGGTTATACCAATGGTCCTGGTTTTCTTGCACCTTATAGAGGCACAAGATACCATATTCAAGAGTGGGCAAGAGATGGAAGGGCACCATGGAATCCTCATGAGCTTTATAATAAGAGACACTCATCTGCCAGAAATGTGATTGAACGTGCATTTGACGTACTGAAAAAAAGATGGAAAATCCTTAGAAATCCCTCGTTCTATAATCCAGCCACTCATGTGCACATCATTCTGGCATGCTGCCTTCTGCACAATTTTATTAGGATGCATATGAGTGTTGATCCACTCGAGCACACTTCTCTTGAAGATGAGGATATGCCAATTGGGGAAGATAGAGCGTTGCCTGAATTTCTCGATCGTGTTGAACCAAGTAATGCATGGACTCAATGGAGAGATGATTTAGCAAACAACATGTTTGCGGAATGGAGAAGCAACCATTAAACCTGTGAACTTTATATTAGATGGGGTTTGTGTTCATGCTGTTGACTGCGTTTGTTCTTAATTACATGTTTCGTTTACTACAATGTTGCCTTATTTTGTCTAAGAAATTACATGTTTCGTTTACTTTGGTTACTGTCATGGTTTGGGGTATGACATTGTATGGGTTAGGTACAATGTCACGGGTTTGGACAGACGATGAAACAGACACATTCGTTACCTTGTTGGAAGAGGCGATTGTTGAGGGCCAGAGAACCGACAATGGCCAATTTAAGCCTGGGACTTTCCAAGCGATTGCTAGAAAGATGGTTGAGAAGTTTCCTGGGTGTGGAATCGAGAAGAGACATATCCAAAATAAGCATAAAAGGCTTAAGGAAAAATTTCAGACAGCATATGACATGTTGCAATGCAGTGGCTTTGGGTGGAATGAAAGCAAGCAATGCGTCGATGTAGAAAGCAAGCAAGTCATTGACGAATGGATGAGGGTAAGATGCTTGTATAATCATGATGATGATATTTTTGGTTATCATTCTAACATTATGTTTATAATTTATGCAGAGCCACCCTAATAGGCACTATACCCCTGGGAAGCCGTTTCCATTGTTCCGTAGACTTGAGTCAGTATTTGGTAAGGATAGAGCCACTGATGCAACATCTCAAGATCCGGAAGATGCTGAGGTTCAGTTTGATGCGGAAGAAAATGAAGGTGGTGAACCAGCAGCTTCACCCTTTCATGGTTCCCCATTAAGTGAACCAGGACCAGCAGACACTCACACGGCAACAACAACCATCCGTGTTGGTGGGTCCGTCGCCTCTTCTTCCAACGCAGACGGCAGCCAACCACCTTCCAAGAAACGGAAGGTGAGGGACAATATAATGTTGGCACACCTTACTACAACACTTGCCCGTGCCGCTGAATCCAGTGCAAGGAGTGTGGAACTCATTGCAGAAGCCATGAATCGGAAACTGCAACCTCCCGAAGAGCAAATTCCCCAGCAACAAAATCCTGAGCCGCAAATTCCCCAACTTGGTGACGAGCTTGAGCGGTTAGGTTTCTCCACTGAAGACATTGTTACGACAACAATGATCTTTGCGAGAAATGCTCATGCTGGGACTCTTTTCTGGGGGTTAAAAGCAGAACAAAAGAAGGCCTATGTGCGGAGGCTCTTACGTGATCAATATCAATTATGACTTTATGAGAAATGACCTTATATTTGTATGTTAATTTGTTTCAATTATATGGACATGTATAATGGTTACCATCTGTCAAACTTAACTTATTTGTTTTCGTACATGCTGATGTCTATTGATGAGATGATATAGTTGTGACTATGGTTGTTAGCATTTCTGTCAATGCTCAATGGTTGGGTTTACCATATTTTCAGGGGATACATGTTTCTGTACGTTCATGAATGGTTGTGATATTTTACATTGGCAGGTAAATCACTATGGCCAGATACAGCTTTTATGTTGTCTTCGTTGGACGACAAGTGGGAATATTCACTAATTGGGATGACGTTAAATTGCAAACTCAGGGCTTTCCAAATGCTAGAATTAAGGGGTATCGGACCTTGGAAGAAGCGAAAACTGCTTATGCCAGGGATCAACATGTGCGCAGTCGTCCAAACAACCAAATTCAGCCTACCCCCACTGCACCGACCAATGCACCCGCAGCAAACTGCCTCCCACCATCACTGCCAACAACGTCACAACCAATCGCAGTTGTCCCAACCGAACAACCAATCGCAGTTGTCCCAACCGAACAACCAATCGCAGTTGCAACATTGGAGGAACAAATGGCATGTACTCGTGACTTTTTACTAATTGCTGTTGGGGTCATTTTGGGATTCATCATTAAGGAGATTCTAGCTAAATTTATGTAAATTATTATGTATTTGAATTTCTTGGTTGTCAAACTTATTTGAACCTATTATGTAATGTGCAGATGTTTTATGTAATTTGTTTGTCCTAACTAATGTTTATTATTATATTCATAATTAGTTTAATTTTTATAAACTAATACTAACAAATAATAACGTTGCATTATAATTATTAGTAATACTAATAATTATTCTTGTTATTTGATTACATAATTTAGAATAAATCTCACTAATAATAACAATAATTAATCACAATAATAATATTACTTAAAATAACATAACTAACTTTGTTTAACAAATATCGCATAAAAATTAATCATTAACAAATTGAAGTCATAATATGTATAATAATAATAATAATAATAATAATAATAATAATAATAATAATAATAATAATAATAATAATAATAATAATAATAATAATAATAATAATAATTTGATATATTTGAATTATTATAAATTTTATTACAGCTACAAGTGGGTAATAACATAATTAAATATTGTAATGTAAATAATTATACAATGATAAAATAATTAATGAATTACAACAACCCTTATTATTATACTATAAGGGCATTTTTGTCATTAACACTTTTTCTTGTTCTGTCCCCTGCAACCAAACACATTTCTGTCCTCAGGACAAGGACAATATCTGCTGTCCTGTTCACTGCAACCAAACATCTCACTGTCTTCAGTTCTTGTCCTGTCCCGTCCAATTCTGTCTTGTCTCGTCCTGTCCCAACCTGCTGCAGACACTAACCAAACGCTAGGTAAGAGTTTTATGAAAAAAAACTTTTAATTAAACTCCTATTCAAAATATGAACATCACAAGCTACTACCTCTGTCCACAAAGTCTTCAGTAAGTTCTTGTAAAACAACTTGCTCTTAACGATAACTATTATAGTTTTGTTCTTTCTCTTTGTAATTTTGTTATGTTGAGGTGTATATCATGAAGTTAGCTAATGCTTGATCCCATTCTTTCATATAAAATCATTGAACACAATATGTTAAATCCCATGATCTTTTCTCAAAATTTTCACCAATATACTCACTTTGTTTTTGAACATACGCTATAAAATTCTTCATTGTATCACTGCTTCATATTTCTACCTTAAGAAATAAATCTAGGTCTTCCTAATGAAATCATCCATCAATGAAAGTAATAAAGTATCTATTACCTCCCAAAAAAGGAGGTTCCATATAACATAAATTTGAGTGTGCAATATTCAATGGTTTTATTTCTCTTTTTGAACACCTTCTTAGAAAACTTCACACCTACCTTTTATCTACTATGAACTTGATACTTTTAAAATTGAAATGTCAAAGATACATATGCCAAAGCCAATTATCATCTGTAATCATTGTATTATAGCATAACCCAACATCATAATTAATAATGATTAAGAAAGGATGATTTCTTGACATATTCATTATTGCTATCAAACCCTTTTTTTTATCAATAATAATGCACTCTTACTTGTTAAACTAGTTATCACCTTTCTCTACTTGTTATTCCAAACTTAGAAGATTTTGGTAAATGTCTAGAAAACAGAACATATTAGAAATATAATTTAACAATCAATCCTTTAAATGAATACCAATCTTTCCTTTTTCTAATATTGCAATTGAGAAATTATCTATGATCTTTACTATTGTTCAAAGCATAGGACATGTTAGAAATATAATTCAACTGTTGGCCCCTGAATTTTTTTAATGATAAATAAACATGATTAAAATAATTTTAGGGTCTCGCTAGATTAATATATGTTGGAATTAATTAGCTTGCTAATGTGGGTAAGAAAATATGACATAGGTTAAGGGAATTGAAGTATTAAAATAGTAAGAGTGCGTAAAGGCAAAATTGGCAAGTCACATAAGTTTAGAAACCATGAGGCTTTAAATGAAGGGCAAAATGTACATTGTACAATCATTAAGGGTATAAAAGAAGAAGATGAAGGGTGGGCTTGAGTTGGAAGAATCCAAAAATGAGATTGAAGGAATGAGAGAAGAGAGAAGCACAAAAAGAGAGAAAAAGAAGAGAAAGAAGAGAATTATGCTAGGTTTTGATTTTTCTTAGTCTTAAAGAGTGATTTTGAAGTTGAGCAAGAAGGGAAAAAAGAAAAGGAAGATTAGAGCCTTCTTTTGATCCAAGAAACTCATTAAGTGGTGAAGATTAAAGGTAAGTTGATGTTAAATTTTTTGGATTCTTGGAAAGGTTTTGGTAGAAACAACTTAAAAAGTGCATGGGTTTAAGTATTTTAGGACCAATTTGATGCATATGTTTCTTTGGGTTCTCATTTGGAATTCCTATTGATTTGGGATTTGTATCAATGTTGAAGAAAATCAAGGGAGGCAAGAGGAGCAAGAGGATAAGCACATTTGAGCAAGTTATAAGCAAGAAAATTCAAGATGGGTTTCACTTTTATAATTAAGTAATAAGCCATTAAAGTTTTTTTTAAAGAAATGACAATAAATGATGTTCAACTACTCTATTCATGTGCATTTATTTATTTTTAAAATGTTGTAAGAATGTGCTACATGGTTGTATATGAAATGTGTTAATTGTTGATGAATTAAATGATGGAAATGATTTTTGAAAGAATAGCAAGTTTATTAAATCAAGTTTTGGAAATGCATATGAAATATTTCGTGCTCATGGAATACAAGTTTTGCAAAAATGTGCCAATTGGGCAAACTATTTTCAGTTCATGAATTACTTGTTATGTGAGTTTGGTGTAGTACACTCAAGAATGTCACGTGAACGTTAACCAAGTTAAAGGCTTCTTCTGCCTACCCGCTAGTGGCACGAAGCTCCTTCATGGATTCCCTCAAGTTCACGACTACATAGGACCATTATTTGGAAATGTGTAGTATGTCATGTTTATGGATCTACCCAAATCATTTTGATATGCTTATGTGTTCATGATAAGTTGATAAGAGTGATGCATACATAATTTGCATAAACGTGAATTTCTGCATTGGAAATGACTATTTGCTTTAAACTCACCCCCTTCTCCTCCCCCATATCCAAGTGATGAGCAAGATATCGAGTAATTAAGGGTCAAGGCATCACTTCGATCTTTGTTTATTTTATATTTGAAACAAATCTTGTAAAGCAAGGCTTTAGTTGCAATTTGAGCAAATCATGGTTCATGTATCGTTTGTATTTTGGGATTTTGAGATATTAATGTATTTATGGCTTGAAATGCCCACTAAAAGCTTTGTAAAATACTTATATTTTGATGCAAATGGAATATGATTGTATATTTTCTCATGACTCTCTCTCAAGTTTGTACATTGCATTTTTTAAAGTTTTCATAAGGGATAGATTCGTGTTCTGAATTTAAGGGAAAACTTGGATTTAATCTAAGCTGATTTAGGCACATGTGCCTTCTAAAAATTTGTAGATAAACTTTCTAGCTTTCTAACGGTATATAGTATGAAATTTTTAGATATTGGAGTTGAAAGTTATGGTCTTTATAAGGAGAGATGCTTAGGAGTATAGATAGTATCGTCTGTGATGACATCATATCATCTGTGATGACATCATAACGTCTATAAAGATATATCATCTGTTATGATGCCATATTGTCTGTAAAGATGTATCGTCTACGATGACATCATAATGTTTGTTATGATGTCATATCTTCTGTAGTTGACTTTTTGCTTCTTTTGTTGTCGATCGAAACTTCTCCTTTTGTATACTATGGTCTGCTTCATTTTTGACCCTTCAGTCGACAGAATTTGTCATCAAATCTCCATGAAAGTTGTAGATCTTGAAGTTCTTTTTTAAACCATCCAAAGAACACCTTAATCCAATATCTTTAGGAAAAGTTATGGCAATTTTTCCCATTCTTCTGTTTTTTTTTTCAATTCATCTGCTTTTTCATTTGGTTTTGTCTGATCCTATTGTATGCTCCTTTTTTACCCTTCAGATGATAGAATTTGTCTTCAGTTCTTTTTAAAAGTTGTATATCCTGAAGTCCTCTTTCAAACCATCCAAAGAACACCTTAATTCAATATCTATAGGGAAAGTTATGGCAATTTACCCAATTCGTCTGCTTTTTCGTTTGGTTTCATTTGATCCTTTGGTCTACTCCATTTTTGACCCTTCAGACTATAGAATCTGTCTTTGAGGCCTTCATAAAAGTTGTAGATCTCGAAGTCTTCTTTAAAAACGTCTTAAGATTATCTTAATTTGATGTCTTTAAAGAGATAGGTACAATATGATTGAGATCAAAACCCTGTTTGATTCTTTCAGCGATAACTTTGTTATGGGATCACCAAATGAGATTATTTTTATCTCAAAATAAACTAGAGACATAGAGAAGCAAATTTTTTGAACAAGTCAAATTGAAATTCCAGTTTGAGGTTTCCCAAAATCTGTTTAGAAATAGGAGAAGTGAGTTGTTTTGAGGTTTGTCTTGGTGTGGGCATGCCACCGTTGTAGGATATGTGTTCAGATGTCATTTAGGACGTTGGGCCCGTGACTCACGAGGGTGAGGTGCCCAAAATCAATGATCCATCCTTTAAACGAATACCAATCTTTCCTTTTCCTAATATTGCAATTGATGAACTATTTATGAGCTCAATGATCCATCCTTTAAATGATTACCAATCTTTCCTTTTCCTAATATTACAATTGATAAATTATTTGTGAGCTTTATTTTCACTTGAAACCTGTCATCTAAGTTGAAAAACAGTTCATTTTTTCCTTTAGATGATTATTGCAACTTGTATCCTGTAACATCCCGTTACCGGTGTGAAGGGCATATCGGTAATTCAGATGGGTTAGGATCGAATGCATGCATAGTATTGATTTGTTCATGCATTTATAGCCTTTATATTATTGATAAATGTTTATTATCGCATAAGCATATAAATGTACATACATGTATGACAATTTCCCGACTTAATTGTGTAAATTAGAAAATCAGGTGAAAATTGCGCAGATTAGGTTTTGATTTTCTAATTGGAGTGAGAAATTGAATTTAGGGGTTTGAAAATTGAGATTGGGGTATAGGATTAGGTATTTCCTAATTTTGAGGATTTATAGGAATTTTTTGGGAATTTTTAGAGAAATGGGTCTGGACCGGATAGATGCCATAATGATTGATAAATTGGATTCTGGTTTCGAAATTGATTGACTATTGACATGAGATAAATTGAGTTGTGATGTTAGGAATTATTATTGTAATCATTGCGAAATTCGGGAGAAATTAGAATAAGAATCAAATTTTTAGACCCTGAGATTTGGGCATGTGGCAAATGAATTGCCAAACATGCCCTTAGATTTAAATCCCATATATTTAAACCCTAACTTTTAAACTTGGCTCTCACGATCCTCTTTGCTTTTGAAAGAAAATTTCATTCCTTCTTCTCTTCTCCTTCGTGATCCATCATTATCCTTGCTTGTTGTTTCCATTTCCTTCTTTAAAATTGCTCCAATCATTCTTGTTAACCTAGCTTAAGCCTTGGAATGGAGAAAGATGGATTTGGTGTTGGTTTGAAGTGAAAGCCGTGGGTGTCGATTTAGTTGGGGCATTTGAGTATCTTGGTGATTTGGAAAGGATTGAAAGCTTGAATCAAGTAAGTTCCTACTTGTTTATGTTTTAAATAGTTTGATTTGAGCATTGAATGAAGGTATAAATTGTTTATGAATTTAGAAATTTCGGATGATATAGGTTTTAAGAAAAATGTTGATTTTGATTTGGGTATTTAATGAATAGTTGATGTTAGATGGATTTGAGGTTAGAAATGAGTTGGGTTTAGTATAGAAAGTTGTTTAGGAGTGATCTGAATTGAATTAAATGGTTTATATATCAGAAGATCTGGGAAATTATGGGTTTTGGATGATTTTCTAGGTTCGCACGTCGCGACGTGTGATGAACACGCCGCGGCGAGCCACCCCTTCTTGCACGTCGCGACGAATATTTATTTGTACGCCGCGACGAACCGATTTCTGTCGCACGCCGCGACGAATGGAGATATGCACCGCGGCGAGCGGATTTTTCCTGCACGTTGCGACGAGCAGCAGCGCACGTCGCGGCGAGCAGAAGATTTTTCGTCGCAGGAGAAAAGAAGCGTGCGTCGCGGCGAGGAAGAGAAGTCTCGCTGCGACGACGACCCTTGATTCCCGAAAATAAATTAAGTTGGTTGTGTGATAATTTTGGAGGTTTAAATTTCTAATGAGTTGGTTAGTGATTAATTGGAAATTAGATACTAAGAATTTTGAATTGATAAGATGGAATTTTGGAAATTAAATTGGATTGAGTGAGATAAATAGGAAAGATTCGGGATTAGGATCGGGAACGTCATCACATGTATAGTACGTAAATTATTCGATTCATATGCATCTTTGAATATCTGAAATTGTGCAATTAGTAATATTTGGATATTATGATTTTTGTAGAGGCTTAAGTGGAACGTCGATCATCCGACATAGGCGAGACTTCCCGGTAATAGCTCGAAAGTTAAAGGTGAGTAACCTAGTTGGTTTCTCAACTTGTATGTGTTACATTTTATGCCATGTGGAGTTAAGGATGGATCTATGTGTTTGTTTTGATTGATTTCGGACCATAGGTGTCCGAAATATTGGAATATGTTATAGAAGTGCAAATTGTGCATAAATTGTTATTAATTGGTTCTGAATGCAAATTGGATAGGTGATACTAGATTGTGACACGACCAGTGAAATTTGGAACATGTGCATTCATGCATAAAAGTATGATTAGATAATGACAGTTGTGATCAGTGTAGCCACCGTATTCAGAGCTTTAAGCTCAACGCACAGGGCCTGGTGCCCAATGATTTCAGAACTTTATGCTCAACGTATCAGGGCTTCAAGCCCAATGTTTTCAGAGCCACAGGCTTAACGTTAATAAGCTCAGGCGCACGGTCACAACAACGAAATAAAATGAACGAGTCACATGTACATCGCATATATGAATGTTCAAATGTGAATTGTATGAAAGACGAAACACCTTATAAATGTGAAATTGAATGTATGTGAATCTCTGACTGTGATAATATATGATATAGTGTGACCTGTGTGTATATGCATGAGTTGGGTGAACCATCGATGATGGTTTCTCGCTGAGTTCGCAAACTCACCCAACATTGCATTTATTTTTCAGGACAGTGATAGTAGGCTCATAGCTCCGGATAGCGAGATTTTTCCACCTTGTTGAGCGCGTTGGTGAGAGAAGTATGGCTCACAGGTTGGTCAGTTGGGGTTGATTTTGGGTATGACCTAGCTTAGGATTTTGTATCAGTTCCTTTTTGGAAAGATCTGTATAGTTCATGGAATCTGATAGACTTGTAAAATTCTGTTTTAAAGTTATACAATGAAAATATTTGGTTTTAAAGTTTAGTGAATTTGATATTATAGCTTTATTATATCGATGCCATGTGGATTATAGAAATGATCGAATCGTAGTGCACCCTCGTCGTAGGTTATATATCGGTATGACCTACGAGCGTCCCGGTGTATACCTTACGGTAAGGGGGCGCTACATTAGGTGGTATCAGAGCATGGTTTGACATCTTTTGGGCATAGTGTATTTTAGGCTTGAATTTCAGTAAGAAAAGTAGGAATTGATTGAAATAGTGGTTTTGTTGTAGGTCATCCGTCCTTGGTGATCAGGTAGATCAACCAGCTGACTATGGATCAGTCGGAGCTAGTAAAGAGTCTTCAGTGCCTCTATATGAGGAGCAGCCTCCTAGAGTTCCCATGAGACGGGAGCGGAGGTATGATCGTCTGCGCAAGCAGGGAGCTGTTGATTTTTATGGTAGCACCGACCCTGCTAAGGCTGAGGGATGGTTGGAGAGGACTGAGAGAGTACTAGATCAGATGGACTGCGACCCCGACGAGCGTCTCTTTGCTTCAGGGTCCAGCGTATCAGTGGTGGAAGACTGTTCCGGGCAACACCACCAGCCTTGTTTATTGTCGTGGAATGATTTCCTGAGGGCATTTAGAGACAACTACATGCCCAAGGTTTATTTGGAGATGAAAATGCAGGAGTTCTTAGAATTGAGATAGGGGTCGATGATAGTGGTTGAGTATGAGGCTGGGTTCAATGAGTTGATGGCATATGCTTCTGTTCTGATTGCCTCTGAGTCTGATAGTTGCCGGAGATTTGAGGGAGGGCTTAATCTGGAGATCCGTACCAGGTTAGCCCGGTCTGATATGGGTACCTTCGTTGAGCTGAGAGCTGCTGCAGTGCGGATTGAGCAGCTTCTGAGGCAGAGTCGGACTGGGACTGGTCAGGGTTCCGGAGGCAAGAGATCTAGTGACAGTCAGGGTAGCTCTGGTAGGAGCTTTAGCAGACGCCAGAGCAAGTTCAGATCAGCAGGAGGATCCAGACAGTCGGGTTTTGTTCAGAGGGGGAGATTTTGGCATATTGGTAGTGACAGTGGCAGTGGCAGAGGAATAGGACAGGCTTTGCCAATTTGTGTGCATTGTGATAAGAGTCACAGTGGAGAGTGCTGGAGAGTGACGGGAGCCTGTTTAGCATGCGGTTCGATGGATCATATGATTCATAATTGCTCGATGACTTTGGGAGTTCAGTCTGCTGCGAGTGGGAGAGTTGGTAGTAGTTCGACAGTGCAGTAGAGTCGGGGTGGGGGACCTGGATTTAGGGGCCGTGGCAGAGCCCGAGGTAGAGGTGGAGATTCTTTTGTAGGAACCGAGGGTCGTGGAAGTCGACCGCAATCCCGAGCTAGGGTCTACTCCATGACTAGGCAGGAGGCCCAGGATTCTCCAGATGTGGTTGCAGGTTCGCTTCTGATCTCTAGTATTGAGGTTTTTGCATTGATAGATCCAGGGTCCACGCATTCTTTTATTGCACCGCATGTGGCATGTAGATTGCATGTGGATAGGGAGATGTTACAGTATGGGCTAGAGGTGAGTACACCTCTAGGTAGTACTACAGTTTTGGGAGAGGTCTGCAAGGGGTGTCCGATTATGATTGATCAGTCGGAGTTGAGTGCAGACCTGATAGTGTTGCCTTTGAGATAGATCGATTTGATTCTGGGGATGGACTGGCTCACTGCCTATAGGGCTGTTATGGATTGTTATACTAAGGAGGTCGTGTTGGAGTCTCTTGGACAGCCTAGAGTAGTTTTTCGAGGTGTTAGTCAGGCAGTGCCAACCAGGATGATCTCGTTTCCGAGTGCCCTAAGGTTGATGCAGGGAGGTTGTGAGGTTTATTTGGCTCATGTGGTGGATTCCAGAGTGGAGCAGAGGTTGCAGGATGTTCCCGTGATCAGGGAGTTTCCAGATGTGTTTCCTAATGAGTTATTGGGTTTGTCGCCGGATCGGGAAACGGAGTTCTTGATTGACCTCGTCCCAGATACCACTCCTATATCTATACCTCCATATAGGATGGCACCGGTGGAACTGAGGGAGCTTAAGGCTCAGTTGCAGGAGCTTCTAGATAAGGGGTTCATTAGGCCCAGTGTTTCGCCGTGGGGAGCTCCAGTGTTGTTTGTGAAGAAGAAGGACGGGACTTAGAGTTTGTGCATCGATTATAGGCAGCTGAATCGGGTGACAGTCAAGAATAAATATCCACTGCCTAGGATTGATGATTTGTTTGATCAGTTACAGGGAGCTCAGGTGTTTACTAAGTTGGATTTGCAGAGGCCGATGTGCCTAAGAGTGTTTTCAGGAGCAAGTATGGGCATTTCGAGTTCCTAGTGATGCCGTTCGGGTTGACTAATGCCCCGGTAGCCTTCATGGCCTTGATGAATAAGATCTTTTAGCCCTACCTAGATCAGTTTGTTATTGTATTCATTGATGATATTCTGGTGTTCTCGAGGAGTAGACAGGAGCATGCGGAGCACCTGAGAACTGTATTGCAGATTGTGAGAGATAGACAGCTGTATGCCAAATTCAGTAAACGTGAATTTTGGCTAGATGAGGTGGTATTCTTAGGCCATATTGTGTCTGGTGAGGGTATCCGGGTGGATCCTCACAAGATTGAGGCAGTGAGGAGTTGGGAGGTTCCGAGGAATGTGTCAGAGTTGAGGAGTTTCCTCGGATTAGCAGGTTATTATCGGAGGTTTGTCGAGGGGTTTTCTGTAATCTCAGCCCCTTTGACAAAACTTCTGAGGAAGAGTGTGGCCTTCAGATGGACTGATGAGTGTCAGAGGAGTTTTGAGGAGCTGAAATATCGGTTGACTACAACGCCGGTGTTAGCTTTGCCATCAGGAGTTGGAGGCTTTGAGGTTTTCAGTGATACTTCACAACAAGGTCTAGGATGTGCACTGATGCAACATGGGAGAGTTATAGCTTATTCTTCGAGACAGTTGAGGTCTCATGAGATGAATTATCCAGTGCATGACTTGGAGTTAGCTGCAGTTGTGTTTGCTTTGAAGATCTGGAGACATTATTTGTATGGGGAGACGTTCTAGATCTTCACTAATCATAAGAGTTTGAGATATTTGCTCAGTCAGAGAGAGCTGAATCTGAGACAGAGGAGATGGATAGAGTTGCTTAAGGATTATGACTGCACTATTGAGTATCATCCGGGGAAGGCTAATGTAGTGGCAGATGCTTTGAGTAGGAGATCTCATATCAGTGCAGCTCAGATTCAGATTGGGAGATTACCTAGCTTGATTCAGTTGAGAGCTCTGAATGTGCAGATAGATTTGGGTCAGGATGGAGCTCTGATTGCTACTCTGAGGCTTAGGCCGATGCTGCAGGACAGGATCAGGAGGGTTCAGGATCAGGATCTAGTGTTGGTGAGATTGATGGATAGGGCGAGATCTGATCAAGATTCGGAGTTTGAGTTGATAGATTGGACTCTTTGCATGGGTCAGAGATTATGTGTCCCGGATGTTGACGAGTTGAGGCGTGAGATTTTGGAGGAGGCTCATGTGGCTGCCTATGCTATGCATCCTTGTACTACCAAGATGTATCGCACTCTTAAGTTGCATTTCTGGTGGCCAGGTATGAAGAGACAAGTGGCAGAGTTCGTTTCTCGGTGTCTGACGTGCCAGTAGGTTAAGGCTGAGCATCAGGCTCCAGTAGGGAGATTGCATTCGTTACCCATTCCGGAGTGGAAATGAGAGCGCATTAGGATGGATTTCATTATGGGATTGCCTAAGACGTCGAGGCAGCATGATGCGATCTGGGTCATAGTGGACCGGTTGACTAAATCGACTCACTTTTTGCCAGTGAGGGAGAGCAATACTCTCGATCAGTTGGCCCAGAAGTATGTGGCAGAGATAGTGAGACTGCATGGGGTTCCGGTGTCTATAGTCTCAGACAGGGATCCCAGGTTTACTTCGAGATTTTGGAGGAGTTTGCAGTCGGCTATGGGTTCGAGGTTGAACTTCAGTACAGCGTTTCATCCTTAGACAGATGGGTAGAGTGAGAGGACGATTAAGACTGTTGATGATATGTTGAGAGCTTGTGTATTGGAGTTCCGAGGTGCATGGGATCAGTATTTACCTATGGTTGAGTTTGTTTATAATAATCAGTACCAGAGTAGTATTGGGATGGCACCGTATGAAGCGTTATATGGACAACAGTGCAGGTCGCCTCTTTATTGGGATAAAGAGGGTATGAGGATGTTAGAGGGTCCCGAGTTGATTCAGGATACTGTGGATAAGGTACAGTTGATTCGGAGTCGCATTAAGGCAGCTCAGGACAGATAGAAGAGTTATGTGGATCAGCATCGGAGAGAGATGGAGTATGCTGTGGGTGATAAAGTGTTCCTCCGAGTGTCTCCGTGTAGAGGAGTCTTGAGGTTTTGTCGGAAGGGCAAGTTGAGTCCTCGGTATATTGGTCCTTATGAGATCCTCGAGAGGATCGGACCCTTGGCTTACAGATTGGCTTTGCCGAGTGAGATGTCGCAGTTGCATGATGTTTTTCATGTGAGCATGCTTCAAAGATATCGTTCTGACCTGACCCATGTAATTCCAACTCAGGAGATTGAGATAGCCAGTGATTTGAGTTATGTAGAGGAGTCGGTACGGATTATAGGATCACGGGTTAAACAGTTGCGGAGCAGGGTGATTCCATTGGTGAAAGTCCTTTGGAAGAACCACTCCTCTGAGGAAGCGACTTGGGAGACTGAGGAGCACATGAGGAGGCAGTATCCTCACTTGTTCGATCAGTCAGGTAAGAAATTTTGGGAAGAATTTTTTTTTTAGGAGGGGAGAATTGTAACATCCCGTTACCGGTGTGAACGACATATCGGTAATTCGGATGGATTAGGATCGAATGCATGCATAGTATTGATTTGTTCATGCATTTATATCCTTTATATTATTGATAAATGTTTATTATCGCATAAGCATATGAATGTACATACATGTATGACAATTTCCCGACTTAATTGTGTAAATTAGAAAATCAGGTGATAATTGCGCAGATTACGTTTTGATTTTCGAATTGGAGTGAGAAATTGAATTTAGGGGTTTGAAAATTGAGATTGGGGTATAGGATTAGGTATTTCCTAATTTTGAGGATTTATAGGAATTTTTCGGGAATTTTTAAAGAAATGGGTCCAGACAGGATAGATGGCATAATGACTGATAAATTGGATTCCGGTTCCGAAATTGATTGACTATTGACATGACATAAATTGAGTTGTGATGTTAGGAATTATTATTATAATCAATGCAAAATTCGGGAGAAATTAGAATAAGAATCAGATTTTTAGACCCTGAGATTTGGGCATGTGGAAAATGAATTGCCAAACATGCCCTTAGCTTTAAATCCCATATATTTAAACCCTAACTTTTAAACTTGGCTCTCACGATCCTCTTTTCTTTTGAAAGAAAATTTCATTCCGTCTTCTCTTCTCCTTCGTGATCCATCATTATCCTTGCTTGTTGTTTCCATTTCCTTCTTTAAAATTGCTCCAATCATTATTGTTAACCTAGCTTAAGCTTTGGAATGGAGAAAGATGGATTTGGTGTTGGTTTGAAGTGAAAGCCGTGGGTGTCGATTTAGTTGGGGGATTTGAGTATCTTGGTGATTTGGAAAGGATTGAAAGCTTGAATCAAGTAAGTTCCTACTTGTTTATGTTTTAAATAGTTTGATTTGAGCATTGAATGAAGGTATAAATTGTTTGTGAATTTAGAAATTTCGGATGATATAGGTTTTAAGAAAAATGTTGATTTTGATTTGGGTATTTAATGAATAATTGATGTTAGATGGATTTGAGGTTAGAAATGAGTTGGGTTTAGTATAGAAAGTTGTTTAGGAGTGATCTGAATTGAATTAAATGGTTTATATATCAGAAGATCTGGGAAATTCTGGGTTTCGGATGATTTTCTGGGTTCGCACGTCGCGACGTGTGATGAATATTTATTTCTACGCCAATTTATTTATTGCACGTCGCGACGAATATTTATTTCTACGCCGCGACGAGCCAATTTCTGTCACACGCCGCGACGAGTGGAGATGTGCGCCGCGGCGAGCGGATTTTTCCCGCACGTCGCGACGAGCAGCGGCGCACGTCGCGGTGAGTAGAAGATTTTTCGCCGCGGGAGAAAAGAATCGTGCATCGCGGTGAGGAAGAGAAGTCTCGCCGCGGCGAGCGACCTTGCGCCGCGGCGAGGACCCTTGATTCTCGAAAATAAATTAAGTTGGTTATGTGATAATTTTGGAGGTTTAAATTTCTAATGAGTTGGTTAGTTATTAATTGGAATTTAGATACTAAGAATTTTTAATTGATAAGATGGAATTTCAGAAATTAAATTGGAGTGAGTGAGTTGAATAGGAAAGATTCGGGATTAGGATCGGGAACGTCATCACATATATAGTATGTAAATTATTCGATTCATATGCATCTTTGTATATATGAAATTGTGCAATTAGTAATATTTGGATATTATGATTTTTGTAGAGGCTCAAGTGGAACGTCGATCATTCGACATAGGCGAGACTTCTCGGAAGTAGCTCGGAAGTTAAAGGTGAGTAACCTAGTTGGTTTCTCAACCTGTATGTGTTACATTTTATGCCATGTGGAGTTAAGGATGGATCTATGTGTTTGTTTTGATTGATTTCGGACCACAGGTGTCCGAAATATTGGAATATGTTATAGAAGTGCAAATTGTGCATAAATTGTTATTAATTGTTTCTTAATGCAAATTGGATAGGTGATACTAGATTGTGACACGACTAGTGAAATTTGGAACTTGTGCATTCATGCATAAAAGTATGATCAGATAATGACAGTTGTGACCGGTGCAACCACCGTATTCAGAGCTTTAAGCTCAACGCACAGGGCCTCGTGCCTAATGATTTCAAAGCTTTATGCTCAACGTATCAGGGCTTCAAGCCCAATGTTTTCAGAGCCACAGGCTCAACGTTAATGAGCTCAGGCGCACGGTCACAACAAAAAAATAAAATGAACGAGTCACATGTACATCGCATATATGAATGTTCAAATTTGAATTGTATGAAAGGAGAAACGCCTTATAAATGTGAAATTGAATGCATGTGAATCTCTGACTGTGATAATATATGATATAGTGTGAGCTGTGTGTATATGCATGAGTTGGGTGAACCATCGATGATGGTTTCTCGCTGAGTTCGCAAACTCACCCAACATTGCATTTATTTTTCAGGACAGTGATAGTAGGCTCATAGCTCCGGATAGCGAGACTTTTCCACCTTGTTGAGCACGTTGGCGAGAGAAGCATGGCTCATAGGTTAGTCAGCTGGGGTTGATTTGGGGATGACCTAGCTTAGGATTTTCTATCAGTTCCTTTTTGGAAAGATCTGTATAGTTCATGGAAACTGATAGACTTGTAAAATTCTATTTTAAAGTTATACAATGAAAATCTTTGGTTTTAAAGTTTAGCGAATTTGATATTATAGCTTTATTATATCGATGCCATGTGGATTATAGAAATGATCGAATCGTAGTGCACCCTCGTCGTAGGTTATGTATCGGTATGACCTACGAGCGTCCCGGTGTATACCCTACGGTAAGGGGGAGCTACATATCCAATAGCCACTTGCTAACTTTGCCATTTCCACCAACATGAATGGTTATCAACAAAGTCTCTGCACCATTTTCTTCCTTTGTTACCTTAACATGGTTCTCTCTTTCATTTAAAGCTTTAGAACATCAGCCTTTGCTATAATGGCCATACATTTTTATAGTTATATCACTAGTTATACGACTTGCATTCATAGTGATAATGACTAAAATTTTTATACTTGAAATATTGAACACTAGATTTTTCCTTTTCTCAAGTCACCTTTTTTAGCTCTTGTTTTGTTTTAAAATTCTTTTATCCTTGTCATTTAAAATTTTAACTCTTTTCTTTATTGTTTTTAGGCGTTGGAGTTTCTAACTTTGATCAAACTTTTAATTCCCAATTAACCAATTCAATGAAGTCACGAAATCTTTTAGTCATCCAAATCTCACGTGATTCCAAAAAGGCCTGAAGATCATTCAGTGTCATCCTATTAAGATCTCTACATTTTTTAAAACAAGTTACCATATAATCAAATTTTGTTTTCTAAATTTGAAAAATTTTCTAAATAACCTTCCATTCCATAATCTTATCTCTATTGCTTTTCCTCTTATTCATGATCTTTTCTATATATCAGAAATAATCATGGATGCTCTCATCTTTTCCTTACTCTATAATCTAGAATTGTCTCTTTAATGCTTGTAGTATTGTTTGTTTAACAGGATCTACACATTCATAAGTTGTAATAAGAATATTCCAAGCCTCTTTTATTGTTTTAGCATGAAATATTTTCTCCAAAACTAAAAAATTCCATGATTGAAAGATTAAAAATAGAGCCTATTCATTTAAAGCTCAATCATGTTTTGAGGATTCTTCGACTGCTTCACTGATATCTTGTGTTATGATATCACTAAGACTATTCCACAACATGATCTCCATCAAGTGTTTCCAAAATAGAAAAGTTACTTCTTCCATTGAACTTTACCATTTGAACTTATTGAATTTGTTGAATCTGCAACATACGCAATTGTTAGGATGGGACTACTTGACTTTCTTAAGATGTTGTATTTATACCAGAGGTCATTTCAAATCAAATGGCTCTGATAGCAGATAGTGGTGTAGCTTAAGATAATTTTTTTTGATTGAATAAAGAACTCACAAAATCTATTGAAAACATTCATTTAATACAATATAGGCTTTAGTTATAGCCTTACAAAATACCATTCATCACTCTAATTTAAACACGTTGGAGTTTGGTTTCTTTATTTTTCACCTCACATTTTCCCTCCTGTTATAATAATTTTTAGAGCATAATAACCTTTTTATACTTGCAATAAGTTAGTTTATACAATCTTTGATAACTATTATACAACATATGTTTTCTATTTTGATAAAGTTTGACAACTTTTATCTTAAAATGAAAATTAATATCAAAATCTTGATAATTAGTAAAACATGTGACAACTAATGAGAACAAATGTACACTGATTCTTACCTAATCGGAAAGCCCTTGGAGGTTAAATCAAAATAATCCAAGGATTGCACTATAGGGTGCAACCC
This sequence comes from Erythroxylum novogranatense, assembly GCA_029891385.1. Taxonomy (NCBI): domain Eukaryota; kingdom Viridiplantae; phylum Streptophyta; class Magnoliopsida; order Malpighiales; family Erythroxylaceae; genus Erythroxylum; species Erythroxylum novogranatense. The sequence goes on from CM057228.1 coordinate 40,366,887, forward strand.
CAGGTCATTCACTTAATTGAATCTTATAATGAATGGACCTAAGTTAACCTATATTCCATGCAACGCAAGCTAATTGGGAAAAAGGGAGGTCTTGATTTTTTTTGAAATCATTAATTGAACTAAATTGAATTATAAAATGTATTTTTGGATTCTAGGGATATAGAAAACGAAAAGATGAAAAACAGGTGATTAAATATTGATAAAATCCTCTTGAAAGTGAGCTTTGGCTATCATAGTTCGAAATTGATTTTAGTGGGAGTAGAAATTACTAAGCTTCAAAATGGTAAACCTTAAAGTACTCTTTAAGTCCAGGATCTTAATTAATGGGACTCTATTTCTTAAGATCCTGTTAAGTGTTCTTAGTGTGTATAGTAGGATCAACCAATGCAATAGGTCGAATGAAATCCAGAATCAACTCAATATCAAACATAACCATGAAAGATAAGAGAGAATGAAGAAGATTACAAATAGACATATATGAAACTTCATATATTTAAGCTCAAAGTTCTATAAACTACACATATTGAATATCTAACATTTGATTATAACTACAATCAAGTAGCTCAACTAAAAATTACAAATCTTAGAACTAGGAATTTATAAATTCATAGCTGAACCATGGATTAAACTATTTCTCTTTTAAGCTCATTGAACTCCATCCATTGCTACACCGTCAAGAGCAAAAGAAACGCCTAGCCATGCATTGCACCTGGAAGCTTCACAACTGGGAATGAATCTGAGTGACCTATGGTGGAGGTTTGACAGTGGAAAAATCGAGGAAATTATGGTTGCATGAGAGAAAGATGAGAGAGAACGGAGATCGAGGTTATACTCCCCTTTTTCTCCTTTTTTGTTCATCCTCTCCCTTATCCTGAAATAAGGTTTCTAAATTGGTATTAGGGCATACTGGGTTGGTTTGTTGAAGTGGGTAAGTGAAATTTTAAAAAATAGTTCTGGTCTGGGTTGCTAATTCAAAGGTTTCGCCATGGCGAAGGAATGACTTTGCTGCAATGAACCATTGCCGAGACCTTCTTGGTAATATTCCCTAGTTTTGCGACAAAACATTTTCTTTACCACGAAAAAATCTGACAGTGTTGATGCTATTAACTTTCTATGCTGCAATTTCTTAGTCTTCAAGCCAGTGTTGATGCTATTGACCTTATGTGCTACAATTTCTTGGTCTTCACTCTTGGCTGTACTTCTTGAGTGTCCTACAATGAAAAACAATAGTTTGCAGTATCAATTATCCTAGAAACAAGTTGAGTGCAATTAATAACTAATTATGGCAATTTTACCCTCAAACTACGTTAATTCAAAACAAACAATCTTAAGCTAAATTAAACACAATATCTAACAAAATGAGCCAAAAAGTATAACAAAAACCATGAAAATATCATTAAATAATATAGAAAACCTAGGTTCATTCAAATTCCCCCATACTTAGACCTTTGTACTCCTGGACAAAGCTCATAAAAGTTAAGGAGATGCAAGTGCAAAAGAGAATAACAACTATGCTTAAAAACGAGAATAGAAAATTAGTCAAACCACCTTCTTAGAAATCAACCAAAGCAAAAAGAAGGAGCGATAAGGAGATAAACACTATAAGTATTTAATCCAAGAGATTGAACAAAAGGGATTTATCTTAAGGGAACATGTCTAACTCTCAACTCATTCGTATTGGGATAATTTCACTCTAAAACTTGTTTAGTCCATTCTCTACCATAAGTTTGTGATAGCTCTACCTCTCCACTACAAAAACCATAATTTCGCAAATCAAGAGGACTTTAAGGGTTGTAATGATTAATGAAGGCTAAATGAAATGGTTGAAATAAAAGAAAAAGATAAGTAACATGCATCATAATTATTCTCCTCATGAAACAAGAATCAACTATTCTAAAGAAAAGATTTAAAATTCTAAAATAGCAGCATTTCTTTTGCTATTTATTTTTATTTCCAAATATAATTGTATAGTTTTTTTAAACTTTCTTTAGCTTTTCTCAACATTTTCCTTTATATAAAAATATTTACTTCAATTTATAGAAATGTGCATGCACTCAAAAAGACGGTTCAAAGGGCTAGCAATGGTTAAGTGTTTGGGGCTTGTGTTTGGGTAAGAAAGGTTTTGAAATGAATGCCTCTATCATATTCACAAAATTTTAGTTCATCAAACCTTGATTAAGAGTTAACACAAATTCTAGAGAGATATGAAATTAAGCAGATGAACATAAATGAAAGAATTCAGGCCTAGATATCCTTCCAATAGGGTCAGTATCTCAATCAAGCAATCTCAAGGTTTAAAAACTCATAGCTCCACTTTCTTAGCTTACCCTCACTTACCTCTCGTTGAAAACATTGAAAATGGAATTAGCCAAAATTAACTATCATTTAAAAACGTGGATGGTTTTTTAAAAGCACATATAAAAATTTGAAATTTTCAAAGTTTTCAAAACACAGAAGTATTAAGAATCTAATTTGGGAGAATTGTTGAACTTAGGGAATAAAAGTAGTGAAATTACAAAGCAAAATCCCCATACTTAAACACAATATTGTCCTCAATGTTGAAATAATGAAAACACAAGCACGTAGTGAATATAAACAATAGAGAAACTAGAAGATAAAGCACAGGGGGCAATCCAAAGACAATGAGAATCAGCAAAACAACATGGCCATTAGTAGCCAATGAAATAAGTCACATTATCCAGAACAAGCCAGTGCGATCTATAGAAAATAACATTAGAAAAGTTAACTAAGTATATAGCTAACTTAAGACTGAAAACATAAAGACTAAAAGATAAAATAACAAAACAAAAAAAACTCAAGACTAGTCTGCAAGATGATTAGTTCCGAACCCAGACAGCCTGCTCTAAATGGGCCTCCTGCTCTAGATGGGCTTGTGTAACATTCCATCACCGATGGGAAGGGTAAAATAATATTTTGGAATAGTTTATGAGTGCTTAAAAATTTCTTTGATATGTTCATGCGTGTACATGCACGCGAATAATGAATTTTGCACATGTAAATGTCTGTACATGCATTCATGACATTTCTCGGTATATGTGTCTCCAATGTGTTTATTGTGAAAAATATGATTTTTGTGCTTGACAATTAAATTGGAGTGGATTTTTGTGTGTTTTATATCTTTGGAAAATTTTAGAAATTTTTTTTGGAAAATTTTGGGGAAAATTTTCAGGCCGGAAAAAATTGCTAAGTGACGGACTGATTTGATTTTCGATACTGAAAATGACTGTCCGATGGCACTGGAAAAATTAGATACATGATTTTAGGATTTATTATTTTGAGTCATTGAAATTTTGGGACAAAATTGGAGTAGAAATTGAATTGGAATTGGAAAAGAAATAAATGAGTGGCTAAAAACAAGACATGTAGCAAGTGACACTTGTCACTTGCCTATTTATGTCTTAAACTTAGTTTTTCTTTTAAATAAGTTCACCTTTGTAAGCTTTCCACGATGCTTTTGTTTGAAAGAGTCAAAATCCCTTTTAAATGCCAATTTTTCCTTCTCACCCTTAGCTTCCTCCTTCGTTGGTCTCCTTCACCCACACAACAGCTCTTGTATCTTCTTTGCTTTCTCATCTTTTGTTCACTAAACACCTAAGCCCTCTACCCTTTTCAAGTGATGATGATCGTGTGTGGGGTGAAGGGAAGAGAATTGGTGGGTTTGGAAAATTTGAAAGCTTAATAGGTAAAAAACTTGTTATATATTATGGTTTAGTAGTTCATTGACTTATTTCTGATGTTATTTACACTAAATTGTGTGAGAGTTGTGTTGGTGTAGATGGGTATGAAATTTGCTTATTTAATTGATGATTGATGAGGTAGGATGTGATAAATGTAAGTATAACTTGTGTTGTAGGAAAATTGAGATGGTTTGAAGTAAAGTTTGTGATGTTAGATGAGTGTTTAGTCAAGAAAAAAAATTTGTGTGTGTGCTGACATTTTGTGGCTACTTGTTCAACTGAAGATCTTGATGAAATTTTGCCTGATTTCTTGACTAAATTGGATGCTTATTAGTGTAGAAATGGTATTGGAATGATAGGAGTAGAGTTAGGTGTAAAAACTGGAAAATGGAATGTGAATATGTTTCAATGTTTAGGTCATAACTTTTGATATGGTTATACTATTGTGATGAGGTTTATCTTGAATTAAACTTGAGCAGTTTGGCTAAAATTATCATGAAGGAAGTGTTGTCTAATTGTGGCCTGAAGGGTTTTGAATTTTGCTTTGAAAGTAGGATATATGTGCAGGGTGAATAGTGGTAATTCTAGCATGTAGAGATTTGTGACCTGAAACTTTAGAGAATTTTTCTAGGCTAAAGTAGATAGATTTTGTGAAATTGGTCTGCATGAAAGTTGAAGAGTTTCTTGTTAACTTTCTATCGCCACTAAGTATGATATTTTTTGAGTTTGATATTGAAGTTATGACTTGTGAACTTTCAGATGGTTTTTCAAAGAATGAATGTGTTTTGTGTGTGAAATGTCCCTAAGTATAGGTTTTGTGATTTCTGTGCTTCGAAGCTAATTCTGGACTGTTATGGTTTAAATTAGCTCAAGTGATCTTATGGAAAGTTATAGAGGAATGTCTTAGCTTTGTAATGAGGTATAATATGATAATTTTGGATGTAGGGATTGTAAATTATGAATTTTTCAAGTATGGTTATTCATTGGGTGATATGTTGGTTTAATACTCTTTAACAGGGAAGCCAAAATCATGTATGAATTTGATCTAGTTAGAGGTGGAATTTGTTTTTAAGTCCTTCATGAGAATTGTAACATGTTTTCTTATATTTTCATTGAGACAAAGTATGGAATTTTTGGACAATGGGTTAAGAAGTTATGATTTTTGGAAGATTGTGTTACTGTTGAGGATGACATTTATATGGGCAGAAGCTTTGGTTGATAAATTGATCTATTTAGAGGTTGACTTTGCTTCCAAGTTATTCATGAAAGTTGTAGAATATGTTTTGTTCTTTCTTTTGATATAAAGATTGAAATTTTTGGCAAAGATAATGGGAAGATATGAGTTTTGGAAAAATGTTGCACTGTTTTGGATGATAATGATTAGGCAGTAACTTTGATTGCATTTTTGACACCCTTAGAGGTGAAATTGGTTTTCAAGCCCTGCATGAAACTTGTAGAATTTTCTGTGATCTTTCCAATGAGACCTTATTTGTCATTTTTGGTTACTTATGTGAAAAGATAGGGTTTGGGAAAGGAGAAGAGGTATTAAGTGTTTTATTAAAAAAAAGGAAATCGGATTTGGCAGGCGAGGGACTGACCCTCGCCCTCGCGAGGTCTCACGAGGGCGAGAGTCAGACCCACCCTCGCGAGGACGATGCCTTGTGAGGGAGAGCGTTAAGCTCATCCTCAGAAGCTTGTGAGGGCGAGGGTCAGACCTGCCCTCGCAAGGACGACGCCTAGCGAGGGCGAGCCGCGCGCGGCCTACCCAATTTGGCCCAACCCAAACTCTCTCCTTTTCTTTTGTGCATAACTTTTTCGTTCGACTTCGGATTGACCTGATTCTCGAGGCATCGGATTTTTGAGTCCTTTAATTTCATTTCTATGTAAAATTGTGAATTTTTCTGGTTCTGGTCCATGTTTGATTAATAATTGGTCTTTTAGAGATCCGAATTGCACAAGCAGGGAGTTGTAGATTTCTATGGCAGCACAGACCCTGCTGAGGCTGAGGGGTGGTTGGAGAGGACTGAACGAGTCTTCGACCAGATGGACTGTGATTCAGATGAGAGGTTTGATTATGCAGTTTCTCTTCTGCAGGGCCCGACTTATCAGTGGTAGAAGACTGTCCCGAGCAGTACCACCAGACCGTGCCCACTGACATGGGAGGATTTCCTGAGGGCTTTTAAAGACAATTATATGCCCAAGGTGTATTTGGAGATGACGATGTAGGAGTTTTTGGAGCTGAGACAGGGTAGGATGACAGTGGTTGAATATGAGGTGAGGTTTAACGATCTCATGGGTTATGCTACTGCTTTGATCTCGACTGAGGTTGATAGGTGCTGGAGACTTGAGCATGGTCTCAGTATGGAGATTCGCACCAGATTGGCCCGATCTGATATGAGTACCTTCATTGAGCTTAGGGCTACTGCAGTGAGAGTTGAGCAGCTTATGAGGCAGAGATAGGCAAAGATGGGTCAGGGGTCTAGGGGGAAGAGACCGAGTGAGAGTCAGAGCAGTTTTGGCAGAGGTTTTAGCAAGCGCTTGTAGCAGGACTTTCAGTCATCTGAGGGTCTGTATATCTGGATATGGGCGCAGAGGAGATTTGTTCAGACTGGCAGTGGTAGTGGTAAAGGTGCAGGGCAGATTCCCCCAGTTTGTGAACATTGTGACAAAAGGCATAGTGGGGAGTGTTGGCGACTGACTGGAGCCTGCCTTAAATGTGGCTCCATGGATTCTCAGATCAGGGATTGCCCTGCTACTGTGGGAGCTTAGTCTGTGGTTAGTGCGAGATCTGGCAGCAATACTATTGTGCAACAGAGTAGAAGTGGTGGATCCGGGCAGAGGGGTTGCGGTAGAGGCCGTGGCAGAGCTGCGGGACCCTTTCTGAGGACTGAGGGTCGAGGCATCCGACCACAGTCCCAGGCCAGAGTATATGCCATGACGAGACAGGAGGCCCATGTTTCCATTCCCCCGATGTAGTAGCTGGTATGCTTCTTATTTCTGATATTGAAGCATTTGCACTGTTGGATCCAGGATCCACACATTCTTTTGTTGCACCGCATTTGGCATGTAGATTGTATGAGGATAGGGAGATGTTACAGTATGGGCTAGAGGTGAGTACACCTATAGGTAGTACTACTACTCTGGGAGAGGTCTGCAAGGGATGCTCGATCCAGATTGATCAAGCAGTGTTGAAGGCAGACCTTATAGTGTTACCATTGAGAGAGATCGATGTGATTCTGGGTATGGACTGGCTGACTGCCCATAGGGCCATCATGGACTGTTATACCAAGGAGGTCGTCTTAGAGTCTCCTGGTCAGCCTAGAGCAGTGTTCAGAGGAGTTAGTCAGGCAGTGCCAGCCCGGATGATCTCTTTCCTTGGTGCCCTGAGATTGATGCAGGGAGGATGTGAGGCCTATTTGGCCATGTTATTGACACGAGAGTTGAGCAGAAGCTTCAGGATATTCCCGTGGTTAGGGAATTTCCAGATGTGTTTCCTGATAAGTTACCGGGGTTGCCGCCGGATCGGAAGACAAAGTTTACCATTGACCTCGTTCCAGGTACTGCTCCTATATCTATACCTCCTTATAGGATGTCACCTGTGGAACTGAGGGAGCTGGAGGCTCAGTTGCAGGAGTTGTTGGAGAAGGGATTTATCAGACCCAGTGTCTCACCTTAGGGAGCTCCAGTATTATTTGTGAAGAAGAAGGATGGGACTCTGAGATTGTGTATCGACTACAGGCAGTTGAATCGGGTGACAGGCAAGAATAAGTATCCACTGCCTCGAATTGATGGTTTTTTTGATCAATTACAGGGAGCTCAGGTGTTCACTAAACTGGATCTGAGGTCCGGGTACTATCAGCTGAAGATAGCAGAGGCTGATGTGCCTAAAAGTGCCTTCAGGAGCAGGTATGGGCATTTCGAGTTTCTAGTGATTCCATTTAGGTTGACTAATGCCCTGGCAGCTTTTATGGCCTTGATGAATAAGGTCTTTCAGCCCTACCTTGATCAGTTTGTTATTGTATTCATTGATGATATTTTGGTGTATTCGAGGAGTAGACAGGAGCATGATGAGCATTTGAGAGTGGTTCTGCAGCTTATGAGGGATAAGCAGCTTTATGCCAAATTCAGTAAGTGTGAATTTTGGCTAGATGAGGTAGTGTTTCTGGGCCACATAGTGACTGGAGAGGGTATTCAAGTCGATCCTACTAAGATTGAGGCAGTGATGAAGTGGGAAGCTCCTAGGAATGTGCCTGAGATTCGGAGTTTCCTAGGATTGGCCGATTATTACCGGAGGTTTGACGAGGGGTTTTCAATAATTTCAGCCCCTCTGACAAAACTTATGAGGAAGAATGCACCATTCAGATGGACTGAGGAGTGCCAGAGGAGCTGAAACATCGGTTGACTACGGCACCGGTGTTGGTTATTCCATTTGGGACAGGAGGTTATGAGGTTTATAGTGATGCATCGCATCAGGGCTTGGGATGTGTTTTGATGCAGCACGATAGAGTGATTGCCTATGCCTCGAGACAGTTGAGGTCTCACGAGGTAAATTATCCTGTGCATGATTTGGAGTTAGCTGCAGTTGTCTTTGCCCTAAAAATTTGGAGACACTACTTGTACGGAGAGACTTTTCAGATTTTCACTGATCATAAGAGTTTGAGGTACCTGCTGAGTCAGAGAGAGTTGAATTTGAGGCAGAGGAGATGGATTGAGCTGCTAAAGGATTATGATTGCACATTGAGTACTACCTAGGGAAAGCTAATGTGGTGGCAGATGCGTTAAGTAAGAAGTCTCCTATCAGTGCAGCTCAAATTCAGGTATTGCGATTGCCTAATTTGATTCAGTTGAGGGCTTTAAATGTACAGTTGAATCTGGAGCATGATGGAGCTTTAGTAGCCACTCTGAAGCTCAGACCGATGCTACATGATAGGATCAGGAGAGTTCAAGATAAGGATCCTATTTTGGTGAAATTGATTGAGAAAGTGAAGTCTGATCTGAATTCTGAATTTGAGTTAAGAGATGGGACTTTATGGTTAGGGCAGAGATTATGTGTGTCGGATGTGGATGATTTGAGGTGAGAGATTCTGGAGGAAGCGCATATGGCCGCCTATGCTATGTATCCTGGTACTACCAAGATGTATAACACTCTTAAGCAACATTTCTGGTGGCCTGGCATGAAGAAGCAGGTTGTAGAATATGTCTCCAGGTGTATAACGTGCTGATCGGCGGTTTATCGTTCAATATTAAAATTGATCCCTGGAAACCGGTCAAATTAAATTTATACCAAGGATTGCAATACAGGATGCAACCTCGGGTCGACTCTCAAGGAACCAATGCATCAATTGATCCTAGACTAGCCTAATGTTTGAATGATACATGCAATTAAAGCAATAGAAGGGGGTTTTGATTTGATTAATTAGAAATTAAACTAAGCCAAAATAAGAATAAATGTTTTAGAATTTTATAAAACTAAATGATTGAAATTAAACAAGTTTGAAGTCAAATTACTAAAACTCTCCGAAAATGTAGCTCGGGTCATCATCGTCAAATAATGTGGGGTTTGAAATCCACTAAGTTTCAAAATAAAACCTTAATAACTCGTTAAGTCCAAGAATTAATTAATCAACTCGATTAATTACAACTTGTTAAAACCCTTAGTGTATGCATGGATTGATTAATGCACTAAATCAACCAAATAATAACACAACCAATTCAATGAAACACAACTAGGCGATTAAATTAGTTAATGCAATCATTTAACCGATATACATGAACTCCATGTATTTAAGCACAAGATTCAACAATAGTCAATCCATAACACAAATCAAAGTCTAACATCCTACTAAACTATAGCAGATTCAATCGAAATATATTGCAAAATACCAACTCGGATTGTGCAAATACAATCTGAAATCCTAAACTAAGATTGATTACCCGTGTTTAGTTCTCGAACTCCAACCTCGCAACATTTCGAAGACTATGAGCTTAGCCACTCATGACTACGGACGACTCCATCATTGTTGAAGTATCACCAAGACCATGCTCGACGGCGAATGCGGAAGAGTAGAGATGAAGGAAATGATCATGCGATGATCGTCATCAGAATTAAACTCAAATCAAACATGTAATGAGAGACTGTTAGATCAAAAACAGAAAATAGAAAAGAAGAAAACGAAGAAAACTGGAGAAGACGAAGAGAAGAGAAAACGAAGAACTCTTTTGTAGGCGGCCCCCCTTTTCTTTTGCCCTAAATGGTAAGGTTTTATAGGAATCGCGGGCGGGCCTAATAAAGGATACTTTTGCCTTTTTTGTCCGAGTCACCCGACATTTCTTTGCGGCGACGATCGTAGTTATTGCGCGAATGAATTTGGTCACTGTCGCAATAATGAATTAAACACCATTAATTAGCCGCGCGAATGGAGAGTCTGATTCGTCCCCAAATAACTCGGCGTGTTGACTTCTTAATTGTTGACTACTTTGGTCCTACAAAATACAACCCATTTGCACTATCAATTGTCCCAAATAAAGATTATGCGAATTAATGACAAATGACAACAAAATATTGACAATATGCAATTTATCAAAACTCAATGTACGGACCAAAATAAGCATGAAAATTATAGATCAGAGTCAACAGATGCATAATTACTAAAGAAAATGGGCACGATTTATAGTATAAATTTGGTCCAATCAAATCCCCACACTTAAACCTTTGTACTCTGAACAAAGCTTATAAGAGTCAAAAGGTACAAGAGTAAAAGAAAATTCTGCCCATGTTCAAACAATAATCAAAATTGACTCAATCCACTTTATCAGAAGTCGAACGCAGCAAATTGAAAGAGTGCTAATAAAACAAACATTGAAAGAATTTAAGCACATGAGATTGAACAACGAGAGAATCACTCGGGATATGGTGTTTACGCCAACTCACTTGTATAGTAGGAATATTTTCTCTCAATCTGCTTAGTACATCTCCTACCATAGGCTTGTATCAATTTTATTTCTCCACTACAAGGACTATCAATTTGAAAATCAAGAGGTCTTTCAGGTTGTAATGAGCGGAAGGCTAAATGAATGGATGAAGTAAAAGAAAGAAATAGTATGAGCATGCGCATGAAGTGAGGAATTGATGTCAACAACAAAACTAAAACTAGACACCGAGATAAATTGAATATACACACATTTTTTTGGCTATCTCATTTTGAGATGCTAATCCCTTTGGGATATTAACACATTAGTATCCCTTTTCGGATACACAAGACTAACACTTTTTCCTTTTTCAAATTTTTTTAAATTACAAAACATAGACTACCGACATCATCTTAATATGTATGCAAATGCTCATAACAAAAAGGCTTAAGGAGCTAGCAAGGAAAAAGTATTTAAGGGTTGGTGTTTGGGGAAAGGGTTGAAAGAAGGAACGCCTATCATATCAACAAAATCTAGTCCATCAAGCTTTGAGTAAAAGCGACACAAGTTCTAGAGAAGAATGGACTAAGTAGATGCACACACAAAATATAGAAGAAAAATTTGGCTCGAATATCCTTCCAACAAGGTTTTGTCTCAATGATCAATCTCAAGTCTTAAAACTTAAAATGCTACCTTGTTAGCATGCTCCCATTTACTTAGTTTTGAAAACTTCAAAAGTTAAAATTTTGTCGATCCAATTATCGTCAAGAATGGAGAGCATTTTACAAAACTCAAGTATCAAGTTGAAACTTATAAATGCTTTGCATGTAAGGCACAAAAGAACAAGTGCAGAAATTGTTTGATTTGGGGACCAAATTTATCAGTTAAAGCAGTGGCCACAAAATTATGCATAATGTTCTAAAGGTGTACAATGTAAAATATAAAGGAATGGCTCCCCACACTTAAACATGGCATTGTCCACAATGGCAAAAATAGTAGGCATAGAGGAGACCATAAAATAGATAAAATGAAATGTGGATATATCCTTAAACTCAAAAGTGTGGACGAAATGAAGAATCCAAAGAACTAACTAAAATTACAACGAAGAAAAGAAAATACAGGAAAAACAATAACGACAAAAGAAAGGAAATAAAAAATTTATACTATTCTCGCAGGATCAAGAATGGCGGATCCAGAGAGGCAGCTGCAGAAGAGCTGGGGGCAGGAGTCGGAATAGGCAGCCCGAGGTGAGCCGCAATCATGGTCAGCATCGAGCGAGTGAACTCATGGTCGTGGTCATCTGGGCCTCGAAAGTAGATAGCCGGCCTCAAGTCAAGGATGTCTTCAAGGCAGCAGAGCCACCTCGTAAGGAGCAGTGGAGCAGAAGGAGGGAGGACACGGTGTAGAGATAGGAGGCGAGAGGAAACAGGAGGAAGGACGGAGGTGCGGAAGAGGGGCTGAGGGGATGGAGGGGAGAGGGAGAAGAAGAGGAAGCTGGTTGGGCAGGAGGTGGTGGTGGAATGGCACGGGTCGCCCTAAACGGACATAGACAAATGGAGAGGCGGGGGGAAGGTGAGGTCATTTGGATGTTCTGGGACTCGAAGGTCTTAATAAGTCGAAATGAGATGGGGAAAGAGGAGTTTATGTTTGGGGTTGGTGGCGAGGACACACTTGGCGGAGGGCGGAGGAAATGGCGAAGCTAGGTCGATTGTGGTGGCCACCATAGTGAGTATATGTCTGTAGGCCCTCCTTTGGGATGTTGGTGAGGTGGAGGGTGGTAAAATGTTGTTACATATAAAATGTAACCATGGACGGGCTTGTGGAAGGAGATCGGAACGCTGGATATAGCGCTGAGCCCCCCGGGGTTGAAGCCACTGAGTACCCTCAGGGCCGAGAGTACGAATGACGCCGCCCTGTGGGTATGCAATGATCAGCTCAAAATAGGGACAACGAGGGACAACAGGAGGTGGTAGTGTTCTCGGATTATGACAGATGTAAAAGCATCTGGAATAGAAACACCTCGGAAGTTAATTCCGTAGGTGTGAGATTGACGGGCATGGGTATAATACTGGCGCACAAAGGAAAGGTTGCCAGTGGTCCGAGGTTGGGCGAGGCCGGTCAACTCGAGTTGGAAGAGTTGACCTACAAAAGGGTTGGTAGCCGGAGTAAGAGGAAATGATTTTTCTTTTAGTAAAGTTTGGCTAGCAACTCGCATGGCTAACTGTACATACTCAGGATCTGCTAGGTGAGAGGGAAAACGAGAAGGTTGCGAGGAAGGAGAAAGGGTGTGATCGGAGGAAGAAGAGGATGACTGCTGCTCCGGTCTGGTGGCTTGTTTCATTCTAGGCATGATCCTGCACACACAAAAGTTAGAAACAGACAATTTACTGACAAAATCATACAGAATCAAATCTTTTAGCCATTTGCCGCAGCCAACAAGATCATTCGCTGCGGCGAGAGGAGACTTCGCCATTCGCCGCAGCTTAACAGATGTTCGCCGCAATAATCGGTACCTTCGCTTACACGGCGAACAAAGACATTCGTCGCAATGAAATGAAACCCTAAGTTCATCGCGCGAATGGCGATTCTCATGAATAAATACGGCGAACAGCGTCATTGCTTGCCTTAAATCTAACGAATAACAACGAAAATGGACAAGAGAAAGGAATAGAAACACTTACAGAAGGGTGAAAACGCAGTTGGAAGGGGATTTGAGGAGAATGGAAGCTTCAAACAAAGAAAAGGCACGGAGAGGACTACGGCGAGGCAAATGAGGAAGGCGCGAAGGAGAAGGAAAGGGAAGGAAGAAGAAGAAAAAGAAGAAAGAGCGGGAGACGAGAGGACGCGAGAGAGGAAAAGACCAAAAAGGGCCTCGGACGAAAGAGAAATCCAACGGTCCAGAAGGGCAAAAAGTCCTTATTCGCTGCGACGAAGCGGTCGCTAGCCGCGGCGAATAAGATGAAAAACCCTAGGTTAGCCGCAATGAACAATGATGCACTGCGGCGAACCACCTAGAAATGCATCACAAGATCTAAGGATTCTACTCGGTTTGCACAATCATTCAATTAATCATCCCAAATATGAACCATTTCCTTCAATCTAATTATGCTTCATTAGGGAGAACACAGAGCTAACAAAGGGGAAACATTTTATTCAAACAGAAAGGGAAATCCTACCTACTACTCTAATTCTACTGGTTTGATCCCTCCCCCACATTTAAACAATATAATCATGTTCAACAATATGCACGTTGGTATAAAACATAGCACAATTATATAGTAAATGAAGGAAAGAGAAAACCTGGCACTCAAGGTGGGTCTTGTAGCTCGGGATGGACGATCGCTCGATATCCAAGCTCCAAACAAAGCAGCTTGGTTGCTAGTCGCCCACGTCCATACTGCACCCAGATGTGCTCCTGCAAAATCATCAAAGGAGAAACTTTCCCAAAAATATTGTCATGGTAGGAGTCAAAGTTTCTACAAATTCGTAACAAGCATCGCCAATCACCACATCAAGCATGTTGACACCAAGCAAGGAATAATCTTCATGGGGTGCTTCATAGCTTCATACATGTTGAAGCTAACTTGTTGATCACCAACTTCCATGGTGATCTCCTTCCTTCATACTAATCATAGTACTTGCATCAGAAGGAAGGGTCGCCCAAGGATCAAGGAAGTGTCCCGCACAACTTCGTAAGATATATTTAGAACGAGAAATCTGCAGGAAACACTAATCCTTTGACTTGGACCAAGATATCCTCAATAATGCCCACGGGATGTCCAAGGATCTGTCGCCAATTGCAACACTACTGATGTAGGCTTTATGCTCTTCACTCCGAGGACCTCATAAACAGATTTCGGCATAACATTAATCGCTGCTCCCAAATCCAATAATGCTCTCCCAATTGTTACCTTTCCTATAACACAAGGAATGGTAAATGAGCCTGGGTCTTGGCACTTGACCGGATTTGGGGCTTAAATAAAGGCATACATTTGAGCTCACTTGGACACGCTCGTTGGGCCTAAATTTACGCTTGTTGGTGCATGTGTCCTTCAGATACTTAGCATAGGCGGGCATTTTTTTAATCAAATCCAGCAGGGGCACGTTGACTTCAACCTTCTCAAACAGGTCAATAATTTCCTTTTCATGTTTTAGCTCATTGACCTTCTTGCTCATCAGATATGAGTTCGGAAAAGGGAGGTCCTTTAAGTTGACTTCCCATTGGCGGGGTCATTTTGCTCGATTTATCCTTACGTTCTTCTTCCTAATATGCTCGATGATTGCTCTTTATCCTCAATTGGTGATTGCTTCTTATTTCTCAACACCTCTTCGCGATCACTCTCGATCATGACTTGCTTCTCTCTCACTTGAGGCGCTTCTTCAACCTCAATTTCCTCGGTGCATTCTTCTTCTTCAGGAATGTTGAAATGCACTTTCTTTCCACTCCTCAACTCAATTGCATTTAAACTCTTCGGGTTAATCACCGTGTTGGAGGGAATGGTCCCGCTACTTCTAGCTTGGTTGTCACTCAAATTATTAGACAATTGAGTGACATATGAGTTCAAGTTCTCGGCCTTGGTTTCCCATTGATCCATGCGTTTCTCCAAGGCACTAAAGCGGGCAGCATTCTTAGCTGAGTCCTGTTGGATGAGGTTTGCGATGGCGTTGAATTGATTTGCTGTGGAAGTTCGTTCCTCTTTCATCAACGTCATCATACCATGCAGCAGTTGGTTGGTGTCCTCCTTGGGTGGCGGTGGTTGTTGCACCGTCAACGCTTGTTGATCCTGGAACTGGTTTGTAGATTGTCAGCTCCACTCCCTCGCCGAAAGCGGTTTGGTGCTCTTCCTCGTTACTCCTCCAACTAAAATTTGGGTGGGATCTCCATCCTCATTATATGTGTTGAACACGGGTCCCATTTTCGATCCTGTCTACCTTGATACATTGCGGAGACTTCTTCATATCTGCCAGGACAAACACTTGAAATGTGCATCACTGACCCACAAGATTCGCAACTAGGTGCGACTAGTTCAGTGGAAGTTGATGGGCGATGCACATTCAAATTCTTCACTCCGCGTGATTGAGGATAATCGGGAAGTTATCCGATGTTCAAAAGAATCTACCTTCGATTCCGTGCTCTCCATCCTCTTAGTTTGAGTGACATGGCTCCCACTTCATTCACATTCACCGAATCGCGGACACTATATCGTTGATGATTCAGGCCATTCTCTTAATCAGGCCCAAGCTTCACGGCGTGGTGAGGTCACCAATGAACCTCCGACGCAAAGATCCAACATCCCTTTCTTGATTCTTCACCCCATCATAAAATATTGAACAGCTTGTTCATCGTGATCCGATGATGGGGCACCGAGACAACAGATCTTGAAATCTGCTCCAAAAATCATACAGGACTCGCCATAATCTTGTTTGGCGAATATATCTCCTTTCTCATCGACGACGCCCTAGAAACTGGAAAATACTTTTCCGTAAAAGCTTTCCGTAAGTTGGCCTAACTGTGATAGGCATTCGCAACATGCCTTGGGAGGCTCATGTACCACCCAGCCTTTCCTTCTAACGACAAATGGAAGACTTTCCACAAAGACTGGTCCAGATGTGCTCTACTGAGCTTCATACTCGGCTGCATCATGGTGAGGGCCTCAAGATGCATGTAGGGTCCTCTCCCGTTAAACCGTGAAATTTGGGGAGAGAGTTAATCAATAAACCTTGACTTCAAATTTACATGAAGTTAGGGTGCAAAGCGAGGAAAGGATCGAGTGTACGTCCGAGGTTGTAGCTTCTGATGGTCCTACGCCCGATGTTCGCATTGTTGTCATCTACGCGTTCTCGTCACCGTTAAGACCGTGATCTCCATCTCGGGGTGGTTGACGGGATATTCTTGTTGTTCACCATCTCGATTCTAATCGATCTAGTGTTCTAAGTCTTTCTTGATCTCTCTTGTTCTTCCTAAGTTGTCTAAGGTGTCGCCAATTTCAGGTTGAAAATGAACTAGCCTAAGTCTACGGGCATGCACAAGAGAAGTTCACCTAAGATAGCTCACTAAAACGACAACGGATAGCAAGGCTTCAATTCACTCAAGTTTTGCGGCGACGTAAGAACTCGCCATGCGCGAATGAATAAATCGTAATGTTCGCCGCGGCGAATATAAACTCGCCAGGATTTAATGAGGAACTCGTCACAGCCAAGAAGCTACTGAACAAGCAAGGCAAACCGAATTAACTTAAAATTACGCACAATAAACAAGAACAATCGAATAAACACTTAAAACAAAGCGTAATGAAATAACAAACAGGATTAACACTAAAACACTTAAGCGTAATGTAAATTAAATGAAATTATGCAATGCAAACAAAATGCAAACAAAATTAAAATCAAAACAAACATCGGCTAACCTAGAGAACCAATTAATTTGATTCCAAGAACGGCGCCAAAATTTTATCGGCGGTTTATCGCTCAATATTAAAATTGATCCTCGAAACCGGTCAAATTAAATTTATACCAAGGATTGCAATACAGATGCAACCTCGTCGACTCTCAAGGAACCAATGCATCAATTGATCCTAGACTAGCCTAATGTTTGAATGATACATGCAATTAAAGCAATAGAAGGGGTTTTGATTTGATTAATTAGAAATTAAACTAAGCCAAAATAAGAATAAATGTTTTAGAATTTTAGAAAACTAAATGATTGAAATTAAACAAGTTTGAAGTCAAATTACTAAAACTCTCCCGAAAATGTAGCTCGGGTCATCATCGTTCAAATAATGTTGGGGTTTGAAACCACTAAGTTTCGAAAATAAAACCTTAACAACTCGTTAAGTCCAAGAATTAATTAATCAACTCGATTAATTACAACTTGTTAAAACCCTTAGTGTATGCATGGATTGATTAATGCACTAAATCAACCAAATAATAACATAACCAATTCAATCAAACACAACTAGGCATATTAAATTAGTTAATGCAATCATTTAACTGATATACATGAACTCCATGTATTTAAGCACAGTATTCAACAATAGTCAATCCATAACACAAATCAAAGTCTAACATCCTACTAAACTATAGCAGATTCAATCGTAAATATATTGCAAAAATACCAACTCGGATTGTGCAAATACATTCTGAAATCCTAAACTAAGATTGATTACCCGTGTTTAGTTTCGGAACTCCAACCCTCGCAACATTTCGAAGACTATGAGCTTAGCCACTCATGACTACGGACGACTCCATCATTGTTGAAGTATCACCAAGACCATGCTCGACGGCGAATGCGAAGAGTAGAGATGAAGGAAATGATCTGCGATGATCGTCACCGTGACTAAACTCAAATCAAACACAGAATGAGAGATGTTAGATCAAAAACAGAAAATGTAAAAGAAGAAAACGAAGAAAACCGGAGAAGACGAAGAGAAGAGAAACGAAGAACTCTTTTGTAAGGCCCCTTTTCTTTTGCCCTAAATGGTAAGGTTTTATAGGAACTGCTATGCGGGCCGGGTCGAAACAAGGGATACTTTTGCCATTTTGGTCCGGTCACCCGACATTATTGCGACGATCGTAGTTCGTCAAGGGCGAATGAATTTGGTCACTCGTCGCAGCGAATGAATTAAACACCATTAATTAGCCGCGGCGAATGGAGAGTCTGATTCGTCCCAGCGAACTCGCGGCGTGTTGACTTCTTAATTGTTGACTACTTTGGTCCTACAAAATACAACCCATTTGCACTATCAATTGTCCCAGTAAAGATTATGCAGAATTAATGACAAATAACAACAAAATATTGACAATATGCAATTTATAAAAACTCAATGTACGGGACCAAAATAAGCATGAAAATTATAGATCAGGAGTCAACAGATGCATAATTACTAAAGAAAATGGGCCTGATTTATAGTATAAATTTGGTCCAATCACGTGCCAGCAGGTTAAAGCTGAGCACCAGGCTCCAGTGGGGAAGCTTCATTCGTTGCCTATTCCTGAGTGGAAATGGGAACGAATTAATATGGATTTCATTATGGGGTTGCCTAGGACGCCGAGGCAGCATGATGCTATCTGGGTCATAGTGGACCGGTTAACTAAATCGGCCCATTTCTTGCCAGTGAGGGAGAACAATTCTCTTGATCAGTTGGTCCAGAAGTATGTGACTGAGATTGTGAGATTGCATAGGGTTCCATTTTCTATAGTGTCGGATCGGGATCCCAGGTTTACTTCGAGGTTCTGGAAGAGTCTGCAGTCTGCTATAGGTACCCGGTTGAATTTCAGCACAGCATTTCATCCTCAGACAGATGGGCAGAGTGAGAGGACGATTAAGATTGTTGAGGATATGCTTCAGGCATGTGTATTGGAGTTTAGAGGAGCATGGGACCATTATTTGGCCTTGATAGAGTTTGTATATAATAATCATTATCATAGTAGCATCGGGATGGCACCATATGAGGCATTATACGGGAGACAGTGTCGATCGCTTCTGTGTTGGGATGAAGAGGGTGAGAGGATGATTGAAGGTTCGGAGCTGATTCAGGATACAGTGGACAAGGTAAAACTGATTCGGAGTCACATAAAGGCGGCTCAGGATAGACAGAAGAGCTATATGGATTAGTATCGGAGAGATATGGAATATAATGTGGGAGACAGAGTCTTCCTTCGAGTTTCACCGTAGAGAGGGGTGCTGAGATTCGGTAGGAAGGGCAAGTTAAGCCCTAGGTACATTGGTCCATTTGAGATCATTGAGCGTATAGGACCTTTGGCCTATAAGCTGGATTTACCGAGTGAGATGTCTCAGCTACATAATGTCTTCCATGTGAGCATGCTCCGGAGGTATCGATCGGATCCGACACATGTGATACCGGCTAAAGAGATTGAGGTAGTGTAACATCCCATCACCGATTGGAGGGTTATATTGGGGACGGGTTAGGATTTTATATTGCATGTTATTGATTGAGCATTTATTTGGCCTCTAATTTTAGATGAATAAGTCATTTCGCACATGCATTTATATGTACATGCATTTATGGCATTTTCCGACATTTAATTGTGATTATGATATGATTTGTGAATTTGAGATAATTAGGTTGATTATGATTTATTGGGAATTATGGAATAATTGGGTTTGAATAGTTGAATTAGAATGTCTTTAGAGTTTTTGTCAGTTGATAGCGACCCATAGGAAATTTTCTGGAAAATTCGGAAGTAAATGTCCGGACCAAAATTTTTCGAGTAACGGACTGATTGACTTTATATTGCTGGCATACTTGTCCAATGACAAGGGGAAATTAAAATTTTGATGTTAGGAATAAAAATGTCTAGCCATTGGAAATTAGAGACTGAAATTTAAAAGAATTTGAGGACTTATCGCTTATGAGCCATAGATTTAAAAATCTACCTTTAAAAGCCTTAGGTTTTGAAATTTGCTGGAAGACTTTCTCTCTTCTACCTTAGAGTTCTTCGTCTTCTTCTTCTTCTTCTTCTTCTTCATTTTTCCCTTCGGTGACTTCAATCTCCCCACCCTTTACAATCCTTGCTTGCTTGCTTTTCCTTTGAGTTTAAGATCAACCCTAAGCCTTGAAAAGATGAAGATTGTTGAGGTTTTGGGAGATAATCGTGGGTGTTAGGGCTTGAAGGAGATTTTCGGGAGTTTGAAGAAGTTGAAGCTCGATTTGGTAGGTAAATCGGTTTATGTTGTTTTATTGTTATTGAAATGCATTTATGGTGTTTAATATGAAAGATTAGGTAGTTGTGTGAGTTATAACTAGTTTTAGAAAGAGAAAATGGGGGAAAATTGGTCGGAGAAGACGAACAGGAGCCCGCACGTCGCGACGAGCAGTTAATTGTTTGCCGCGTCGAGTGTGTAGGCCTCGTCGCTACGAGTCCGTAATTCCTCGTCGCGATGAGCGGCTAGACGTCGCGACAAGCGACCTAGTGCCGTCGCGGCACGCGTCTTTTGGCCGCAGCGAGGATGATTTTCTGAATTGGTTTATTTTAGTTTTTGGGGCATAACTAATGGTGTAGACCTCCAATTGAGGTGATTCGTGATTTGTTATGAACTAGAGAGAGAGGTCTACAATTGAGGTAAAGAATGAAAGTTGAATTTAAATTAGTAAGATCGTAATTTATTGAAAGAAAGTTAAGTAAGGTTTCTGATTTCAACCTAAGGATTGTATTGTGATAATTTGAGTATAATTTGGGGTCTTCAATGGGTGAATTTGACCAAATGAATAGGTTTTCTTGGATTATTTTAGGGTGCACGATATGGTGGATTGAACTGAATTTTAGGAATGCAATGAGTCATTATTGATTAATTGAGTGAAAGGTTAGATTTGGACAAAAGATAGCGAAATTGGGTTATAGCGCCGGAAAGTCATGAACATGCATCGTACATTTCTTATTTAAGACATGTGCATCATTAAATTGTTCTGATTGTGCATTCAGTAATGAGAAACTATTTGACTGTTATAGTGGTACCATTGGATCGACATTCCACGGATATTGCTGGGACTTCCAGGCAGTAGCTCGAAAGTTACAGGTGAGTAACCTAGTTGGCTCCTCAATCTTTGTGTGTTTAAATTATGCGCTTATGCCATGCGGAAGAAATGGAGGGTTTATGTGATTGATTTGGATTGATTTCGGACCATAGGTGTCCGGAGTATCGGTAACTTGTTATTGAAGTGTTACGTGTATAAATTGTACTACTTGGTGCAAATGTGAATTGGGGCATGTATTATTATGTTGTGAAGTGATTGATACTGAATTGAAACATATGCATCTCTTGCATAAAGGCAAGATCAGATAATGACAGTTGTGACTGGAGCAGCCAACGTATTTCAGAGCTTAAAGCTCAATGCAAATAGGCCTCGAGCCCAACGTAATTCAGAGCCACGGGTTCACCGTATCAGGGCATTCAAGCCCAACGTATTTCAGAGCCACCGGCTCACCGTTAATGTGCCCATCACTAGGACAGTTCAGGCGCACGGTCACAACACCGTAATAAAATGGGAAGTGTCACTTGTGCATTGCATAACCATATGATTGAAAATGGACTGGATGAAAGGCGGAACGCCTTATAATTGTAAAATGATAGTGCATATGATATTTCTGTATATGATACTGTGTGATATTCTATAAATTGACTGTATTTGCATAAGTTGGGTAAACCATCGATGATGGTTTCTCGCTGAGTTCACAAACTCACTCAACATTGCAATTTTTTTTCAGGACCGTGATAGTAGGCTCCTAGCTCCAAAGTTAGATATTTTCTCTGCCTTGTAGATCGTTGCTGCAAGAGAAGTTACGGAACAGAGGTGGGTCAGCTGAGACTTTTGGAGATGACCTAGATATGAGTTGTTTCAGTTTCTTTTGAGTGTTGTATGGACAGAATTGTGAAATTATGGTTTTTAAGAAATGAAATGAGAAAAGAATGTTTTGGTTTCAAAGTTTAGTGAGTATTGTTATGCTAATGCTTTCATTTCGATGCCATGTGGATTATAGTAGAGATCGAATTGTAATACACCCTTATCGTCAGATATGTATCGGAATGACCTATGGGCGTCCCGGTGCGTACCCTACAGTGAGGGGGCACTACTTTAGATGGTATCAGAGCATGGTTTGGCATCCGTTGGGCATAGTGTATTTTTAGGCTTGAATTTCAGTGAGAAAAGCATAAATTGATCAAAATTCTTGTTTGTTATAGGTCATCCGTTCTTGGTGATCAGGTAGATCAACCAGCTGACCATGGATCAGTCGGAGCTAGTAGGGAGTCTTCAGTGCCTCGATTTGAGGAGCAGCCTCCTAGGGTTCCCGCGAGACGGAAGAGGAGGTATGATAGACCGCTGCAATGGGGTCAGAGACTTTATGGCAAGATGCACTCGCCGAGGCTAAGGATGGTGGAGAGGACTGAGCGAGTCTTCGACTAGATAGATTTTGATGCAAATGAGAGATTCGACTATGCAGTATCTCTCCTGCAGGGCCCAGCTTATCAGTGGTGGAAGACTATCCCGGGCAACACCACCAGGCCTTGCTTATTATCATGGGAGGATTTTCTGAGGGCATTCAGAGACAACTATATGCCCAAGGTATATCTTGATATGAAGATGCAGGAGTTTCTAGATTTGAGGCAGGGTGCGATGAAAGTGGCAGAGTACGAGGTTAAGTTCAATGAGCTCAAGGGGTATGCTACTATTTTGATTGCTACAGAGGCTGATAGGTGCCGGAGATTTGAGGGGGGCTGAATCTGGAGATCCGTACCAGGTTGGCCCGATCTGATATGGGCACCTTTGTCGAGTTGAGAGCTGCTGCAGTGCGGGTTGAGCAGCTTCTGAGGCAGAGTCAGGGGGGCTGAATCTGGAGATCCGTACCAGGTTGGCCCGATCTGATATGGGCACCTTTGTCGAGCCGAGAGAGCCGCCGCGGCTGGGTTGAAAGCGACCGAGGCAGAGTCGGCGTAGACCGGTCAGGGATCTAGGGGTAAGAGATCGAGTGACAGTCAGGGCAGCTCTGGTAGGAGTTTTAGTAGGTGCCAGAGTAGAACCTTCAGGTCTTCAGGAGGATCTCGACAATCTGGATTTGGTCAGAGGGGGAGATTTATGCAGACTGGCAGTGGTAGTGGTAGAGGTTCAGGGCAGGCACCTCCTGTTTGTATGAATTGTGATAGGAGGCATAGTTGGGAGTGTTGACGGCTGACTGGAGCCTACCTTGCATGCGGCTCCATGGATCATCTGATTAGGGATTGCCCCGCTACACTGGGAGCTCAGTCTGCTTTGAGTGGGAGATCTGGTAGCAATTCGACAGTGCAGCAGAGTCGCGGTGGTGGACCTGGACTGAGGGGCCAAGGTAGAGCCCGAGGTAGAGCGGGAGATTCCTTTGTGGGGATTGAGGGACGGGGCAGCCGACCACAGTCCGAGGCTAGGGTCTATGCCATGACTAGGCAGGAGGCCCAGGATTCTCCGGATGTTGTTGCAGGTGCGCTTCTGATCTCTGATATTGAGGTTTTTGTATTGATAGATCCAGATGTTGCAGTATGGGTTCTAGGTGAGTACACCTCTAGGTAGTTTTACTATTTTGGGAGAGGTCTGCAAGGGGTGCTCGATCCAGATAGATCAAGCAGTGTTGAGTGCAGACCTAATAGTTTTGCCTTTGCGAGAGATTGACTTGATTTTGGGGATGGATTGGCTTACTGCGCATAGGGCTGTTATGGACTGCTATACCAAGGAGGTCGTGTTAGAGTCTCCTGGTCAGCCTAGAGCAGTATTTCGAGGAGTTAGTCAGGCAGTGCCAGCCAGGATGATTTCTTTTCTGAGTGCCCTGAGGTTAATGCAGGGAGGTTGTGAGGCCTATCTGGCTCACGTGGTTGATACCAGAGTTGAGCAGAGGTTGCAGGACATTCCCGTGATCAGGGAATTTCTATATGTTTTTCCCGATGAGTTACCGAGTTTGCCGCCGGATCGGGAGACAGAGTTCTCGATTGACCTCGTTCCAGGTACCGCTCCTATATCCATACCCCCATATAGGATGGCACCGGTGGAACTGAGGGAGCTTAAGGCTCAGCTGCAGGAGCTTCTGGATAAGGGATTTATCATGTTGGGACCCGATCCGGGAACCGGATCCCAACATTTATGGTATCAGAGCCCAGTATTATGATCATACTTGGGCCATATGGTTATTAAGAATGAATTTAGTGATTTCTTTGTTTAGAAATATGGAAAAGGTGATGGGTTTGTGATTTCCATGATTAATTTTGGAAGATTCCATGATGAATTGATTTAATTTTGAATTTATGTGAGTTAAGGTTTAGGTAAAATTTGAGATTTGGGAATTTTTGAAATTTATGATTTAGATATCTTGAATTAGTATGAATTGATGAATTATGACATCAATTTTAAGGATTATGTTATTTATGATATTGAATTTGTGTAAATTGGTTTAGGCCAATTTTAAGATTTAGGGATTTTTGAAATTTATGATTTAGATAGATTGATTTTATATGGAATTGGTGTTTTCTAAGTCCAATTTGAAGAATTAAGTGATTTATGATGTTGAATTTGGATGATTGAACCATTCCTTAAGAAATGGACCATTGACTTGTGTCCATATCTGAAGAAATAATGAGTTATAGAAATAGTAAGTTGATATGATATAAGTGGTATGAGGTACAAGAAGTGAAGTGTTGTGAAGAGATTGAGAGTATGTATGATGAAGAAATTAGATAAAAAAAGTGATTGATTATGAGGCTTGGAAAAGATAAGCCCTTTGGCTAAAAGTTATGAAAAATGATTTCTGCTTATTATTCAATTTATAAATATGTTACCCACGAGCTTCCAAGCTCACCCCCCCTTTCATCCCCGTCTCTAGGTTTTCAAGCAGGAGATCGGATGAAAGTATGTCAAGACGTTTGGTTTGATTTTGTATCAATTGACTTTTTGTGTAAATTAGAATTTTGATATTAAGATTGGATATGGCTTGAATTTTCATATGTGTATATGATTTATGAAGTTCGTATATAATTGGGTATGAGTTAAGGAATTGTTTATTATTACGATTGAGTTGTATTCGGATTGAGTTACGGATTTGTATATTGTATTGAAGCATAATTTCTGTTTGATGTGGATTGAGATATATTGAATTGTATTTAGATATAGGAGTGTATTTATCTGCTGAGATCCCAGACGGAGGGTCCGGTAGATTTGATGATTGTATAATTGATTGGGATTTGTTTTAGAAGTGTATCTTGAACACTTTGCAGGTTTTGGGTTAGGTTAAATGCAGCCGTTGTGCTGCCGAAATTTTGATAAAAATTGGTATACAAATGAATTTTTAGGATTTGATTGTATTGTAAGCAGTTTGTGTGATTCGAGAACTTGATTAAAGGTACTTTCCAAGAAAAAGGAAATTGTATGTTTTGATTGACTTCGAGGAAAAATGAATATAAGAAAAAGAAAGAAAAAAAGAAATTTATACTGGATTTCAGGATAGTTTGAGTCTAAGGTCTCCAACGCGTTCATTCGTTAAGCGATATTTTCACGTATGTCGGACATTTGTTATTCGATTTAGCTGCATTTGTATACTTTGATAGTAAGTTTGAATTCGATCCGCATCTGTTTCGCCTTTGATTGTAACCGTTCCGATTTGCTTCTTTCGATTCTGTTTTCGATTTGCTTCCGCTTTCGCTTCGTTTGTCGCTATCGAATTCAATTTATCCAATTTAAATTTTGCCTCGTTCTTCGTATCCGTTTCTGCTTTTTGTTTGGGATCCGGTTCCCGGATCGGGTCCTAACATATCAAGCCTAGTGTTTCGCCTTGGGGAGCTCCATTTTTGTTTATGAAGAAGAAGGATGGGACTTTGAGACTGTGCATCGACTATAGGCAGTTGA
This sequence comes from Erythroxylum novogranatense, assembly GCA_029891385.1. Lineage (NCBI taxonomy): Eukaryota > Viridiplantae > Streptophyta > Magnoliopsida > Malpighiales > Erythroxylaceae > Erythroxylum > Erythroxylum novogranatense. The sequence continues at coordinate 40,392,871 of CM057228.1, forward strand.
ATCGGGTGACAGTAAAGAATAAGTATCTACTGCCTAGAATCGATGATTTGTTTGATCAGTTACAGGGGGCTCAGGTGTTCACTAAGTTGGATCTGAGATCAGGATATTACCAGTTAAAGATCGCAGAGGCTGATGTGCCTAAGAGTGCTTTCAGGAGTAGGTATGGGCATTTCGAGTTCCTAGTGATGCCATTCGGGTTGACTAATGCCCCGACAGCTTTCATGGCTTTGATGAATAAGGTTTTTCAGCCCTACCTTGATCAGTTTATTATTGTGTTCATTGATGATATATTAGTGTATTCGAGGGATAGACAGGAGCACGCTGAGCACCTGAGAATTGTTTTGCAGCTTATGAGGGCTAAGCAGTTGTATGTCAAATTCAGTAAATGTGAATTTTGGCTGGATGAGGTTATTTTTCTGGGGCATATAATGACTGGTGAGGGTATTCAGGTTGATCCTCACAAGATTGAGGCAGTCATGAATTGGGAGGCTCCTAGGAATGTGTTAGAGATGCGGAGTTTCCTAGGATTAGCAGGTTACTACCAGAGGTTTGTCGAGGGGTTTTCAGTGATCTCAGCCCCTCTGACAAAACTTCTAAGGAAGAATGTGGCCTTCAGATGGACTGAGGAGTGTCAGAAGAGTTTTGTGGAGCTGAAACATCGGTTGACTACGGCACCGGTGTTAGCTTTGCCATTGGGGGTCGGAGGTTTCGTGGTTTTTAGTGATGCTTCGCAGCAGGGATTGGGATGTGTTTTGATGCAGCATGGTAGAGTGATAGCGTATGCCTCGAGACAGTTGAGGTGTCACGAGGTGAATTATCCTGTGCATGATTTGGAGTTAGCTACAGTTGTGTTTGCCCTGAAGATTTGGAGACATTATCTATATGGCGAGACATTCTAGATTTTTACTGAACATAAGAGTTTGAGGTATCTGTTGAGTCAGCGAGAGTTGAGTCTAAGACAGAGGAGATGGATAGAGTTGCTTAAGGACTATGACTGCACGATTGAGTATCATCCAGGGAAGGCTAATGTGGTGGCAGATGCATTGAGCAGGAGATCTCATATTAGTGCAGCTCAGATTCAGATTGGGAGATTGCCTAGCTTGATTCAGTTGAGAGCTCTGAATGTGCAGATGGATTTGGTTCAGGATGGAGTTTTGATAGCTACTCTAAGGCTTAGACCGATGTTGCATGACAGGATCAGGAGAGTTTAGGACCAGGATCCGGTGTTGGTGAGACTGATTGATAGAGTGAGATCTGATCGGGATTCAGAGTTTGAGTTGAGAGATGGGACATTATGGTTGGGTCAGAGACTCTGTGTTCCAGAAGTGGATGGTCTGAGGCGTGAGATTCTGGAGGAGGCGCATGTGGCCACCTATGCTATGCATTCTGGTACTACCATGATGTATAACACTCTTAAGTTGCATTTCTTGTGGCCTGGAATGAAGAGGCAGGTAGCAGAGTTTGTTTCTCGATGTCTGACGTGCCAGCAGGTTAAGGCTGAGCACCAGGCTCCAGTGGGGAAACTTGTCTAGGATGCCGAGGCAGCATGATGCGATCTGGGTCATAGTGGACCGGTTGACAAAATCGGCTCACTTCTTACCAGTGAGAGAGAACAATTCTCTCGATCAGTTGGCCCAGAAGTATGTGGTTAAGATTGTGAGACTGCATGGGGTCTCAGTGTCTATAGTCTCAGACAGGGATCCCATATTTACTTCGAGGTTCTGGAAGAGTTTGCAGTCGGCTATGGGTACTCGGCTGAATTTCAGTACAACATTTCATCCTCAGATAGATGGGCAGAGTGAGAGGACGATTAAGACTGTTGAGGATATGTTACGAGCTTGTGTATTGGAGTTCCGAGGAGCTTGGGATCAGTATTTGGCTCTGATAGAGTTTGCATATAATAATCAATACCAGAGTAGTATTGGGATGGCACCGTATGAGGTGTTGTATGGAAGACAGTGTAGATCGCCTCTTTATTGGGATGAAGAGGGTATGAGGATGCTTGAGGGTCCCGAGCTAATTTAGGACACTGTGGATAAGGTAAAACTGATTCGGAGTCGCATTAAGGCGGCTCAGGATAGACAGAAGAGTTTTGTAGATCAGCATCGGAGAGAGACGGCGTATAGTGTGGGAGACAGAGTGTTCCTCCGAGTGTCACCATGGAGAGGAGTTCTGAGATTTGGCCGGAAGGGCAAGTTGAGCCCTCGGTACATTGGTCCTTATAAGATCCTAGAGAGGATAGGACCCTTGGCATATAGATTGGCATTGCAGAGTGAGATGTCCTAGTTGCACGACGTGTTTCATGTGAATATGCTCCGACAGTATCGATCAGACCCGACCTATGTGATTCCGATTCAGGAGATCGAGGTGGCTAGCAATCTGAGTTATGTTGAGGAGCCGGTTCAGATTGTGGGTTCGCGGGTCAAGCAGTTGAGGAACAGGGTTATTCCACTGGTAAAAGTCCTTAGGAAGAACCACTCATCTGAGGAAGCAACTTGGGAGACTGAGGAGCATATGAGGAGACTGTATCCTCATCTATTCGATTAGACAGGTATGAAATTTCGGGACGAAATTTTTATTAGGAGGGGAGAATTGTAACATCCCATCACCGATGGGAGGGTTATATTGGTAAATTGGGACGGGTTAGGATTTTATATTGCATGTTATTGATTGAGCATTTATTTGGCCTCTAATTTTATAGGAATAAGTCATTTTGCACATGCATTTATATGTACATGCATTCATGGCATTTTCCGGCATTTAATTGTGATTATGATATGATTTGTGAATTTGAGATAATTAGGTTGATTATGATTTATTGGGAATTATGGAATAATTGGGTTTGAATAGTTGAATTAGAATGTCTTTAGAGTGTTTGTCAGTTGATAGCGACCCATAGGAAATTTTCTGAAAAATTCGGAAGTAAATGTCCGAACCGAAATTTTCCGAGTAACGGACTGATTGACTTTATATTGCTGGCATACTTGTCCAATGGCAAGGGGAAATTAGATTTTTGATGTTAGGAATAAAAATGTCAGGCCATTGGAAATTAGAGACTGAAATATAAAAGAATTTGAGGACTTTTAGCTTATGAGCCCTAGATTTAAAAATCTACCTTTAAAAGCCTTAGGTTTTGAAATTTGCTGGAAGGCTTTCTCTCTTCTACCTTAGAGTTCTTCGTCTTCTTCTTCTTCTTCTTCTTCTTCCTTTTTCCCTTCTGTGACTTCGATCTCCCCACCCTTTACGATCCTTGCTTGCATGCATTTCCTTTGAGTTTAAGATCAACCCTAAGCCTTGAAAAGATGAAGATTGTTGAGGTTTTGGGAGATAATCGTGGGTGTTAGGGCTTGGAGGAGATTTTCGGGAGTTTGAAGAAGTTGAAGCTCTATTTGGTAGGTAAATCGGTTTATGTTGTTTATTGTTATTGAAATGCATTTATGGTGTTTAATATGAAAGATTGGGTAGTTGTGTGAGTTATGACTGGTTTTAAAAAGAGAAAATGCGGGAAAATTGGTCGGAGAAGACAAACAGGAGCCCGCACGTCTCGATAAGCGGGTAATTCCTCATCGCGACGAGTGGTTAATTGTTCGCCGCGTCGAGTGTGTAGGCCTCGTCACGACGAGCCCGTAATTCCTCGTCGCGACGAGCGGCTAGACGTCGTGACGAGCGACCTAGTGTCGTCGCGGCGCACGTCCTTTTGCCGCGGAAAGGATGATTTTCTGAATTGGTTTAATTTAGTTTTTGGGGCATAACTAATGGTGTAGACCTCCAATTGAGGTGATTCGTGATTCGTTATGAACTAGAGAGAGAGGTCTACAATTGAGGTAAAGAATGAAAGTTGAATTTAAATTAGTAAGATCGTAATTTATTGAAAGAAAGTTAAGTAAGGTTTCCGATTTCAACCTAAGGATTGTATTATGATAATTGGAGTATAATTTGGGGTCTTCAATGGGTGAATTTGACCAAATGAATAGGTTTTTTTGGGATTATTTTAGGGTGCACGATATGGTGGATTAAACTGAATTTTAGGAATGCAGTGAGTCATTATTGATTAATTGAGTGAAAGGTTAGATTTGGACAAAAGATAGCGAAATTGGGTTATAGCGTCGGAAAGTCATGAACATGTATCGTACATTTCTTATTTAAGACATATGCATCATTGAATTGTTCTGATTATGCATTCAATAATGAGAAACTATTTGAATGTTAGAGAGGTACCGTTGGATTAACATTCCACAGATATTGCTGGGACTTCCAGGTAGTAGCTCGGAAGTTACAGGTGAGTAACCTAGTTGGTTCCTCAATCTTTTTGTGTTTAAATTATGCGCTTATGCCATGCGGAAGAAATGGAGGGTTTATGTGATTGATTTGGATTGATTTCAGACCATAGGTGTCCGAAGTATCGGTAACTTGTTATTGAAGTGTTACGTGTATAAATTGTACTACTTGGTGCAAATGTGAATTGAGGCATGTATTATTATGTTGTGAAGTGATTGATACTGAATTGAAACATATGCATCTCATGCATAAAGGCATGATCAGATAATGACAGTTGTGATCGGAGCAGCCAACGTATTTCAGAGCTTAAAGCTCAACGCAACAGGGCCTCGAGCCCAACGTAATTCAGAGTCACGGGCTCACCGTATCAGGGCATTCAAGCCCAACGTATTTCAAAGCCACCGGCTCACCGTTAATGTGCCCGTCACTGGGACAGTTCAGGTGCACAATCACAACACCGTAATAAAATGGGAAGTGTCACATGTTCATTGCATAACCATATGATTGAAAATGGACTGGATGAAAGGCGAAACGCCTTATATTTGTAAAATGATAGTGTATGTGATATTTCTGTATATGATACTGTGTGATATTCTGTAAATTGACTGTATTTGCATGAGTTGGGTAAACCATCGATGATGGTTTCTCGCTGAGTTCGCAAACTCACTCAACATTGCAATATTTTTTCAGGACCGTGATAGTAGGCTCCTAGCTCCAAAGTTAGATATTTTCTCTGCCTTGTAGATCGTTCCTGCAAGAGAAGTTATGGCATAGAGGTGGGTCAGTTGAGACTTTTGGAGATGACCTAGATAGGAGTTGTTTTAGTTTCTTTTGAGTGTTGTATGGACAGAATTGTGAAATTATGGTTTTTAAGAAATGAAATGAGAAAATAATGTTTTGGTTTCAAATTTTAGTGAGTATTGTTATGCTAATGCTTTCATTTCGATGCCATATGGATTATAGTAGAGATAGAATTGTAGTGCACCCTTATCGTCGGATATGTATCGGAATGACCTACGGGCGTCACAGTGCGTACCCTATGGTGAGGGGGCGCTACAGGTAGCTAGCAACTTGAGCTATGTTGAGGAGTCGGTCTAGATTGTGGGATCACGGGTTAAACAGTTGAGAAACATGGTTATTCCATTGGTGAAAGTCCTATGGAAGAAACACTCAATTGAGGAAGCAACTTGGGAGACCGAGGAGCATATGAGGAGATAGTATCCTCACCTGTTCAACCAAGCAGGTAAGAATTTCGAGGACAAAATTTTATTAGGAAGGGAGAATTGTAACATCCCATCACTGATTGGAAGGATAAGTTGGTCATTTAGGACGGGTTAGGCGAGTGTAAATATACCTCGGTATGTTCGTGCATCATATAGCCTCTATATAGATATGAATGGTAATTTTTGCACATGCACATTATTTGTACATGCATTCATGACATTTCCCCGCAAATGTGTCTAAATGTAAATTTTTGTGAAATATGTGATAATTGTGTTTGAAAAATTGATTTGGAGTGATCTAGGTGTGTTTTCCATTTTTAGGAGATTTTGAAATTTTTTCTGAAATTTTTAAGGAAAAATGTTCGGACCGGAAAAATCGCCAAACAGCGGACTGATAGATTTCTGATACTGAAAATGACTGTCCAATGGTACTGGACTATAAGACATATGATTTTAGGAATTATAAACTTTGAGCCATTGGAATTTGGAGACAAATTGGACTAGAAATTGAATTGAGATTAGAAAGGACCTAAAGAGTGCCTAAGGAGAAGACAAGTGGCAAGTGACACATGTCACTTGCCTACCTTGTCTTATTATTAATGATTCTTTAATAATCTAAGAGACATAAGCTCCCACGACACTTACCTAGGAAGAGTTAAAAAAAGTCATTTTTGAAAGGGCAAACTTCCTCTCATCCGTAGGTTTCTTCTCCTCTTTATTTTTGTTGGTTTTCTCCCTCCATACAAGAAGCTTTGCCTTTCTACTTACTTGCTTCTCTTTTAGTCACACCCAAGACCAAACTTAAGTTTTGAAATTATGGTGATAGTGGTGGCTATAGGTGAGGAGTAAAGGTAGAAAGTTGGGATTGTTTGGAAGACTTGGAAAATTGAAAACTTGTGTAGGTGAGACTTGATGTTTATGTTCTTTAACTTAGTTATTAGATGCATTAATTGGGAGGTATTGTGCATGAATTATGACTTATTGTGTATTAATTTCATAAAGCTCATGGTTTGCTTGTTTGGGTACAAATTCATGTTTGTGTGAGGATGAGTGAATGAACATGGTTTACATTGATTTTGGCTTGGTTTTGGATTGATTTTTGGAAGGCTAGATGAATGGAAAATTAAGGAAAGGCAATTGTGTGTGTGCTGCCAAATCTTGAATATTGATTCAAGAAAATGTTTTGATGAATTTATGGCTGAATTAGAGGTCCAAATGGATGCATATTGATGTAGGTGAAGTGATGAAATGAAAAGAGTTGAGGTAGGGGGGAAATCTGGAAAATGTGACTTTGTGTAGGTTTCAGATTTTGGCTCATAACTTTTGATATGGTTGTCCAATTGAGCTGAGGTTTGTTTTAAATTAAACTTACGAAGTATGGCTAGATTTCATATGAAGGAAGTTTTTTCCAATTCTGACCTTAAGGATTTTAATTTTGGCATGAAAAGTGAATTGTTAGGTGCTGTGTGAACAGTATCCGAACCTTGTGACCTGAAACTTTGATGAATTTTTATAGATTGAATTGGATTGAATTTGCTAATTTGGTCTTCATGAAAGTTGAATATTTTTGTGTTATCTTTCTAATGCCACTAAGTATGAATTTTTTTTATTTTTACGTTGAAAGTTATGGTGTGTTAATGTTCAGATGGTCATTCAGTTGAAAACGTGTTTTGTGTGTAAGTGACTCTAAGTGTATAGGTTTTGTGCTATTTATGTTCTGGTATTTATTTGGGACTGTTAGTGGTGAAATTGGCTTTAGTGACCTTCTGTAAAGTTGTAGAGGATTTTTGTAGCTTTCTAATGAGGTATTTTGTGTGAATTTTGGATGTAAGGATTGTTGGATATAGATTTGTAAAGTTTTGTTATAGTTTAGGTTAAATGTTGATTTCATGAACCCTATCAGGACAGCCACCTTAGTGAGAGAATTTGACCTAGTTTTAATGGGAATTTTCTTTGAAGTCCTCTTGAGAATCGTAGTATATTGTCTAAGCTTTTTATTACTATATGGTATGTAATTTTTTGAAAATGGGTTGGAAAGTTATGACTGTTGGAAGATTCTGTTACTGTGAGAATGAGACTTATATAGGCATAAGCTTTTCTTGAGAATTTGAGTTATTTAGAGGTTGATTTTGCTTCCACGTCATTCATTAAACTTGTAGAACATGTGTTGATATTTCTTTTGACATAAAATTTGGAATTTTTAGCACAAGGAATGGAAAGATAGGATTTTTGTAGTAGAGTGCAGTTACTGTTCATATGGTAGTTTTACTGTTTCATTGGACAAAACCTTTGTTTATAATTTTGACCATCTTATAGATTGAATTGGATTGGGGAGTCTTCTTGAAGATTGTAGAAAATTTTTAGAGCTTTCTAATGGTTTGTAATGTACCTTATTTCGAGTTATGAGGATTGGAAGAACATAGTTACTGTTCATATGGTCATTTATGGGCAGTAACTTTGAAGTAGTTTTTGGAAACCTTAGAGATGAGATTTGTTTCTGAGCCCTTCATGGAACTTGTAGGGTTTCTTGTTACCTTTCCAATGAGACCTTGTTTGTAAATTTTGGATAAGTGTATAAAAAGTTATGCATGTTAGAAATTCAGATGGTGAAGAGAGGGAAATAAGTGCAAACCCTCTTATCTTTTGTTTTATCCTAAAGCTTCTTTTGCTTATATCTTCATCATCCGACCTTCGATTGACCTGGTTCTCGAGGCGTCGAATTCATAAGACAATGATCTACCTCTCTATGTAGAATTTTGGACTTTGTGGGATTTGATTGAGATTTAGGGATTGAATCCAAGTGAGAGAATTAATTAAAGTTTGGCAATATCCGGACCAATAGAGGTCCAAAATTGAGTAATTCTGGTGTCTATAGGTTCCTAAGACATAGGGGAATCTTTTGTGATGTGAATTATGGGAAATGCCAAGAATGTCACGAACATGTATTGTACACATCTAAATTGCTACATGTGCATTATTTCATATTTCTAATTGTGCATTTGGTGACATGTGAATATTGTGATTATTATAGAGGCACAGTTAGAACGTCATCCCACGAATGTTGCCGAGACTTCCCGACATTAGCTCGGAAGCTATTTGGTGAGTAACCTAGATGATTTCTCGATTATTAATTGTTTATATTTTTCACTTATAACGCTGTGGAGAATAATGGTGGGCTTTGTGTTTGTCTATGCTGGTTCCGGACCGAAGGTGTCCAATGTGTTGGGAGAATATGACATAGAAGTTTTATATGTGATTTGGAATGTGATTAATTGTGACTACTTGTGTGAATGTGGTAAATTGGGACCGAATATGATGTGGACTTTGCTTTATATTTCCATGTGCATTCCATGCATAATGCATGATCAGTAATTGGAAGTTTGGACCGGAGCAGCCACCGAGAGCTTAAAGCTCAACGTATTTGGGCCTCGAGCCCACAGTGCTTCAGAGCCTCCGGCTCAATGAATAATGCGCCCTTATTGGGAGAGTTTAGGCGCTCGGTCACAACAACGTAATAAATTGAAAAAAAAGGGTCACATACGCATACATTTGACTGAATATCTGTGATTTGAGTGAAAAACCAAAGGCTTTGTGTTCATGTAAGGAATCATGTGGTACATATGAATGAGTTGTTATGCTATACTATGATTTGTTTGACTATGCATGAATTGGGTGAACCATCGATGATGGTTCCTTACTGAGTTCGCAAACTCACCCAAAATTGCAAATTATTTTTCAGGACCGAGAGAGTAGACTTCTAGCTCCAGAGGAACTTTTCCTGCGGTGTAGATCGTATTGGCAAGAGGAGTCATGGCACACAGGTCGGCCAGCTGGCATTTTTGAGGGATGACCTAGCTAGGTTTTTGTAGTAGTTTTCTTTGAAGCTATGTACAGACAATGAAAAACTGGCAGTTATGTACATTACTGTTGTTGATGTTATGAAATGAAAAAGAAAATTTATGGGTTTTACAATTAGTGGTTTTCATATTGATGTTGTATAATTATTGATGCCATATTAGGTACAGTAGTGATTGTTCGTAGTGCACCCTTATCGTAGGATATGTGTCGGAATGACCTACGGGCGTCCCGGTGTATACCCTATAGTAAGGGGGTGCTACATTACCTATAGTGTAAGGGATAGTAAAGGATCCAGGGTCTTGGCATTTCATAGGGACTTGAGGTTTAAATAAGGCAGACACATTTGAGCTTACTTGAAGTCTTTCGTTTGGCCTAAACTTCCTCTTATGGGTACACAAGTCTTTAAGGTATTTGGCATAATTAGGAACCCATTTCACAAGATCAATCAAAGGATTATTGACTTCCACCCTACTAAACACATCAATAATATGTTTTTCATGTTTAGTTTTAGTCATTCTTTTGTTCATCGAATATGAATTAGGAAAAGGAAGGTCATTAAGATTTGGCCCCTTATCATCGGCTTTATTGGCTCCATGCTTGCTTGAATTAACATGCTCCCTTGTTGTTGCTTATTCACAGTTGCTCTTAAATTTTTTTCCTTTGTTATTTATAAATGTGGAATCCTTTTTAGCTAATAATGTTCTCCCCTTAGTGCTTTCAAAATTCTTTACCCTTATAGGTATAGGAGGCAACTCATCAAATTCAATCTCCTTATTAACTACTTCCTTATCCTCATCACTGAACTTCACTTGCTTCCCACTTTAAAGAGTGATGGCATTCAAACTCTTAAGGTTTAAAACAATGTTTGAGGAAATAGTGCCACTAATCCTAGCTTATTGCTCACTCATGTTATTAGATAGCTAAGTGACATAGGAGTTTATGTTTTTAGTCTGTGTCTCCCATTGCTCCTTTTTTTTTTCTAGGGCATTGAATCTGGCATCATTCTTAAAAGAGTCTTATTGAATCAGAGAAGCTAGGGAATTGAACTGGTTGTCATTAAAGTCCTATCCTCCTTCATTAATGCCATCATATTATGCAAGAGTTGATTTGTGTCTTCCTTTTGTGGAACAGTTAAAGCTTGCTTTTGGTTTTGGGACTGGTTAGTAGATGGACCAACCCCTCCACCTCAATGAAATCTGTTTGAAGGTCTACTTTCTCCATTTCTCCAACCAAGTCAGGGATTTGATTTCCATCCCTCATTATATGTATTAGAATAAGCGTCCCACTTCTGATTTGGCTGACCCTGACCCTGTGTTTGGTTACTGTCATCGTGAGTGGGGACAGTAGACAGGACTAAAAAATTCTGCCCCCGTGAGCGTTTGGTTACTGTCTCTGAATTTTTGTCCACCGTCTCCGATAGCCAGGGACAATATTTATTGTCCCTCCCAAAAAGGGAGGATAGGGACACGTTGTCCCTGTCTCCCCACATTATAAGCAACGTTTCATCCCCATGTTTTTTTTAATGATTTTGGTTTCTTTTGTTTTATTTGAGTTTTTAAAATTTACCAAAACCACAATATTAATTAAAAAATATCTTTAAAAATATCATTTAAAAACCACAATAGTTAAATATCTTTAGAAAACCACAATAATTAAATTAAAATATCTTTAATTACGCATTTTGTTATCATTATTATTTTATTATTATTAGTATTATACATTTTATTATTATTATTATTATTATTAGTATTATTATTATCATTATTAGTAATATTATTATCAATATTATTATAATTAATTTCTTATTATCATTATCATTATTATTCTTATAATTATTAGTATTATAATTTTGTTGTTATTATTATTATTATTAATATTGTTATTAGTTCTTAATTATTTCATCGGTTTACCTTTTCATTTCTAACAAACCACAATATTATTAATTATATTAGTATTGTTATCTTTTAATTTGCATTTTTATTATTATGACAAATTCATTATTATTATTATTATTATTAGTCGTAGATGTAGATGTACAATTTCTATTATCAAGCATCATTATGTATTTTTTATTATTATTATTATTATTATTATTATTATTATTATTATTATTATTATTATTATTATTATTATTATTACTATTGTTATTATCATTGTATATTTTGTCTTTATAATAATTCATATTTATTATTATGGAACATTTTTGTCTATTTTGTTCTTGTTATTAATTTTGTTGTTGTTGTTGTTATTATTATTATTATTATTATTATTATTATTTTGATGGGCTAATATTATTCGATATTTCATAATAGTTTATAATTATTATTATTTGTTAACTTTTCACCTAACACAAATAGTTCGTAATAAAACTATCAATTAATTACATATTTCTAATCATATTAAGGACCAGGGGCATTTGGTCTTTGTCACCATTTTTTTGTTATGTCCACTGCAACCAAGCACATTCTGTCCTTGAGACGGAGACATAAATTTTTGTTTTGTCCACCACAACCAAAAACCTCACTGTCTCCAGTTTTTGTTCCGTTCCGTCCTGTTTTGTTCCATCTCCAGATACCGGAGACATCAACCAAATGCAGCGTGATAGACAGCAGATACGTCTTCATAACGATTGGGACAAACATTAGAAATATGCATCACAAAACCACAAGTTCTGCAACTAGGTGCAGTAAGATCCATAGGGGTTAGTGGACGATGCACACTCATAATTTTCAACTCTATAGTAAATAGGGATAGTTAAGAAGTCATTTTACTCTCCAAAGAGTTGACCTTAGACTCAAGACTTTCCATTCTTCTAGAGTGAACTGTTGAAGCTCCAACTCATTTACTCCTCTAGTGTCCCTAGCATTAAACTGTTGGTGATTCAGAGTCATATTCTTAATTAGATCCCAAGCCCTTTTAGCAGTGTGGACAATCAGTAAACCTCCTGAGGCTACATCTAACATATCCTTCTCTTGACTCTTCAACCCATCATAGAATTACTGCACTAACTGCTCGTTTGGTATTTGATGGTAAGGGGATCTTGAAAATAGATCCTGAAAACGATTCCAATAATCGTAGGGGACTCATTAAAGTCTTGTCATGCAGAGTAAACCTACTTTTTCATTGATGAAGTTCTGGAGGAAGGAAAGTACTTCTCTAAGAATGCCTTTCTCAAATTTCCCCAGCTATGGTAGGCATTCATCACGTGTCTTAGAAGGCTCATCTATCACTCCCTTGCTTTACTCTCTTAGGATAGATGAAAGACTTTCCATATTAATTGATCTAGAGAAGCACCCACTGGTTTCATGCTCTGTCAAATCGCGGACAGTAAATGCAAATAAATGTAAGGATCTTCTCCTATTAAACTATTAAATTTAGGAAGATAGTTAATAAGCAATCTTTTAATCTCAAAATTCAAATCAAAATTAGGGCAAACAGTGGTAAAATGATCATAATTACATCAGAGGTAGTAGTTTCCCTAATGGTCCTCCTTTTAAGGTTTCCATTGTTCCCACCAACTCACTCTTGCTCCCTATTATCTCCGTTACCACCATTCCTAGGTTAGTTAGCATTAAGGTCAGGGTTTTGCAGATTAGCTAGGTTTTCAACCATTATCTCACCTTTTAATGATTCACTCTCACTGCTTAACAACCTAGACTCCACTGAGACATTCTCCTCTTCAAGAACTATCTTGCTTGTCCCTTTTACTCTCTTCTGCTTTATAATTTTTCTCAGACTTCTCTCAATTTCAACGTTGAAGGGTAGGAGTAGTGTTTTGTGGGGCATGTAAGGGAAAAATTCAAAATAGAATAAAAGTGAGCAAAATTGACTTATAAGCACACAATGCCAAGTAAAAAGATGAGATGTGATGGATGTAAGTGTATGTGGGTGTGAAAGTATATATGCACAGAAAAAAAAATTCAAAATTATGCAAGAAAGTTGATTGCGATGAACGTTTACAGAAAGTAGCAAATAGGAATTTGAATTATGCATATGCCAAATGCTAAATATGAAAAATGACAAAAATCAGTATCTTTGTTTATATTTCCAAAAATTTTGATGCTATGCAAAATGAAAACCTATACTATTGACAAGTATAAAGCTAAACTATTTAGGAGGCAATCTAAAAAGACTTTTAACCCTACCTAGCAGCAAAATGATAGAAGTTAACCTAGAGAACCAATTTCTTGGTTCCCCGGAAAGGACTCCATTTGATTCTTACCTAATCGTAAGGCCCTTGGAGGTTAAATCAAAATAATCTAAGGATTGCACTATAAGGTGCAACCCTGGGTCGTTTACTTAATCGAAGCCTAAAATGAATGGACCTAAGTTAACCTGTATGCCATACAATGCAAGCTATTTAGGGGAAAGGGGGTTTTGATTTTTTTTTGAAATCATTAATCAAACTAAATTGAATTGTAAAATGTATTTTTGGGTTCTAGGGATATAGAAAAAAGAAAGATGAAAAACAGGTGATTAAACAGTAATAGAATCTTCTTAAAAGTGAGCTCTAGCTATCATAGTTCGAAATTGATTTTAATAGGAGCAAAAATCACTAAACTTCAAAATGGTAAACCTTAAAGTACTCTTTAATTCTAGGATCTTAATCAATGGGACTCCATTTCTTAAGATCCTGTTAAGTGTTTTAAGTGTGTGTAGTAGGATCAGCTAATGCAATAGGTCAAATGAAATCTGGAATCAACTCAATATCAAACATAACCAAGCAAGATAAGGGAGAGTCAAGATGATTACAGATAGAAATATATAAAACTTCATATATTTATGCTCAAAGTTCTATATAAACCAATCCAAACTACACATAATGAATATCTAACATTTGATTACAACTATAATCAAGTAGCTCAAATACAATTTACAAATCCTAGACCTAGAAATTTATAAATTCATAGTTGAACCATGGATTAAACTACTCCCTTTTTAAGCTCATTGAACTCTAGCCATTGCTATACCTTCAAGAGGAAAAGAAACACCTAGTCACGCAATGCACCTGGAAGCTTCACAACTAGGCATGAGTCTGAGTCACCCATGATGGAGGTTTGACAGTGGAAAATGGAGGAAATTAGAGTTAAATGATAGAAAGATGAGAGAGGACGGAGATAGAGACTATACTCCCCTTTTTTCTCTCTTTTTTTCCATCCTCTCCCTTATCCCAAAATAGGGCTTCTAAATCGGTATTCAGGTGTACTGGATCAGTTTGTCCGAATGGGTAAGCAAAATTTCCAAAAATGGTTCAAGTCTGGGTTATTGATTTGAAGGTTTCACCATGGCGAAGGAATGACTTCACCATGGAAAACCATTCTCGAAAGGTCTTTGGTAATATTCCCTAGTTTCACCGCTGCAAAAAAATTTTGTTTGTCGCGGCAAAATCTGCCAATGTTTATGCTATTGACCTTGTGTACTACAATTTCTTAGTTTTCACTCTTCGCTCTACTTCTTAAGTGTCCTACAATGAAAAGCAATAGTTTGCAATATCAATTGTCCTAAAAACCAATTGAGTACAATTAATAACTAATTATGATAAATTTACTCTGAAACTACATTAATTCAAAATAAGCACTCTTAAGCTAAATTAAGCACAATATCCAACAAAAAAAGTCAAAAAGTATAAAAAAAACTATGAAAATATCATTAAATAATATAGAAAACTCGGGTTCAATGATACGCTAACAATTTATTTGCTTCATGTTTAAGTGTGAAACAAACCAAGCTTAATCTCCGTCACCTACCCAAGTCATTAGAATCAAGGCACTAATTCATCATCCTCACTTACCTCTTATTTATACTAATTCAAATAGATCGAGTAGTAACTTTATCATATATTTCATTTACTCAAATTTTACTATGTTGATGTCTTGTGTCGCCAAATATATATTAGATTAAACAAATTATAACAATAAATTAATTTATATTGAGGGTTAGTAATCTAAAATGAATATGACCTCTCTTTTTATAATTAAAGGACATGATGTGTTTGGAGCATCTCAACTGTTAAAAACACTTAATAAACTTGACGTTATCTATAAATAATATATAATAATCAATTAAGATATTAGTGATTATGATTATCATTTAAATAACACAAATTAAAGATTTTCTACAAGAAAAGAATATTCTTTAAGTAGTTTTGTACAATTATCTTAGTAAAAAATTATATTCTATTAATTTGATAGTTTTAAAATTTGAATGTTATTACATGCATATGTGTTTCTGAATGTGTTTATATTTTTAACATAGAATTATATTCTACAAAATTCAGAAAGTGAGTATTATAGATAATATTTTACCAAATTTAATGTTTATTCTCGTGCTAAGTTCCATTATAGATAAAATCTTATTTATTTTGTATTGATACCATTAGGCCTATTACTATACAATAAACTAGATCCATGCAAAGATAAAAACTATAGAAATGGATATTCAATTTAATTCCAAAAATAACAAAACTTTTAGTATTAAAAATGATAAAAAGAAATGTTAAAAACTCTGTTGAACTGGTTTGGTCATGAAGAACAAACCAAAATTTATATATGTCCATTTTTGAACCTAGATTATGTTTAGTGGCAACAAGAATTTCATTTAGATAAGACCAAAAACCACAAAAATATGACAGTAAACACAATGAAACCAACTCCTAATTATGAAACAGCATCCCTAAAAATGGACACACAGTGGTGGCAATGGTGTAGCGCCCCTTTACCTCAGGATATGCACTGGAACACTCGAAGGTCATTCCAACACATAACCTAGGATAAGGGCACGCTACATTCCCTCACTACACTTGCTTTACATGGCATCAATAGAAAATCACAATATTTTAAAAATCAAAATTTCCTCATTTCATTTCTCAAAATCGAAGTCTACATTATGTCTTTCAACCTGTACTACATGTACATCAACAAAACCTAGTACAAAAGTACTACATGAAAGAGAAAAATATATATATCAAATCGATATAAGCCATCCAAAAATTTTGGCTGACTGACCTTTGAGTCATGAATTCTCTTGTCAAACCACAATATACATGGCAGTAGAGCCTCTCAGTAGCTAAAGTCATCTTTCGATCTTGAAAAGACAACGTTGCAATTTTAATGAGTTTTGTGAACTCAATGAGGTAACCATCATCAATGGTTTACTCAATTTATGCAATACTTCATTTCATATAGCAAACAATCACATTGTTGCATATTTGATCACTTTTCACATTTTCAGTTAAGCATAGGGAAATTATGCATTTCAATTAATCAAACATACATAACAAAATGCATAAGAAATGATCATGAGACTCTTTTTTTAATTGTTACGTTGTTGTGACTGAGTGCCTAAACTGTCCAATATCTGTTTTATATACCGGGCTTATTAATAACTGTCCTTTATCCGATAAAGATACAAGGTTCCTTTTACATAGTGAGCCTTAGGCCCTTAATCACTGTTTGAGCTCAAGGCTCTTTTCACTCGTTGAGTTATATGCTCTGATCGGTGGCTACTTTGGTTACAACTGCTATTATCTAATTATGCATTCATGAAAGAAATGCATGTATCGCAATCAATCACATTATAAAGCACATAGGTCTTCACATTCATATTCAAACATCACTTCAATATCTCAATCCACATTACACTATCATTAGACCTTCTGTCTGGAATCCACAATCAATTAAATTCATTTTTCATTCAAAATATAATCTAAGCAAACAAGTAATTAAGTGAGACCGTCTAGGTTACTCATAGTTTGCTCCAGAAGTTATTGCCTCGAAGTCCTGACAATGTCTGGAAGTGGACGTTCCTATTGCTCCTCTATAATAAGCAAAATACACATATCATGAATTGACACAATTTTATAAGTGTCTATTAATGCACACATATGTATATGAAATATGTATAATGCATGTTCAATGATTTTCCCGAGTATAAATCCTTAGTACATGTCTCATAACCAATTCACGCTCTTCCAACCGATTCCCTCACTCTCTTCCCTTCAATATTTCTAAAATCAGCACCAATTGCTACCAATTTTTATGTAGAGATAGAAAAATGTGTCAGGAATTTATTGGTTTAAGAATCACTTCATTTTGGGGTCGGATGATGAAGTTATGCCCAAAAGAATCAAACATGTTTAAGTCCTCAATCATATTGTACCTATTTTGGGAGAATTCACATACATTTCAGTAGAGATATCTGATTAAGGTTATTTTTACACAGTTTGAAAGAGGACTTCTAGATCTACAACTTTTGTGAAGACCTCAAAGCAAGATTTTGTCATTTATAGGGTCAAAAATTGCAATTTACTATAGTTGTCCTATATATGTCCGTTTAACGGACATTGACAGGTTTAGAGGTGCTTTCCAAACCCGAAAGGGTCCGTTTAACGAATGTTGATTGGTCTGGGGGCCTTTTTAGACCCAAAAAGGTCCATTTAATGGACCTAATGTCCATCTAACATACATTTGTGATACAAAACTCCCTCCAAAGCCTCTCAAATGATTCCTACATGCATTCTAACTTCATATACACCCATAATCTTCTCAAATTCACCTCTTCTAGTACGAAAATCAATTCATAACAACTCAAAAACCAATTAGATTTCATTAAACCCTCAACTCTCAACTAATTTCATTCATCATATTTAACCACATCTTATGATTCAAAATTTTTTATCCTTTTTCCATAACATATCTTATTCCTTAGTATCAAGCACTTTATATTCAAAATTCATCATTTCAAGTTAATGACTACTTCAAGTATAGCTCAAGCTTAGCTCAACATCATCCATACTCAATTCATATTCCCTATTTTTTCATAAACACCCAAAATAGAACACAAACATATACACTCATCCAAGATTTTGTTACATCCAGTTCTCATTCTCACGTCAAAATTTGAGACTCTTAAAAATAGAATTTAAATTCGATGTCTTTATATGAAAGGTATCCATATGTTTCTAGTTTAATCTAAACCCAAAATCATATCAATTGAACAACTATAAAAGAAGTTATGGCTAATAAATTGAAACATACTCAGAGATCATGTTGCTCCTAAATTTTTTTTTCTCCATATTTTCAAACTTTCAACACTTAACATCTAACTCATCTTATACCTAAATTATCTCTTCCATTTAATTTTCTCATCATTATCTACCCAATTTACTCAATATATCAATCAAAAACAATTCATGATCTATGTTTGATCATTAACCTAAAAACAAAGCATCAAACATATACCCATTCATCATAATTCTCTACACTCACCCTAACACCATTATATGCAACATTTAACTTCCAAAACATTTGTATAACAAATTATACATCATTAATCATCATACATATACAAAAGCAAGAAATTTACGTAGGTTTTTCACCATTCACGACATATTCATACACAAAACTCTATTTCATGTCATTAATCTCTAACTATCACCATACTTGTTTCATTTAAACCAAACCCATGATATTTAACAATCTACTTACTTGATTTAACTCCAATCTCTACAAATCTCACTCAACCTAGCTCCCAAGCATCCCACATTCTTCATCTTCAAAAGGGGGTAAAGGTAGGTTTTTATTATGGCAAATTGAAGAAACAATAAGATGGAAGTAGCAATTGATAGATGGGAACAAGGTGTAATGTTAGTAAGGTTAAAAGAGAATGAAGAAAATGAAAATGGAGGAGAAGAAGAGAGCAAGTCACGAAGAAGGAGAGGAAAACAAGAATAAACACTCACTTGGTCTTCTTTTTAAAAAGGTGTATCGTGGAAGACAACAAAAGGTGAGGGTCTTTTAATTAAAATAATGGTTTAAGACATGGTTAGGCAAGTGACACTTGTCACTTGCCACATGTCCCATTTCTAAGACATTAGGTTGCTTTCTTTCCAATCAAATTTCAATTTCTACTCCAATTTTCCCCCAAATTTTTAATGGCACTTGTTAAAATTCCTAAAGTCATTTATAAAAATCTCCATTGCCATTGGACAGTAATTTTTACTACCATTTAACAATTTTCTTGCCACTTGACATTTTTCCTAGTCTAGAAACTACCCCAAATTTTCAAATTTTTTTCTAAAATTCTAAAACAACAAATACACTCTCCAAGTCAATTTTCAACACATAAAACCACAATTTTCAATAGAACCCATAACAATTATACCGGAAAATGTCACTGAATGCATGTACAATCATTTCAATGAGCAACATTTTACTATTCACTTGTATGCATATGTCACGTTATGCATGAGCATGAAAACAATGCATTTCTAATCTCTCATTAATCACTCATATTTACTATTTTAACCTTCCCGCAGGTAACGAGATGATACAAATGGGATGAGGTTTGATAGCGCCACCATCTAGGAAACAAAAATCATTCAAGTGTTGATGAACTAACTCGAAACCTAAGCTTACGAAAAGGGAAAATTCAACTTGATTAGGGGGTGGAAATGTTTCTAGTGAGGATTAGTTTCTAATTAAATTAAAATTCATAATTTAACTCGATTGATTGCATAATAATTCGAAATGGGTTTCTAATTACAAATGAAATAATTATAATTATATATGATTAGTTTAATTGAAATTGTAATTTTGATTAAAATACAATAACCATAGTTTCATACAACGTGAGCGTATTAACCTATGGTTCATCCTCATTCTCGTAACATCTCAAAACACAAAGTGCGAGCCCACAAAGTGGAATCACAATTTGACTTCTTCAAAAAATTATAGCTCTATGTCTCTAGTTTATTTAAAAACAAGAATCATCTCATTTGGAACTCTACAGATTAAGATATCATCAAAATAATGAAGCATGTTCAGTAAAATGGCCAGTTCATGCTCTTCCAATTGATACCCTCACTTTGATTCGATTAATCTTTTTTGAAACAATGCCAAAAATTACAAATTCAATGCTTCAAAAATCAGGTCATTTAGAAGTCGGACGACAAAGTTATGGTCAAAAGAGTGGAACATGTTCAGGTTGTGGGGAGGACCTGCGAGTCGCGATCATGCATAATCTGCACGTTTGCGGTCGCAAAGTTAAAAAAACTTTTGTGATCACTCCACAGAGTCGCAATCGCGACTTCCTCTTTTCTCTTTTCTTCCTCCCACCTATCTTGGTAAAAAGAATATAACTTTCACTACAAATATCATATTAAGGTCATTCAAATACCATTTCGAAGAGGACTTCTAGACCTACAACTTCCAGGAAGACCTAAAAAATAAATTTTGCTTTTATATGGGTAAAAATTTCAAATCAATGTAGCTATCCTGAAAGTCCATCCTAAATAGCATCACAAACTTCTAATGATCATGTCTCTCGACTCCATTTTCCAAATATTTCATACTTTATATCAATGGAAAGCTAGAAAGATAAGATACAATTTTTAAGAAGACAACTTTGTCTAATTTAGCCTAGATCAATCCAGATTTTCTGTTGAAGTCAGAAACTCATTTTTACCCTTATGAAAAACTTGAAATTTGCAATGTACAACTTGGAAAGTCATGAGCATAACCATTCAAATACCAACATCACTTCATTAAACTCTCTAATTGCTACTCATTTGACTCATCCCTTACAACTAATTCACATCATTCATAAAAATTCTATCTTTCCTTTGTCCATAACATCTCACTTATAAGCAACAACAATTCATGTTCAAAGTTCATCAACTCAAGTGGATAACTTCTTCAATTATATTTAATTCCAACTTAACAACATCCATACACAATTCATATTTCATTAACAACAACAATAGGAGTTTACAAAGCTTTAATGGCATTCCAAACCACATTACATCATTGGTATCAAAATCCAAAATGCAAAAGATACCAAATCCAATAATTCTCAAAATGCACCTAAAGTCTTGCATTTATAAAATCTAACTTAATATACAAAAACATTGCAAAAATAGAATGATGCCTCGACTCTTGGTTACTTGATCTCATTTTTTTCACTTGAAGAGGGGAACTAGAATGGGGGTGAGCTTAAAAGCTCGTGGGTAACAGTTTATAATTAATAAAAAGTAAAATCATTGAAATTATTCATTTGTCATAGAAAAATTGAATTCAAGAAAAGCATAGTTCTTAACCAATTCACAATAATACAAATCATGTATGCATCAACTTAACAATTAATAGATACAATGCACAACAAATGGCTCGAGAGTTTCGTGGAACAAAATAAAGAAACCAAAGTTTATTCAGTGAAGAAAACGAGTCCAAATTCTCAGGATCTCGTGGCCTCAAGTGGGCAGTTGGGAGAAGGCTATAGATCAATGTGAACGTGACTAATGAAACGTTCATCTCTTGCCTAAACACAATCAAATTTCAATGTTTAACTCATTTCACACATGTTCATACTTTTCATGCTCATCATGTTTTTTTTCTTATCATTTATGGGAAATGTCATGACATTTTTCAAGGCATAACATAATCATAATCACAATGCATTTTTCACATTCAAAATAATTCAAATCCAATCAATTAAGCATATACACACATATAAACAAATTCTTTAAATCATTTAAAAGCAATATATGCACATTTATGAAGCAATTGAAATCATTTTTATTCTCTTGATTTCGAAAAACTTTATTGGCTCATTATTCAATTATAAACATGAAACCCACCTCATTTCTCTTGAAAATCCAAACTCAAATGTTCCCTTCCTCTTGCTTTTGGATGGGGTTTCTCTTGATTTCCTAAAATAAACCAATCTCCCATTCAATTCCAATTCAATAAAACCCCTAAGACTTCAAAATCACAACAAATGAACTTAACACAAATCTAGCTCAAATCTAACCTACCCATAATCCATCTAGGTTAGAAAATCCAATACCTAGTTTAAAAACCCAAAAAAATCAATGGATTCTCTTAAATCATCTTCCAACACAAAACCCCTTTCTCTCTCTACTCCTTAATTCTCAACACAATCCATTTCTTTAATAAATTAAGAAATTACTTACCTTAAGAAGCTTGATTTCTTCTTTTTCCCACAATTTTCCTCCTTCTTCCCTAGCTTCTTCAATTTTTCTTCTCTTCTTTTCTTTCTCTCACGTTTTCTCTTCTCTTCTCTTCTCACACTCACTACATTCTCTATTCTTCTTCAAATTTTAAAACAACATTTTAGTTGTCTTTCCCATTTTGCCCCTCATTTAACTAGTCATTCCATATTTACCCTTCTTTTGTCTTTATAACTAACATTTTATACTTCTAAGTCCTTAAGTAATGACAATGGGAAAATTGAAGGAATTTGATAACACTTCCTTCTAGAAAAATATTCCTTATTGTCTTAATTTTCTAATGACACCAAAAGCATTCAATTTGGTTTGGTAATCTGAAAGTTATACCCCAAACATTTTCGAACTGTTCTTATACTAAAACAATATTCTATTCTCGACTTTCATCCAAAAATTGATATTCATAGAGACTGAATTAAAACTCAATTTCATCAGAAAATTTGTATTCCTGTATCCCTAGTTTACTCCAAATAAAAAATCATCTCATTTGGATAACCAAAGAAAAATTTATGGTTAAAACACCAAAGCATACTCAATGAACATGTTTCAACTACATTTTCTAGCTTTTGACTTCCACCATTTCACCTATAACCTATCTTGTACCTAAACCATTTCTTACGTAGAATTCTTCTTTTCTTTACACATGAATAATCACCAATAATTTCTCATTTAATAGTGCTAACTTCCAAGAAAAGTTTGGGTCGAAAAATATCGTTAGCATATGGACACATTACTCGTTGAGCATTTTCATTTCCAGTTACCCTCTGATGGGGATGACCCGCTGAGTGGAACTGTCACATCTAGAGCAGGCCCATCTGGATCCGGGGCTGATCCTCTTGTGGAATAGTTTGAGTCCTTTGTTCTTTTTGTCTTAGATAGTCATGTTTTCAGTTTTCAGTCTATTGGATACTCAATTACCTTGTTGTTATTTACAGAATTAATGGCCAGTTGTTTATATGATTTTCATTGTGCTTTTCCTAGTGTCTTATTATTCAAATAACCTTCCTATTACTCTTCACTGCACCATGGTGTTTTGATTGTTTCATAATTGGGGACAATATGATGTTGAAGTGTGGGGGAGGATACTCCATTTTGGCATTTCTCTTTATACATCATTTTTTTCCATTTAATTATGATGTATAGGTCATTTGTGTGTCCTCTGCAAATTTTTAAACTTGTTAATTGAGGTGAATTGCATGTTCTCAAGTGTTTCTTTTTCTCTGTCACACTTCGCTGCGACGAAGCTGCCAATTTTCAATTCGCCTCAGTGAACTTATGTTTCGTCACGGCAAAGTCAATTCCTTCCATTAAAAAAAGTACATTTTCTGTTTTAATTCCCTCATTTCAATAGTTCTCCTAAATTAGATTCTTCTCACTCCTATGTTTTGAAGATTTTATAAATTTCAAAGTTGTCCATGTGTTTTTAGAAAACCATCTATATTTTTAAATGATAGTTGATTTTGGTTAATTTCATTCTCAATGTTTTCATGAGAGACAAGTGAGGGTACGCTGAGAGAGTAGCACTATGCATTTTTAAACCTTGAGATTGATTAATTGAGATATTAACCTTGTTGGAAGGATATTTGGGCCTGAATTCTTTCATTTTTATATGGATCTGCCTAATTTCATATCTCTCTAAAACTTGTTTTAATTCTTGATCAAAGCTTGATGAACTAAAATTTTGTTAGTATGATAGAGGCATTCTTTTCAAAAACCCTACTTACCCAAACACAAACCCTAGACACTTAACGATTGTTAACCCCTTTGAGCCACTTTTTGAGTGCATGCATATTTCACAATTGATGTGAATATCTCATCTCCAGTTAAAGATATATAAAAAAAAGCTTGTTATAAAAAAAAGAAAAGAAAGAAAAAATTTCCAAAATCTTCAAAAAATAACAAACAAAAAAAAATAAAAAAAACAGAAAGCTTTCTCAAAAGATAAAAGTTATTTAGAAAGGCCAATTTTTTAAAAAAAAGATAAAGTGTGAGATTATGTTTGTTTTTTTGTTTAAATATTTTCTTACATATAATTGGTGTTTGTTTCATGTGGAAAATAATTGTGATGCATGTACTCATTTTTCTTCTTCTATTCAATCCATTTTATTTAACCTTCTGTACATTACAACCCTGAAAGTCCTCTTGATTCTAAAAATTAAAGTTCTTGTGGTGGAGAGGTAAAATTATCACAAGCTTATGGAAGAGAATAGACTAAGCAGATTGTAGAGTAAAATTATCTTAATATAAGTGAGTTGAGAGATTAAACACATTTCCTTTAGAGAAATCTCTTTTGCCCAATCTCTTGGATTAGATACTCATAGTGTTTATTTTCTTAGCACTTTTTTAGTCTACTTGAGTTGATTTATGAGGAAGTGATTTAACTAATTTTTTTCTCTCATTTTTAAGCATGGTCGATATTTTCTTTTACACTTATGTCTCTTCGACTTTTATAAGCTTTGTCTAGGAGTACAAAGGTCTAAGTGTGGGGGAATTTAATTGAACCCAAGTTTTCTATATTATTTGGTGACAATTTCATAGTTTTTGTTATATTTTTTGGCTCTACTACAAACTATTATTTTTCATTGCCTGACATTCAAGAAGTAAAGCCAATAGTGAAAACCAAGGGATTTAAGAACACAAGTCAACAAGAAAACAAGCAAGGTTTGTCATGGAAAGGATAGTGTTTTCGCTGTGGCGAAACCAGAAAAATCTTGAAGAAACTTTTCGGGAAAAGTTCACTATGGCGAACTCATCCTTTCATTGCAATGAAATGTTCAAATCAACACTAGACCTGAACCATTTTTGAAATTTTAACTTACTATGTAAACCCAATCCAATAACCCAATTTTGAAAACCCTATTTTATGATAAGTTATAAAAACATAAGGGGAGAGTCGACAGAGAGACGTCATCACCATCCCATCATCTTGCCACCAATGATTCCACCATCGTGTTCTCTCATATCCCTCTCATTTTTCTTCCATTTTTCACTATCAATTTCTACCATGAGTGCCTCTAATTCCTTCTCGGTTGTGAAGCTTCTTAGAGCTATGCGTGGCTAGGAGTTTCTTTCCTCTTGAAGATGTAGCAATGGCTAGAGTTCAATGAGTTTTAAAGCGGAGTAGCTTAATCTATAGTTTAGCTATGATTTACGAATTATTGGGTTTAGGATTTGTAATTTTGTAGTTGAAAATACTTGATTATGGTTTAATCAAATGTTGGATATTCATTGTGTGGTTTGGATTGGTTTATGTAGAAATTTGAGCTTAAATATATGAAGTCTCGTATATGTCTATTTGTGATCTTGTTGATTCTCTTTTATCTTGCATAATCGTGTTTGATATTGAGTTAATTTTAGACTGCAATTAACTTGTTGCATGGACTTATCCACTACACACACTAAGAGCATTTAATAGGGTTTCAAGAAATGGAGTCCCATTGATTAAGATCTTGGACTTAAAGAGTTCTTTAAGGTTACCAATTCGAAACTTAGTGATTTTCACTCCCATCAAAATCAAGTTTGAACTATGATAGCCAAAGCTAATTTTCAAGAGGATTCTATCACTCTTAGATAATTTGTTTTAATCTTTTCGTTTTCTATTCCCAAAAATCAAAAAATACTTTTTAGATATTTTTTACAATTCAATTTAGTGCAGTTAATGTTTTCAAAGATCAAAACCCCTTTTTACCTAATTAGTTTGCATTTCGTGACATATAGGTTGACTTAGGTCCATTCATTTTAGGTTTCGATTAAGGGAAACGACCCAAGGTTGCATCCTATATTGCATTCCTTGGATAATTTTTTATTTGACCTCTAAGGGTACGAACAAAGGTCCGAATCAATCTAATTCCACCCCCAATTGCATTATCAAAGTTGGTTTTCACAAGGCATTTGATAGCTTAAGTTGGTAATTCCTATATATAATATTGAATGCTTATGGATTTCTTAAAGTTTCATTGGTTAGCTTAAAGAATGAATCTGTACTACCAGTTTCTCTATGTTGGCCTCGAATAAGGGGATCCTCTCTCCCCTAGCTCTTTATCCTTTGCATGGGAAATCTAAATTCAATTATCAAGCATGAAGTGGAAACCAATTACAACTTCAAATTCCATTCTAGGTGTAAGAAAATTGGATTAACTAATTTGTCTTTTGCAAATGACCTTTTGGAGTCCATTTGAATCATTCTAAAAGCTCTATATAATTTCAAAAGACACTATGGTCTGCAAATCAACTTCAGCAAAAGCAATTTCCTAATTTATAAAGGTGCTTCTTCTTTGGAATCTCACATTGCAATAATCACTGTTACGCATATAAAATCTCCCCCACTTTTTTATCTAAGAAAACTAGTTTACACCAAAAGACTAAGCTATTTTGACTATTTACCACTCATTGAAAAAAAAATATAAAAGAGCATTAACTCCTTCATAAATAAATTTCTATCTTATGCAATGAAGTTTCACATTATTAAATATGTTCTTAACACTACTTATATTTACTGGAGTTCCCATATCTTTCTCTATAAGAATGTCATCAAGTCAATTGAAAGATTGTTTAAAAACTTCTTATGGAATCACTCGAATGGCACTAAGGGTGTTGCTAAAGTCAAATGGTCAGAGTTATGTTTCCCAAAGAGGAAGGAGGCTTAAGCATCTCAATAATCAAAACCACAAACAATGCTTTAATCCTCAAAAGACTATGGTGAAAATTCAAGGATAGAAAATCTATGTGGATCAGGTGGTTACACTTATATTTTCTCAAGGGTAAACGCATATGGGAAATAAATAAAAGATCATCAACATCCTAGTTCCTAAACCAATTACTATGTTTAAGGGACACTATCTAAGATGATATTTCTAGCAGAATTAGCAACAAAAGATATATTTTTCTATGGTTTGATAATTGGTCTAGACAAGGTCAGCTTATATAATTCCATTATATATCAAAGAGCTCTTTAATATTTCCTTTTCACACTAAGCTCAGCTCACTAATCAATGACAACTCCTAGCAATGCTTAGACTTTCTAAAACATTTACCACCTCAATATCTCCCAAATTTATTTGCCCTTGATATCTTTTATTAGAAAAACTAATCAGTCTATAAACTATCCAATATGTTCATCAAAGACATGTTTAGAAAAAGAAACCCAATGGTTGACTAACACAAAGTAATCTAGTGCAAGGCTCTACTACCCAAATTCTCCTTTCTTCTTAGGCTCACCATAAAGAATATAGTTAATACCACTGATAGAATCAAATATATGGAAGTTGATAGTTCCTTCCCTTTATGCTTAGTTCAAAAAGAATTAAGATCACTTGTTCTTAATATGTCCTTCTCCAAACTGCATATGGGAACATATAAAAAATAAAGGTCTCTAGATTGGTCCTAAAGTACTCTTATTAGCACTATACATAGGATTTCAACCCAGAATACAATTCCACAATTCCTTAGTATATTAAGCAAATATAGATGATAACTTTGGGAATTTCTGTTTAGATAGATTATCTAGAAAGAAAGAACTTCTAGGAGATTTGCAACTACGAGATTTGCAACCACGATTACCTCAATTGAATCGCTCATTGCAACATCCATTAATGAGATCAGAGAACTTATCCTATTGAAGAATATTGCATAAAACTATTATTCCAACCTGTTATCTTCTTTAAACATTTAACTAAAGTAGTTGTCAACTAAACACCAGATACTTGGTAACATATGCTTAAGTTCTGTAACAAGTCGAAGGGGATCCCCCTAATACTTAATTTTTAGTTTTAACAATTTCCTTATTTAACTATATTTCATTTCTTCTTTCAAAAAATAATGCTCTTAATCTGCTTTGTTAGGGCAATTATCTATTACATTATACAAATTAGATATTCTAATTATACCATATCATTAATAGTTGCACCATTATAACCAAATCATTACTAGGATTGATATTTGAGTTAGATCGGTCTAACTTGGTCAAACGTTGATAGGATTAGTTTGAGTTATTCAAAATTTTGACTAAGTTCAAACATTTTTATTTAATTTTTCAAACTTTAAACAAGTTAAAAGTTCTGACATATATACTTAACTTTAATAAAAACCCAACTCCACTTTTCATCCTTTATTTAATTCTTCAATCTTTTGTTTATCTCTTGCCATAACCATTTAATGGCTCTTGCTCAACCTTTTATGTTCACTCTAATTCAAAAAAAGTTATTAATTCACTCTTTATCACTATTCAATATTTTTCATTCTACAACTTGTTGTTCTCACTCCAATTCAAAGCACGGTTCTTATCTTATGTTTATTACTTCTTTTTCTCCCTCTATCTTATAGTTATAATATTTTCTCTAAAAGGATTTTTCCTTTTTTCCCCCACATGCAATACATGCTTGTTTTTTGTTCTCTTCCCTTTCTTACTTTGTCTTTACTTTTTGTTTGTTTGTAAGCTCTTTTGTTAGTAGAACTCTTCTTCTTTAGTTAATGCTCTTTCCAATTATTAAATGAATCAGGTTAAGTTAAATTTAAGTATGGGCTAAGTTTTAGACCTCTCAAAATTTAATTAGACTTAAGTTCGAGTGACATGAATCAGGTTCGATCATATTGGATTCCATTCGCACCCTTAGAGGGTCAGGTTAGGCCAAGTTGATGTACATTATGATAGATGCACAATTGATCATATTTATACCTCATACTTGACACATTTTTTCTTGATATTTTATACTTTTATCATATATTTGGTACTTAGTTCACTCCAAGTGTGTTTATAGAGTATAACTGCTTTCACAGACTTAAAATAGAAAATTTTGGAAAAAAAACACGAAATAAAACAAAGATTTGATGCATAGAAGGAATGTACAACCATGCATCAGCCCGTGTACATCTCCCCAACCATGTAAATTTGAAATTTCGAGAGATTTTGGTTATGAATAGTTTGACGCACAGTCACGCATCAGCTTTTACATTGGCCAAAACCCTAGACTTTAATATAAATAAATTTTCAAAGGCAAATTAAAGGAGAATACATGAAGAGGCATTTTGAAACTCTTAAAGACAACTTAAGGGGCAATTTTGATCCAAAGGAGTTGAAAACATGAAGAATTCATCAAAAGATCCATTATAATGTAAGATCAAACCTCTATATCTTAAAAATATTCAATAAAAGACAATCTGAGAGATTCAGAATTATGAATCCATTATTTTCAATTTGTTTTTCTCTCTATTTATATTTGATTTCATGTTCATTCATGCGTAACTAAACATCTTGTTAGTATTGAACCTACATTAATACTTTAAAATTATATGATTCTTTTATTAATTTAATTGGTTGATTGATATATTGGGATCTAAATATATGTTTTATTTATGTTCTAATAGATCTAGAATATCTTTTCATAATCTGATTTCATACATAGAGATTGAGAAATCCTATTTATTAATAGATATACTGCAATTGGAAGGAGTTGATTGCAACACCAGAGATAGGATGACATAAGTCTTTCATATTTAGGTCAAACCTAAGAAAGGGATTTATAAATCGATAAAACAATCCTATAAACTTTAACCTCAGTAATTCAGTTGAAAACCTTAGGATTAGTTGTTAATAGACTCAAGGTCATCTATTAGTATAACATAGGAGTCTCCACAATCCAATAAATCAACAAAGTAATTACATAATAAAAGGTCAATCTACTAAAGCTTTATGGGGATTCAAAATCTATATACTAATTTCCTGACAATGATAATTTTCTTAGTGCTTCCTTAATTCTTTGATTTAATATTGCTACTTGTTTATTTTACTTTCTCTAGTTTTATTTTCTTTTAATTAAAAACCACAATCAATTCATAGACAAGATAATAGAATAATGGTAGCTACTAGTAATCACTGTCCTCGTAGGATTGACTTGTATTTATTAGTACTAGCCACAGTTATATCATGCACTTACGGTAATTCAGTATTGACATATGCATTTTTAGTCAATCAAGTTTTTGATGCCATTGCCAAGGATTATGATATTAGGAAAACCCTAGTTTCATTAATATAGTCATTACTTTAGTTTCTTTTATTCTATTTTATTTTTATTTTTGCTTTACATTATTTATTTTTTTGTTGTTTAGTTTATTTTCTTTAGTTTTAGGCTTAGAATCCAGGTTAGCTTATGACCTAGAGTGCATATGAGAACTTACTAGTTACAGATACTGAAATAAAAAGAACAGTGTGAAGGAATCTTCGTAGGAAAAATCTACGAGAGTTTAAACTAGATCATCGGATAAAACACTTGGAAGGTCATATAGATACTAAGGAATCTCACAACATGGCAGACCAACAGAAACAATGTTTGACTACTTTAGGTCAAACCTAACTAATGCAAAATCCAATATAGTGAGATCAACTCTTCAGACAAACAATTTAAGATCAAGTCGAGCATAACCCATATGCTTCAATAATCAGTTTAATTCTCTAGAATCTGAGAAAAAAACCTCACATATCTTTAACTTTTTATAGATTTGTGATACTTTCAAAATTAATAGAGCAAATGATGACACCATTAGACTACATTTTTTTTCATTCTCCTTAAGATGATATGCTAAACAGTGGTTAAATTCAATGTCATGTTCATCCCTTACCACCTAGGATCAAGTGATAGAAAAATTCTTACTAAAATACTTTCCCCTTTCAAAGTCTATGAAGTTGAGAAATGACATCTTATCATACTCACAAACTGAAGGGGACTTACTATATGACACCTAAGAGAGATTCAAAGAGATGTTTTGATGATGTCTACATCATAGATTACCATTATGGATGCAAATCCAAACTTTTTGTAATAAGCTAAGCCAAATTTGAGGCAATCAATCGAAGTAGAAGTTAGAGGGACGTTGAATAATAAAACACCTAAAATGGCCCAAAAGGTGATCGAAGATACGGACATAAACAACTACCAATAGTGTTCAACTAGGCATGAACTAGTAGGTCAGGAGGACTATATGAGGTGAATGTGGTGACACAAATGTTGAGTTAAGTAGAGGCTTTAGGCAAGAAGATAGAATGATTGACTATGGCCACATAAGGAATAGTGATGCAATATGAAATATGTGGGTTAGACCATCAAGGATAAGAATGTCAGTTAACCCAACCAAAACATTTGGATTATTTAAGAAATGCTCTAAGACCCTAAAATAATATATACAGCAATACATACAATCCTAGTTAGAGGAACCACCACAGCTTTCCATAAGGTAACCAATGGCAATAAAGAAATAACCCCTACTTGGATTTCGATCATAAGCATCACAACTAAGAAAACATGGTATGGATTAGATAAATTACAGAATTTATTCAAGAATCTAGGATGAAACATCAGCAAATAGACACATCCATATGAAAATTGGAAATTAAAATGGACTAACTTACCAAGTTAGTGGTTAAGAGACCGGAGGCGAGTTTGTTAAGCACAACTTAAACAAATTTGAAGGAAAGAATAATGGCAATCACCCAGGCCACTGAAAAGAAGCTCCAAAAAAAGCAAAAGGGAAGTGACTACTGAGAATCATTCAAAAGGTGAATGTTGTTTTTACCTGAAGAGAGTTAAGGAATATCAACCTGCGATTCCTTATCTATTATAGCATAGAGAAAGTTATAAGAAGTAGAGTTACACAGGGTCCTTGACCTTTTAAAACAAATGAAGAAGGAACTCTCCTCTATTAAAGCATTGAAAGAGAAATTATTAAGGAGGAACTACGGAAGTTAGAGACCAAAGTGTTGAGTAAGGAGAGCTCCGACAACAAGATTAAACTACCAAAGAAACAAAGTGACCTAGGAAATTTTTATATTCCTTGTACTATTGGAATTTTAAAGGTGGATAAGGCTATGGCCTACTTAGGGGATGGAATAAATATGATGCCTTACACCTTATTTAAAAAAATGGGAATAGGATAACTTGAACCGACTAGGATGTGCATTTAGATGACTAACAGATCATTAAAATGCCTTAGGGGAATCATAGAAGGTATACCAGTTAAGGTCGATAATTTCACGTTCCTAATTGATTTTACCATTCTAGATATAGGGGAAGATTTTGAAGTACCCTTAGTCCTCCGGTGACCATTCCTAGTGACAACCAAGTCACTCATAGATGTTGATGGGGGCATGTTAAGGTTAAGAGTAGAGGACAAAAAGGTTACATTTAGGATATCCAATGATAGTAATAATTTGCTTGAATTTTTGGATGCTATAAAGTTTGACGAGTCTTGTCAAGATATTTTATAGGACTTCTAATACAAGGATCAAATGGAGAAGTTACAATTTCAAGGAAATAAACAAAAAAAAAATGTGTGGAAATTGTAAAAAGCTAGCTCACCTATAGGTTACGAAACCTATAACAAGGCTATAATCACGCACTTCATTCAAACCACCTTAAGCATAAAAATATGTTAAGCTAGTGATGGTAAAAAGGTGTTACATAGAAGGTAACCTATGAGTTTGGCATTACTTTGTTTTAACTTTTGTTTTAAATTACATTTTTTAGGAGTGTTTTAGAATAGGAAAATTAAGTCTCGAGAAAAATTGTGCATAAATGTGGCTTTAGGGATAGCTTGTTATGTGTTATAATACTAATATGCAAAGATTTTTATCTTTAAAGGTTAAATTTTAAAGTTGAACACTCTCTAAACACATTCTGTTGTTCTGCATGTTTTGATGCAAAGGTTGCAAAATATTATGATTTCGTGAAGTGCACAATTTAATGCACGATCGTGCATCAAATCATACACTATCACGATATAGGGTAAAAAGCCCTAATTCCTCAAAATTTTTTTGTCTTTCTCTTCTTCTACTCTCTGCTACCGTCTCCTTCAACTTCCCTAAGCAAATGTGAACCTAAGCAAATTTTCACATTTGTTAGACACATTAATGAAACCTAAGTTTCCTTCGTGGTTTAATTTGTTTATGCATGATTCATTAGGACTTATACGTCAATTGCAGATTTTTGAATAAAAATGCACAATCTATGATTCGAGATTATTGGAGAATTTGCCTCATTTGAGGCCTGATTATTATGTTGTAGTTGAATTTAATCTTTTTCTAATTTATTAGCTTTTAATTTGATTGATTACTTGCAATTTTGGTTTAATTCGACTTAATTTGCATAAACTTGTGATTTTGTCTCACTATGTGTTTAATTGTGATATTGTTGTATTTAATTAGCTTAATTAGTTAATCCTGACATTAATTAAGATTAGGTTTGTATTTAATTGCATGGATTTAATAGTGTCAATTTTATGTTTATGTGATTTCCTAATTAAACTTGTTTAATTATTTACTTTTTTGTTTTAGTTTATTATTCAATTGTTAAAATTTACGCAATTAGTTTGTTTTCGTAATTAATAAGTAATGAGCATGATATAAATTAAGTGTGATGAAACCATACCTCAGTGATTATACACCAATTTTCTCACACTTATTTAAAAGTTGCAAGAAAAATGACACTATCATGTCACAATAAAGAGGCTCCAACAAAGAGGAATCAAGGAGAGTCTTCTACAAAAGTCTAGCTCCCAAAGAAATCATGAATGTTGCTATTCAATGCTTAGGCTCAAGAAGAATAATATCAAAGACTAATGGATAAGAAGTTCAGAGTTAATCAGTATATCGATTAGGAGGCTTTAAAGTAGGTTGGTTTAGCCTAACAGGTGAGAGAGTTAACAGATGTAAGAGTATGATCTCGATTTTTTGAAATCATGGAACCTTCTTATAGAGAACTCACTTTACAGGTCTTCTCCATATTCTTCTTGGAGAAGGGATGTTATGATAGGGATTGCCCAATACAATCTAGTTCCAGATGATGGGGGAGATGCATCAGATGAGATATACACAGCTCTCCATCACCATGGGTTTGTATGATTGGGAGTACATTGGAAAACCAAAGTACTAAACATTATGGATGGATATTTCATACAAGTTGTCTCCACATCACTTTTGGAGTAGGAACAACTTTAAAGATGACTATAATCCACATATGTCAAAGGATTCAACAATACACAATCCAACACTCAAATACATCTATGGTATTCTAAGTCACATTTTAAACAGTTGAGGAGACAACTAAGGAGTCATCGGGATCACAAATGTGTATTTTCTCTGAAGCATAAGTCGGCAGATGTCTATCCACCTAAGACATGCCCTTTTGCGCAATTCATCTGACATCAGCTTAGAGGCAAAAAGGTCATCACAATATGTGTTGGACCATATGTGACTCAACTAGCAAAAAGAATAGGTACGCTTGATCGGCTACCACCAATGCAAGTGATGACAATCATGATAGCGCTCGATCTAACAATAATGCAACATATGCATATGGTACACAGACATCAAGGTCCTATCGGAGGCATTTATCAACTTATTAGAGAGCCAGCACTAGAAAAAAGAGATAGAGCAACGTAGTTTGGAGCAGAGCCATAATCATAACAACAGTCACCGCTATCCCAGACAGGGGGATAGAACTACACGAGCTTCATCCAAAATAGCTAAGGATAGATCGGTTGGAGAGATAATAGGTGGAGCTTGTAGAGGATATAAGAAAGATATGATCTACAGTAGCATGGACGGGAGAGTTGATGGTATCAATAGAAAGCCATCTGAGTGTTAACTTCAAAGGGCACCCATCCTCTTTGGATCAACCAAGGTCATAAGATAAAGGAGATGCTTAATTTTATAGTATTTCTTTTTTTCAAGTAACTAAGTATATTTTAAATTTTTTTCGTTAATTATTTTCTCATCTCTAACATTATAATTAATGATGTTTTTATTTTTTTCATTTTTTTTCATTTTTTTGTTTCTTTTTACCTTTTTTATATTTTGCAGGGATGTAGTATACTATTGGATGGATCTGGCATCACAAAATCACCATATTTAGGAAAGTACCCTATTGTTCTCCCTTGTTATATATATTGTGTGCATTAGGGACAATGTACAACATTAAGGGTAGGGAAGGGTTTAATGAATCTTTAACAATTTCTTCAAGATTATAAATTTTATGAACTAATATCCTAAGTTGATTGAAATCAATCCATGAATACCGTGTTTCATTGTTGAATATGGATTGAATTGATATGAAAAGGATGAGAGTTAGAATAAAATTACTTTTGTAAATCATATTTTAATAATCATTGAAATATTAAAGCTAAATGATAATAATTATTATTTACACTCATAATACCCATTTTTGTAAGTTTTTAGCCTTGCTCTTGGGCTAAAAAGCTTATGAAAAATATGGGTATTATATGTAAATAATAATTATTATCATTAACAATATTTCAATGATTATTAAAATATGATTCTAAAAGTAATTTTATTCTAAATTTTTAAGCTATTGTTATTCTTGTAGGAAAATCCCGGAGGTACATCACATGTACCTGGCAGAGAAAACAAAATTTTTGTTCGGGACCTTCCGAACCAGGATCCAGTATCCGTATGAAGGCGTAAACCTAAATAGCCAAAGAGACTATCTCTAAAGGTGATCCACGAGAGATCAGAAAACCTAACCGAGTCAAACCCTTTGACCGGGAATAGCTAGAACAGATTAAGAGCTGCTAGACCTACCTACGTCTCCGGAGAGTGAAGGAAGCGTTGGAGACTTCTTTGGGAAGAAGAAAATCGATGGTGCTTGATGAAGAAGAAGAAGAAACATGAAACCTTTTCAAATCAAAGCAACCTTTAAGCTTTCAACTTCTTATTCTCCTCCACGCATAAACCATATGGCCACACCCACCTTCAAGCCCTCTTATATGTCTTTTAACAATTAAAAGCCAACCATAAGATTAGGACATGTGTGAGCCAAATGACCATTCATTTTCTTTAATGAATTAAGAAATAAAGCTTTGAAAAGTCAAAGCTCTCATCCTCTCCCTCTTTCCAACGTGCACACATGGCATATATATATAATATTAATTAATTAATTACTTAATTAATTAACATATATATAATTACTAAGAGGTCGATCAAGCTGGGAATTGGTCCTACCAAACTGTCGGGCCCCGATCTTTGAAAGCGACTCAGGAAACCTTTCTTAGCAATATTGATGTCGCGATCTCATCGGGACATATCCCAATCCCATTGGGATCCATTTAATCCTAAAGCTCAATCTCCCCACACTTAGACGATGCTTGTCCTCAAGCATAAAGAAGACCAAGACCTGATGAAAAACCGCGCCACTCGATGAAACATGCAGAGGTAATGTAAACTAGGAATGAGGCGCAATCTTGTCCCAATGTCAATGAAATGTCAAATAAATGTAACAAATTTCCTACGAGAAGACCTGAGCCTGAACTCAAATTGAAACGCATGCATGAATTACCAATTTTAATTAAAACCAATCAAGCCTAGAAAACACACTTCACTTATCGTGGTTAGCATATATGAGGAATTCAAAATTTATGTGGTAGTCATGGGAAGATCGGGTTAATCTTAATTACTTAATTAGGTGTTTTAGCTATAATTTGCTTGGAATTGTCATTGGCCTTTTACGTGAATGCAAACATTTGTGATGAATGTCATCCGGTTACTCGGTCAATCCAACGCCAAGTGGCTTTAGCCTTACTCGTAATTACTCGGATGCTTGCAACTTTTTTCCTTTTTTTTTTTTCCGAGTAATCGGAGGTAGTTAATTGCTTCACACGTCGGTTGTCCGAGACCTTTTACGCGGCGCAAACATTTGTGATGAATGTCGCATTGATTTACTCGTCCGTCAGGCCTTTAGGCGAATTTTGGCTTCAGCTCACAACCACCTTTGGTGATTGGCGAACGAATCAAACACCTTTTTATTTTTATTTTCCATTCCCTTTCTCACCATAATTTTCCACATTAATCCAAAGTTCAACACATATACCAACTCAACTTCTAAGCTTAACATGACTCTAGACAAGAAAGGCACCAATTAATCACACAAGTTTTTTAAATTCTAACCAATTAACTCGGGCCAACTTCAACATATAGGACAAAATCATTAACATTTAATTAACATTAAACAACAAGGGACTCAACCATACTCTCGACTCCTTTAAAATAATCCACCATTACCTAAGGCACAACAATTTATCAAGCAAAATGGAGCAAAAGAGGATTCCTAAGTACAGCCCAAAATAATGCATCAGCAAAAACAACATGCGTCTCAAAGCATAAATCACCCTCCCACACTTAAAGCATCGTTGTCCTCAGCGTAAAGTAAATGAAAAGGGTAAACCGAGGACTTCCACGAATGCGGAGAGAAGATGAGGGCTTATCGTGAGCTCGTTTAGGCATCCCGCCAAGAGGGTACAGCTAATACAGTGAGGATGAGACCCAACATATGATCATATAAAGGACTCTACAGTGTAATCCAAGAACTCGAATTGATCCAATGCGAACCTCCGAAAGACACGAGGAAGGAAAGGAAAATATCAAAACAAAGAAAGAAGGAAACTAACGAGACAAAAAGAACACAAAATAAAGCAAAAAGAAGGAAAGAAAAATAAAATAAAATAAAAATATGGGCTGCCTCCCATTAGCGCCCTGGTTTAACGTCCTAGGCTCGACGATCCTCGTTTCGATGTTAACCCTCGTCTCGATGTTGGAAATCAGTAATGGTCCCACCAATTGCCTCCCTGTACTCTCGAAGCACTCTAATTAGTTTCTCCTCTTCCAGGCCGTCGAGCATGCTGGATATGATAACGGGTAGGGTCTCACCGTCACCTAAATATGTGTATTTCAAATGCTCGGGAAGCGTTTTGAGCTCCAGCTTTGGGGCCTCATCAAGTATATCATCAGAAACTTCAGACCGATCAGTAAATCTCTTAACTACATCAACAGACATGCTATGACACAAAGCATAATTCAACTCATCATCATGATTTAAAGTAGAAACCTCATGAGTCAAATATTCAATGATATCAACCTTATAAACACAAGACACATTTTCAGCACGTTTCATGGCATCATAAACATTGAATTTAACCACTTCACCATCAAACTCTAAAGTTAATGAACCACTATGCACATCTATCTTTGCTTTAGCCGTGCTAAGGAAAGGCCTACCCAACAAGATATCAGAAGACTCAGAAGAACTATCATTTCCCATATCAATAACAAAGAAATCAGCAGGAAAAATTAATCCATTAACTTGAACTAGCACATCCTCTAAAACACCTTCAGGATAGACAATCGATCGATCCGCCAATTGAATTATAACTCCAGTACTAGTTAATGGACCAAGACCGTGGAGGTATAAGCAGATAAAGGCATCACATTAATAGAGGCTCTAGGTCACACATAGCTTTCTCGATACCAATGTTCCCAATTTTGCAAGGAATTGAAAACATACCTTGGTCACGACACTTAGGAGGTAGTTTCCTCTGAAGACAAATGAAACATTCTCCCCACACTCACCCTTTCATTACTGTTAACTTACGCTTGTTTGTGCATAATTCCTTAAAGAATTTGGCGTGGCGGAACACGCTTAATGGCCTCGAGGTGGGATGTTTACTTCAACTTTTGGAATAACTCCATGATGCTCTTATCCTCCTTTTCCTTCTTGTTACAGGCGGTCTACGAGGAATGGGGTGGAACCACTAAAGGTTTGGGTTTACGATAATTTCAGTTGGACCCGAATCTGTATGTGGTCACGTGTAAGCTCCTTCGACCTCTGTTACGTCTCTGCTGGGAACCACAGGCGTGGTCACGTTTAGGGTTCTTGTCGACTGGGGGCTGCAATTCCTTACCATTTCTTAAGAAAATCGCGCTCACATTATGCCTCGGTCGAGTGTCTGCGACGGTAGCTTGCCTTGAGTCTCCATTCTGCTAACGGAGGATGCTATCTGACTCATTTGAGTCTCTAGAGTCTTCATGCTCTCTTCTATCTTTTGAAATCTGGTTGCAGTGTCCTGTTGAAATTTTGCAGTATTAGTAGCTAACATATGGACAATTTCTTCAAGAGGCTTACAGAGCAAGGTTTATTGCGGTGGTGGTGGTCTTTGATAGTAATTTGTTGGGTTGGTTGGTACATTAGCATAACTGAAGTTTGGGTGGCTTCTCCAACCGGGGTTGTAGGTGTTTGAATAGGGATCAAATTGCCTCTGTTGGAACCCAATAGCATTCACATTAGCCGGTATTTCATCGTGGAGTGTTGGGCATGCGTCGGTTGGATGAGCTAGGCTGGTGCAGATGCCACACGCCCTCGCAGGTGGAGGAGTACCTACATTCAATTTCTGGACCAAAGTTGTTAGCAAAGATTTGACCTCATCGAGAGAAGTAACATTTACCTCATTCACTCTTTGCGGTATATCTTGCCGAGCACCGAATTCTTGGGAGTTTCTGCCATGGTTGATATCAACTCCGGGCTTGGTTTGGGTTTCTTGACAATGGCCCCACCCTTGCGGCATCCATCATTCTGCGCTCCATTGGAATAAGACCCTCGTAGAAATCTTGGATGATCAATTGTTCGGATATGCCATCTGCGGGCAGCTTGCCAAAATCTCTTGTACCTCCCATTACTCGTAGAGGTTCTCGAATTCTTCGCTTAATGCCACAGATTTCTACTTTGATATTGGCGGCTCGGGATGCTGGGAAATATTTTTCTAGAAACTGTCGGGACATCCCTTCCCAAGTGTTGATTGTCCCCGGAGGTAGGTAGTAGAGCCAATCCTTAGCTGCATCCTGTAGCGAGAATGGAAAAGCTCTCAGTTTAATTTGGTCCTCCGTGACATTGCGGGGCTTCATGGAAGTGCAGACGAGGTGAAATTCCTTCAGATGCTTATTCGGATCCTCGTTTTCCAGACCACGGAAGGTGGGCAGCAAGTGGATAAGTCCGGATTTCAATTCGAACCCTTCTTGAAGTTCTGGAAAATCTATGCACAGTGGGTGCTGCGCTTCAGTGGGTCTACCCAAGTCCTGGAGAGTTCTGTTAAGAGCCATATCCTGCGCGTGGTCACGGTTAAGCTTCCCGTCAGGCTGCTGTTCAACTTCAATCTCCTCTTCGTACTCCGTTTCAGTGTCCGACTCAACCGGGGTCTGTAATCCACGAACTTCTCCTTGCTTCTTCCTTAGTTTGCTCAACTTCCTCAGCCTCTTAGCAGTCTTTTCGATCTCGGGGTCGTACAAGATGGAATCTCCCGTACGAATGTTCCTAGGCATAAAACAAAACAAAATCAATTAGTTACCAATCCCCGGCAACGGCGCCAAAATTTGATGGGTGTCGAATCCACCAAAAATAAATCCCAAACACCAAACGAAAATAAATTGCGCACAGTGGTAAATGGGGTCGATCCACAGAGAATGGAATAATTGATTCTATTTAAATGCCAAAGAACGAATGAAAATAATTAAAATGGGGTTTTGAAGTTTTCGACTAAAACTACTAATTGAAATAACAAGCGATAAAAGATTAGCAAATTAATAAACAATAACCAACAAAGAACGCAAATAAAATTGATAAACTCAATAAGCGACAACTAGCCAGAAATTCCTAATTATGCTTGAACCACGATCATCGACTCAAATATTTTCTTTGGTTTAATAATAGGTTAGCTATGGTTACCAACTACCTCTGGCTCCCTCGTTTCTTCTTAATTTTAGAATAGTCGCAGAAACTCCTTTGAACTATTCCCTAATTAATTAATAACCCCTTCGAGACTCTCTCCGAGATTCAATTAATTAACAGCAATAAACTCTAAAGAAACACTAACCCTAACTGACTACGCACAGACTCATGCTTCATCTAGTTAGATCGCAAGTTCCTCCACACAAAATCAGACAAGTACTATGCCCTAGTGCCAATTGCCACAAACACCGATCACCCAGTTAGACTCCACCAAGTAAATCAGTTGGCGATATGTAAATTAACTAACTCTACAATCAGGCCTCAATCGCAGAATCAATTAATAAACAATGACAGTAAATCAGAAACAGTACGAATATTATAAACCAAATATTAGGAACAAACAAGGTCTCACGAGTCAAAGCATAACAGTTGGAATTTCCCGACTAAAAATAACTTAGCTACTCATAACGAAATTAAATCTAGCAAGGTTCTTAGTTAACATAATCTAAAAAACAAAGGAAAGAGAAAGAAAACTAGGAAACGAAATTATGGAATTTTGATCCACGATGATGCTCCCTGGCGGCTTACATTGCGTCTCCTCGGCGTTATGTGGGTGATTGTTGTTAATCAGTCCATCTATTTTTCTCCTTTCCTGCGCAGCCGCCAGACCTTCCAGTGTGCGTGGGCGTTGTCCTCCTCAAAATCAGTCCTCCGTCCATCCTTGTCCCTGGTAGTTGCCTCTCTCCTTTCTTTCCCTAGGTTTTTTCCATCTTCATTAATTCTGGTGGGCCCAAACCTTCACCCTTGTGTTGAATCTTCCTCTCCTCTTGTTTCTTGCGTGTATCTCCTAGGTCTTTCTCCTTCATTAATTACCGTGGGCCCCTTGATGGTCTCCATCCACGCCACCCAATGTCTTCTTGCTTACTCTTATTTTCCTCTAATTCCTCTATTCCCTCGTGTCGTGCGTGACTATCCTCCAAGTCCAATCCATTGAATTGCTCTCCTCCTTGTGGGCTGCGTCAACACTCCTTGCTCCTTGTATTGCGTCGTTTTCCTCTCTTCTAATTCCAAGCCCACTTGTTTTAGTTCTTCCCTCTTTATTTTTAGTATACGCTTCTCCTTGGCTTTCATCTCGCATTATCGTTGCTCCTCATTTAATTTGCTCTCTCATATTTGCTATTTTTCTCTTTATTTCTCAAATCATGCAAAAATTATAATTCCCTACAAAGAAATATTAAATCAAATTAAGCCCCAATAATTGAATCAATAGAAGGAGTAAAAAGGAATAATTAAAGCATGAATATTAGACAAATATGCACTTATCACTCTCCATAATTGGAACTCTGTCCAATTACTATTTTACAGATTCTCTGAAACACTCTTAAGCGTGTGACCCTTTAGGCTCCCGGTTATGTTGGCCACTTAGATTAACAATTAATCTGAGCAAGTCATGAGTGGTATCTAGCAACACATCATGACCCCCAATTGACCGGAAAGTAATCGGTTTGATGTATTCATCACGAACCAGATCACAAACCTTTCCATAGACAATTACCGTGCAATTCGTCCTTTCACCATCCTATACCCCACTTGGTTATGAGTATGGTCAAAGTGTCAACTCTTACTAGACTGAGTCTAGCCCAAGTGATAACAGATCTCGTCCTAGGACTCATTACTCTATATGTCCATGAAGACACTCTTCATGACATATTCACTCTGGCCAGAGATTTCCGAGTAATGATCCTGACAAGAGGCCATGGGTATCTCCTCTGCTAATCCAGAAGTGGTGAATCCTTTATTGGCTACTCAATTACCTTCGAATACCTCAAGCTGTACCCAAGCACCACCCTATGAGTTACCTCTGGAAGGCAACAAGGAATGGAGTCAAAGCACAGGATCAGTATCCAAGATATCCTTGAGTACCTCAAGTCTAAGGATACTTGCACCATTCTATGATGAGATTATCAGCGACACTTAGATAAGATATCCATGTGATGATCTCATGGCGAGGTCATCCAATGAACTTACTACCGCTAGTAAGCATCCACATGTCAATTTTAAATATCTCATATTTACAGTTTACGGGATCCTTTGCTTGATCCAATCAGGAATATGACATGTGCTAGTCTATCCGGATTAATGATGTCGGTCTCATTAATCCTATGACTAGGAGAATTTGAATCTTGACATAATTGCACATGATAGGAATCTCGTGAGTATGATCACAACATAATATCCTTCATGCTATGTCATATATCATGGACTTCATTAATCGATTAAAGATCCAATCAATTCATAAACAAAGTTCATGAACATCAAATTAATGAATTATGCCTTTTCTTTATTTATTCATTCGATGCGCATCATTTGTGAATAAAAAAGCGCTAAAGGGATTGCCTTTAGGGCACTAATAAATAATCTGATCCTTGAATAAGTCGACTTATCCAATGTACAAGTCGACTTATCGGTACTTTTCAAGAACAAGTCGACTTATCAGTAGTACAAGTCGACTTGTACTTATAAATCTCCCACTTGACCTAAAGCCAATCGCCTTAGTATCTAATACCATAAGCGAGTCCATGAGAGTCACAATTCTCCTGTGACAATGGCTTTGTCAATGGAACAGCAACACTTTGCTCTGTGGGAATTCTCTCTATCAAGATATCATCTCGACTAATGATCTCCCGAATCGGCGGAGTACGAGTTCGGATCGTCGATAAGACCTTGGTTCCTTTGCCTGCGCATTAGCCCCATTGTATCACAATACAATCCTATGGGCCCACCACAGCTAGGGACTAGATCAAGTTCAGTAATGAACTTCTTGATCCAAACTGCTTCCTTTGCACATCTCATGCGACAGGTACTCTGCCTCGGTTGTTGAATCAGCAGTCCTCTCTTGTTTGGAACTCTTCCAACTGACCGCCACGCTATTTAGTGTGAATGTATATAACCTGATTGTGATACAGAATCATCCTTATCAGATTAAATACTAGCATCTGAATGCCCGCTCACTTGGAGATTTCCATCTCCATAGTTCAAGAAAACATCCTTAGTGCTTCGCAAGTACTTGAGGATATTCTTGACAGTCACCTAGTGACCCTCACCAGGATCCGATTGGTATCTCCTCGTAACACTTAGAGCATACGATACATCGGGCCTCGTACATAGCATTGTTCCATGCTAAACCTCTTTAGCATCTCATCTATGTACGATGATTGTGAAAGACCAAGCAACCTGAGATCTAGATATAAGT
Organism: Erythroxylum novogranatense; assembly: GCA_029891385.1. NCBI lineage: Eukaryota > Viridiplantae > Streptophyta > Magnoliopsida > Malpighiales > Erythroxylaceae > Erythroxylum > Erythroxylum novogranatense. The sequence continues at coordinate 40,437,061 of CM057228.1, forward strand.
TGCTTTACCAAGGTCTTTCATCGCAAATTGTTTGGACAACCAAATTTTAACTGATTGCAGCATAGAGACATCGTTTCCGAGTAACAGTATGTCATCTACATACAACACAAGGAATACGATTGCAGTCCCATTAACCTTCTTATGCACACAATGATCATCTGAATTTTGTGAGAAATCAAACTCTTTGATTAACTCAACTAAACGGATAATCCAACTCCTGGATGCTTGCTTCAATCCAAACATGGATTTCTGAAGCTTGCATACCATTTCGCCATCGATGGAAGTGAAGCCCTCAGGTTGTGTCATACACATCCTCGGGTGAATTTCCTCTCGGAAAGCTATCTTCACATCCATTTGCCATATCTCATAATCATAATGAGCGGCAATGGCTAGGAGTATCCTAATGGATTTAAGCATTGCTACAGGGCTGAAGGTTTCGTCATAGTCAACTCCTTGTCTGTGACGAAATCCTTTAACCAGAAGCATTGCTTTATAGGTAATCAAATTACCATCCATGTTGGTTTTCTTCTTGAAAACCCCTTTGCACCCTGTGGGTTTTATCCCTTCAGGTGTAACAACCAAAGTCCATACTTGGTTTATGCATGGAATCCATTTCAGATTTTTATGGCTTAAAGCCATTTCTCAGACTCTGAACTTTTCAGAACCTCTTCATAGGTAGTAGGCTCATCATCTCGTATGAGTAATACGTCATTCTGTTCCCTTACGAGAAATTCATATCTCTCGGGAACAGTGCGTATCCTACTTTACCTACAAAATTTGTGTGTAGTAGAAGGTTAAACTGTTACCTCATCTATATGAGTTACAGTTTCAAGTTCAGGCAGTTGATCTGTGTTTGTTCGAGCATCTTGAACTTCTCCAAGTTCAACTTTGCTCCCACTGTCTTCTTGTAAAAGAAACTATTTCTTTAAGAAAACAGCATGCTTGGAAACAAACAACTTTTGTTCCTCAGCAAGGTAGAATTGATATTCCACGAACAAACACTTGTCAGCTTTGCATCAAGCTAATCTGACTGTTTCCGCTTCACGTAACCAGGACAACCCCATACTTTTAGCTAAGAAAGATAGGGTTTTCAGTTAGTCCATATCTCTATATGGAGTAACCACAACTGTCTTTGATGGAACTCTGTTTAGCAAGTAAACAGCTGTCTCAAGCGCATATTCCCAAAACTGTGCAAAACCTATCATCAATCGCACCATGTCTAACAAGGTTCGATTTTTCCTATCAGCCACACCATTGTGCTGCAGCGTATAAGGTGGAGTGTACTGAGATAAAATCTCATGATCTCTGAGATAATCCAAAACTGTTGGTGTAAGTATTTTCCACCACGATCAGATCGTAATGTCTTCATACTTTTACCAAGTTAGTTTTCTACTTCATTTCGAATTATTTGAACTATTTAAATGCTTGATTTGTATCTCATTAGATCTGAGACACTTATATCGTGAATAATCAGCGATAAAAGTAATGAAGTAAAACAACCACTTCGGCATGGATGGACATCGGACCACATACATCCAGAATGTATTAGGTCTAATATTCCATTCACTGTTCACCCTTTCCTTTAAAGGATAACTTAGTCATCTTGCCTAATAAACAAGATTCGCATGTGTCATATGATTCATAATCAAATGACCCTAAACATCCACTCTTATGGAGCTTAGCGATGCGTGTCTCATTTATATGGCCAAGTCGACAATGGCATAAGTAAGTTGATTTTAAATTATCTCAATTATGTCTTTTCGTCATTGACATTCATAATTGGATATGATATATCTCATATGTCAATTCCATTGCATAATGTACCAGTACCATAGAGCATTCCATTCGAACTAATAGAACAACCATTGCTACTAAAAGTCCAATGGAAACCAGCTCTAATTAAACATAAAACATACAATATGTTCTTTGTTTAAAACAGGTACAAAATGTCAATCATCCAATTTGAATACAAGCCCAGTAGGGAGTAACAAGACATAAGTGCATACGGCTAATGTAGCAACTCTTGCTCCATTACCTACACAAAGGTCTAGTTCTCCTTTTATGAGGTTTCTACTGTCCCTGAGGCCCTGCATATCATTTCATATGTATGAGCCACATCCGGTATTAAAGACCGATATGTTTTGATCAGGAATAGTATTAACCTCAATGACAAACATATTTGAAGGAGTAGAGGCATCTGATGCCTCCTTCTGCTTCAAGGACTCCAGATAGATTTTACAGTTTCGCCTCTAGTGGCTAGACTTGCCACAATGAAAGCAAAATCCTTTTGGGGCAGAATCTTTGGTTTTTCCTTGATGGCACTTCCCTTTGGTTTTTTTTTAGAAACAGAAGAAGGAGCATCCACCACTAGCACTTGCTATCTCTCTTGATAGCCTGCTCAGCTGTCATGAGCAGATTGATCAGCTCAGGTATTGTTGTGGATCTTTGGTTTATCCGATGGTTTAACACAAACTGTGAATAACCATCAGACAATCCAACCAGAATTAAGTCTCTACTTAACTCATAATCCATTACAAATCCTAAGACGACCAATCTCTCAATATAGCCATTCATCTTGTGGTATCTTGCATGCAGTGATTGTCCTCGAGCCATCTTTAATGATGAAGAGAAGCCTTGAGGTCTTAAACCTTTCAGACCGAGCTTACTCATCAAACAGCTCCATAAGATGAAATACTATAACGTGAGCATCCATGGACTCGTGCTGCTTCTGTAGCTCTGGTGACATCGAGACAAGCATAATGCAAGTATCCATATCACTGTCCTTTAGATGCTTACGATATGCTTTCTGATCCTTATCAGAAGCATTGGCAGCAGTTGCATCTGGAAGTGGAACATCTAGGACGTATCCTAGTTCCTCAGATCTGAGAACAATTCTCAGATTCCTTAGCCAATCAAGAAAATCGGTCCAGAATAGAGAGCGTATATTCACACTGAAAGACTTCTTCAATCAACCTAAACGCGATAGAGAGAAGGAATGATAGAATAGAAATGCCTGCATGATCATAAGGACTTGCATGACATGCATATGGCTCCCACTAGTTTCCTAGAATCCATAACCCTCTTTACGAATCCAAAGAAACAAAGTGACATAATGTCCTAGTGGGTCGATATCCGACATTGCTAAGAGTGACCTTGAGTTTGCTCAACAAGCCACAACTTAGGTCAATCGGTAGGTATCGATCATACCAATTGCATCATCGATAACCGACATTAAGAATGACCTTGAGGTTAGATCAACAAGCCACCTTATGTCTCGGAGGTATCGATATACCAATTACATCTTAGACACAACTATCGATCGGTCTATCAACTTGTTGATGTGTGCACTTCATTGGGTATCAACTCTTTGATGCGCATACATCTAATGTATGCTACCCAACTTCGCCTCTGTCCACGTTGACCTTGAGGTTAGCTCAACAAATCAACGCTTCTAGGAAAACCGACCCATTAATCCGAAAATCTTATTTTCATGGTTTGAACATTCGTATAGAGTGAGCTTGAGGTTAGCTCAACAACCCAACCCTATAAGAACTCTGGTTCTTACCATATTAATGGAAGGCGTTAGTTTTCATATACCGAGGAGGGATTTCGAGTCTCTTCTTCTTCAAGCCGTAGGATTATAGTCACCATGACTATATGGAATGATTTAGGTTTCATCAATCGTATTGAATCAATCCTTATAATCATCCATCATCCAACCTGAGCATGCCACAAGTCGACTTTCATCAAATGCAAGTCGACTTATGCTTCTGCCCACACACAAGTCGACTTGTATGACACAAGTCGACTTATTTCACCTGCCCATGAACAAGTCGACTTATAAGGTACTACAAGTCGACTTATACTGAGATCCTGAACAAGTCGACTTATTCTATAGACAAGTCGACTTATCCCAAAAACCTTGAACAAGTCGACTTATTTTATAGACAAGTCGACTTATCCAGGTAAATTTGCTAAAATCTCTAATCGGCTAATTCCTCAATTAATGCAATTCCAATTCACAACACCTACATACCTAAGGTAATATCTGATAAATTTGATGCCTCAATGAACACTTCATTGAACTATGAATGCCTTAAATAGTCAAACTATATGAAAAGCTTGAAATGAGTCAAAACTCATTAATTTCCAAACAATTTAGGAACACCCAAATTATCATCCTAAGCATCTCTAGCTAGCATATACATTATCAAATTTACTCCGGCACTTGTCACAAAAATTGTGACGGCCAAAACAAGCAAGAAAATGAAATATACTAACGAGACACAAAGGTGATCAATTAGGCATCCGAAAATTCTAGGATAAACAAATTCAAGCAATTCAGTTTGGAAATCATACTACATCAAGATAACACATTTTTAATCACATTAAAAATGGTGCAAGGCATTGGAACAGAAAAATCACACTCAATCAAGCCAAGCAAAACAGTCCCAACAATTTTCACAAAAACTGTCCAGTTCTGTACATTGCTCGAAATGATCAATGAAACAATTTCAATAAATCATGAGAAAATTACATAGGTTACTACATGTTCAGAAAATGCTACATGAATGTTTTCAGGATTTTAGGCCATCAAAAACTCAGTCAACCTAAATAACAAAACCGATTCAAAATCTGTGTTCATCAGCACAGCAATTCCCAACAGCATAGAATAAATTCGTGAATAAATATCCAATCACCTTGAAATCCAATTTCCATGCTCACAGACATTCACCAACATCTTAGAGACATGTAGGTGAAGGAGAATCCAGAAAACTATTTTTCTAGAATTTATTCTCGATTTTATACTACTGCCTGTTGCAGAATCGTTTCACAAAACAGCATCTGTAACCTTAGGGAATTAATTAGCAAAACTATATCAAATCAAATCGATAAATTCTGAAAATTCATAGACATATTCTCTAACATGTTATGAACATTTATGGGCAGAAAAATTTCAAAAAACCTATCTGTATAGCAATTCGAAATCTGGGCAGTACACATGCATCAACATCAACAGCACTTAGGGTTTCTGATCTAGCTTAGGTTATAGCTTCATACGGGATACCAGACGCTCTGATACCACTGTAGGAAAATCCCGGGAGGTACATCACATGTACCGGAAGCGGAAAACAAAAATTTTTGTTCCCGGGACCTTCCCGAACCCAGGATCCAGGTTTCCGTATGAAGACATAAACCTAAATAGCCAAAAGAGACTATCTCTAAAGGTGATCCACGCAGAGATCAGAAAACCTAACCGAGTCAAACCCCTTTGACCCGGGAATAGCTAGAACAGATTAAGAGCTGCTAGACCCTACCTCTGTCCTGGAGAGCTGAAGGAAACGTTGGAGACTTGCTTGGAAGAAGAGAAAATCGATGGTGCTTGATGAAGAAGAAGAAGAAACATGAAACCTTTTCAAATCAAAGCTTAACCTTTAAGTTTCAACTTCTTATTCTCCTCCACGCAAACCATACGGCCACACCCACCTTCAAGCCCTCTTATATGTCTTTTTAACAATTAAAAAGCCAACCATAAGATTAGGACATGTGTGAGCCAAATGACCATTCATTTTCTTTAATGAATTAAGAAATAAAGCTTTGAAAAGTCAAAGCTCTCATCCTCTCCCTCTTTCCAACGTGCACACATGGCATATATATATAATATTAATTAATTAATTACTTAATTAATTAACATATATATAATTACTAAGAGGTCCATCAAAGCGAGGTCGGTCCCACGGCTTCACAAGGCCCCGTCTTTGGCTTGACTCTAAACCTTTCTTAGCAATATTGATGTCGCGATCTCATGGGACATATCCCAATCCCATGGGATCCATTTAATCCTAAAGCTCTCCATAATTGGAACTCTGTCCAATTACTATTTTACAGATTCTCTGAAACACTCTTAAGCGTGTGACCCTTTAGGTTTCCGGTTATGTTGGCCACTTAGATTAACAATTAATCTGAGCAAGTCATGAGCGGTATCTAGCAACACATCATGACCCCCAATTGACCGGAAAGTAATCGGTTTGATGTATTCATCACGAACCAGATCACAAACCTTTCCATAGACAATTACCATGCAATTCGTCCTTTCACCATCCTATACCCCACTTGGTTATGAGTATGGTCAAAGTGTCAACTCTTACTAGACTGAGTCTAGCCCAAGTGATAACAGATCTCGTCCTAGGACTCATTACTCTATATGTCCATGAAGACACTCTTCATGACATATTCACTCTGGCCAGAGATTTCCGAGTAATGATCCTGACAAGAGGCCATGGGTATCTCCTCTACTAATCCAGAAGTGGTGAATCCTTTATTGGCTACTCAATTACCTTCGAATACCTCAAGCTGTACCCAAGCACCATCCTATGAGTTACCTCGAAGGCAACAAGGAATGGAGTCAAAGCACGGATCAAGATTCAAGATATCCTTGAGTACCTCAAGTCTAAGGATACTTGCACCATTGCTATGATGAGATTATCAACGACACTTAGATAAGATATCCATGTGATGATCTCATGGCGGGTCATCCAATGAACTTACTACCGCTAGTAAGCATCCACATGTCAATTCTAAATATCTCATATTTACGCTTCGGGATCCACCGCTTGATCCAATCAAGGAATATGACATGTGCTAGTCTATCCGGATTAATGATGTCCAGTCTCATTAATCCTATGACTAGGGAGAATTTAGATACTGACATAATTGCACATGATAGGAATCTCAGGAGTATGATCACATCATAATTTCCTTCATGCTATGTCATATATCATGGACTTCATTAATCTGATTAAAGATCCAATCAATTCATAAACAATGTTCATGAACATCAAATTAATGAATTATGCCTTTTCTTTATTTATTCATTCAGTCTGCATACGACTGTGAATAAAACGCGCTAAAGGGGATTGCCTTTAGGGCACTAATAAATAGTACCGTCCTTGAATAAGTCGACTTATCCAATGTACAAGTCGACTTATCGGTACTTTTCAAGAACAAGTCGACTTATCAGTAGTACAAGTCGACTTGTACTTACAATTCTTTCATGTGTGTGACATCATGTGTAGTAGAATAAATCTAGAACTTGCTTTTATTGTGCATACTGAGACCATATTTGTTAAATTAGATCCATGGACATGATGAAGACACTTAGATTCAACAACTTGTTTAAGCTTATTTTTTTGAAATTACACACCTTTAAATATACATTAGGAATAACTAAGTTGAGCCTTATCATTTTCATTGATTAAACCCATACATTAAACTTCAACCTATTTTTCTTTTAAGATCTTTTTATTGTTTTAATCCTTGAAGGTTATTTACATTTTTTACTTGTTAAGACTTAAAATTCTTAGAAAGTACAATATTTCTCGAATTTGTGGTACTTAATGTTTGGTTTGATTATTTTGAAAAACGTGAATAAGTTTAAAGTACCAATAGAGTTGCAATGACAGTACCTATGTGCATGTGTAAATAAGTCTTAAAATATGCCGTGTAGTAAATTTCCTTCAATTTGAACCCTTTTTATTATCCCAATCATATCTTACCTAATACCTATCAAAACCTATATAAAGACCTTTTGATTTTTGTTTCTACTTTATACATTAGTGGTGGAGATGTAATTTTATTGCAAGTCTATATTAAGAACTCTATTATGCATTGATTGAGAGTCTTGATATTTTTCACCTTAAACATTGGAGTACATGGGGGGTAAAGATTAATGTTTTTGACTTCAATAAGATTATGATATGGTTACTATTAATATTGCTTATAAAAACTAGTTTATGGTCATTTGATTCTACTTATATGTTAATTTGATTCAATAGCATATGATGATGTATAGTTTGAATGGAAAATTCAAAATTTATGAGGGATTGATGTGAAATATTAATGTTTTTGACTTCAATGAGATTATGATATGGTTACTATTAATATTGTTTATAAAACTAGTTTATGGTAATTTGATTCTACTTATATGTTAATTTCATTCAATAGGATATGATGATGTATAGTATGAATGAAAATTCGAAATTTATGAGGGATTGATGTGAAAGATTTATAATTTTGATTATGATTTTCTTGAGAACAAGAAAAAGATTAAATGTGGGGATATTTGATAGATGTATAATTCATCATGTTTACACCTCATATTTAAAGCATTTTGCTTGATATTTTATTTTTAATTGTATATTTGGTCCTCAATGCATTCCAAGTGTGTTTGTAGAATATAATTTCCTTTATGAACTTAAAGGAGAAGAATTCATAAGAAAACAGGGTATAAAATAAAGAAGGAATGCATAATTGTACATCAACCCGTACACATCTCCTAGGTTGTGTAAAAAGATTAATGTTTTTGACTTCAACGAGATTATGATATGGTTGCTATTAATATTGCTTATAAAAACTAGTTTATGGTAATTTGATTCTACTTATATGTTAATTTGATTCAATAGCATATGATCATGTATAGTATGAATGGAAAATTCAAAATTTATGAGGGATTGATGTGAAAGATTAATGTTTTTGACTTCAATGAGATTATGATATGGTTACTATTAATATTGCTTATAAAACTAGTTTATGGTAATTTGATTCTACTTATATGTTAATTTGATTCAATAGGATATGATGATGTATAGTATGAATGGAAAATTCGAAATTTATGAGGGATTGATGTGAAAGATTGATAATTTTGATTATGATTTTCTTGAGAACAAGAAAAAGATTAAATGTGGGGATATTTGATAGATGTATAATTCATCATGTTTACACCTCATATTTAAAGCATTTTTGCTTGATATTTTATTCTTTTATTGTATATTTGGTCCTCAATGCATTCCAAGTGTGTTTATAGAATATAATTTCATTTATGAACTTAAAGGAGAAGAATTCATAAGAAAACAGGGCATAAAATAAAGAAGGAATGCATAATTGTACATCAGCCCGTACACATCTCCTAGGTTGTGTAAATTCATGATTTTCAAAGATTTTAGTTATGCATGATTTGATGCACAATAGTGCATCAGTTGTCCATCGATCAAAAGCCTAAAACTTAACATAAAAGACATTTTCATAGGCAAATTGAAGGAGAATATGTGCAAAGGCATTTTAAGACTCTCAAAGGCAACTCAAGTTATGATTTTGATCTAGAAGAGCGAAAAACATGAAGAATTCATCAAAAGATCCAATGGAATACAAGATCAAACCTCTATATCATAAGAATACTTAATTAAAGACAATTAGGGAGATTTAGAATTATAAACCCATTATTTTCAATTAAATTTTCTTTCTATTTATATTTGATTTCATCTTTGATTGTGTGTAACTAAACATCTTGTTAGTATTTAGGTTAGATGAACTCTATGTTGATACTTTAATATGATTTGATTCTTTCATTAATGCAATTGGTTGATTGATATATTGTGATCTGATTATATGTTCTAGTATGTTCTAATAGATCTAAAATATTATCATAAGCTGATTTTATACATAAAGATTGACAAATCTTGTTTATGAATAGATATATCGTAATTGGAAGGAGTTGATTGCAACCCTGAAGATAAGATGACATAAATCTTCTGGATTATAGTAAAATCTAATAAAGGGATTCATAAATCAGTAATGCAATCATATAAACTTTAACCTAAGTAATTTGGTTGAAAATCTTATGATTAGTTGTTAATAGACTCAAGGTCAACTATTTGCATACTACAGGAGACTCTACGTTCTAATGAATCAATAAAACAATTGTATAATGAAAGATCAATATATTAAGGGTTTGGGGGGATTAAAAACCTAGATACTAATTTCCTGATATCGATAATTTTATTAATGCTTCCTTAATTCTCATATTCAACCTTATTGCTTATTTATTTTACTTCCTCTAGTTCTTTTTGTTGATTCAAAATGACTTTACATATATATGATTTTGATGAATAAAAAAGAAGAAGAAAAGTAGACACAGAATGAAAAACAGAAAGAGTGTAACACCCCACTCCCGAGTGACCCGAACCCTACATCATTGGTGATATCCAGGTCCGTGCCCTGCGAGGGTGACGTACTACATCACTCAGCATAAAACATTCATTAACGCGATATAAACAGTAAGAAACTTGATCCCATGTTCACAATTAATCATTTTCAGTTATTACAGTCATCCAATAATAATTTTACAATCAGTGAATGGAAAACAATAGAACCACAATGACTCATTATAAATACAAAACCTTATTGCACAATGATCGCGGAATACTATTCGATAAGACACTAATGCAGACACGGACTGATCCCAACCTCTATCCTTCACTTGCCTACAGTAGACATACTCCCGTGTCAACCGGGGTATTCTTCAGGACCTGAAAAATAGATGCAAATTTTGGGTGAGTTTTGCGAACTCAGTGAGAAACCATCATCGATGGTTCTCCCAATTCATGCATCACAAAACAAGTTACTGAGAATAATCTGATTCTGATATCATGGACAGTAATAACCCAATCACAGTACTTATATCCTCACAAGTCACAGTAATGCTACGGTCATATACAACCAAAATCATTTCGGGTTTTCAGTCCAGTATGTATGCAATGCACATGTGACTCTTTTCCAGTTTTATTTCAGTATTGTGACCGGCGCATAAACAGTAAACAGTGGACGCTTAGCGTCTAGGAAGTAGAACTTCCTTCGAGCTTGAAGCTCTTTTTCAAGTCGATCGGTGGACGCTGACGTCTGGGAGTAGACTCCTTCGAGCTCGGCTTCGCGAGCTCGATGTCGATGGCGACTCGGTTCACAATTTTCCTTTATCAATTTATGCATCGGTGTATGCAATGCATATGCCCAATTTAACAATCAAGATATAAATGTCATATCCCAAAGAGAATACAAGACAATGTAACAAACCATGCACAATGTCATCCGAACACTTCACGTAATGGTTCACAAGATCACAAGATATCACAAGGAAACGAGAAGCGAATAAAGACAAGCCATTTATGTATCGCACTTTCACACAAAGAGTAACGATCCGATTCACGTAATTAAAACTGGATACACTTCTATGTCAATTCTTCCAATCCATCGGATCCTCCGTCCGGAATTCAGTCATAACAAACACAGTTCTAATCCCACCGTTCATCCCTACAGTAGCCATATAATAATTGAGTAAACCACCTAGGTTACTCACCTGTATTTCCGAGCCAAAATCTAGCGGTCTCGGTGACGCGTCGGTGGACCGACGCCCAAGTGTGACTCTATAAATGATGAGATACAAACATTATCAATTATTCAATCAGAACTATTTCAGAATGCACATGTAACACTTAGAAGGTGCACAATGCATGATCATGATATTCCCGGCCCTAACCTCATCTTTTTCCAATAATAAAATCCGTAGAAAAATTAGAAATTCAATGGCGCTGACGGCGCTCAAATCGGACCTCTATAGGTCCCCAATTAAATAAAACAGTGATTAACGGTCCATTACTCGGGTCCACGTTAATTTCCCGTCCAATAATTCTCAATGTCTCAGAAAATGAAATTCAATAAGTCATGAATCCGATGCCTCGAGAATCAGGTCAATCGGACACCGGTCGGACAAGTTATAAGCAAAAGAATGGAAAAGGTCAGTACAAGTCGACTTACATGAGAAAACAAGTCGACTTACGCTGCTGTGTATGCATAAGTCGAGTTATCTAAGGATACAAGTCGACTACATTACTCCCATGACAGATCTGCAAAATGTTCTCCGACATACCAACTTTCATAAGTCATAACTCCTTACTCCGAACTCCAAATTGGGTAAAATTAATATCTATTTCATAGAGAAAAGAAAGACCTACAATGTTCATGAAGAATCCAAAAGCCAAATTCATCTCTAAGGGTGTTAAAAATACAATCAAAGTTTCTGTCCAGTCAATGAGTTCCTAACCAGTGCAGTATTTTGTAAATTCAATAACTTCCCATTTCCTTTGTCACAAATTACACAATAAATTTTCTCAGTAAGATCACAATGTGATCTACAACTTTCATGAACAGTCTAAATTCAAATTCAATGTCCAACTAGGTCAAACAATTCAGTGAATGCTGCTGCCCCCGAAAGTACTCAAATTGGACAGTGATTTTTCAAGCAGTATAACTCCTTGTAAAAATGTCGAAAAATTGTATACTTTATGTCCATAAAAAGATAAAACACAGTACTACACTTCTCATGAAGGGCTCAGAATCAAATTCCATCATTAACCAATTCAAAACAGTCTTGCAAGTTACTGCCCTGTTCAGCAGTCCATGACCTAACTTCAGTCCAATCTTTGAAAAATCATAAGTCCCAATTCTGTTATCTAAAAATAGCATTCTATATACCATTTTCAAGATAATCACTTCCTCTACAATTATTCAGAATATCACTCAAACCAATTCAATTCACATAAATTGCTAAAATTACTTCTAATCAGAATGTGCACCAAATCTGACATTTCAGCTAGGTTTCACTCAATGCATTAAGACAGCCAATAGTCATCAGTCTATATCTCCTCATATAAACATCGACAAATTGCAAACTCAGTGGCATTGGAAAGCTAACTTAATAGGCTTCAACTTTCATGAAGACCATTTTCCCAAATTCCATATCAATTAATTTAGAAAAATCAGCAAAACTCTTGGTTCTATGTCTCGGTTACTGTTCACATAAGTCCCAGCAGCAACTTTCCAAGCCAAATTTCAACCTCTTAAAGTTAAAATTGGACAACACCTATTTCACACAAAAATGTAGCCAACAAACCAAAGTTTCAGTGGGCACAAACCGTGCCTCAATTTCATAACCACACAATGAGTTATGCTCAAAACAGTATAGTAAGTCAAAATCCATTTTCCAGCCTTCATCTTCAACTTACACTTCCTATCATGCCAATTCAAATTCTACTACCATAAGCATCTCAATTGGACACAAAATCAGTCCCTATATCATGCCTACATTCACTAGGAATATCTACCTCAATTTGGCAGCATCATACACAATCATTTCCATTCAAGAAATAACATCAATATTCAATTCAAAACAAGCTAAAACACAATTCAATCATACAACTTTCAAGTCATACTTCAACTTAGTCTTATACTCAACAATTTAAACCATAGGTTTCATGAACTCCATGCATTATACATCATATATAATGAATAATAACTTCCAATTAATGCAACTAATTACTATGATTCATTAAATGCATACTCAAAGCATAAGGAAAACTTAAACCATACACTTACCTATTCAAGCTTCCACTCTTCAATTCTCTTCACTTCTTTCTTTGCTATTCTCTCTAACAACCTCTTCTAACCCCATGCAAGTGTAAGTTCTCCATGGCAAGACAACAACTTGGTTGCAAGAAGAAGAAGAGCTCTTAAGTAGAAGGAGAGTAACTTAAAGAAGTTGAAGAAATCAATGGAGAAGGAGAGAAGTGAAGCATTTTCGGATGAGTGGATGAAACCAAGCCTTTTAAGTCATTTTTTTACTCATTTTACTAGAAACACCGAGAATCACACAAGGCTTAAGGTGTTGATGAGGTGTCCTCAAGACACTTGTCAAAAAAAATGGGAAAAAGACAAAGTAGAAATAAAACAAAATGATGGATAGGATTTAGAAATACTACTGCAATTTGACTCATTCTAGTCCAATGACCCTAATTTCAATTCCAAAATAATATACCCAACATGACAGTGCCATTGGGTAGCAATTTTCGCTACCGAAAATCGACCGGTTCGCCACTTGGCAATTTTTTTCCTGTCCGGGAATTTTCTCCGGAAAATTCCAGAAAAATTCCTAAAAATCTCTTAAAATATAAAACACTCAATAGCGCACTCAGAATAATTTTTCAAACCCATTAATCACGTTAATTCCAATAAAATTGTCTTAGGCACGTAAATCGAGAATATCATGTATGCATGTACAGTAAGTTCCTGTGCACAATTGATACTGTGTATCAATCCTATTATGCATGAACAGTACTAATTGTTCCCTATCAATCCCATCCTAAGGCAAATTTCCTATTTTACCCTTCCAGTAGGGGGTGGGATGTTACATTTCTCCCCTCCTTATAAAAATTTTGTCCTCGAAATTCTCAGTCAACAGTTCACTATGACCGTTATCAAATGACCCTACATGTCCCATACACTTTTCCACTCAATAATTCATTTTTTTTCGAAAAGTCATAGTAACCACACTCAGTCAGTTGTTCAGTCACTTATTTGGCTAACTCATTATCACTCATCACAGTAGATGGACTCAACAAGGCTGTCAGTTGGTGATCTCACTATCTTAACTAACTCGCTTGCCATTTCCAGAGCTATGACTCAGTACATTTGTAACACCCCACTCCCGCAAGACCCGAACCCGATATCGATGGTGATATCCGAGTCCGTGCCCCGCGAGGGTGGCGTGCTAACCACTCATTCAAAAATCGGTACATTATTCTTTATTAAACATATGTGCGAAATTCCATGCCCAAATTGGGTACTCATTCAATCACATCAAATTTTAATACACACACTTTCAAAAGCCACTGAGGTCAATATTCACAAATACAAATAAACACTCTATTACAAAAACAAAGACATGTAATGCAGACACGAACTGATCCCGACTTCTGACCTTCACTTGAATCCTGCAAACGTACTCCCGTTTTACTAACGAGGTATTCTTCAATTCCTGAAAAATAATTGCAATGTTGGGTGAGTTTGCGAACTCCGTGAGAAACCATCATCGATGGTTCACTCAACGCATGCATAACCAAACAATTCACATCTTATCACATATTATCACATTCCAAATCAACTCAGGCATTGCTAATTTGTACACATACAAGGCGTATCGCCTTTTACACGATTCACATACATAACAACACTGCACACAAATCTCTTTCCAAAGTTTCCATTGTTTTATTTTGAGTTGTGACTGGGCGCTTAACGGAACAGAATTCAAATACACTTAGGGAGTAGGAGAGCCCTCTGGGTATACACTGACTCCCCTCGAGTTCAAAGCTCGGTTCATTCACAGTAATCACATTTTAAGCAAGTAGAGAGCCCTCGGTATGCACTCTCGCCGCTCACATTGGGGATAGGAGAGCCCTCTAGGTATACACTATTCCCTTTTCACAATTGATGAGCTTATAGCTCCAATCAGAATATGCTCCAGTCACAACCATTCTTTATTAACCAATTATGGATTTCACGCGTTCATTCATATCTCTATAGACAATACACATGTATCAAATAACATTTCCAATCATTTCACAGCAGCATTCACATTTTGCACTTCAATATCCCATTCAAATACTTCGGACACCCGTGGTCCGAAATCAATCAAAACAAACACATACATCCCTCCATTCTCTCCATATGGCATAATGGCAAGATATTAAACATATAAAGGCTGAGGAACCAACTAGGTTACTCACCTGAACTTCCTAATTGTTGCCTGGAAGCTCCAGCACTGTCCGTGGATTATCGATCCATCGGCTCTATAACAATCAATCAATTTCATTCATTACAAAATGCACAGTCAAAAATAATTAATGATGCACATGCCTTGAATAACAGATGTACTATGCCTATTCATGATTTTCCCGGTACCATTTCCCACTTTCCACTTTCTTTTACTCAGTGATCACTATCGGCTCATTTCGATTCAATAACACGCCGTAGAACTTACCAATTTCGTTTATACCAATTAGTTCCATTTGTCAATTCATATGCACTAAACTAAGCTCACAAGATCTCAAAACCAATTTTCATTTTGAACTAAATCAAATTCACTTAACAAAGACTCCAATTACATCAATTCATATATTCAAATTCTCATAATTATAACCCAATCATCAGGAAACTATCCTTAGGTTGCAATACAATCACATTCATAACTTTCTTTCACTAAATGAGATCTCTAAAACCCGAATTCAAACTCTCATTCTTTTCCTTAATCATAAACCTCATTCACTAGATCATAGCAAATCAAACCTCACCTCAATTGGAGGTCTACACAATTAGTTATACCTCAAAAACCCAATTAAAACACATTAGAAACTGTTCCTCGCCGCGACGCACAGACGCTCATCGCGACGTGCAGGAGTGGTTCGCCATGACATATGACGCTTCCATGCCATGAATGTTTCCTTCGGGCTCGCCGGCGACGTGAGGGAGAGGGCTCGCCGTGGCGTCAATGATTCACGCTCGCCGCAACGTCCCCACCTTGCTCGTCGCGACGTCTAAGCACTTTCCTCGTCGCGACGTCTAAATATTTATTCGTCGCGACATGCGACCCTGGTTCGTCTTCTCCGATTTCTTTTTCCTCTTTCTCTCTCTAAAATCCAGTATTAACTCAACTAAAACACTCAAATCTTTAACAATTAACCCCTATGCATGCTTTAAACACAATAATCACAACATGAAATCATAAACTTACCGAATGAAGCTTAAATCTCAAATCTTCCGAAAATTCTTCCAAGACTAACAATCACGATTTTTCACCCGAAATCTCATGATCCTTCATCCTTTCAAGGATTAGAGTTGGTCTTAGCACAGAAGAAAGCAAACAAGCAAGGATCAAGCAGGAAGAAAGAAACGAAGCTCAATCGAAGGAGAAGAGGATCGAACCCTAGGGAGGAGAAACAATTTATGCTTTCTTTTCTTTTTTTCAAACGTAAGAGATATATATATATATAGATACAGAATAATAAACCTCTTATCATTTTTCTTCCCAAAACATTTAACTTTCTAATCAGTCCACTCATCTCAAAATCTCAGTGGCTCAACATATTAAATTCCAAGATCGTATATCTAAATTTCCATAGCCATTGGACAATTATTTCGGTCCTATTCAGTCAATCGGTCCGCCACTCAGAAAATTTCCGGTCCGGACATTTTCTCCTAATTATTCCATAAACTTATCCTAACTATCACTGCCACTTTGCAATCATTCTAACACAGTTCCAATTTCACCATTCACACCCAATTATTCCATAATTCACAATATATCATAATCCAATCTAATTATCTCGCAAATTCACAATTCAAATCATTTACAAAATCAAATGCCGGGAAAAGTCATGAATGCATGTACCTATATGTGCATGTGCCAAAAGACTCAGTCCTCTACAATCAGAGGCCAAATAAATGTTCACATCAGAAATATGAAATGCAAATTACTAGCCTGACCAAATAGAGCCATATACCCTTCCCATTAGGGTCGGGATGTTACAATTCTCCCCTCCTTACAAAAATTTCGTCCTCAAAATTTCATATACAATTGATGAGGGAGGCAGGGGAATTGTTCCGATCACTAGATACTGTTTTCCACTTATTTCTCTATGTAGACAATTTCTGCCAAATAACTGAAATCAATACTATCAATCACTCTTTATCTTTTCTCTAACTTTACACAGTCTCATAGTTTCCTCAAGATCACTCGCAATTCTTTACTTTCGATATCGATAATACATATGTCGATCATAACAATATTTCCTAATCTCGCCCAAGTAACACTTTGGATCCAAACATCTTTACAGTTTACAAACCGTAGTTCCATTCACACTACTGATCCCATAGAGATCACTACATATCGAATTTAATTTCCATTCATTACACTGTGTCTTCTATCTAAGTGTATCCGCCGAGGCGATACACTTCAAAACATTTCATTTATCGTTTATCAGATTACATTCCTTTAGTGATAAAACCTTAATTTCATAAGATTATAATCACCTATATAACAATCAACTCGACACATTGTCATAAATTTTGATTTCCAAAATCCCATTCTGATTCATTTACTCTCAACATATACATCGCTTCAAATGGTGTCACCAATGCAACAATTGATATAGCTGTAATCAATTCAGACTATACACCAATTTATGTCCCTATGAATTCCCCAATTATCCATTTGACAATTGATTCCAACAGACAAGCCTGTTGATCTATCACACATACAACCATTCAATTTATCACGCTAAACTATCGATTCCTCTTTCGATTTGCTCTTACTAAACCATAATACTCTCTAATCGCTTCTCGCGATTTCCTAACAGATTTCGATAACATTCGCAAATGTCTACACCTTAATTTGGTCTTTGCCAATCTTTTTAAATATACACACCAGTTTCGGAATTCCAATAACAAATAATACTTTCTTTTAGCCCCTTTTTGCTAGCTCAACGATTTTTACTCAACCATACAATCAAAACCTTATCGCTCAAATTGCGATCATCTCATTTGAATTTTCTATTCAATCCATTTAATTTCATGACTAGCATAATTGAATTATTCAATCGCTTAATTCTTTTTAAATCTTTCAAATTCACAAAATACCTCCATTATTATTGATTTGCACATTCGTAGACATCTTCAATTGTTTCTGTACAATTTTTGTCTCCAAGCTTTTAGAGCAACACTCATTACAACAGATCTCAAATCATCAATCACAATACAGCCCATGAAGTTTTACGTGTCCCAAGGTACAAAAATCACTTTACACACTTTCATCGACATAAGATAATTCACATCGACATTTCAAAGATATAATGCAAAATCTCCAAAGCCCGTGATACATATATAAGTCCTTACAATTTCAGATTGTATCAATACTCCTATCGTCATTAGGTCTCCCAATGTGCCATTTTCGAATAATAATTCATCCACTATTTATTCAATCAAGGTCAAATTCACTCTTATGAAACTCGCATAGTATACAATTTTCTCATCTGTGCCGATTTATCTTCTTCACTTTTCAAATGCATTTAATCGATCATCGATGATCTTCATCATTTTCCAATCTGAATGCACTCAAGACACTTTACTTTTCAATAGCACAATACTATTAGGGCATTGTCAACTCGGACAATTACAATCCAAAATTCCTTATACCCGTAATCAATTTATATAACTCTTTAAATATCAAAAGTCTCCAATGAGGAACGATTTTCTTATAATTTTCTCAATTCCATCATAACATATTCTGACATATGTTCCTTTTACCCTAATTTCTCCACATAACCCAATTTATTTGCAATAGATAACTGCTTGCGTTAAATAAACATGCATCAAATCAATTTCGTATTTTCAGCACATAATTACACAAACCATACACGAATCTATTTTCTCCTCATATTCGCAATTATTATTTTCTTAATGTTCGGTAATTCTCGTACATAATCGGATTCATCTCATCATCATAATGAAAACATTTTCTTACCTCTTACGCTCGAGTCTCTGCTAGAATTTAGACTCCAAATTAACTTGTAATTTATTTCAAATTTATCTCTATACTGTCCTTGCATTGATCACTATTCAATTGAATCATTCGATCAACTTAATCCAATTCAGGTAAATTCTTCTTTGCAAGTAGATTTCTTACTATTTTCATCAATATTTATGAAATTCCTCAATATCACAGTCATCACATTTCTTGTCACCATTCTCTATGCCACGTGGACTCAATTTCCAACCATACACAATATCCAATGCAGATCAATCTACGCCGTAATACATATAATCGTAACATCCTTTTAATATCGCTCATTGAGGTCCGTATCAAAGAAAAATCATTGCATCGATGTACCAATTAGTCACTTACACTAAGGATACACAATACTCTCTTTTTACACCTATCCTCACTCGTGAGGATTATATCATGATCAAGTCCTCAACATGTATCAAATTTCAATTCATTCTCAATAAATCACTATAATTATCACATCTTATTAGAAAATGCATTCTCATCAATTTACTCATTAAGAACTTATGCTACTAAAACTCTTTAATCACATTTCATTCTAGATAACCTTTCTTTTGGTACCACATTAACAATCTCCTTCTTTCTCAATTGATTTTCATAAACACTTTCTTTTCTCATTCGAACTTTATACACTACAATCATCCCCTTAATTTACTTCTCATGCCATCTCCACATACACTAGACAATTTGGTTAATATTTTCACTTACCATGGGGCTCCCATAATCGTGTGTATTCACTTAGCAAATCAACTAAACCGAACATCTGTTTCACTTATCAAGATCATTGTCTTACCTTTCAATCTTTTCATTATTACATCGCACCCTCGTATTTTCACACTCAAAAATTAACATCATAGATATACCATCATTCTTGATTTCTCTCTAACGAAATCGATTCACAGTCATAAATCATTATTCATAACACTCGTCATAGTAATCAATCTCAATTATAACATTTCATTTCATCCACATTATACACTTGCACTCTTGTCATTTCTATCATAGCTCTAATCCCCTTTATCAGTTCAGAACATATTCACATCTATCTCACATTCAAGGATATACCGGGGTATAACCCGGATATCGCCTTCCATAATGTATCCACTAGTACCAATACCCTCAATCTTCATTTGTCAAATCGAATCATATACCTTTTTCCGATTTCATGATATCCACAACTGGCATTTATCCATTCTGATATATCATCAATGTCCTCACAAATTCTAACGACTGAAACAATTGGTACAGGCTCCTACATGTGACTCATATACTAGATCGGGATCGCTTGTCACCGCTCGCCATGACATGACTTAAATGCATGTAACTTAACACATTTTTTCAGAACGCCCATGTAAGATTGTACTTCTGGGCTCTGATACCACAAATGTAACACCCCACTCCCGCAAGACCCGAACCTGATATCGATGGTGATAACCGAGTCCGTGCCCCGCGAGAGTGGCGTGCTAACCACTCATTTAGAAATCGGTACATTATTCTTTATTAAACATATGTGCAGAATTCCATGCCCAAATTGGGTACTCATTCAATCACATCAAATTTTAATACACACACTTTCAAAAGCCACTGAGGTCAATATTCACAAATACAAATAAACACTCTATTACAAAAACAAAGACATGTAATGCAGACACGAACTGATCCCGACTTCTGACCTTCACTGGAATCTTGCAAACGCATTCTGCTTTACTAACGAGGTATTCTTCAATTCCTGAAAATAATTGCAATGTTGGGTGAGTTTGCGAACTCCGTGAGAAACCATCATCGATGGTTCACTCAACGCATGCATAACCAAACAATTCACATCTTATCACATATTATCACATTCCAAATCAACTCATGCATTGCCAATTTGTACACATACAAGGCGACGCTTTTACACGATTCACATACATAACAACACTACACACAAATCTCTTTCCAAAGTTTCCATTGTTTTACTTTGAGTTGTGACTGGGCACTTAACGGAACAGAATTCAAATACACTTAGGGAGTAGGAGAGCCCTCTGGGTATACACTGACTCCCCTCGAGCTCAAAGCTTGGTTCATTCACAGTAATCACATTTTAAGCAAGTAGGAGAGCCCCTGGTATGCACTACTCGCCGCCACATTAGGGATAGGAGAGCCCTCTAGGTATGCACTATTCCTTTTCACAATTGATGAGCTTATAGCTCCAATCGAATATGCCCAGATCCACAACCATTCTTTATTAACCAATTATGGATTTCACGCGCTCATTCATATCTCTATAGACAATACACATGTATCAAATAACATTTCCAATCATTTCACAAAGAACATTCACATTTTGCACTTCAATATCCCATTCAAATACTTGGACACCAGATTCAAATCAATCAAAACAAACACATACATCCCTCCATTCTCCATATGGCATAATGGCAAGATATTAAACATATAAAGGCTGAGGAACCAACTAGGTTACTCACCGAACTTCCTAGTTGTTGCTCGAAGCTCCAAAGATCGTCTGTGGATTATCGATCCATCTACTCTATAACAATCAATCAATTTCATTCATTACAAAATGCACAAATAAAAATAATTAATGATGCACATGCCTTGAATAACAGATGTACTATGCCTATTCATGATTTTCCCGGTACCATTTCCCACTTTCCACTTTCTTTTACTCAGTGATCACTATCGGCTCATTTCGATTCAATAACACGCCGTAGAACTCACCAATTTCGTTTATACCAATTGGTTCCATTTGTCAATTCATATGCACTAAACTAAGCTCACAAGATCTCAAAACCAATTTTCATTTTGAACTAAATCAAATTCACTTAATAAAGACTCCAATTACACTGAATTTATATATTCGAAATTCTCATAATTATAACCCAATCATCAGGAAACTATCCTTAGGTTGCAATACAATCACATTCATAACTTTCTTTCACTAAATGAGATCTCTAAAACCCGAATTCAAACTCTCATTCTTTTCCTTAATCATAAACCTCATTCACTAGATCATAACAAATCAAACCTCACCTCAATTGGAGGTCTACACAATTAGTTATACCTCAAAAACCCAATTAAAACACATCGAAATCGCCTCATTCAGGACGATAGACGCTCATCGCGACGTGCAGGAGTGGCTCGCCGCGACGTACAGACGCTCGCCGCGGCGAACGTTTCCTTCGGGCTCGCCGCGACGTGAGGGAGAGGGCTCGCCGTGGCGTCAATGATTCACGCTCGCCGCAACGTCCCCACCTTGCTCATCGCGACGTCTAAGCACTTTCCTCGTCGCGACGCCTAAATATTTATTAAATCGCGACATGCGACCACTCGCTCGCCTTCTCCGATTTCTTTTTCCTCTTTCTCTCTCTAAAATCCAGTATTAACTCAACTAAAACACTCAAATCTTTAACAATTAACCCCTATGCATGCTTTAAACACAATAATCACAACATGAAATCATAAACTTACCGAATGAAGCTTAAATCTCAAATCTTCCGAAAATTCTTCCAAGACTAACAATCACGATTTTTCACCCGAAATCTCATGATCCTTCATCCTTTCAAGGATTAGAGTTGGTCTTAGCACAGAAGAAAGCAAACAAGAAAGGATCAAGCAGGAAGAAAGAAACGAAGCTCAATCAAAGGAGAAGAGGATCGAACCCTAGGGAGGAGAAACAATTTATGCTTTCTTTTCTTTTTTTCAAACGTAAGAGATATATATATATATAGATACAGAACAATAAACCTCTTATTATTTTTCCTCCCAAAAAAATTAACTTTCTAATCAGTCCACTCATCTCAAAATCTCAATGGCTCAACATATTAAATTCCAAGATCGTATATCTAAATTTCCATAGCCATTGGACAATTATTTCGGTCCTATTCAATAATCGGTCCGCCACTCAAGAATTTCGGTCGGACATTTTCTCCTAATTATTCCGTAAACTTATCCTAACTATCACCGCCACTTTGCAATCATTCTAACACAGCCCAATTTCACCATTCACACCCAATTATTCCATAATTCACAATATATCATAATCCAATCTAATTATCTCGCAAATTCACAATTCAAATCATTTACAAAATCAAATGCCGGGAAAAGTCATGAATGCATGTACCTATATGTGCATGTGCCAAAAGACTCAGTCCTCTACAATCAGAGGCCAAATAAATGTTCACATCAGAAATATGAAATGCAAATTACTAGCCTGACCAAATAAACCCATATACCCTTCCCATTAGGGTCGGGATGTTACAACATTATTTTCGAACCTATTCACTCATCACGTTTTATCCATCCAATACCCTTTTTCTCCAGTACCATGCAGTCTAATTCGTATTCCATTGAGTACATCTTTTCAAGGTGACTTACCATAACCTCCTTTATCTCGTCAGGGACGTTTCACATTCCTTTGGTACCAATACAATGACATTTCGTTCCATTTCACTATAACCAATGATACTTTACCTAATATAGTCATTCTTTATATCCCATTGACTCTCTGTTCAAATGCAATTCTCCTTAGACAATTTACTATTCTATAGTGTTCACGCACTCTATTCGGATATGCATTTTACTCTGTTTCATTTTTCCGATCCTGATCCACTTTAGCTAACCCATGCAGTCTTCCTAAGTCATTTTCTTTTGTGTCACTCATCACGGTCTCAAATCCATTGTGGTTTTTGACTCTGTTAGGCAATCGACATGATGTAGCAAAGATATCTTTCCAAAGAAATCGTAACTCTAGAACGCGATCAAAACTCGTGAAACCCAAACCACTTAAGCATTTTCCTGTTGAACAATCAAACCTATAAGCACTTGAATCTATAATCACTTCATTCTATAGCCATGGTTATTCAATTTCACTTTTCGCATATACTTACTAGAATGTCTAGCTTTAACTGTTCACTTTCTTATTCTAGCACTTTTTATCGGGTACCCATAATCCTTCTTTGAATTATTCAATATTGTTTTCCCAATGTCATTCGCATATTCAGACTCCTTATAGGACTCACCACTTTAACTCCAACATTCTTACCCATTCCTTACCTTTATCCAGTATCTCAAGTTTCCAGAAATACTTCACAATTAGCCATAACCTACCTGATATTCATTGGAAATCCTAATATCTGTAATCTGTTCATCGCGACATTATCTATTCACTACTTGAATTTAGTAGGCAGAATTGTCTGTTCATTTCAGAATTATCAGTACAGTAGTCATTTATACCCGTCTTTTTCCTCGAATTAACATCATGTATCCTTATAGGAATCTAAAGTCTCCAAGGCTTTAACAATTGTGATCTCAACACTAATATCGTTTATCAAAGTCAATTCAATTTATCATTGTTCCACACTTTCAAACATATTCCGTCTATCATCATACTCGCTATCATTTGCTTACCTCGCATACTCCCCAATTAGGGTCTTGATGACTTTTCCAAACATCACTAAACAACATTCTACCTTTTCATTAAGTCCACAATTAATGAATTTACCATCCCTTTATGAAGATAACACTACATCACGTCATTGTCAGTTTTCCTTCAGGACTTCTTATCTCTATTCATTTTCTCTTTCCAACTGATTTTCTATCATCCTCATTGATATATATATACTAGTACTTAATCATCTGTACTTGGACTTCCATCAATTTCCACGTCCTTTAAGTATTTCACTTCACATTGTAATAGGATCATCTCAAATTAAAAGTCCACTCATGTTATTGGACACTTTGCATTTCAGTACACACAATACAGATAACTTCAGTAGTATGAGATATGACTCAATTTCCATCTTTATACTGTTCACGAAAGTCTCATCGACCAATTATTATCCCTAATTGTTTTTCAATCATTTTCCACTATCGTGCATAATCTTAATCGTAACAATTTTATGTCATAATTTAAAGATCAGAACATTACTTACACTAAGGTTCCTTGTGACAGTACCTATACAATTTAGACTTCCGTAAGACTCCTTTCCATTATGCTAATCCTCAAATAAATAATTGATGCCATAATCATTTTTCATTTTCTCTCATAAAGTTACATTCAGTCCTCCTATGTCTTACTTTAACCTCATATAAACTTTACACTTATAGCCACTCATATCATTCACCAATCATCTCCTCTGTGATTTTCATGTATCTTTCACATACGTTTCAGTAATCATGATCAACTTTACTGTCCAAGAGATACTCCCAATGGTAAATCGACTTAAATGTGACAACTCTTTTCATATATCACTATCCTTGATTCATTAGCATTTTCATTGTTTCACTATCTTTATCCTTGTTTTCTTTCCCACATGTCCTTATACTTCCTTTCACATAGTTTTTTTCTTATATCCTGAATGTGTCAGCTTGACCTTTTAAGGTCATATCCACTTGGCTTATATACTGTCATCGTATTATTGCTACGTATCTTTGTATTTTCCTTAAACAATCCACGATAGGGTATTCACATTACTAGTACATTTGGGGATGTGTTCCCAAACACGACAAAATCATAAATACTCATACAATGTCTCTCTCTCTATTTACCCATCCATTTCCCATTTCTATGTCCATATTCAGATATTCAACCAATCCATAATTTTCCAATACACTATCAGGAGGAATTGTCAGTCTGTCTTTTTCCCTTACTATCTTCTGATACTAGTTTCCAAACTCTTAGCACATTATTCGCATAACCATTTCAATATCAAGCTTATGTGCTCAGGATCATAACCGTTTCATGAGTTCTTTTCAGTTTATCTGTACACTTTTGTCTCACCATTTCCACTTTTTTTTACCCTACTAGGCACTTTGCTCTTTCAGTTCTTTGTAGACCGTTACAATACAATTTTGCTCTTATTACAATCTCACTATCATCATCTCTCTATAATCTCTACTGAGGTCTAACATCAATACAGTGAATCAATATCTGCCTGATCGGACCATCTACGTTTTACTCAGTTCCAATGTTTCCCATTTCATTGCATTCGCATATATAGTCAGAGCTCTAATTACTTCGTCATCCCGGACTTTTAATCTCACTTAGGCCTACTATAACCAATATGATATGGGACCTCTCCCAATTCTAGACATATTCTTTTTTCTATCACCACAATATTACCATTTTAATACAGGAATTCATTGATATCAATTCTTCTCTTAATCCGTCTAGGCCAACACAGTCATTCTAACCACAGTACAAAATTAATCTCCTTATCCGTTTTTCCTTTTTCCTTTCCTAATTGCTTATACACTTTCAGGGGTTCACCCTCTAACACAGTCTCACTTTTCTCTCACTTAGTCACTTGATACGTATGCACACATAGGATTTCTACCCGTACGACTCAAACTAGGGATCAGTTGCCATGGTCTGCAATGACACGACTCAAATGCATGCACCCTATGTTTCAGACTGTGCCCAGATACATTACGTACTACTGGGCTCTGATACCACCTAAATGTAACACCCCACTCCCGAGTGACCCGAACCCGACATCGTCGGTGATATCTAGGTCCGTGCCCCGCGAGGGTGGCGTACTACATCACTCAGTATAAAACATTCATTAACGCGATATAAACAGTAAGAAACTTGAGCCCATGTTCACAATTAATCATTTTCAGTTATTACAGTCATCCAATAATAATTTTACAATGAGTGAATGGAAAACAATAGAACCAAAATGGCTCATTAAAAATACAAAGCATTATTTCACAATGATCGCGAAATACTATTCGATAAGACACTAATGCAGACACGGACTGATCCCAACCTCTATCCTTCACTTGCCTACAGTAGACATACTCCCGTGTCAACCGGGGTATTCTTCAGGACCTGAAAAATAGATGCAAATTTTGGGTGAGTTTTGCGAACTCAGTGAGAAACCATCATCGATGGTTCTCCCAATTCATGCATCATAAAACAAGTTACAGGAATAATACTGTTACAGTATCATGTACAGTAATAACCCAATCACAGTACTTATATCCTCACAGTCATAGTAATGCTACAGTCATATACAACCAAAATCATTTCAGGTTTTCAGTCCAGTATGTATGCAATGCACATGTGACTCTTTTCCAGTTTTATTTCAGTATTGTGACCGGGCGATAAACAAGAAATGATGGACGCTTAGTGTTCAGGAAGTAGAACTTCCTTCGAGTCAAGCTCTTTTTCAAGATAGTCGATGGACGCCATGCGTCAGGAGTAGACTCCCTTCGAGCTCAAGCTCGCGAGACGTGATCGATGGCACTCGATTCACAATTTTCCTTTATCAGTTTATGCATCGGTGTATGCAATGCATATGCCCAATTTAACAGTCAGTATAAAACAGTCATATCCCAGTAGAATACAGTACAATGTAACAAACCATGCACAATGTCATCCATAACACTTCACGTAATGGTTCACAGTATCACAGTATATCACAAGGAAACGAGGCGAGAATAAAGACAAGCCATTTATGTATCGCACTTTCACACAGTAGTAACGATCCAGTTCACAGAATTAAAACCAGATATACTTCTATGTCAATTCTTCCAATCCATCGGATCCTCCGTCCGGAATTCAGTCATAACAAACACAGTTCTAATCCCACCGTTCATCCCCACAGTAGCCATATAATAATTGAGTAAACCACCTAGGTTACTCACCTGTATTTCCGAGCCAAAATCTAGCGGTCTCAGTGACGTCGGTGGACCGACGCTCCAAGTATGACTCTATAACAGTGATAGTATACAAACATTATCAATTATTCAATCAGAACTATTTCAGAATGCACATGTAACACTTAGAAGGTGCACAATGCATGATCATGATATTCCCGGCCCTAACCTCATCTTTTTTCAACAATAAAATCCGTAGAAAAATTAGAAATTCAATGGCGCTGACGGCGCTCAAATCGGACCTCTATAGGTCCCCAATTAAATAAAACAGTGATTAACGGTCCATTACCCGGGTCCACGTCAATTTCCCGTCCAATAATTCTCAATGTCTCAGAAAATGAAATTCAATAAGTCATGAATCCAATGCCTCGAGAATCAGGTCAATCGGACACCGGACGGACAAGTTATAAGCAAAAGAATTGAAAAGGTCAGTACAAGTCGACTTACATGAGAAAACAAGTCGACTTACGCTGCTGTGTATGCATAAGTCGAGTTATCTAAGGATACAAGTCGACTACATTACTCCCATGACAGATCTGCAAAATGTTCTCCGACATACCAACTTTCATAAGTCATAACTCCTTACTCTGAACTCCAAATTCGGTAAAATTAATGTCTATTTCATAGAGAAAACAAAGATCTACAATGTTCATGCAGAACCCAAAAGCCAAATTCATCTCTAAGGGTGTTAAAAATACAATCAAAGTTTCTGTCCAGTCAATGAGTTCCTAACCAGTACAGTATTTTGTAAATTCAATAACTTCCCATTTCCTTTGTCACAAATTACACAATAAATTTCTCAGTAAGATCACAATGTGATCTACAACTTTCATGAACAGTCTAAATTCAAATTCAATAGCCAACTAGGTCAAACAATTCAGTGAATGCTGCTGCCCCTGAAAGTACTCAAATTGGACAGTGATTTTTCAAGCAGTATAACTCCTTGTAAAAATGTCAAAAAATTGCATACTTTATGTCCATAAAAAGATAAAACACAGTACTGCACTTCTAATGAAGGGCTCAGAATCAAATTCCATCATTAACCAATTCAAAACAGTCTTGCAAGTTACTGCCCTGTTCAGCAGTCCATGACCTAACTTCAGTCCAATCTTTGAAAAATCATAAGTCCCAATTCTGTTATCTAAAAATAGCATGCTATATACCATTTTCAAGATAATCACTTCCTCTACAATTATTCCGAAGATCACTCAAACCAATTCAATTCACATAAATTGCTAAAATTACTTCTAATCAGAATGTGCACCAAATCTGACATTTCAGCTAGGTTTCACTCAATGCATTAAGACAGCCAATAGTCATCAGTCCATATCTCCTCATATAAACATCGAAAAATTGCCAAATCAGTGGAATTGGAAAGATAACTTAATAGGCTTCAACTTTCATGAAGACCATTTTCCCAAATTCCATATCAATTAATTTAGAAAAATCAGCAAAACTCTTGGTTCTATGTCTCAGTTACTGTTCACATAAGTCCCAGCAGCAACTTTCCAAGCCAAATTTCAACCTCTTAAAGTTAAAATTGGACAACACCTATTTCACACAAAAATGTAGCCAACAAAACAAAGTTTCAGTGGGCACAAACCTTGCCTCAATTTGATAACCACACAATGAGTTATGCTCAAAACAGTATAGTAAGTCAAAATCCATTTTCCAGCCTTCATCTTCAACTTACACTTCCTATCATGCCAATTCAAATTCTACTACCATAAGCATCTCAATTGGACACAAAATCAGTCCCTATATCATGCCTACATTCACTAGGAATATCTAACTCAATTTGGCAGCATCATACACAATCATTTCCATTCAAGAAATAACATCAATATTCAATCCAAAACAAGCTAAAACACAATTCAATCATACAACTTTCAAGTCATACTTCAACTTAGTCTTATACTCAACAATTTAAACCATAGTTTTCATGACCTCCATGCATTATACATCATATATAATGAATAATAACTTCCAATCAATGCAACTAATTACTATGATTCATTAAATGCATACTCAAAGCATAAGGAAAACTTAAACCATACACTTACCTATTCAAGCTTCCACTCTTCAATTCTCTTCACTTCTTTCTTTGCTATTCTCTCTAACAACCTCTTCTAACCCCATGCAAGTGTAAGTTCTCCATGGCAAGACAACAACTTGGTTGCAAGAAGAAAAAGAGCTCTTAAGTAGAAGGAGAGTAACTTAAAGAAGGAGAAGAAATCAATGGAGATGGAGAGAAGTGAAGCATTTTCGGATGAGTGGATGAAACCAAGCCTTTTAAGTCATTTTTTTACTCATTTTACTAGAAACACCGAGAATCACACAAGGCTTAAGGTGTTGATGAGGTGTACTCAAGACACTTGTCAAAAAAAATGGGAAAAAGACAAAATAGAAATAAAACAAAATGATGGATAGGATTTAGAAATACTACTGCAATTTGACTCATTCTAGTCCAATGACCCTAATTTCAATTCCAAAATATTATATCCAACATGACAGTGCCATTGGGTAGCAATTTTCGCTACCGAAAATCGACCGGTTCGTTACTTGGTGATTTTTTTCCGGTCCGGGAATTTTCTCCGGAAAATTCCAAAAAAATTCCTAAAAATCCCTTAAAATATAAAACACTCAATAGCGCACTCAAAATAATTTTTCAAACCCATTAATCACGTTAATTCCAATAAAATTGTCTTAAGCACGCAAACCGAAAATATCATGTATGCATGTACAGTAAGTTCCTGTGCACAATTGATACTGTGTATCAATCCTATTATGCATGAACAGTACTAATTGTTCCCTATCAATCCCATCCTAAGGCAAATTTCCTATTTTACCCTTCCAGTAGGGGGTGGGATGTTACACAGAGAATTCAAAAGCAGACGCAGAATTCAAAAGCAGACGCAGAAGTCAAAAGCAGACACAAAATTCAAAAGCAGACGCAGAATTCAAAAGTAGACGAAGAAGTTGAAAAGCAGACGCAAAAATGAAAAAAAAGAAGGAGAAAATAAAAAACAGACGCAGGATGAATAACAAAAATGTTGTAAAACAGACGTAGAAAAGTAGACGTAGAATTCAAAAGCAGACGCAGAATTCAAAAGCAGACAAAGAAAGAAAAACAGACGCAAGAGTCAATTCGAGTTAGTTCTGTAACTCAACTGATTAACTGCTTTTCAAGATTCAAGAAGCAAGATTCAAAAAGCAAGAATCAAGCGATTGCTGCATTTAAAGCTATAAATATGAGTCGAAGTCGAAGATTGCAAAGTTAGTTGACTTACATATACGCGAACGAAAAAGCTTGTTTATGAGATTATTGTGCGAATTAGCTGAGAGCTAGTGTTACTGTAATATAGTTCAAACACCTTTGTAAGAAAGTAGTACAGATAGCCTGCAGAGACTAAGAGTAAAAGAATATTGAGTGTAGAGACCTGAAGAGGCTTAGAAAGAATACTTGTAAACTTTGAAGAGAAAGTGAAATCTCAGAAAGACTTCTGAGGACTGGACGTAGCCCACGGTTTAGGGTGAACCAGTATAAAATTGCTGTGTCGACTTCTCTCTACTCTATCTTTCTTTAAGTTCAAAGTTTTGTTAATTACTTAGATTTCAAAAGAAGTTTTTCAAAGTTTTGATTAATTCGAACTTACCAAAGTTTCTATGAAAAGAACTTGTTTTTAACAAAACGTTTTCTGGAAAGATTTTTAAAAAAAGGGGAATACACAATTCAACCCCCCCTTCTCGTGTGTTCATATATCGTATTATAAGCATTGTAATAACGTGTGATTCACTTCAATTGGTATCAGAGCCTGGTATCTAAGGATCACTGTAGCAAAGTGTGGATCAAAGATAATGGCAGAATCACATATATACATTGCAGAAGGTGCTTTAGTCACTAGACCTCCAGCATTCAACGGAGAAGACTATCATTACTGGAATGATAGAATGCGACTGTTTATAGAATCTACTCATGTTGACATTTGGGATGTGATAGAGAATGGACCATATACACTAGTAGATGAAGATGGAAAACTTATTCCACAGACCAGATGGACGGCTGATCAAAAGGCGAGAATTCAGTTGAACTTTAAGGCGAAATTTTTCTTGATGTGTGCCCTTAGCAAGAGTAAGTATGACAAGGTCCACAGATGCGACACTGCGAAGGAAATGTGGGACACATTGTCCATCATTCATGAAGGCACAAACCAAGTCAAAGAATCCAAGATAAGCATTCTTGTGCACCAGTACGAGCTTTTCAAGATGAAAGAAGAAGAATCTATTGATCAAATGTTTGGAAGATTTCAAACAATCGTCAATGGATTGAAAGCCCTTGGAAGAACTGATCGGCGGCTTATCGTTCAATTTAAGAATTGATCCTTGGAAACCGGTCAAATAAAATTTATACCAAGGATTGCAATACAGGATGCAACCTCGGGTCGACTCTCAAGGAACCAATGCACCAATTGATTATAAGACTAGCCTAATGTTTGAATTATGCATGCAATGAAAGCAATAAAAGGAGGTTTTGATTGATTAATCTAAAATTAAACTAAACTAAAGTAAGAATAAATGTTTTTGGGATTTTTAGAAAGTTAAACGATGGAAATTAAACAAGTGTGAAATCAAATTACTAAAACTCTCTTGAAAATGTAGCTCGGGTCATCATCGTTCAAAATAATATCGGAGTTTGAAATCCACTAAGTTTCGAAACCTAAACCTTAACAACTCGTTAAGTCCAAAAATTAATTAATCAACTCGATTAATTAAAGTTTGTTAAAAACCTTAGTGTATGTATATAATGATTAATGCAATAAATCGATCAAACAATAACACAACCAACTCAATCAGACACAACTAGGCAGATTAAATCGATTAATGCAATCATCCAACTGATATACATGAACTCCATGTATTTAAGCACAACATTCAACAATAATCACGGCAGAAGAGTCCATCACTGCTGGACACCCGACGTTGCTCATGACTCAGACGGTGAAGGATGAAGGAATGGTCGCGGCGAAATGAAGGCGGAAGAGAAGGTGGTGAATGTGGACGATGTCTGTTGCCTCCGAATCAAAACTGCAAAAACCAAAGAAAACAAAACCTATTAGACGAACTGAGAAAACAGAGAAGAAGAAGTTAACCTCGGGAGAGCGTCGCTTGTTTTTGCCCTAAATGGCAAGATTTTATAGGGAGTTGTGCAGGCCGGGTCGGATCAGTGGATTAATTTCCATTTATAGGCGGGTTACCCGACATTAAGCTGCGGCGTAGTAGTGTAGTAGTTCGCAAGGGCGAAGTCCGGATGGTCACTCGTCATGGCGAATACATTAAATACCATTAATTTGTTGCGACGAATGGAGGGTCTTGATTATTTGGCGAATCTCGCAAGATGTTTACTTCTTAAATGTTGACTCCTTTGGTCCTACAAATACAACCTATTTGCAGTATCAATTGTCCCAATAAAATTATGCGAATTAATGACAAATGACAACAAAAATCCGATAATGTGCAATTTATCAAAACTCAATATGCGGGACCAAAATAAGCATAAAATCATAGATCGTGAGTCAACAGATGCATAATTACTATAGAGAACGGGCCTAATTTATAGTATAAATTTGGTCCAATCAAATTCCCCCACACTTAAACCTTTGTACTCCTGAACAAAGCTTATAAGAGGCAAAAAGGTACAAGAGTAAAAGAAAATTCTGCCCATGCTCAAACAACAACCAAAATTGACTCAATCCACTTTATCGTAATTGACGCAGCAAATTGAAAGAGTGCTAATAAAACAAACATTGAAAGAATTTAAGCACAAGAGATTGAACAACGGAGAATCATTAGGGATATGGTGTTTACGCCAACTCACTTGTATAGTAGGGATATTTTCTCTCAATCTACTTAATACATCTCCTACCATAAAGCTTGTATCAATTTTATTTCTCCACTTACAAGGACTATCAATTTGAAGATTAAGAGGTCTTTAAGGGTTGTAATGAGCGGAGGCTAAATGAATGGATGAAGTGAAAGAAAGAAAAATATGAACATGCACACTAAATGAGGAATTGATGTCAACAACCAAACTAAAACTAAACACCTGAAATAAATTGAATACACACTTTTTTTTCACATTTGGCTATCTCATTTTGAGATGCTAATCCCCTTTTTGGGATACAACACATTATTATCCCTTCAAAAGTTAAAATTTTTGCCAAAACCAATTATCGCTCAAGAATGGAGAGCATTTTCACAAAACTCAAGTATCGGTTTGAAACTTATAAGGGCTTTGCATGCGAGGGCACAAAAGAACGAAAGTGTAAAATGTTTGATCGAGTCCAAATTTATCAAGAAAAGCAACGGGCCCACAAAATTATGCACAAGTTTTAATGGGTGTACAATGCAAAATATAAAGGAACGGCTCCCCACACTTAAACATGGCATTGTCCACAATGACAAAAGTAGCGAGCACGTAAGAAACGAAACAAAAATAGATAAAAAGAAATGTGGATATATCATTAAGCACAAAATGTAATGTACAAAAGAGGATCCAAGAACGAACTAAAAAGTACAACGAAGAAAAAAACAACAACAAAAGAAAAAAAAACCTAGACTATGTGGCGGGATCGCCACCGGTGGCAGGCAGAGAAGAGCTAGAGCATCTGAAGAAGCCGGTGCTCGAGGCGGAATAGGCAGCCCGAGGTGGGTCGCAATCATAGTGAGCGGGGAATGCGTGGCGGCCACCGAGTCTCGAAGAAGTGAACCGGCCTGGTCAAGGACTTCCTCACGCAGCAGAGCCACCTCAAAAGAAGGGAGGAACAGAGGCGGGGATGGAAGACGAGGCAGAGCCTCGGGAAACAGAAGGACGGAGGGTGGGAGAAGGGCTCTAGGTGAGGGATGGCTAGGGAAGGTGAGGGAGAGGAAGAAGATGTCAAGCAGGTTGGGCGGGAGGTGGGGTGGGATGGCACGTGGTCGACCTAAACGGACATAGACAAATTGAGAGGCAAAGAAAAGGTGAGATCGGTAGGATGTTCCGGACTCGATAGGTCTTAACAGTCGAAATGAGATGGGGAAAAGGAGTTTGTGTTTAGGGTTGGTAGAGAGGACACATTGGCGAAGGGCGTGAAATGGCGGGGCTAGGTCTACAGGGACGCCATCATCGCAGTATATATATAGGCCCGCTCTTTGGGGATGTTGGAAAGATGGAGGGTCGGCATAATATTGTTACATATAAAATGTAACCAGGACGAGCTTGAGGAAGGAGGGTGGTCCGACGGATGTATCGTTGAGAACCACGTGGTTGAAGCCATCGAGACCTGCGGCGCAGAGAGTATCAATGACTTCCTCCCACGGGTAATTACGAGAAGGTGAAATATTGGCAATGAGGGACAACGGAAGATGGTAATGCTCACGGATAATTACTAAGTGAAAACATTGAATGGAAACACCGGAAATTAATTAGTAGGTGTGGGAGTGCGAGCATATGAATAGTATTGGCGGACAAATGTGAGGTTGCCAATAGAATTAGGTTGAGCAAGGCCGCCTAAGTCTAATTCAAGAGCCGACGGACAAAAGGGTTTGTTGCAGGGTGAGAGGAAATGGTTTTCCTTAAGTATATCTTGATTGGCAACACGAGTTGCCGGTGATCGTCTCGGGATCTACCGGACGAGAGGAAAACGAGAAGGTTGTAGAAAGGGAAATGGTGTGATCGGAGGAATCGAGGTGGAATGTCGGCTGCAGTGCGACACATTCTTCATTCTAGTCATGATCCGCACACACAAAAGTTAGAAACAGCAATTGAATAAGAAAACCACACGTAATCAAGTCCTCGGTCATTCGCCAAGAACGAGCAGAGTGTTCACTGCGGCGAGGAGTCCTCTCGCCATTCGCCGCAGCTAAGCAGATTTTATTGCAATAACTAGGTATCTTTGTTCGCTGCGGCTAACACGAACAGTCGCCGCATCAAACTGAAACCTCTAAGTTCGCCGCGGCGAGCTATGATTTTCGCCGCGGCGAATGGCGATTCTGCGAACAATCGCAGCGAACAGCGTTCGCTGTTTGCTTAAATCTAACAAATAACGATGAAAATGGACAAGAGGAAGGAATAGGAACACTTACAGAAGGGTGAAAACGCAGTTGGAAGAAGATTGGAGGAGATTTGGAGCTTCAAACAACAGAGGGCATAGAGAGGAGCGACGGCGAAGCAGCGAAGAAGGCGGCGAAATAAGGAGGGAAGGAGAAAGAAGAAGAAGAAAAAGGAAGACGCGGGAGACAAAGGGACGCGAGAGAGGAAAAAAAACCAAAAAGGGTCTCGGACAAAAGAGAAATCCAACGGTCCAGATGGGCAAAAATGGAATTATTCGCCGCGACGAGGCAAACGTTAGTCGCGGCGAACAAAACAGGAAAAAAAACTACAGCGAATCACCCAAAACGAAACACAAATTCTATGGATCCTACACAAATTGCACAAACATTCAATTTATCATCCACATATCAACAATTCTCTTCAATCTAATCATGTTTTATTAGGAAGAACACAGAGCTAACAAAGGGGAATCAAATTATTCAAACGGAAAGGGAAATCCTACCTACTACTCTAATTCTACTGGTTAAATCCCTCCCCCACACTTAAACAATATAATCATGCTCAACAATACGCACGTTGGTATAAAACATAGCACAATTATATAGTAAATGAAGGAAAGAGAAAACCTGGCACTCAAGGTGGGTCTTGTAGCTCGGTATGGACTACTATTTCATATCCAAGCTCCAGCTCAGCAGCTTGGCTGCTAGTCAGCTCCACGTCCATACTCGCACCCAGTTGTGCTCCTGTAAAATCGTCAAAAGAGAAACTTTCTCCAAAAATATCGTCAGTGGCAGGATATAAAGTTTCTACAAATTCAGAACAGGCTTCATCAATAGAAACATCAAGCATGTGAACTCCCAGTAAGGAATAATCTTCATGAGGATGCTTCATAGCTTCATACATGTTGAAGCTAACTTGTTGATCACCAACTTCCATGGTGATCTCCTTCCTTCATGCTAATCATCGTGCTCATGATCCGAAGGAAGGGTCGCCCAAGGATCAAGGAAGTGTCCGCACAACTTCAAAAGACATATCTAGAACGAGAAATCTGCAGAAACACTAATCCTTTCACGGACCAAGATGTCCTCGATGATTCCCTTTGGATGACGGAAGGATCTATCACCAACTGTAAGACTACGTAAGTAGGCTTTATGCTCTAACGCCTGTGACTTCATAAATGATTTCGGCATTACGTTAATCGCCGCTCCCAAATCCAATAGAGCTCTTCCAATGGTCACCTTCCTATAACACAAGGAATGGTGAACGATCCTGGTCCCGACACTTCACCGGATTTGGGGCTTAAATAAAGCCGACACATTTGAGCTTACTTGGACACGTTCGTCAATCAAATTTCCTCTTATTTGTGCACAAGTCCTTGTGTACTTGGCGTAGGCCGACACTTTCTTAATCAAATCTAGCAGGGCACGTTGACTTCAACCTTCCCAAACAGGTCAATGATTTCTTTTTCGTGTTTGAGCTCATTGACTCTCTTGCTCATCGACACGAAGTTCGGAAAAGGAGGTCCTTGTTGACTTCCTTACTTGCTGGTTCATTTCGCCGATTTATCCTTATCGCCTCTTCTTCCCGAAATGCTCGATGATTGCTCTTTATCCTCAATTGTTGATTGCTTCTTGTTTCTCAACAATTCTTCTTCGCGATCACTCTCTGATCGCACAGCTTGCTTCTCTCTCACTTGAGGCGCTTCTTCAACCTCAATTTCCTCGGTGCATTCTTCTTCTTCAGGAATGTCAAAATGCACTTTCTTTCCACTCCTCAACTCAATTGCATTTAAACTCTTCGGGTTTATTACCGTGTTGGAGGGAATGGTTCCACTGCTCCGAGCTTGATTGTCACTCAAATTATTAGACAATTGGGTGACATAGGCGTTCATGTTCTCGGCCTTGGTCTCCCATTGCTCCATGTGTTTCTCCAAGGCACTAAAGCGGGCAGCATTCTTAGCGGAGTCCTATTGGATGAGGTTCGCGATGGCGTTGAATTGATTTGCTGTGGAAGTTCGTTCCTCTTTCATCAACGTCATCATACCATGCAGAAGCTGATTAGTGTCCTCTTTTGGTGGCTGTGGTTGCACCTTTAACGCTTGCTGATCGGGAAACTGGTTTGTAGATGGTCCAGCTCCACTCCCTTGTTGAAAACGGTTGGGTGCTCTTCCTTCATTATTCCTCCAACTGAAGTTAGGATGAGATCTCCATCCTTCGTTATATGTGTTGGAGTACGGGTCCCACTTAGAATTTTGTCTGCTTGGGTAGACCGCAGACACTTCTTCATACCTTCCGGGACAGACGCTGGAAATGTGCATCACCGATCCACAAGATTCGCAACTAGGTGCGACCAGTTCAGTGGAAGGTGACGGGCGATGCACATTCAAATTTTTAAGCTTCGCCGTGATTGAGGATAACTGGGAAGTTATCCGATGTTCCAAGGAATCTACTTTCGATTCTAGGCTCTTCATTCTCTTAGTTTGAGCCATCATGGCTCCTACTTCATTCACATTCCTGGAATCGCGGACACTATACTGTTGATGATTCAGGGCCATCCTCTTTATTAGGGCCCAAGCTTCTGGTGCGGTGAGGTCAATCAACGAACCTCCCGACGCAGCATCCAACATTCCTTTTTCTTGATTCTTTACCCCATCATAAAAATATTGAACCAATTGTTCATCAGGGATTTGATGATGGGGGCACCGAGATAACAGATCTTGGAATCTGTTCCAAAAATCATACAGGGACTCATCATAATCTTGTTTGGCAAAATATATCTCCTTTCTCATCGACGACGTCCTAGAAGCTGGAAAATACTTTTCCGTAAAAGCTTCCGCAAGTTGGCCCAACTGTGATAGCATTCGCGACATGCCTTGGGAGGCTCATATACCACTCCGGGCCTTTCCTTCTAACGACAAGTGGAAGACCTTCCACAAGACTGGTCCAAATGTGCTCCTACAGCTTCATACTTTTGAGATCATTGTGAGGGCACGAAGATGCATGTAGGGTCCTCTCCGCCAAACCGTGAAATTTGGGTAGGAGTTAATCAATAAACCTTTAACTTCAAATTTACGTCGAAGTTAGGGGACAAAGATGAAAGGATCGTAGTTTACGTCCGAGGTTGTAGCTTCTCGAATGGTTCTACGTCCGATGTTCGCATTGTTGTCATCTACGCGTTCTGGTCACCGTTAAGACCGTGATCTCCATTTGGGGTAGTTGACGGGATATTCTTGGTGTTCACCATCTCATATTCTAGTCGATCTAGTGTGCTAAGTCTTTCTTGCTCTCTCTTGTTTTTCCTAAGTTGTCAAGGTGTCGCCAATTTCGGGTTGAAAATGAACTAGCCTAAGTCTACGGGGCATGTACAAGAGAAGTTCACCTAAGATAGCTCACTAAAACGACAATGATAGCAAGCTTCAATTCACTCAGTTATTGCGACGATAAAACTCATTGCGTGAATCAATAAATTGTAACTTTCATCTGCGGCGAATATATGAACTCGTTGCGGCGAATGATGAACTCATTGTTTAATGATGAACTCGTCACAACCAAGAAGCACGGACCCAACAAAGCAAACGAATCGAGAATAAACCCTTAAAACAAAGCGTAATGAAATCACAAGCAGATTAACACTAAAACACTTAAGCGTAAAAGAAATTAAATAAAATTATGCAATGCAAACAAAATGCAACGACAAAAATTAAAATCAAAACAAACATCGCTAACCTAGAGAATCAATTAATTTGACTCCCGAACGGCGCTAAATTTGATCGGCGACTTATCGCTCAATTTAAGAATTGATCCTTGGAAACCGGTCAAATAAAATTTATACCAAGGATTGCAATACAGGATGCAACCTCGGGTCGACTCTCAAGGAACCAATGCACCAATCGATTCTAAGACTAGCCTAATGTTTGAATTATGCATGCAATGAAAGCAATAAAAGGAGGTTTTGATTGATTAATCTAAAATTAAACTAAACTAAAGTAAGAATAAATGTTTTGGGATTTTAGAAAGTTAAACGATTGAAATTAAACAAGTGTGAAATCAAATTACTAAAACTCTCTTGAAAATGTAGCTCGGGTCATCATCGCTCAAAATAATATCGGAGTTTGAAATCCACTAAGTTTGAAAGTTAAACCTTAACAACTCGTTAAGTCCAAAATTAATTAATCAACTCGATTAATTAAAGTTTGTTAAAACCTTAGTGTATGTATATAATGATTAATGCATAAATCGATCAAACAATAACACAACCAACTCAATCGATACATAACTAACCGATTAAATCGATTAATGCAATCATCCAACCGATATACATGAACTCCATGTATTTAAGCACAACATTCAACAATAATCAATCCATAACATATATCAAAGTTTAACATCCGATTAAACTATAACGGATTCAATCCATCATACAATGTATTCTCCAACTCGGAGTTAATACGAAAATATAATGTAAATCTAAAACTAAGATCGATTACCCAGTTAAGCTCACTAACTCAGACCCTCACTCCATCTTCAAGAGATCGGAGACTTAGCCACGCATCACGGCAGAAGAGTCCATCATCTTTGGACACCCGACGCGTTGCTCATGACTTCGAGCGGTGAAGGATGAAGGAATGGTCGCGCGAAATGAAGGCGGAAGAGAAGGTGGTGAATGTGGACGATGTCATTGCCTCCGAATCAAAACCGCAAAACCAAAGAAAACAAAACCTATTAGATTTAACCGAGAAAACAGAGAAGAAGAAGTTAACCTCGGGAGAGCGGCCGCTTGTTTTTGCCCTAAATGGCAAGATTTTATAGGAGTCATGCAGGCGGGTCGGATCGATGGATTAATTTCCATTTATAGGCGGGTTACCCGACATTCGCTGCGGCATGTATAGTAGTGTAGTTATCATGGGCGAAGTCCGGATGGTCACTCGTCATGACGAATACATTAAATACCATTAATTTCATGACGAATGGAG
Organism: Erythroxylum novogranatense; assembly: GCA_029891385.1. Classification (NCBI taxonomy): domain Eukaryota; kingdom Viridiplantae; phylum Streptophyta; class Magnoliopsida; order Malpighiales; family Erythroxylaceae; genus Erythroxylum; species Erythroxylum novogranatense. The sequence goes on from CM057228.1 coordinate 40,478,068, forward strand.
GGTCTTGATTATTGCGGCGAATCTCATGACATGTTTACTTCTTAAATGTTGACTCCTTTGGTCCTACAAATACAACCTATTTGCAGATCAATTGTCCCAATAAAAATTATGCAGAATTAATGACAAATGACAACAAAATACTGACAATGTGCAATTTATCAAAACTCAATCTGCGGGACCAAAATAAGCATAAAAATCATAGATCAGGAGTCAACAGATGCATAATTACTAGAGAGAACGGGCCTAATTTATAGTACAAATTTGGTCCAATCAAGAACGTACAATAACCAAGATCACGTACGAAAGATCTTAAGAAGTCTTCCGAAGAGGTGGAGACCAAAAGTTACGGTGGTGCAGGAAGCTAAGGATTTGAGTGTGCTAAAGCTTGACGAGTTGCTTGGATCGCTGAAGATTCATGAAGTAGAGCTCGATGCTGAAGACAAGCCCAAACGGGAAAAGTCAATAGTACTGAAGGCCGGACAGAAGAATCACAAGACTCAAAGAAGGAGAAAGTCATCGAAAGAATTAAAGATTGAAGAATCAAAGAATGATGACTCAAGTGAATCAGAACAAGAGTTAAGTGATGAAGATGACGAATTATCTTTCATTTCCTGAAAGATAAGAAGGATGTGGAAGAAGAAGTACAAACGAAGTCAGCTCTTCAAGAAGAATTGCAAAGATGATGGTAAAGTAGAAAAGACATCTATCATATGCTACGAGTGTAATCAACCTGGACATTACAAGTCCGAATGTCCTACTCTAAAGAAGAAACCAAAAAAGAGTAGAGAAGGCAAGAAAAGCATGATGACAACTTGGGAAGATCTAGATTCATCAGAGTTAGATACAATTTCTGAGACATCTGAACATACAAATATCTGCCTAGTAGCCAAGGAAGAAAGTGATGAGGAGGTAACTTCTGAATACGATAACTTGCATTATGCTTATTCAGAACTATTAGAGGATTCTCATGTTATTTCAAACAAGATAAACCGTTAAAGAAGAAGTATGTAGAAAACCTTAAACATACGTAAGAAATAGAGAGAAAATATCTGCTTAAAGAAACAAATAGAGGAAAAAAAGAAAGTTGTAGATAAATCTGATGAGTTCAATCAGTTGAAGCTTAGAATTAAGAGTCTTTCATCTGATTTAGCTACCTTCACTGAGAGTACAAAGAAAATGAATGAGATGCTAAGAAAATGTAGACATTCGAGTGATAAAACCGGATTAGGATTTACGGGTAATAAGTCTCATTATGATAAAAAGCCTTTTTTTCAAAATAAAAGTTATTATCAAACACGTATTCATCAACAATCTAGTAAAAGGCATCAAAGGACTCATTATGTGCATATTACTAACCAGAAAGGACCTAAGAAAATATGTGTACCAAAAAGTAAAATAGTTTCTCCTGCAGATATCCTTCCTTGGAAGATGCAACAGGAACCGTTGGTATTTAGACAGTGGTTGCTCGCGACATATGACGGGAAGAAGGTCTATGTTCCTAGATCTTCATTATAAGAAGGGAGGATCGGTGACTTTCGGAAACAACCAGTAGGGCAACATAATTGGAATCGATGAAATAGGTAAAGATTCCTTTGCATGCATAGATAATGTACTGCTTGTTGATGGTCTGAAACACAATTTGATAAGTGTCAGTCAATTGTGTGATTCTGGTTTCTTAGTCACGTTCAATCAAAATCTTTGTGAAGTCAGAAACAAAGATGGGTCTATATTCTTTTCTGCTAAGAGAAGAAATAATCTTTATAAAATTGATTTAGAAGAGTTTCAAAATCAAAATGTTTCATGTTTTTTATCTTTTAAAGAAGAAAGACTAATCTGGCATAAAAAGCTAAGTCATGTCTCTTTTAAACACATTTGAAAATTGGCAAAATATGATTTGGTAAGAGGTTTACCAAAAATGAGTTTTGACAAAGAATTTTTCTGTGAAAGTTGTTTGAAAGGGAAACAAGTTAAAACATCGTTTTCTTCTAAAAATTTTATAACATCTTCTAGACCTTTAGAGTAGTTACATATGGATTTATTTGGTCTAACTAGGACAATAAGTCTTGGCGGAAAGAAATATGGACTTGTTATTATTGATGACTTTACTAAGTTTTGTTGTATATTGTTTTTGTCACACAAAGATGAGTCTTTTAAGTGTTTTAGGAACCTTTCAAGAAAGTTACAAATTGAAAAAGGAGTACCTATAGCCAGTATCAGGAGTGATCATGGTGGAGAATTTGAGAATGAGAAGTTTAGATTATTCTGTGAGGAGAATGGAATTTTCCACAATTTCTCTGCTCCTAGGATCCCACAATAGAATGGAGTTGTTGAAAGGAAGAACAGGACGATTCAAGAGATGGCAAGGATTATGCTGTGTGAGATGAATCTTCCTAAGTACTTCTGGGAAGAAGCTGTGAATACAACGTGCTATATTCAGAATAGAATACTGTTGCGACCTCTATTGAAGAAGACTCCTTGTGAGTTATGGAATGGAAGGAGACCGAACATATCTTACTTTCATCCATTCAGTTGCAAGTGCTCTATTCTGAATACAAAGAAGTTGTTGGATAAGTTCGATTCAAAGACCTATTCAGGAATTTTTCTAGGCTACTCATCATCATCTAAGGCATTTCGGGTATATAACCTTATCTCAAAGACAGTTGAGGAAACCATCCATGTCAAGTTTGATGATCGTTCCCAACCCCACAAGGAAGATGACATGGAGAGTGAAGATCCTTCAAAGAACTTAGATGATACAACAGAAACTCCATCATCAGGAACTCAAGTAGACAAGGTTGAGGATATTCCAGAAACTATTGGATTAAAAAGAGATTGGAAATATAGGAGTTCTCATCCTGAAGAGCTAATTATCGGGGAGACCTCAGAAGGAGTTAGAACAAGGTCCAAATTCAGAAGAGAAGCTAATGTGGCTTTCATCTCTGAAATAGAGCCTAAAAAGATTGAGGAAGCTCTTTAGGACGAAGCTTGGGTTTTAGGCATGCAAGAGGAGCTGAATCAATTTACTAGGAATAATGTTTGGTCCTTAGTTCCAAAACCCTAGAAGAAATCCATTAGTAGCGCAAGGCTGTAATCAGCAAGAAGGAATAGACTACAATGAGACATATGCTCCAGTAGCAAGACTTGAAGCTATTAGGATATTGCTGGCATATGTTGTTTTTATGATATAAAGCTTTTTCAGATGGATGTGAAGAGTGTTTTTCTTAATGGTTTTATAGACGAAGAGGTGTATGTTAAGCAACCTCCTGGTTTTGAGGATGTTAGGAATCCAGATCATGTCTATACACTTCATAAAGCTTTATACGGCCTAAAGCAAGCTCCTAGAGCTTGGTATAATCGTCTAAGTACTTTTCTCATAGAGAGTGGATTTAGTGGAGGTCAAGTTGATAAAACGCTTTTTAGAAAGAATTATGAGAATGAGTTTATTTTAGTACAAATCTATGTTGATGATATTATATTTGGTGCTACCTCAAAGAAGTTATGTATGAGTTTTGAGAGTTTGATGAAAAATGAGTTTGAGATGAGTATGATGGGTGAGTTAAAGTTCTTTCTTGGGTTGCAAGTTAAGCAAACCAAAGAGAAAATCTTTATCCATCAACAAAAATATCTGAAAGAATTTTTGTGTAAATTTGATATGAATAATGTGAATTCTATGGCGACTCCAATGCATCCTTCGAACCTTTTGTCGAAAGATGAATTTGGTAAGAAGGTGGATCAAACCCTGTATAGAGGGATGATCGGCTCTTTACTTTATCCTACAGCAAGCAGACCTGATATTCTATTCAGTGTATGCTTGCGTTTCAGACTGATCTAGAGAGTGTCATTTTATTGCTATTAAAAGGATTATGAGATATCTCGCAGGTACTACTGATCTTTGCTTAATGTTTCAGAAAGGTAAAGATTTCAGGATAATCAGATATTGCGATGCAGACAATGCCGGAGATAGAATTGAAAGGAAGAGCACTAGTGGAGGATGTCACTTTCTTGGCTCAAACCTAGTTTCCTGGTCAAGCAAGAGACAAAGCTCAATCGCTCTATCAACTGTCGAAGCCGAGTACATGTCTGCCGTAAGCTGTTGTTCACAAACATTGTGGATTAAATATCAACTGGAAGATTATTCAGTTCAAGAAGAGGAGATCCCAATCTATTGTGACAGCACCGGTGCCATCAACCTATCAAAGAACCCAATACAGCATTCGAGAGTAAAGCATATCGAAGTCAAACATCATTTCTTGAGAGACTACGTTCAGAGAAAGGTGGTGAGACTACAGTTCATTGAAACACAGTATCAATGGGTAGATATCTTCACTAAACCATTGAGTGAAGAACGGTTCAAGGAAATTTGACAGAACCTTAACATGGTTATGTTAAATGACCAGTCAGGCTAAGAGATCATCAAAGTTAACGGCGTCAGAAACAGTGGTTTACAGCTGGTAACTTCTCTCACAAGGAAGTTGTGGATGAAAAGTTTTATAGTCTTGAGGATCCCAACAATTCTAAAAAATACCTGATAAGACCCTTCGAATAGTCTGAAATTGAAATCATTTCGATTACTCTCTGTAGAAAAATCCTGGTGTGAGCATCACATGCCCACGGTGCGGAAAACAAAAATCTTTGTTCCGGGACCTTTCTGAAAGCCAGGATCCATGTGTCTATACAACAAACTCAAACCATAACGGCCAAAGGAGATCGTCAATAACGGTATCCACGCAGAGATCGGAGAACCTAACCGGGACAAACCCTTTGACCCGGGAATAGCTAGAACAAAGTAAAGAGTGCTAGCTCCTACCTTTGTCCTTGGAGAGCTTAAATCAACGATGAAGAGAAGAGGAAACCTTGGAGAAGAGCTTGAAGGATGATGATGATGGAAAGCTTGAAAGATGAAAACCCTTTTCTTCTTTCTTGCAAAACCCACGAAGAACACCTTATGAACTTAGGTTTAAAACTTGTTTTTAAACCTCTTCCACATCATCAACGACCATCCTCATCTTTCATCTTCATTATTTTGTCTTTAGTCATTAAATACATTAATGACTAAGCAAAAGAGAAGCTTCCATTCTCTTTCAACGTGTACACATATATATATATATATATTAATTAATTCTTTAATTAATTAATTAATTAATTAATTATATATAAATAAATGCTGAAGTGGTCCGATCCACACTGGAATTGGTCTCACGGCCTCCGAGTCCGTATGGGAAAAACCTCCTAAGCGTTTTTCAGCAATATCGATGTCGCGATCTCATCGGGACATATCTCGATCTCATCGGGATCCATTTAATCCTTTTGCTCTCCATATGTTGGAACTCGTCTAAAACTATTTCTTAATTCTCCGAGACACTCTTATCGTGTGACCCATTAGGTTCCCGGTTATGTTGGCCACTTAGATTAACACTTAATCCAAGCAAGTCATGAGCGGTATCTAGCAACACATCATGACCCCCAATTGACCAGAAAATAATTGGTTTGACAAATAAACATATATTCATCATGAACCATATCACGAACCTTTCCATAGACAATTACCGTGCAATTCGTCCTTTCATCATGCTATACCCCACTTGGTTATGAGTATGGACAAAGTGTCAACTCTTACTAGACTGACTACGTCAAATCTAGTCCAAGTGATTTTAGTTCTTGTCCTGGGACTCATTACTTAATATGTCAATGAAGACATTCTTCATGACATATACGCCCGACCGAGACTTCCAAGTAATGACCCGACAAGAGGCCATGGGTATCATCTTACGCTATCACGAAGTGGTGAATCCTCTATTGGCTACTCAATTACCTTGAATACCTCAAGTTGTACCCAATCACCACCCTATGAGCGACCTCTGTAAGGCAACAAGGAATGGAGTCAGCACGTAATCAAGGTATCCAAGATATCCTTGAGCACCTCAAGTCTAAGGATACTTGCACCATTCTTATGATGAGATTATCGACATGAGAATATGACATCCATGTGATGATCTCATAGCAGGTCATCCAATGTACTTACTACCTCTAGTAAGCATCCACATCTCAACCCTAAATATCTCATATTTACGACACGAGATCCACCGCTTGATCAAATCAAGGAGTTTGAGATGTACTAGTCTCTCCGGATTCTTGATGTCGATCTCGGTAATCCTATGACTAGGATAATTTAGATCTTGACATAATTGCACATGATAGGAATCTCGGTAGTATGATCACATCACAATTTCCTTCATGCTATGTCATATATCATGGACTTCATTAATTTGCTTATTGATAAATATCCATTCATAAATAATAAACAGCAAGTTAATGAAATATGCCTTTCTTTATTTATTCATAAAGTATGTACATAACTTTGTACAAAATGCACTAAAGGCGATTGCCTTTAGGGCACTACTCTAACAATCTCCCACTTGACCTAAAGCCAATCGCCTTGATATCTAATACCATAGGCGAGTACATGAGAATCAAAACTCTTTTGTGATAATGGCTTTGTCAGCGGATCGCAATATTACGCTTTCTGGGAATTCTCTCGATCTGGACATCACCTCGTCTATGATCTCCCGATCAAATGATATCTCGAGTACGTGTTTGGATCATTGATGAGACCTTGGTTCTTTCGCTTACACAATAGCCCATTGTTGTCACAATACAAGCGCATGGGCCCATCACAATAGGAACCACACCAAGTTCGATAATGAACTTTTGATCCAAACCGCCTTTCTTTGCTACGAGCGGCAATGTACTCTGCCTCGATCGTTGAATCGGCAGTTGTCTCTTGTTTGGAACTCTTCCAACTAACTGCCCCGTCATTCAATGTGAATACGTAACCTGATTGGGATTTGGAATCATCCTTATCAGATTGAAAACTGGCATTTGTATACCCTCTCACTTTGAGATCTCCATCTCCATATATCAAGAAAACATCCTTAGTCCTTCGCAAGTACTTGAGGATATTCTTGACAGCCACCCAGTGACCCTCACCAGGATCCGATTGGTATTTGCTCGTAACACTTAAAGCATATGATACATCGGGTCTCGTACATAGCATAGCGTACATGATAGATCCAACCGCAGATGCATACGGGATCATATTCATGCGCATCCTCTCATCTTGTGTCTTAGGACACATAGATTTCGAGAGTGTTATCCCATGAGTCACGGGAAGGTACCCTCTCTTGGATTGCTCCATGCTAAACCTGTTGGAGTTATGTAAATATAGTGCCCTGGAAAGCAAGTGTATTTACATGTAACTTTATCTTCTTGATTCTGATTTTGTAATGAAAATATTTATTATTAATAAAACAAAAAGTTTGGTTTTATCTGTATGAGCATTATATATCTGGTCATAAGGTACCAAGATTCATTTGTAAGTAATATACATATACATAGAGATGTATGGGAAACATGTATATTATTAGAATCTGAATTAATTGACTCACAGTTGAATAATCAAGTTGGTCGTTTGATTATGGTTTAGGCGTAATATTACGATTTAACTCCATATAAGTAAAGGAATTTACTTAAAGGGAATGATGAGTTTCATATCATGATAGTAGTAGACTATCGATAATGGCACTATTAAATGAATACGGAATCAAGTATGTTTTCAAGAATAAAGTGGGTCGTTACTTTAATCTTAAAACATACAACTTAAGATTCGCTATTATGAACCACAATCTTGATGAGTGGTGAACTCATATGTGTTTCATTATAATTCTTGATATGATCGGAATGGATTTTTACAGGTATTAATCCGATTATGCGCATGTTGGAATTATTAATTCAAACATGTATCGTGGAACATTCACTCGAATAAAGAGTTTATAGTGTTATCATCTCTTTGTTTTAAGGAGATTTGGTGATTAAGCTGGCGCGATAGTTTGATGGACTAGCTACCCATCAAGTCTTAACACTAAGATGAGATCTTATGTGTTAATCACCATATAAAGTAAAATGAGAGATCTAGAAGGAAAAACCAACATAAGGGCAAAAGCGGTAATTTTACCCTTTGTTGTGCGGATGGATATAATAAGGTTCTAAATAGGGTTTGCAATTGGACATATTCTCATAATATTTAATAATTCAAGAGTTCAACTAATTGTCTTTAGTGGAATGACATCTAGTTAATAAGCTAGAATTAATTCCAATGAGATTGAATTATTTCTGGGCTTATTGGAGCTTGAATTATCAAAGTCCAATAAGATTCCCCACTTGCCTTTAAGGAAGGTTATCAAGCTAAGTAAGAAGTAGTTTGGAGGCTTTAGAAGTCCATAATTGAATGATGGGCTTATACTAATTAATAGTTAATTGGAAGCCCATATGTTCATTTAGAAATGGGCTTGCTTTTGGTTTAATGTAATTGATTAGATTAATTATATTAAAACAATTTTTTTAAAATGGAGAAGAAGCAATTTCGAAATTGTGTTAGGTTAGATGTGTAACCACACATTTGACATTAAAATACTAAATAAAGATGGTCTTTATTATGGTTCATCATTATTAAATGGAGTTATGAACTTACCATTAAATGGTTTAATGGTTGGCTTTTAATGTTGGCATGTAACCTATTTGCATTCATTAGATTAAAGATGAAAGATGTGCATTAGATGGACCATCTTCCTTCTTTCTTCTTGCCAAAACCGAAATGGGTATTCAATTATAGGTTATGGCCTTTTCAAATAGCCATTTTAAAGATAAATGAAGTAAGTCTCATTTATTGGATGTTTGATGAGTGATTAATGTAAGAAGTGATGCATTGGATGCCTCTCACTCTTTCCATTCATGCATATTTCGAAATTGATATGTAAGAAAGGGTTCTTGCATGGTTTTTAGACATTGTTTCCTTTCATGTAAGGTAGAACCGAAATTCCTAAGTGAAAGAATTGAAAGAGTTTCAATTTTGGTTCTTCTTCTTCTAAGAAAATCTCCTCCAAATATTTCTTCTCCTTTCCCACCAAAGGATTTTGTTAACCTAGTTGTCCTTGAAGAACAAGTGGTAAATCTAATTGGTTGAGGATACTACAACAAGGAAGAAGATAGATTGCTAAAGGAAAAGACTCAAAGGCAAAGGATTTGGATATAAGAAGGAGAGGATAGCGCAAATGAGGATTTAAAGTCTATGCGAAGGAGTCGGTAATTCCTTTTATCTTGTTCTTGGTTTTATTATCCTTATACCATATCATGTATGGATTAGCATGTTGATTTGGATATATTGCTTCCGCTGCAAGATGATTTCTTAAAATTTTGAAATCTATCGTTTCTCCATACTAAGCATGCTTTGCATTTCCGATCCAACAATTGGTATCGAATAGGTTTTCATGCATGATTTCGGTTCCTATATGGTGGATGCATGGGTTGGCAATCTTTTATGTATACTGCATATTTTTATGTGATAGAAATATATATGGTGTATGTTGCTCTTTTGGTTGTCCATAGAAGTTAAATTTTATCTTGTAAGATTTCTTCATTTAGTTGTAACAAGGAGGGTGGTCTATCATCACCATGTTTCCTCCTTGGTTTCTTTTTCTATTTTATTTGATTTTGTAATCTACAAATTGATGTAATGATGAAGAAGGAGCAGCCATGGATTGAAGAAATGGAAAGGTAAAATTTTGGTGTATCCTTTTGTGTTTTGGCATAAGTTTTGGGAAAACTAAGTTGCTGGAATTTTGTTTCAATGAATCATATTTCAGTTATGATTGGAAAACAAGTGCTGGTTTTTGTTTCAAAGAATCCAATTTCGGTTTTGCTAAAATACTAAGTGCTGTTTTAATTTTCATGAAATGAGTTTCGGTTTAATAAAACAAGTGCTGGGATTTTTGTCAAAACAAAGATTTGGTTTTCTAAAATCTAGTGCTGGAATTTTATTTTTCAAAATGACAAAATTCTAATTTCATAAATGCCATTACATTTTGTTTACGAATGGGCGGATCATGTTAGCGAAGAGTTCAAGCGAAAGATCCAAGATGAAGAAGCATATTTTGGGCCTAAAAGGCTTGTAATTATTTTATGTTTCTAGGATGGACAATCAAAAGTGGCTTTATTAGTTCATGTGATGAATGGAGAAATGAATGCTTGTAATATGTGATATTATGTGATTGCATGTCATTTAGAAAATTGCCAACCCTAGGCCTTGCCATGCATTTATTATGTATGAGATATTGATTAGTATGAAGGAAGGGGAGATCACCATGGAAGTTGGTGATCAACAAGTTAGCTTCAACATGTATGAAGCTATGAAGCATCCTCATGAAGATTATTCCCTACTGGGTGTTAACATGCTTAGCGTTCTTTCTACTGAATCAAACTATGATAAGGATCTGCACGATAAGTCATCTAATCTTGAATTGTGTTATTTCGACCCGAGGAATTCTTGATTGATCCTTTCAATTGTCCGTAAAAATGCGAAACCTTTTTCCTCGAGCTTCCTAAGTTGGTCCTTCCATTTTACAACCCCAGAGTTAGAACTAAAGCCCTTACCTCACTCATTGAAATACGCTTTCTAGAGCCCAATAATAAATTACCAGTCATAATTGCAAATTCTTTATCCGAGCTTGAAGAAAAGCAACTTTTGAAAGTGTTGATGAGCATAAGCACGCAATAGGGTGGTCATTAGCGAGACATACAGGATTAGCCGACCCTTTGCACTCATAGGATATTGTTGAATGAGGGTTCCAAGACGGAAGGCAACCCAATGAAGATTAAACCCGCTAATCTGGATGTAGTAAAAGGAAATCACAAAGTCTGTTAAGTCTTTGGGATTATTTATCCGATCTCTGACGGTGAATGGGTCACCCCATTCATGTGGTTCGAAAAAGTGGGATCCTTGTGGTGAAAAATGAGAGGATGAACTCATCCCTACTAGAGTGCAAAATTAAGTGGCGAGTTTGTATTGACTATCGCAAATTAAACGGCGCCACTCGAAGGATCACTTTCCTTGCCATTCATCGACCGGATGCTAGAAAGGTTAATAGGAAATCGCGTTCTTGTTTCTTAGATGGTTTCTGGGGTACTTCAAGTACCCATTGCGCCGAGGACCAAGATAAGACCACATTTACTTGTCCCTTGGCACCTGCGTGATCGCGGGATGCCTTTTGATTTATGTAATGCCCCCGGTACCTTCCAGCGGTGTGTGATGGCTGTCTTCTGCGATTTTTTGGAAGAAAGTATGGAAGTCTTCATGGATGATTTCACAGTTCACGGCGATTCATTCAATTCCTGTCTCTTTAACCTGACTAAAGTTCTTAAGAGATGCATCGAGAAGAACTTGATCCTTAACTTTGAAAAATGCCATTTTATGATAAATGAGGGTATTGTGCTCGGACATTTGATTTCAAAGAAAGGAATTGAAGTCGACAAAGCTAAAATCGAAGTCATATCTTCTCTGCCTTATCCTACCTGCGTCCGAGATATCAGGTCATTCCTAGGTCATGCAGGATTTTACAGGCGATTTATTAAGGATTTTAGCAAAATCGCCCTTCCTCTTTCAAAACTTTTGCAAAAAGATGAGAAATTTGAGTTTGATGCTTCATGTAAAAAGGCTTTTGATACACTTAAAGTTAAACTTATTTCCCCTCCTATTCTGGTTGCCCCTGTTTGGCATCTGCCTTTTGAACTTTAGTGTGATGCTTCCAATTATCTTTGTGGGAGCCATGTTAGGACAACAGGGAGGAGAAGTTAGCTCGAGTTATTGCATACGCCTCCAGAACTTTAGATCCAGCTCAAGCCAATTACACCACAACTGAAAAAGAACTCTTTGCAATAATCTTCGCATTAGAAAAATTCCGGCAGTATTTGCTCGATTCCCATGTCATCATTTTCACTGATCACGTGTTTGTTAAGTACCTCTTAACGAAGCCACAATCGAAACCCAGATTGATCCGTTGGACTTTGCTTCTTCAAGAGTTTGATATTGAGATTAAAGATCGAGCTGGTGCCGCAAACCAAGTAGCTGACCATCTGAGTAGACTACCACAAAATACTAAAGGAGTGGACTCTTCCGATCTGACTTGTGATTCTTTTCGAACTCATCACGTGTGCGCAGTTCTCAAGGAGCCTTGGTATCGCATATTGTCAATTACTTAATGACAAATTTAACTCCGGCTCTGTATGACTCGGGGCGTGCTCAAAATTGAAGAGTGAAGCTTCGACATTACATTTGGGACGAGCCTTACCTTTGGAAGATATCACGATGACCAAGTGATTCGTCGATGTGTCACTGATGAAGAATTCAATGACATACTATTGGCTTGCCACTCCATGGTTTGTGGGGGACATTTCAGTGCTAGAAGAACAACTAGAAAAGTTTTGGATTCAGGATTCTTCTGGCCTACAATTTTTCGGGACTCTTTCCATTTTGCCTAGCGTGCGACAAGTGTCAACGTTTGGAGGGTTAGGAAGCGCCATGAGATGCCAGAACAACCAATGATGTTCTGCGAAATTTTTGATGTTTGGGGTATCGACTTCATGGGGCCGTTTCCCCCATCGTTCGGGTTCGTGTATATTCTCTTAGGGGTAGACTATGTTTCGAAATGGATCGAGGCTATTCCCACTAGACAAGATGACGCCACGATCACGAAATTCCTCAAATCAATATTTTCATCGGTTTGGAATTCCCAAGCGGTGGTGAGTGATCGTGGAACCCATTTTGCAACCGGATTATTACTAACTTGCTTTCCAAATTTGGAGTTACCCATAAGGTCTCTACTGCCTACCACCCACAAACTAATGGTCAAGCAGAAGTTTCAAACAGAGAGGTTAAGCACATTTTGGAAAGGATAGTCAAGCCTCTAAAAGGATTGGAGTCTGCGTTTAGAGGAAGCCTTGTGGGCGTGTCGCTTATAAATCCCAATAGGAATGTCCCCATACGGTTGATTTATGGAAAGGCTGTCATTTACACGTGGAGCTAGAGCATAAGGCCTATTGGGCAGTAAAACAATGCAACATGGATTTTGACCTATCGGGAATGGAAAGGAAACTCCAGCTGCAAGAATTAGAGGAGCTGCGACTTGAAGCATATGAGCACTCTCGGCTCTACAAGGAAAAGGCAAAACTGATACATGACAAGATGCTTCTCCGAAAGACTTTTAAGGAAGGCGACAAAGTGCTCTTGTATAAAGCCCGCTTCACATTCAAACCTGGCAAATTCAATCATCGTTGGGAAGGACCTTATTTGGTAGTTAAAGTACATAATTTTGGTATGATAGAACTTTTGCAGAACAAATGGCATACGATTTGGTCGATGGACATCTGCTCAAGCTCTATCATGGGACTCCTCAACCACTTTGTAATTATCGTGTTACTTCTTTCCCTCACTTGTTTATACATTATATGTCTCGCTTTTGTTGCCAATTTTATCATTGTGATTCATTGTTTAAATGTGGAGGAAAGACCCAATCAATAGACTTAGATGTAGTTAGGTAGGATTTCTTTGTTCTATTACAAATAGTTTGAATCAAGTTTTCCCCTTTTTGTCAGCTCTAGGATCTTTCTAGTTTGTTAAGGAATGATTAAATTGAAGTTATTGGTTAAAATGTGGGATATTTTGGGCACTTTCGCATTGTGAACTTCGCTGTTAGCATGGCTAATATAGGGTTTTCTGTTTTGTTACTTGTTGCTAGCATTTTCGTCATGGCTTAAGACGGACATCTTACCCCTCAGACCGTTGGACATCTCTTTGTCAAGGCCCTTTTGGTCTTTTTCTTCTCGCGCCTTCTGTTTGCCTACAACCTTATTTCTTCTCCTTCTCCCTCTTTCTCTTTCTCTCGCTCGATCTCTTGTTTCTTGTTGCCTCTATCGAAGTTGTCTCCTTCCCTCCGTAGACATCTCCTTCAAAGTCTCCCTCCCTAATCGACTCTCGTAAGCCTCTTTTCTTTTATTTCTCTCTTTGTTCACTTTCATTTTCATTGGTAATGTTTAGTTAGGGTATCGAGAAGCGTTGTTCGCTCCATGTGGATCTGAGAACCACCGTTAAATCGTGACGAAGTTCATAATTCGCCATGGCGATCCTTCTTGTTCGTCATGACGAAGTTCATAATTCGCATGTGAACGTTCTTGTTAAATCGCCACAAATGCTGCGGACCTAATTCGGGTGATTCAATGTGATTTTGCTCGTTAAATTTTGTTTCTGTTAATTGTAATTGCAGGACCATGTCTCACACTCACAATGCTAGCAGCAGCGAGAAACCTCCCCCTCTTGCCCCCTCTGCGGTTTCGTCTCGTGAATCTCCTCCTCCTGCGATTGCCCCAGCTCCCTCCGAGGTGACCCTGCTTCGAGCGGAAATCCGTCGTCTTGAGACTCAACTGGAGGCTGACCGTGAGACTTTCCGCTCCATACAGAACATGATTACCCCTCATCTTTCGTTACCCGTTCCGCCTCCGGTCACGGCTGCTCCTAACCCTTTTCGTCTAGTTCCACCTCACCTCCTTTTTCGTGCTCCTCGTGCCGCTGTCCCTCCCGAACCGCCCGTCGAGGATGATCCTCCTGTTTAGATTAACATGTTGTTTTTGTTTTTGCTGAATTCTCTGTTTCTTGATGTCTTTTGTTCTTCGGATTCTTCATTTCGTCCACACTTTTTGAGTTTAAGGATATATCCACATTTCTGTTTTATCTGTTTTTATGGTCTCCTCTATGCCCTACTATTTTAGCCATTGTGGACAATGCCATGTTTAAGTGTGGGGGAGCCATTCCCTTTTATATTTTGCATTATACACCTTTAGAACATTATGCATAATTTTGTGGCCACTGCTTTAACTGATAAATTTGGTCCCCAAATCAAACAATTTCTGCACTTGTTCTTTTGTGCCTTGCATGCAAAGCATTTATAAGTTTCAACTTGATACTTGAGTTTTTGTAAAAATGCTCTCCATTCTTCGAACGATAATTGGATCTGACAAAATTTTAACTTTTGAAGTTTTCAAAACTAAGTAAATGGGAGCATGCTAACAAGGTAGCATTTTAAGTTTTTAAGACTTGAGATTGATCATTGAGACAAAACCTTGTTGGAAGGATATTCGAGCCAAATTTTTCTTCTATATTTTTGTGTGTGCATCTGCTTAGTCCATTCTTCTCTAGAACTTGTGTCAATTTTTACTCAAAGCTTGATGGACTAGATTTTTGTGGATATGATAGAGGCGTTCTTTCTTTCAGCTCTTTCCCCAAACACCAACCCTTAAACACTTTTTCCTCTTGCTAGCCCCTTGAGCCTTTTGCTATGAGCATTTGCATACATTCTTAGATGATGTCGGTAGTCTGTGTTTGGTTATAAAAAAAAAAGTATTGGAAAATGGAAAAGTGTTAGTCTTGTGTATCCCAAAAAGGGATAATAATGTGTTGTATCCCAAAAAGGGATTAGCATCTCAAAATGAGATTGCCACAATTTAAAAAAAAAAAAGTATGTGTATTCAATTTATTTTAGTGTAGTGTTTTAGTTTTGCTGTTGACATCGATTCCTCACTTTATGCGCATGCTCATATTTTTTCTTTCTTTCACATCATCCATTCATTTAGCCTTCCGCTCATTACAACCCTTAAAGACCTCTTGATCTTCAAATTGATAGTCCTTGTAGTGGAGAAATAAAATTGATACAAGCCTATGGTAGGAGATGTATTAAGTAGATTGAGAGAAAAATATCCCTACTATACAAGTAAGTTGAGCGTAAACACCATATCCTGAGTGATTCTCTGTTGTTCAATCTCTTGTGCTTAAATTCTTTAAATGTTTGTTTTATTAGCACTCTTTCAATTTGTTGCGTTCGACTTCTGATAAAGTGGACTGAGTCAATTTTGGTTATTGTTTGAACATGGGCAAAATTTTCTTTTACTCTTGTACCTTTTTGACTCTTATAAGCTTTGTTCAGGAGTACAAAGGTTTAAGTGTGGGGGAATTTGATTGGACCAAATTTATACTATAAATTAGGCCCGTTTTCTTTAGTAATTATGCATCTGTTGACTCCTGATTTATGATTTTTATGTTTATTAAATTAAATTATGGAAACCTGTCAAATTAAATTTATACCAAGGATTGCAATACAGGATGCAACCTCGGGTCGACTCTCAAGGAACCAATGCATCAATTGATCCTAGACTAGCCTAATGTTTGAATGATGCATGCAATTAAAAGCGATAAAAGGGGTTTTGGTGATTAATCTAAAATTAAACTAGACCAAAGCAAAGATAAATATTTTAGGATTTTGAAAAGATAAGGCAATTGAAATTAAATGGGATGAAAACAATTAATAAAAACTCTCCTGAAAATGTAGCTCGGGTCATCATCGTTCAAAATAATATCGGGGTTTGAAATCCACTAAGTTTCGAAAATAAACCTTAACAACTCGTTAAGTCCAAGAATTAATTAATCAACTCGATTAATTAAAACTTGTTAAAACCCCTTAGTGTATGCTATGAATGATTAATGCAACAAATCATTTGAATAAAAACACAACCAACTTAATCAAACACAACTAGGTAGATTAAATTAATTGATGCAATCATCCAACTGATATACATGAACTCCATGTATTTAAAAACAGCATTCAACAATAATCAAACATTAACACAAATCAAAGTTTAACGTCCTACTAAACTATAGCAAGACTCAATCGGTTATACACTGTAATAATACCAACTCGGATCGTTACAAGTTCATAACCGAAATCTAAAACAGTGTTGATTACCCCTTGAAGCTCGAAGAACTCAGACCTCTGTTACATTTCCGGGAGACTAAGAGTTTAGCCGCTCATGACTCGGATGACTCCATCATCTTCTTTGGAGAATCACCGATAGTCATGATCGACGACAATTGGAAGATGAAGGCAATGAACGTGGAATCTTTGGAGATGAAAAGATGAAGGCGGTGAGCATTAAATCTGCGATTGAACTCAAACAAACACAATATAAAACTATCAAAACTAAAACAGAGAATAAAAAGGAAACAAACAGAGAAAATAGTGAGCGAAGAACTAAAGCTGGAGAAGGCGAAGAAGAAACATCATGGCGGCCGCTTCTTATTTGCCCTAAATGGTAAGGTTTTATAGGGGCTATGCGGGCGGTCGAAGCAGTGGATACTTTTGCCATTTTGGTCCGGTCACCCGACATTCATTGCGACGAATGGTAAGTTCGCCTATGGCGAATGGATCGTAGTTATTGCGGCGAATGAATTTGGTCACTCGTCGCGCGAATGAATTAAACACCATTAATTAGCGCGGCGAATGGAGAGTCTGATTCGTCTCGTGAACTCATGGCGTGTTGACTTCTTAATTGTTGACTACTTTGGTCCTACAAAATACAACCCATTTGCAGTATCAATTGTCCCAATAAAGATTATGCGAGAATTAATGACAAATGACAACAAAATACGACAATGTGCAATTTATCAAAACTCGATGTGCGGGACCAAAATAAACATAAAAATCATAAATCAGGAGTCAACAGATGCATAATTACTAAAGAAAACGGGCCTAATTTATAGTATAAATTTGGTCCAATCAGATATATAATGAAACAATATAGGATGGATAATAAATTGCATCTAGACAAGATGGTATTTAAAACTTAAAGCCCAAAAAGATTGAGTGGGAGAGGATGCTCCTGTGAGAGTCCACGGTCTCCAAATGATGGCCCGTTTGCATGTGGTGAAGTGTTACTCCCCATCGGAGGGCATGGATCCTAGATCTTGCATGGTTTGGGTCTCCTTAAGGATAATTCCACTTAATGATAGCAAATGTGACCTCCCACCGAGGCATGATTTGTAGGTATCTTTAGTGAATGAATCAAATGGTTATACACTCAACATTTTTATCAATAAAGCGCCCACCGTAGCTCTGTTGGTAAAAGTATGGACCAAATTAAGACGCTTCTTAAAAATTGAGCATGAGATGCTTGGTAGTTTTTGAGTGGGAGGGTCCCATTTTCTTTTAATAGATAAGATGGCCCACCGTCACTTGATACATTATAGATAAGAAAAATAACGATCATATAATGTTTTAATTTTTAAGTTTTGTTAAATCTATCATCATGCATACATGCATCATGATTTTATACAAAGTTCCATAAATTGTTGACTAGTATGCTCATGTTTTAATAATTTATATTTTCGGACATAATCAACCACAAAATGAATCCACTCACCCCGCTCTTGACTAATAACAAATTGGAAAATGGAGACAAGTTTAATGAATGGAGCGTAACCTTGACATTGTTCTTCAATATGAGCGTATTTCATGGGTGTTAGCTGAAAATGAGCCTACACCTCTAAGTGGAGATGCAACTCTGAGCAAGTCCAACAACATGGCGTTGATGAATCTTGACAAGACTACTAAGTGTTATATTAAAGCTACATCGTGCATGTTGCAAAAGCAAATTGCTTGTATGAAAGCTGCTAGTGCAATGGTCCATCACCTACATGAGATGTTTGGTGTGAGGACTAGGTCTGCAAGAGTGAAAGCTATCCAAACCTTTCATAATCTCGAGGCGAAACTGATGAGCCGGTTGGGATTACATGATGAAGGTAATCTCTGCGGTCACCGAGGCTGAGATGCTTAGAGGCGGATATGGATGCGGACACGCAGATGATTATGATCATCAATAGCTTAAACTCTTCTTTTCAGCGGTTTAAGTTGGACTATGAGCTCAACAAACAAGGATTACACCTTGAGTGAGTTGATGAATACCCTCAGAGCACCGGAGGAAATATTGAATATTAAGGCTCATGGGCTAGAAGCTAATGTAACTTCTTCTTCTAAGCCCAAGGGTAAGGGCAAGGAAAGAAGAAGGGTCCAATGAAAAGAAGGCCCAAATAGGGTCAAGGCCAAACCCATGAAAAAGAAGGCCAAAGAGAACATCAAAGGAAAGTGTTTCCCTTATGATGAGATGGGCCTTTGGAGAGAAACCGTCCGATCTACCTAGAGTCCCTTAAAGCAAATAAGGTATGGGCTTCCTAAGTTTGTTAGGAACTAGAAATGTGGCAGATTTATCTACTTCTTGGATATTAGATTAGGAGCCACTAACCATGTTTGTAATTCTTTGCGGGGTTCAATGAAGGAAAAGACTTCTAAAGGCCGGTTTCAAGTTAAGATAGCGAGATGGTTCCTATGTTTCAGCGAGAATCGGTGGGAGTAGTTATCTTGGACTTTCCTAGTGGTCATAGGTTATATTTGGAAGATGTTTATTACATGCCAATGATTGTAAGGAACATGATTTCTATTTTTGTCTAATAAAATCTGGCTATTCCTTATATTTTGAAAAGGTTTTTCAATATATGAGAATAAGGATTTTATTTGTGAAGCGATAATTAAACAGGATTATTTTATAGAACCTATGAAAGGCTCACTAAACACCACGTAATTGATAAAACCAAGACAATCCAATATCTCTAGCATTAATTCAAAGTATCTGTGGCATCTAAGGATGGGTCATATCAATCGAAAAAGACTTGTGAGGCTAGTAAAGGATGGGATCCTTATGGGCTTGGATAGTGATCCATTACCCACCTGTGAATCTTGTATTGAAGGAAAAATGACAAAAGCCTCATTTCCTTATAAAGGAAATAAATTTGAATGCACATTGGACATGGTACATACTGATGTGTGTGGGCCCATGAATGTACAAGTTAAAGGAGGTTATGAATATTTCATAACTTTTATAGATGATTACTCAAGACATGGCTATTTGTATTTGATGCATAAAAAGAGTGAATCTTTTGAAAAGTTCAAAGAATTCAAAGCTGAAGCTGAGAAGCAACTTGGCAAGCCATTAAAACAGCTTCGATCAGATCGAGGTGGTGAGTATTTATCTAGAGAGTTCCAGCAATATTTAATTGACAATGGAATTGTTTCTAATTTGTCAGCTCCTCGTACACCTCAACATAATGGTGTAGCAGAGAGGACAAATAGAACTCTATTGGAAATAGTAAGATCAATGATGTCCTATGCTAGCCTTCCAGAATCGTTCTGGGGATATGCCATACAAACGGCAACATATCTTCTTAACTTTGCTCCATCCAAATCGGTGCCTAAAACACCTAGGGAGTTGTGGATCGGCGAGTGCCTTCATTGAGGCACTTGAGGACTTGGGGCTGTCCAGCCCATGTTCTAAAGCCCGAATCCACAAAGATGGAACCAAGGTCGAAGTATGTTTGTTTATAGGATATCCTACGGAACTCGAGGGTACTATTTTTACAGTCCTCATGATAGGAAGGTATTTGTGTTGACAAATGCAAACTTCTTAGACGAAGAGTTTGTGAGAAATCACAAAGGAAGAAGTGAAGTAGTACTAAAGGAGTTAGCAATTTCATTCAAACCAAGAGTTGTTTTGGATATGATGAGAACAAGATGTCGAAATGGATTCAAGAGTTGAATCGGAAGTGCAACTGAACATCAAGATGTGCCTAGACGTAGTGGGAGGGTTGTGAGACAACCAGATAGGTATCTGGGTTTAGGAGAAGGCTTAATTTCCATCTCAGACCAAGAAGAAACAGATCCCGTTACGTATACACAGGCTATTAATGATGTTGATGTAGGAAAATGGCTCAAGGCAATGGAATCGGAAATAGATTCTATGTATACTAATGAAGTCTGGGTCCTTGTAGATCTACCACCAGGTCTAAAAACCATAGGGTGTAAATGGATCTACAAAAGGAAAAGGGGATCGAATGGAAAGGTAGAGACCTTTAAAGCTAGATTGGTAGCTAAAGGCTATACTCAAAAGGAGGGTATAGACTACGAGGAGACTTTTTCTCCGGTTGCCATGCTTAAGTCCATCAGGATTCTTTTGGCCATAGCAGCCTATTTCGATTATGAAATATGGCAAATGGATGTCAAGACCGCATTTCTGAATGGAGATCTTGAGGAGACCATTTATATGGCCCAACCAGAAGGATTCATTGAGCTAGGTAATGAGCATAAGGTTTGCAAGTTGCAAAGGTCCATTTATGGACTTAAGCAAGCATCTAGGTCTTGGAACATTAGGTTTGATAAGGCTATCAAAACCTATGGGTTCATACAAAACCTAGATGAGCCTTGTGTTTACAAAAGAATACAAGAAGGTAAGGTTACTTTCCTAATCACGTATGTTGATGACATTACGCTCATTGGGAATGATGTGGGAATGTTATCTGCGGTTAAGGATGGCTGAATGAGCAGCTTTTAATGAAGGATTTGGGAGAGGCTACCTATGTTCTAGGGATCAAACTTATAAGGGATCGTAAGAACAAGAAGATAGTTTTGTCTCAACTAACCTACATTGAGAATATGCTCGATAAGTTAGCCATGCAAGATTCCAAGAGGGGTTTCACCCTACTAGACATGGAATCAAACTTTCAAAGGAACAAGCACCTAAAACCCAAGAGGAGGTTGAACGCATGCGTAACATTCCATATGCTTCAGCAGTTGGTAGTTTGATGTATGCAATGCTGTGCACTAGATTGGATATCTGTTACGCAGTGGGAATGGTAAGCAGATTTCAGTCCAATCCAGGAATGGAACATTGGACTGCGGTTAAGTGTATACTTAAGTATCTTCGTAGGACGAAGAACTTAATGCTTGTTTACTCTGGAAGTAATCTTATTCCGACAGGATATACGGATTCGATTTCCAATCGATGTTGATTTAAGAAATCAACTTACGGTTATATATTTACTTTAGGAGGTGGAGCCATAGTTTGGAGGAGTGTCAAGCAATCTTGTATTCTTGATTCGACTATGGAGGTTGAGTATGTTCTCGCTTATGAAGCGTGAGAAAGGAAACGATCGGCTCTAAGTTCCTAAATGATTTGGAGGTAGTTCCAGAGGCGAAAAAGCCATTACACTTTATCGTGATAATAGTGGGGCGATGGCTAATTCTAAAGAACCTCGAAATCACAAAGTCGCCAAACACATTGGTAAAGTATCATCTCATAAGGGGATAATACAGCGTGGAGAAGTGGATGTGGTAAAGATTCCTGAGCAAAACCTTGCTGATCCGTTCACAAAGACA
The DNA here is from genome assembly GCA_029891385.1 of Erythroxylum novogranatense. Lineage (NCBI taxonomy): Eukaryota > Viridiplantae > Streptophyta > Magnoliopsida > Malpighiales > Erythroxylaceae > Erythroxylum > Erythroxylum novogranatense. The sequence goes on from CM057228.1 coordinate 40,500,042, forward strand.
TTGACTCAAAAGAGCTTTGAGGGTCACCTAGAAGGGATGGGAATGAAGGATATGTCAAACTTGCTTTAGGGCAAGTGGGAGATTGTTGGAGTTATGTAAATATAGTGCCCTGAAAAGCAAGTGTATTTACATGTAACTCTATCTTCTTGATTCTGATGCTTTGTAATGAAAATATTTATTATTAATAAAACAAAAAGTTTGGTTTTATCTGTATGAGCATTATATATTTGGTCATAAGGTACCAAGATTCATTTGTAAGTAATATACATATACATAGAGATGTATGGAAAACATGTATATTATTAGAATCAATTAATTGATTCACAGTTGAATAATCAAGTTGGTCGTTTGATTATGGTATAGGCGTAGTGTTGCGATTTATCTCCATATAAGTAAAGGAGTTTACTTAAAGGGAATGATGAGTTTCATATCATGATAGTAGTAGACTATCGATAATGGCACTATTAAATGAATCTGGAATCAAGTATGTTTTCAAGAATAAAGTGGGTCGTTACTTTAATCTTAAAACATACAACTTAAGCATTCGCTTATTATGAACCACAATCTTGATGAGTGGTGAACTCATATGTGTTTCATTATAATTCTTGATATGATCGGAATGGATTTTTACAGGGTATTAATCCAGTGTCTACATGTTGGAATTATTAATTGAAACATGTATCAGGGAACATTCACTAAAATAAAGAGTTTATAGTGTTATCATCTCTTCTAGATGTTTTAAGGAGATTTGGTGATTAAACTGGCGCCAGTAGTTTGATGAACTAGCTACCCATCAAGTCTTAACACTAAGATGAGATCTTATGTTTTAATCACCATATAAATTAAAATGAGAGATCTAGAAGGAAAAACCAACATAAGGGCAAAACGGTAATTTTACCCTTTGTTGTGCGGATGGATATAATAAGGTTCTAAATAGGGTTTGCAATTGGACATATTCTCATAATATTTAATAATTCAAGAGTTCAACTAATTGTCTTTAGTGGAATGACATTTAGTTAATAAGCTAGAATTAATTCAATGAGATTGAATTATTTACGGGCTTATTAGAGCTTGAATTATCAAAGTCAATAAGATTCCCCACTTGGCTTTAAGGAAGGTTATCAAGCTAAGTAAGAAGTAGTTTGGAGGCTTTAGAAGTCCATAATTGAATGATGGGCTTATACTAATTAATGGTTAATTGGAAGCCCATATGTTCATTTAGAAATGGGCTTGTTTTGGTTTAATGTAATTGATTAGATTAATTATATTAAAACAATTTTTTTAAATGGAGAAGAAGCAATTTCGAAATTGTGTTAGGTTAGATGTGTAACACACATTTGACATTAAAATACTAAATAAAGATGGTCTTTATTATGGTTCATCATTATTAAATGGAGTTATGAACTTACCATTAAATGGTTTAATGGTTGGCTTTTAATGTTGGCATGTAACCTATTTCCATTCATTAGATTAAAGATGAAAGATGTGCATTAGATGGACCATCTTCCTTCTTTCTTCTTGCCAAAACCGAAATGGGTATTCAATTATAGGTTATGGCCTTTTCAAATAGCCATTTTAAAGATAAATGAAGTAAGTCTCATTTATTGGATGTTTGATGAGTGATTAATGTAAGAAGTGATGCATTGGATGCCTCTCACTCTTTCCATTCATGCATATTTCGAAATTGAGATGTAAGAAAGGGTTCTTACATGGTTTTTAGACATTCTCTCCTTTCATGCAAGGTAGAACCGAAATTCCTAAGTGAAAGAATTGAAAGAGTTTCAATTTTGGTTCTTCTTCTTCTAAGAAAATCTCCTCCAAATATTTCTTCTCCTTTCCCACCAAAGGATTTTGTTAACCTAGTTGTCCTTGAAGAACAAGTGGTAAATCTAATTGGTTGAGGATACTACAACAAGGAAGAAGATAGATTGCTAAAGGAAAAGACTCAAAGGCAAAGGATTTGGATATAAGAAGGAGAGGATAGCGCAATGAGGATTTAAAGTCGTATGAAGAAGTCGGTAATTCCTTTTATCTTGTTCTTGGTTTTATTATCCTTATAACATATCATGTATGGATTAGCATGTTGATTTGGATATATTGCTTCCGCTGCAAGATGATTTCTTAAAAAGTTTTGAAATCTATCGTTTCTCCATACTAAGCATGCTTTCTTTTTCTGATCCAACAAAACCCTTTTAACATCTTGTCTATGTACGTTGATTGTGAAAGACCAAGCAACCTTTTTGATATATCTCTATAAATCTTTATCCCAAGGATATAAGTTGCTTCACCAAGGTCTTTCATGGCAAATTATTTGAACAACCAAATCTTGACTGATTGTAGCATAGAGACATCGTTTCCTAGCAATAATATGTCATCTATATACAGCACAAGGAATACGACTGCAGTCCCATTAACCTTCTTATACACACAGTGTTCATCCGGATTTTGTGAGAAACCAAACTCTTTGATTACCTCATCAAAACGGATATTCCAACTCCTGGATGCTTGTTTCAATCCATAGCTGGATTTCTGAAGCTTGCATACCTTTTCGCCATCATAGGAGGTGAAGCCCTCAGGTTGTGTCATATACACATCCTCAGCTAGATTTCCATTTAGGAAATCTGTCTTCACATCCATTTGCCATATCTCATAATCATAATGAGTGGAAATGGCTAGGAGTATTCTAATGGATTTAAGCATTGCTACTGGGATGAAGGTCTCGTCGTAGTCAACTCCTTGTCTTTGAGGAAAGCCTTTAGCCACAAGCCTTGCTTTATAGGTAATTACATTACCATCCATGTCGGTTTTCTTTTTGAAAACCCTTTTGCACCCTATGAGTTTGATTCCTTCGGATGCCTCAACCAAAGTCCGTACTTGGTTTTCATACATGGAATCCATTTCAGCCTGCATGGCTTGAAGCCATTTCTCAGACTTTGAACTCTTCAGAACCTCTTCATAGGTGGTAGGCTCATCATCTTCTATGAGCAATACGTCATTCTGTTCATTCACGAGAAATACATATCTCTCGGGAACAGAGCGTATCCTACGTGACCTACGAACTTTGTGTGTTGTAGAAGGTTGAACTGTTACTTCATCTATATGAGTCACAGTTTGATTGACGATTGATCTGCATCTGCTCGAGCATCTGAACTTCTTCAAGCTCAATTTTGCTCCCATTGTCTTCTTGTAAAGAATCTCTTTCTCTAAAAAAGCATGCTTGAAACAAACACCTTTTGTTCCTCGCAAGGTAGAATTGATATCCCATTGTTTCTTTAGGATATCCTACTGAGCAGACACTTGTCGATTTTGCATCAAGTTTATCATTGATTAATTCGCTTCAAATAAGTAGGACAACCCCAAACTTTCAAATGAGTAAGATAGGGTCTTTTGTTAGTCCACATCTCATATGGAGTAACATCAATGTCTTTGATGAACTCTGTTTAACAAGTAAGCATTTGTCTCAAGTGCATACCCCAAAAGGATTTTGGTAACTTTGCAAAGCCCATCATTGATCGTACCATGTCTAACAAGGTTCGATTTCTCCTTTCTGCCACACCATTATCTTTGTGGTGTGTAAGGAGGAGTCCATTGAGATAAAATCCCATTATCTACGAGATAATCCAAAACTCTTGGTCTAAGTATTCCCCACCACGATCGATCGTAATGTCTTGATACTTTTCCCAAGTTGGTTTTCTACTTCATTTCGAATTGTTTGAACTTTTCAAATGCTTGATTTGTATCTCATCGAGATACAAGTACCCATATCGAGAATAATCATCGATAAAGGTAATGAAGTAAAGACAACCACTTACGGTATGGATGGACATCGGACCACATGCATCCGAATGTATTAGGTCTAATACTCCGATCGCTCGTTCACCCTTTCCCTTAAAGGGTAATTTAGTCATCTTGCCTAATAAACAAGATTCGCATGTGTCATATGATTCATAATCAAATGACCCTAAACTACCACTCTTATGGAGCTTAGCTATCTGTCTCTCATTTATATGGCCAAGGCGACAATGCCATAAATAAGTTGATTTTAAATTATCTCGTTTATGTCTTTTCGTTTCATTGACATTCATAATTGGATGTGACATATCTAATATGTAAATTCCATTGCATAATGTACCAGTACCATAAAGCATTCCATTCAAACTAATAGAACAACCATTGTTACTAAAAGTCAAATGGAAACCAAATCTATTTAAACAAGCAGATAATATGTTCTTTGTTAATACAGGTACAAAATAACATTCATCCAATTTAATTACAAGCCCAGTGGGGAGTGACAAGAAATAAGTGCCTACGGCTAATGCAGCAACTCTTACTCCATTTCCCACACGTAGGTCTAGTTCTCCCTTCATGAGCTGTCTACTGTCCCTGAGGCCCTGCATATCATTGCATATGTGTGAGCCACAACCAGTATCTAATGCCCATATGTTATGGTCAGAAGTAGTATTAACCTCAATGACAAACATACCTGAAGAAGTCGAGGCATCTGATGCCTTTTTCTGCTTCAATTCTTCCAGATAGACTTTACAGTTCCGCTTCCAGTGGCCAGTCTTGCCACAATGGAAGCAAGTTCCTTTTGGTGCATTCTCTTTGGTTTTCTTCTTGGCTGCACTTCCTTTTGGCTTCTTAGACCTTTTCTTCTTCAGCTTCTTTTTCTTTGAACCAGAAGAAGAGTCCACCACAAGCACTTGCTTGCTATCGTTCTTGATAGATTGCTCTGCTGTCTTAAGCAGATTAATCAACTCAGGGATTGTCGTGGATATTTGGTTCATTCGATAGTTTAAGACAAACTGTGAATAACTATCAGACAATCCAACTAGAATTAAGTCAACACTTAATTCATAATCCATAACAAAACCTAAGACGACCAACCTCCCAATATACCCATTCATCTTGATGCATCTGCTGCGCAGATGAACACGAATCATCTTAGTAGTGAAGAGTAGCCTTGAGGTCTCGAACCTTTCGGACCGAGCTTGCTCATCAAACGACTCTCTAAGATGAAACACTATAGTATTAGCATCCATAGACTCACGCCGCTTCGCAGCTCTGGTGACATCGAGGCAAGCATAATGCGGTAGCTATGTCACTTGTCTTTAAGATGCTTACGATATGCTTTCGATCCTCATCGAAGCATCGGCCGATGGATCGGGAAGTGGAACATCTAGGACATATCCAGTTCCTCGACACGAGAACAATTCTCGATTTCTCACCAATCTAGAAAGTTAGGTCCAGTTAATTTGTTGGAGTCCATGGCGGCGCAAGTTCACACTGGAAGTCATCTTCAATAACCTATAGGGAAAAGAGAGAAAGAATGTTAGAATAGAATTACATGTGGTTTGGGGTGGGCCCACACCATTGGGTTTGTCCCTTTGGTCACGTCGGGTTTTAGATTTGACCCTCCTGCGAGGGCGGATCGCGGGAGGGTCAAATCTAGAACCCAACGTGATCAAAGGGACAAAACCAATGTCAGGCCCACCCCAAACCAAAAAGGCCAGGTATTGTCACGTTTGGTCACACCCACATCCCGTAGGGGGGCGCTGCGCATCCCGTGAGGGCAGCGGGAGTCGAACCTGTGACCTCAGGGTTTTGATGCGTTGAGACGCACGCCTCTCACCATTTGGGCTCGTGGCTCGGTGGTGAGGCGTCGCCTCTCAACAACAAACCTTTGGTCGAGGATCGAGTCGCAACCTCACCCTGGCAGACCAAAGGGCACAATACTAATTTGTCTTGGGCCGGGCTCTGAACCGCAACCACATAAGCCGGTTAACCCACCCTGTAACATCCCACCCCCTCCTGGAAGGGTAAAATAGTAAAATTGGCATAGGATGAGACTGATAGGGAATATTTAGTCTTGTTCATGCATAATAGGATTGATACAGTATCAATTGTGTACATGGAATTACGGTATATGCATTCATGATAATTCCCGATAATGGGCCTAAAGTAATTTTATTGGGATTAATGTGGTAAATGGGTTTGAGAAAAAATATTACGAGTCGCTATTAAGCGTTTTAGATTTTAAGGGATTTTCAGAATTTTTACGGAATTTTCGGAGAAAATTCAGATGACAAAATCGCCAGATGGCCTAAACATGTTTTGGGGTAGAAAAGGTGATTTTCGTGATTGAAAAATTATTTGGAGTGCACTGTTACATGCTTTATAATTTTGGGGAATTTCATTAATTCTCGGAAAAATAATTGGAGAAATTTTGGACCGGATAAATCGTCAGTGGCGAACAGGTTGATTTTTCTCTTGTTATTTGATCTTAAACCATTAAATATTTTGGTGGGACCCATAAATGGACCCACAAAACTAGTGGGAACCGAAATTGATGGAGTTTAATTCTTTTGGATTAATTGTTTTATAAAATTATGCTTGGTTGGTTGACTTTTCTTCATCTCTCCTCCATTTGCCACCTATCCACACCATTTAATGCCTCCTTGCTTCATCCTACGGATTTGCTTCATTTAAAGAAAGAAACTTATCATTTTTTGGCTTATGTTTATCTCCACGAAACCTACTCCTTGCTTTTGTCTTTCCATTGTTTTCTCCTTTCTTCCTCCAAAACTCATCCAAAACTCAAGAGTTCTTCTACTTGTCATCAAGTTATTTCTCTTATCATGAGGATGGTCATGTTTGGTGTGGGGAATAAAGAGTTATTGGCAAAGAAATTGGGAAAAGTGAAGAAGAAATTGATGGAAGCTTGAAATAGGTAAGAATTGTATTATGCTTGATTTTGTAGTTTAATACATCATAGGTGTTAGAAACATTTAATGGGAGATATGGTATGTTTATTATGTTTATTGATGCCTTAAATAGATGATAATTATTGCTTGAATTAATGGGTATAATATTAGGATTAGTTATGAATTGAAGTTATGAATTGAAAGTAGGATGAGTGATGAATGGTTTTAGCTTGATTATAATTGCATTTTGATGATGAATTGTGCATAGGAATTGAGGAATTAATGCTGCCAACTTTTGTGTAAGTATACAAATAAATGTTGTGTTGAGTTTGTGGCTGAATTGGAGGTGTAAATGAAGGTATATTAATGTAGGTAAAGTGATAGAATGGAAGAGGATGAGATAGAGAGGTAAAGCTGGAAAATTGATATTTGACCTAGTATACTGATTTAATCATAACTCATTGTTTGGTTATGAAAATGAGGCAAGGTTTGTGCCCAATTAAACTTTGATTTGTTGGCTACAACTTTGTGTGAAATAGGTGTTGTTGAATTCCAATGATAGAAGGGTGAATTTTTGCATGGAAAGTTACTGTTCCATTGCCTGTGAACAGTAACCGCAACCATGACCTCTGAGTTTTACTAATTTTTCTAAATTAATTGAGATGGAATTAGGTAGAAGGGTCTTCATGAAAGTTGTAGAATATTGAATTATCTTTCCATTTCTACTGATCTTGCTATTTTTAGAGTTTTATATTGAGAGATATGAACTGATTACTATTGACTGGTTTTGAGCATTTTGGATGAAACCTAGTCTAAGTGTGATTTTGTGAGTTTTCGGATTGGAGGCAATTTTAACATTTTATGTGGACTGAATTGGTGTGAGTGAGCTTCTAAAGAATTTTAGAGGAAGAGATTACCTTGAAATTGATATATGGTGTGTAATTTTTAGAAGTCAGAATTGGGAGTTATGATTTTGCAAAGATTGACCCTACATTAGGTTATGAATGGCTGATCATAACTGTAGCTTCCATAACAATTTTGAAATTGTTAGAGATTGAATTGGATGTTGAGTGCTTCATGAAAATTGAAGTTTGAGATGTTATCTTTTCAGGGATATAACGTTCTGATTTTACGGACTTGTGTACAGGGAGTTATACTTGTTATAAGGTTACTGCCCAAATTGAAGGATTTCAGGGACAGTAACATTAAGTGAATTAATTGACTTGTTTAGCAATAGAATTTGATTTGGGATTGTTCATGAAAGTTATTGAGGACAATGTGAACTTATTGACCATATTTTTGTGGTAATTTATTTCTGAAGAATCAGTGAGTTATGAAATTGCCAATGTACTGCCCTGTGACAATGAGAATTGAGTAGGCAGTAGCTTTGAAGGGATTTTTGACACCCTTAGGGGTGAGATTGATTTTTATGGTCTTCTTGAGAATTGTAGAGGGTTTCTTTATCTTTTCAACAAGGTATAATTTGTAATTTTCTGATTTGTGTGCTAAGAGTTATGGGTATTGAAAGTTGGTTTAGAAATCTAAAAAAAAAGGAATGAGAATGGTATATTGCCCGGTCACTAAGGCGACGGCTCGCCCTAGTGACGAGGCTTGTTTGAACGGCGTCACTAGGGCGACGCCTCGCCCTAGTGACGAGGCCATCTGATTTTTTTATTTATTATTTTTTATTATTTGATTATTTGGTATTTGGTGTTTCTTTTGTCAATTTCTTTTCCGTCCGACGTCCGATTGACCTGATTCTTGAGGCATCGGATTAGTGAAATATTGACTTTCATTATTTGAGAAATTGGGAATTTTTGGACGGAAAATTGACGTGGCCTCGGGTAATTGTTCTATGGTCACTGTTTTATTTATTTTTGGACCGATCGAGGTCCGAATTGAGTGCTGTCAGTGGCTATAGTTTTCTAATTTTAGATGAAATTTTTATTATGGGAAAAATTTGGGATTAGGGCCGGGAAATTCATGAACATGCATATCTCATCAACATGAGCACAAATTTCATATTTAGTGACTCGTACTTTTTCTGATTCATATAGAGGCCAATTGGAGCGTCGATTGACCGGCGTCACGAGACTTCCGGCATTAGCTCGGAGTAATAGGTGAGTAACCTAGTTGGTTTCTCAAATTTCGTTGCTTATATGTTCTCGTGAATTACATGCAATGATGAACTTTATGATTTTTGGCATGTATAAGAGTGGACTATTGTATGTTTCTTGATTTTCTTGTCTTGAATGACACCGACATTGATATCTTTGGGCTTTATAGCCATATCATTGATTCTTGATACTTTGGGCTTTATAGCCAAACACGGTTCATTCTTGAATCTCGACCGCATGCATAATTGCATGATCGGATAATGGACATGCCCTAAGTTGCTATTTTTCTTGATAAGAGCTTGAGCTCTCATCTTTGTCTTCGACCGCCTCGAGCCCGAGGGGAGAAAATCGACGCATCCCCACCGAATCTTGTTGAGCACTTGGGCACAATCTTGAATAATGGAAAGAGTCACATATGCATTGCATTCGCATAAATAGTTGCTACGTGACATGTACCGCTTTTGTAATGGCATGAATTATTGTGAATGGTTTTCACATTGGACATTGTTATTGATCGCTTCTTGGTAAATGATTATTCTTTCGATCGTCTTTATACGCCACGGGCGTAATCATGATTTAGTGAACCATCGATGATGGTTTCTCTTTGAGTTCATAAAACTCACCCAAAATTTGCATCTATTTTTCAGGTCTGAAGAATACCCGGTTGACACGGGAGTATGTCTACTATAGGCAAGCAAAGTGCTGGTGGGATCGGTTCATTATGCGCATTAGTGTCTTAGTAAATTGTGTTCGCAATCAATCGTATCACAAGGCTTTGCATTTTCTTGAGCCCATTGTGGTTTCCATGTTTTCTTGCATTGGTGATTGTAAATTATTCTTGGATGACCGTAATAACTGCTGGCTGGTTTATATTGAACACGGGTTATATTTACTTCTTGTGTTTGCCGCACTAACGTTGAATTAATGGCTCCAAAAGAAAAAAATATATCTTGAGTTTTAAATCGACTGATGTAGTACGCCACTCTCGCGGGACACGGACTCGGATATCACCAACGATATCGGGTTCGGGTCTTACGGGAGTGGGGTGTTACACACCCAAACCAACATGCATGATCATAAGGACTTGCATGACATGCATATGGCTCCCACTAGTTTCAAAGAATCCATAACCCTCAGTACGAATCCAAGAAACATTATGACAAAATGTCCTAGTGGGTCGATATCCGACCTTACTAAAATGACCTTGGGTTTACCCAACAAGTCACCTTAGGTCAATCGGTAGGTATCGGTCATACCAATTGCATCATAGATATCCGACATTACTAAAATGACCTTGGGTTTACCCAATAAGCCACCTTAGATCTATCGGCAGGAATCGGTCATACCATTTGTTTCATAGATGCAACTATCGACTAGTGCTATCAACTCGTAATGTATGCACACACATTGGGTTATCAACTCTTGATGCGCGTACATCTGATGTACAATACCCAATTTCGCCTCTGTCCACGTTGACCTTGAGTTTACTCAACAAATCAACGCTTCTAGTGAAAACCGACCCATTAATCTGAAAATCTTATTTTCATGGTTCGAACATATCCGTATAGAGTGAGCTTGGGTTTACCCATCAACCCAACTCTATAAGAACTCTGGTTCTCCCCATATTAATTGAAGACGTTAGTTTTTATATGATGTGTGAGGGTTTTAAGGTCTCATCTTCTTCTCCTTCAAGCCGTAGGATTATAGTCACCATGACTATATGGAATGATTTAGGGCATTTCATCAATCACATTGAATCTATACCTAAAATCATCCATCATCCCACCTTTGCATGTTGTTAGTTGACTTGTGTATGTGTAAGTCGACTTATGCTAGTGTGTAAGTCGACTTATGCAGCTGTGCATGAACAAGTCGACTTGTACCATTGTGCAAGTCGACTTATGCGTCTACAGTGCACGGACAAGTCGACTTGTATCTTTATTAGTCGACTTATCCATGTGGAATTGCTATCTAATCGGCTAATTTCTCAATCCGTGCAGTTCCAATTCACAATACCAAGTGTAATATCCTTTATTATGATGTATCAATGAAACACTTTCATTGTTCCATGCTTACCATATATAGTCAAACTATACATGAAAAACTTGAAATTGATGAATACACTCTTATTCATTCAGATCTCCAAATAATTTAAGAATATAAAACTATCACCCTAAGTATCTCTAGGTAGTCTAAACTTTATCAAGATTACTTTGGCACTGGTCACAAAATTTGTGATGGCCAAAATAATCAAGACAACGAAATGCACTAACAAGACGCTAATGTGACACATTTGACATCCGAAAAATATTTGGAAACCCAATTTCAAGAAATTCAATTTGGAAAGCATACAACATCAATATAAAACATTTTTAATCACATTAAACTTGATCCAAGGCATTGGAAATGAGAAATACACAATTTTACATTTCAAACAAAACAGCTCCAACAACTTTCTCAAAACTGCCAAGCTCTGTGTTTTGCTTGAAACACTCATTGAAACAATTTCAATAAATTATGAGAAAATTACAGAGGTTACAACATGTTCCATGAGTTTTTTCAGGATTTATTTCCAACAAAAACTCATCCAACCTCAGCAACAAATCCAATGTAGAATCTGTGTTCCTCAACATAGTTATTCCCAGCAGCACAAAATAAATTCTCAAATAAATAATAAATCACCTCGAAAACATTTTTCAATTCTCATAGACATTCATAAACATCTTAGAGACATGTTGGTGAAAGTAAATCCGAAAAAAAAATTATACAATTTATTCTCGAATTTATAAGCATGCCTGTTCATTGAATGTGCACAAAGACATCAACCAGAACATTGGGGAATATATTAGCAAAACCATATCAAATCACATTGATAAATTCCGAGCTTCCACAGACATATGCAACAACATCTTGTGAACATATCTGGGCAAGAAAATTTCGTAAACAATATTTCTACACTGAATTCGAAATTCACACAATCAACATGCATCATCGTCACAAGCAATAGGCAACTCCGACCTAGTCATGGTTTCTTCGTTATATACGACACAAGTAGCTCTGATACCATTGTAGGAAAATCCTGGTGTGAGCATCACATGCCCATGGTGCGGAAAACAAAAATTTTTGTTCCGGGACCTTCCCGAAAGCCAGGATCCATGTGTCTATACAACAAACTCAAACCATAACGGCCAAAGGAGACCGTCTCTAACGGTATCCACGCAAAGATCGGAGAACCTAACCGGGACAAACCCTTTGACCCAAAAATAGCTAGAACAAAGTAAAGAGTGCTAGCTCCTACCTTTGTCCTTCGAGAGCTTGAATCAACGATGAAGAGAAGAGGAAACCTTGGAGAAGAGCTTGAAGGATGATGATGATGGAAAGCTTGAAAGATGAAAACCCTTTTCTTCTTTCTTGCAAAACCCACGAAGAACACCTTATGAACTTAGGTTTAAAACTTGTTTTTAAACCTCTTCCACATCATCAACGACCATCCTCATCTTTCATCTTCATTATTTTGTCTTTAGTCATTAAATACATTAATGACTAAGCAAAAGAGAAGCTTCCATTCTCTTTCAACGTGTACTCATATATATATATATATATATATATTAATTTTTTAATTAATTATATATATATATATATATATAAATAAATGCTGAAGTGGTTCAGTCACACTGGGGCCGGTCCTACCTGCCTACCGGGTCCCGGTATGGGAAAAACCTCCGGAAACGTTTTTCAGCAATATCGATGTCGCTATCTCATCGGGACATATCTCGATCTCATCGGGATCCATTTAATCCTTTTGCTCTCTATATATTGGAATTCTGTCCAAAACTATTTTACGAATTGTCCGAGACACTCTTATGCGTGTGACCCATTAGGTTCCCGGTTATGTTGGCCACTTATATTAACACTTAATCCAAGCAAGTCATGAGCGGTATCTAGCAATACATCATGACCCCTAATTGACCGGAAAGTAATTGGTTTGACGAATGAACATATATTCATCATGAACCATATCACGAACCTTTCCATAGATAATTACCGTGCAATTCGTCCTTTCACCATGCTATACCCCACTTGGTTATGAGTATGGGCAAAGTGTCAACTCTTACTAGATTGACTACGTCAAATCTAATCCAAGTGATTTCAGTTCTTGTCCTGGGACTCATTACTTAATATGTCAATGAAGACATTCTTCATGACATATATGCTTTGGCCAGAGACTTCCAAGTAATGACCCTGACAAGAGGCCATGGGTATCATCTTCTACTATCACAGAAGTGGTAAATCCTCTATTGGCTACTCAATTACCTTCGAATACCTCAAGCTGTACCCAATCACCACCCTATGAGCAACCTCTGTAAGGCAACAAGGAATGGAGTCAAAGCACAGAATCAGTATCCAAGATATCCTTGAGCACCTCAAGTCTAAGGATACTTGCACCATTGCTATGATGAGATTATCACTAACATTAGAATAGGACATCCATGTGATGATCTCATAGTAGGTCATCCAATGTACTTACTACCTCTAGTAAGCATCCACATATCAACCCTAAATATCTCATATTTACGACACGAGATCCCTTTGCTTGATCAAATCAAGGAGCTTGAGATGTACTAGTCTCTCGGATTCTGATGTCCGGTCTTAGTAATCCTATGACTAGGGATAATTTAGATACTGACATAATTGCACATGATAGGAATCTCAGTAGTATGATCACATCACAATTTCCTTCATGTTATGTCATATATCATGGACTTCATTAATTTGCTTATTGATCAATATTCATTCATAAATAATGAACAGCAAGTTAATGAAATATGCCTTTCTTTATTTATTCATAAAGTATGTACACAACTTTGTACAAAATGCGCTAAAGGCGATTGCCTTCAGGGCACTACTCTAACACTCTCAAACACAAACTTTTCATCTCTCTCTCTAAAACTCTTGCAATCAACTTTACCTTTGAAGAACAGCTTACCAGAGCCAGTTTCTATTCAGAATCAATGGAGCCAGCTATGATTTATGGAAGATATGTGGACTTCGAATCTCTGAGGAAAGATAGTATGGATGTTGAACCAGAGATTGTAGAGGTTGGATGGAGGAAGTTTTTCCAGGTGCGGGAATCGGTGTATGCTGATGAGGAATATGATTTTTGGAAGAATGTGCAACTGGTAGATGACACTATTGTCTCCACAGTAGATAGGATATCTATTGTTGTGAAAAAGGAGATAGTAGAGAAGGTGACTGAATGTTCATCGGTTGGAGAAACCTTGTCAAGCAAAGCCAAATGGATGGCAAAGGTTAGTATGAAGGAAGAAGATGTCAATAAACAGCTGTATGGAGTTAATGACCCATCGGAGAGGAAGACCTCGAGTCTGGTCCCGAAGGCCAGGGTTCTTCATGCGATTCTGTTCAACTGCATCTTACCTAGAACTGGGTCAAGGCATTTAGTGACTACCTTGGATGAGCAATGCCTATTCTACTTGCTAAATCGTCGTCCCATAGATCTACCATTTCTAATTTTTCATTATATGGTTAAAGGGATGAAGGATACTAACAGTTATCGTTACGGCATGCTAATCACGAGGATTTTTAAGGAATCTGGAGTCCTTCTTCACAAAGGAATCAGAAGGACGATATCTATCAAGAGTTCTATTAACTCAGATATAATAAGAAGAATGGGCTTGAAGATGGTGGTAAAAGAAGAAGCAGATTCTATGAAGAAAGCTAGAACTGAGGGGGAGCGGTTACTGAAGAAGTCTCTCGCTACAAGTTCTAAATCTCAAGAAAGTATGAGAATGCCCATAAATTAAAGAAGAAAATTATCTGGAAGACCTTTGATAAAACAAGCGATTTCTCAAAGAGAAGTAAGCCTAGTTCGGAGGACAGACGAAGGTGCGTTGAAAAGAAAAGGGGAGAATCTTCTGGGTGAAATCTCTAAGAAGGCGAAGAGATCACCTAGGGTTCGTACTCTAAGACAACAGGAAGAGAAGAGAGCCAGAGAACAGAATCAGGTAGAAATTTCTGAATCTTACGCACCAAAGGCAATGAGATCTCTAGTTTCAATCTTACAAGAAGACTCAGCCAAACAGGCTAAGGAGACTGAGAAAAAGAGGAAGTTGGAGTCTGAGAAGCAGAAATCTCAAGTTTAAAAAACTCCGAGACTGACTAAGGTAGTGGAGAAGACTAAAGTAATTAGTCGAAAGAAGAATGTGACTATTGCTAAGGAAGTTAGTCAAAAGAAGGATACTATCTATGCTGCTCAAAAGGAAAAGCAAATTGAGTCTAGCTTAGTTCAGTTTACTCCTACTGATGTTCAACAAGAGGCAACAACATATTTAAGCTTAGTACAGATACCACAGAAAAAATCTGATGAACCTAGTCTGGTTATATATAACTATTCTGAATTTTTGAGAAAAGACAAGTCGGAGATCAGACTGGTTGAATTTTTGACCAAGAGGTGTACTTCAATTATCATCCTTGATCAAACAAGGAGGAAGGTGAAGGCAATCTTACAACCTATTTCGATAAATAGTGAGACATGGCATCTACTGAGTGAAGATGAAAAGAATTTTTATGATGCTTTGAGGGATGCTGCTACAAATCCATACCCTTCAAAAATATCCAGTCAACCATATACTATTTATCCAATAATAAAGAAGATGGTGCTAAAAGTTGTACTGGACATTCAGCCTAGATTTCCTTTAGATGTGAATAAGGGGAAGATGAAGTTACATCCTGAAGGAATCAGTAATGATCTGTCCGCAGATTAGATTGAAGATGAAGTACGACGAATTGATGAAGCATGCACTTTAAAGGAGAAAAATGACGAAGCTGGTTGTAGTTTTATAGATAAGAATGAATACTGTCCAGTAGGGGGAAGACTGATTACAGGGACGTTCATTGAATCCCTTGTGCAGACAGTAATGCGTATTAGGCCTCTATCTATTACACTGTCTATTCAAGCTGAAGCCATACCCCTACAAGGAAGAGAAGTGTTCATGCTACCTGCTCCTTATGATTTAGATCTTCCGGAGCCTAATCTATCCGTTCATCCACCAATTTTTGAGATTGTTGAAAATTACATTCCATCCTCAGACGCATATGCTACCACAATTGCTTTCATAGAACCCTCAGCAGATTATGATCAACTCTCCTCACCGTTTGACTCGCAAGCTAAAATTAGGCACTTACGCAGAGAAGTCAAGGAGCTAAAGGAGATGATGAAAGAAATGAAGGAGATGATGACAGAACTGATGAAGAGTCATCGTCATTGATCATTTTTTATTATAACAAATAGGGGGAGAAGAGAATGGAAGGCAGCAATCAAAGAGTCTCAAAGGGTGTGATTGAAGGAGTAGATGAAAAAAATAGGGGGATGAAGAGGAAAAATAATGAAGAAGTCAGAAGAACACACATGAAGATATGTTTTGAAAATAAGTTTTTCTTTTTTTAATGTATATGATTTGTTATCATCAAAAAGGGGGAGATTGTTGAGTCAAAATGACTTTACATATATATGATTTTGATGAATAACAAAGAAGAAGAAAAGCAGACGCAGAATGAAAAATAGACGGAGAAGTCAAAAGCAGACGTAAAATTCAAAAGCAGATAGAGAAGTCAAAAGCAGACGCAGAATTCAAGAGAAGACGCATAATTCAAAAGCAGATGAAGAAGTTGAAAAGCAGACGCAAAAATGAAAAATAGACGGAGAAAAGAAAAAGAAGACGCAGGATGAATAACAAAGAAGTTGAAAAAAAGACGCAGAAAAGAAGATGCAGAATTCAAAAGTAGACGCAGAAAAGCAGACGTAGAATTCAAAAGCAGACAAAGAAAGAAAAGCAGACGCAAGAGTCCGTTCGAGTTAGTTACATAACTCAACTGATTAACCGTTTCTTTCAAGATTCAAGAAGTAAGATTCAAGAAGCAAGAATCAAGAAGCAGTTGCAGACGAAGGCTATAAATATGAGTCGAAGTCGAAGATTGCAAAGTTAGTTGACTTACGTATACGAGAACGAAAAAGCTTGTTTGTGAGATTATTGTGCGAATTAGCTGAGAGCTAGTGTTACTATAACATAGTTCAAACACCTTTGTAAGAAAGTAGTACAGATAGCCTGCAGAGGCTAAGAGTAAAAGAATACTGAGTGTAGAGACCTGAAGAGGCTCAGAAAGAATACTTGTAAACGTTGAAAAGAAAGTGAAATCTCAGAAAGACTTCTAAGGACTGGATGTAGCCCACGGTTTGGGGTGAACCTGTATAAAATTGCTGTGTCGACTTCTCTCTACTCTATCTTTCTTTAAGTTCAAAGTTTTGTTATTAATTAGATTTCAAAACAAGTTTTTCAAAGTTTTGATTAATTCGAACTTACCGAAGTTTATGTGAAAAGAACTTGTTTTTAACAAAACGTTTTCTGGAAAATTAACCCCCCCTTCTTGTGTATTCATATGTCGTATTATAAGCATTGTAATAACGTGTGATTCACTTCACTTTTAATTAAAAATCACAATCAATTCATAGAATAGATAATAGAATAGTGGTAGTTATTGGTAATCACTATCCTAATGGGATTAATTTATATGTATTGGTATTAGCTACAGTTATGTCGTGCTCTTACAGTAACTCAATATTGACATGCTCATTTTCAGTTAACCACATTAAAGCAATTAAACAAGTACATTATTAATTATTTTGAAACAATTATCTTAATGTGGCTAGATAATTACATTAAGATGTAACTTTAATAAAGGTAATTATATATTTTATGAATTCATTAAAATATTATAGAAAATAGATTATCATAACTCATATTAAACTAATCAATGATTCCATTTACAAATGGACTAGTTAGATGAACATTAATTTGGTAGTTATTAGTGATCATTATTATTAAATAAAGAATTTTATTTATAAAATAATATGTTTATTATTTATAATAAGAATAGTTATTAATGATCACTAAATAATTGTCGTCTAACTTTTCCTTTGTAACTTGTATCAAATATTCTAAATTGAAATCCTATTATATAGTTTGATGGTTCTTAATCCCATTGTTGAGATTCATTTTAGTCCATCATGAGTGTAAGAAACCTGCTTTGTCAAATTTTCATTCTTATTTATAAATAAATAAATTTGAAAAGATAATCAAATTATTCACAATCTTGAGGGGATCACCCATCACCTTTTTGGATAAAAATAAATCAATAAACTATTCTCTAAAAGTATTTTGATTTAATGATAACCATAAATATTACAATTTTTTATTGCCTATTTATCACAAGCAAATTTCATGATGTAACAAATATAATAGCTTCACGTTTAGTTTCTTTTTTCTTGTTTATATAATTTTAAACACAATTTCTAGTACCCTTAAAAAAGGGTTTAAAAAGTGTCTTTTGCGTTGGTAAAGTTACCAAAATTTTAAATGGTAAAGAGAGCATCTAAATTGCTAACTTCAAATAACCAATAAGGAATTGAGACAAAGCTCATGGTTTTGTTTCACATTATAGCCATTCAATCTTGATTTTTATGGTCATTAAGAATTTGTAAATCAATCACAAGAGATGTCAATTCCTATTCCCTCAAAATATAGTGTATAATTTAGTTCCCCTTCAAACCCTATTAGATATAACCCAAAACTTAGCTATCAATCCAATATCAATCATAAATTAATATAAACGAAGATAATGCAAAAAGTTGTCTATTTATCGTCTATTTGTTGATGAAAAAGTTGTTGATCAATTTGAACAAGCTATTAGGATAATTTGAATAAGCTCTTTGGCAAACAAACAAATTTTTAAAACTTTTCAATACCCTTTATGAAAGTCATATATCTTTATGTTATTAATATCTTTCTGTACATTTTTAATGTGTAGACTTCTTAATGGGTTGGACAATTTGCTCATTTATGAACTTACTTGAGTAAGCAATAGAAAATGTTAGCATATATTTATAGTAACCTCATTTGATCTCCCTATCACAAATCAAATAAATAACACGTCGACGCTTATAAGTAATCATTTTTCTCATTGGACTTCAACTTGTTTAACTAGATTCTTTATTAAGTTTCTTTATTATCTTTAATATTGATCAAATTTTATTTATTATTCTTAATTTTAATAAAATTTATAATTAATAATTATCCAAAAGTGGAATTTAAAATTGTAACATTCTCCTCTTATACAAATATTGATTATAAAAATTATAATTAAAGTAAAAATATTTTAAATGGCTACGAAATCATTGTAATGATTGATCAACTTAAAACCATTGACCTAAAGATAATAAAATTTAATATTCGATCCTATAAGGCTTTTGATACCAAAAGCGATCAAATGTATGTGTTATATGTGACAGATCTAATATAATCATACATAATTGATAACTTACTAACATAAATGAGAAATTAGAGTACGAAAACTATAATGGTACTTGTATGATCGAAAATGTATTATTGTTTCATTTATAGGTCTCAATTTCTCTAAACTTAATGTTAAATTGTAATAAAGAAATTTGTTCTGTTGGCTCCTAAATTTTTTTATTATTATGCATGATTTAAATAATTTTTGAGGTTTTGATAGATTAATCATTTTGGAATTATTTAATTATGTCAAAGTTAGTATGATTTATTGCATGGGTTAATGGAATTTAAGTGTTAAAGTTATTTGAATGTTCAAGGGTAATTTTGACAAGGCACTTAAGTATGAAAGACATAAGGCATAGAAGGAAGGGAAAATTGGGCATTTCACACTCATTAAGGGTAGAATTGGAAGAAGAAATTGTGGTCTTGCATTTTAAGAAGAGAGAAGAACAAAAATTGAAAAGAAAAAGAGAGTGTCGTGAAGAAGAGAGAGAAATACGAAGAGAAGGAGAGAAGGAGAGAAAGAAGAGAAAACAAGCTAGGGTTTCAATTTTCTTAGTCTTCAAGAGAGATTTTGAGGTTGTTCAATAAGGGAAAAAGGAAGAGGAAGACAACAGTTTCCATTTGAGCCAATAATCATTTCATTTGGTGAAGATTCAAGGTAAGATCATTGTTAATCTTTTAGATTTTTGGAAGGATTTTGGTTCATGAAACTTAATAAATGCATAGGTTTAGGTATTCTAGAACCAATTTTAGTGATTGTGCTTTGTGAGATTCTCAATTGAAAATCCTATTGAGTGGAATTTTTGTTATTGTAAAAGGGGATCAAGAGAAGCAATAGGAGCAAGTGGAAAGACATCCTTAAGCCAATTTCTTAAACAAGGAATTCAAGGTGAGTTCCATGTTTATAATAGAGTATGATCCACTAATGTTTTCTTTTGAATCAAGAGAATTAAATGATTTAAATTATTTTAATAAATGTTGCATGATTGCTATTTGAATGATTTGAGAAATCTTTATATGTTGGTATATGAATTTTGTTGATAAATTTAGAAATAAAGATGGAAATGCATTGAAACATTTTATATTATTCCTTGAAAAATGTCATGACATTTTGTACATTTGAAAAAGAAGAAAAAACATGAAGATATGATGAAATGATTTGAGCATGAGTATGTGCTTTTGTTTGGGCAAGAGTGGAACCAATTTGTTCGTCACATGCACACTGACAAGAGCCTTCTCCCGACTGCTCGCTTGTGGCATATGAGATCCGAAGAAAAATGACTTATTTTGTTCAGGGTGTAAACTTCGATTTTGCGATTTCGTTCCATAGAATCCTCTAGCCATTTGTTGTGCATTGTATCTTTGAATTGTCAAGTATGTTGGATAATTTGAGTGTTTTTCATTGATGGTTAAATGTATATGCTATGTTGATGTGATGATATTTTAACTATGAGTTTTGAGCTAGAGTTGTGAATTTGACTGAGAATTTGAGAGCGAAGCGTTTTATGAATTTATTATGACTTTTATATGACAAATAAATATTTTAACGATTTTGCTTATTCTCTATTATAAACTTGTTACCCACGGGTTTTCAAGCTCTCCCCCCTTTTCGTCCCATCTTCAGGTGACAAAATGAGATCGAGTAACCAAGAGTCGAAGCATCATATTGCTTTTGCAATGTTTTTGTAAATTAAGTTAGATTTTGTAAAAGCATGCTTCAAGAATTATTAGGTTTTGTATCTTTTGCATTTTGGATTTTGTTACCGATAATTTCATGTGGCTTGGAATGTCATTAAAGCTTTGTAAACTCTTATCCTTGGTGTTAATGAAATATGAATTGTGTATGGATGATGTGAGTTGAAATTAGATATGCTTGAAGAAGTTACCAACTTGAGTTGATGATTTTTGAACATGAATTCTTGTTATATATATATATATGTATATATATATATATAAGTGAGATGTTATGGAAAAGAAAATTGGAATTACGAATGATGAGATGTAGTTGAATGGATAAGAAGGATGTTGCATTAGAGGAAGTGAATTTGGGAAAATTTTCAAGTCTTTCATAAGGATAAAGTTGTGTTCTAATTTCTGGGGAAAAAACTGTATTGATCTAGGCTAAATTAGACAAAGTTGTCTTCTAGAAAGTTGTAGTTATCTTTCTAGCTTTCCAACGATATATATTATGAAATTTTTAGACATCGGAGTCGAAAGTTATGATCTTTATAAGTGAAAATGCTCTGGAGAGTGTAGTAGTGATTTATAACTTTTGGGGATGTGAGGAAGAACCTGTAGAACCCCTTTGTCTGATGCATCTTTGATCAAGCCATCGTCTGATGCATCTTTGACCAAGCCATCGTCTGATGCATCTTTGAACAAGCCATCGTTCGATGCATCTTTGACCAAGTCATCGTCCGATGCATCTTTGACCAAGCCATTGTCTGAGTCATCATTGTCCAAGCCTATATTTGATCCATCTTTAGTCAATGGCCAAGCCTTCGTCTTATCCATATTTGGCCAATGACCAAGCCTTCGTCTGATTCATCATTGACCAAGCTTTCATCTAATCCATCTTTGACCAGTGACTAAGCCTTCATCTGATTTATCATTGACCAAGCCTTTGTCTGATCCATCTTTGACCAATGACTAAGCCTTCATCTGATTCATCATTGACCAAGCCTTCGTCTGATCCATCTTTGACCAATGATCAAGCCTTTTTCTGATTCATATTTGACCCTCCAGATTGAAACATCTCTTCAAGGTCTTCATGAAAGTTGTAGATCTAAAGGTTCTCTTCAAAACCATCAAAAGATGACCTTAATCCGATGTCTCTAGTGAAATTTATGCCAATTGTCCCAAAATAGGTTCAATATGATTGAGGACAAAATCATGTTTGATTCTTTCGGCCATAACTTTGTCATCCGACCTCCAAATGACTTGATTTTTGAACCAATGGATTCCTGACACATTTTTATACCTCTCCATAAAAATTTATAGCTTTTTATAATAATTTAAAAATAATTAATTGAATCAAAGTAAGGATATCGGTTTGAAGAGTATGAATTGGATATGTTACTAAACATACTTTGGTATTTTGATGATATCTTAATCTTTAGATCTCAGAATGAGTTGGTTCTTATTTTAGAATAAACTAGAGACATAGGGTTTAAAATTTTATGAAGAAATTTAATTTTTATTCAGTATTTAAGACTTTTAAATTTTAGATGGAAGTTGAGTATAGTGTATTGTTTCAGTTTAATAATAGCCCGAAAATGTTTGGGGTATAACTTTCAGATTTCTAAACCAAATTGAATGATTTTGGTGTCTTTAGAAACTTAAGACAAAGGGGGAACAAATGTTCTGAAGAAGTCAAATTGTAATTCCAATTTGAAGTTTCCCAAAATCTAATCTGAAATAGGAGAAATGAGTTTGTTTTTTATATTTGATTGGTGTGGGCATGCTACCGTTGTAGGATGATGGCTAATAAGGGTTCATTGAAATAACTCTATAGGATAATATGCTCACGTTTTATGACTCCAAAAGTTGGGTTCTGGAATCGGTGCCCAACATTTGTGGTATCAGAGTAAGAGTTGGGTTTCGGGATCAGTGCCCAACATGTTCTCTCTTACTAGATACTAAACTACATTAAAGAAAACCTATATGAGATGAAAAATTTATATCCCCTATATCTCATAAATTTATTAATTTCTCAAAACATCTGAACATGTCTTAGAGACATATTATAAAGCTCAATCTATATATATATGTGCCCAATGACCATTAAAATGCTTAAGATTAACACAATTCTTAAGAGTTTCACTTGTATTATAAAAATGAACAATAAACTGAATGGCTAAGGACAATTTGATGATCATTAATTTATATATATGAAAAAGTACTGTCATAATACATTAAAATATTCAATTATAATAAGAGCAAAATACAATAATCTCTAACTAACAGTGTCCAAGTACCTCAATAAATCCTTACCATATGCATGCCTCTAAAAAATATTTGGGAGAAGTTCTTTAGTTAGGGAGTGAGCTAACATATGCTTAGTCTCATTATGGTCCACTACAACGACACCTTTTTGCACCAATGTCTTTATGATTAATTACTTCACCTCTAAATATGTAGACTCTACGATATTCTTATTGATGTTACTAAATAATACAATAGAAATATTATCAAAGTATAACGAAATGGGCTTGGTAATTGAATCAAGTTTTTAAGCTAAAATGCCTACGAACTAGCCTTATGGCATGTCACAAACTCTATAAACATATTTTTGGAAGTCACTAATGTCTGTTTGACACTGTTCCATGAAATATAACCATTTATAAATATATCTTAATCTAAAATTTCTATCATTTGGACACATAAAAAAGTTTGAATCTATATAATCAAAAAGGTTTAAATTATTGACTTTTTTGTTTGTTAACATGTAATACTTAGTTCACTTAAAGTATCTTAAAACTTATTTAACTGAATTATAGTAGTTTATGTTAGAGTAGTGCCCTAAAGGCAATCGCCTTTAGCGCGTTTTGTACAAAGTTGTATACATAATTTATGAATAAATAAAGAAAGGCATATTTCATTACTTTGCTGTTCATTATTTACGAATTGATATTGATCAATAAGCAAATTGATGAAGTCCATGATATATGACATAGCATGAAGAAAATTATGATGTGATCATACTATTGAGATTCCTATCATGTGCAATTATGTCAGTATCTAAATAATCCCTAGTCATAGGATTACTGAAATTGGACATCGGTAATTCGGAGAGACTAGCACATCTCAAGCTCCTTGATTTGATCAAGCAGTGGATCTCAGAAATTGTAAATATGAGATGTTTAGGGTTAAGATGTGAATGCTTACTAGAGGTAGTAAGTACATTGGATGACCTGCTATGAGATCATGATTGGACCAAATTTATACTATAAATTAGGCCCGTTTTCTTTAGTAATTATGCATCTGTTGACTCCTGATTTATGATTTTTATGTTTATTTTGGTCCCGCACATTGAGTTTTGATAAATTGCACATTGTCAGTATTTTGTTGTCATTTATCATTAATTCTGCATAATTTTTATTGGAACAATTGATACTGCAAATGGGTTGTATTTTGTAGGACCAAAGGAGTCAACATCTAAAAGTCAACACGTAGTGAGATTACCGAGACGAATCGGACCCTCCGATTCGCCGCAAAGAAATTAATGGCATTTAATTTATTACGCGACGAGTGACTAAATTCATTCGCCGCAGCGAACTACAACCATTCGCCATAGCGAATGTCGGGTAACCCGACCTATATTGGGCAAAGTATCCACCGATTCGACCTACCAAGACGTATCCTATAAAAACTTGCCAATTAGGGCAAGTTGGAGAGCGCCGCCTTCTGATGTTTCTTCTTCGTCTTCTCGGTTTTCGTTCTTCGTTCACTATTTTCTCTGTTTGTTTCCTTTTCTTCTCTGTTTTAGTTTTGATAGTTTTTATATTGTGTTTGTTTGAGTTCGATCGCATTACGGCTCACCGCCTTCATCTTTTCATCTCCAAGTATTCCACGTCATTGCCTTCATCTTCCGGTTTGTCGTCGATCATGACTATCGGTGATTCTCCAAGTGATGATGGAGTCATCCGAGTCATGAGCGGCTAAACTCTTAGTCTCCGGAAATGTAACAGAGGTCCGAGTTCTTGAGCTTCAAGGGTAATCAACATGTTTTAGATTTTGGTTATGAACTTGTAACGATCCGAGTTGGTATTATTACGATGTATAACCGATTGAGTCTTGCTATAGTTTAGTAGACGTTAAACTTTGATTTGTGTTAATGTTTGATTATTGTTGAATGTTGTTTTAAATACATGGAGTTCATGTATATCAGTTGGATGATTGCATCAATTAATTTAATCTGCCTAGTTGTGTTTGATTAAGTTGGTTGTGTTTTTATTCAAATGATTTGTTGCATTAATCATTCATAGCATACACTAAGGGGTTTTAACAAGTTTTAATTAATCGAGTTGATTAATTAATTCTTGGACTTAACGAGTTGTTAAGGTTTATTTTCGAAACTTAGTGGATTTCAAACCCCGATATTATTTTGAACGATGATGACCCGAGCTACATTTTAGGAGAGTTTTATTAATTGTTTTCAGTCCCATTTAATTTCAATTGCCTTATCTTTTCAAAATCCTAAAAATATTTATCTTTGCTTTGGTCTAGTTTAATTTTAGATTAATCACTCAAAACCCCTTTTTTATTGCTTTAATTGCATGCATCATTCAAACATTAGGCTAGTCTAGGATCAATTGATGCATTGGTTCCTTGAGAGTCGACCCGAGGTTGCATCCTGTATTGCAATCCTTGGTATAAATTTAATTTGACCGGTTTCCAGGGATCAATTTTAATATTGAACGATAAACCGCCGATCAGATCATCACATGGATGTCCTATTCTAATGTCAGTTATAATCTCATCATAGCAATGGTGCAAATATCCTTAGACTTGAGGTACTCAAGGATAACTTGGATACTGATTCTGTGCTTTGACTCCATTCCTTGTTGCCTTACACAGGATGCTCGTAGGGTGGTGATTGGGTACAGCTTGAGGTATTCGAAGGTAATTGAGTAGCCAATAGAGGATGTTGGATCGCATATGGTCCGAGTATTCACAATACGCTGCGGAAGAGACCATACAAAATTATCAAGTATAATCGAAAACACAAGGATTAATGAAAATACCTTATTTTCGTGGATGGATTGCTTCTTTTCGGATTCCAAGACACTGCAAATCGCTAATGTCCTCTACCGGTATCCACACGAGCATGCACGATCCGGCCATGGTCAGAGTGTGCTAGCATGTCCCGAAAACCTTCGAGCGCCGCACGATCTTTCTCTTGGCGGCTAGGGTTTCTTGACAGTTGTGTCGTTCTATTTTTTAACCTAATGAGACCTAAGCTTCTCTATTTATAGAGAAACCCTAATCTCATTCAGGCCTTATTAAGTTTCGGCCCATTATATCATATATATAATAAAAGCCCGACAACTTAATTAAATCTAGCCCAATAAATATATCTAAATATATTTATTTAACACCTAATAAATTAGACCCAAGAGAATAAGCCCAGATCACATCACTCTTTGTGTGCGACCCTGTAGGCTCATTTGATGTTGGCAATGGGCTTGATTACACTTCAAGGCCCATAAGTCATAAGCGGCCTCTAACAAGACATTATGACTACCCAAATCAAATGAGGATCGATAATCCGATTTAACCTGTAATCATGATTATAAGCTCAGTCCTTTTGTAACACGATATCAAGATTAATCACAAGGCATGGTACATGTCAACCTTTGATTAATCATAGTTTCTTGATCCGCAAGTTGGTGATTATAACAAATGACATTGATGACTCTTCATCAATTCATTTGAGCACGACCATGCATTTCTTCATCACACTTGTCAAGAGGCCCAAATGATATCTCTCTCACTTAAGAGAGGTACAAACCTCCGTCACGTCATTCATATCCTCCGCATGATTCATTTAGTGTCCAACATAAGACTATTTGTTATTCGGTTAAAATAACTTAGTCTAATATCAAAACACTAAATTCCTCATGTGAGGAACCATGATGACTTCAGGTCAAAGGACTAAAGTCAAACCATATTGAGAATCACTAATGACATGAAACCATGTAGTATTCTCTTTTGGGTCGATCCAATATATGTTCTCTAACATATATCTATGTTTCGATTTGATATCTCATATCCATGATCAAGAAACGTGATCATCAATCGTAACACATACTAGCCTTAATTCATTATTGTTCCACCAATAATGATCGACTAGGACGATCTAGAATCGTATTATAACACTTATGGTTTTACTATCAAGTCACATACTTGATGACATAAGTTTAATACCATTCATGGAATGTAACTCACATTACATAAATGAAATACATGCATATATAAAATGAATACCTCATAATATATTATTAACAAATCATAATGTTAATACATGAATCACAAATGTTTATTGGCCTAGGGCACACTACTAACAGAGGATTCATCACTTCTGTGATAGCAGAAGATGATACCCATGGCCTCTTGTCAAGGTCATTACTTGGAAATCTCTGGTCGGAGTTCATATGTCATGAAGAGTGTCTTCAGTGACATATAAAGTAATGAGTCCTAGGACAAGAACTGATATCACTTGGACATAGATTTGACGTAGTCAGTCTAGTAAGAGTTGACACTTTGCCCATACTCATAACCAAGTGGGGTATAGCATGGTGAAAGGACGAATTGCACAGTAATTGTCTATGGAAGGTTCGTGATATGGTTCATGATGAAGATAGGTTCATTCTTCAAACCAATTACTTTCCAGTCAATTGGGGGTCATGATGTGTTGCTAGATCCCGCTCATGACTTGCTCAGATTAAGTGTTAATCTAAGTGGCCAATATAACCGGGAACCTAATGGGTCACACGCATAAGAGTGATTCGGAGAATTCGTAAAATAGTTTTAGATAGAGATCCAATAAATGGAGTGCAATGGAATTAAATAGATTCCGATGAGATTGGGATATGTCCCGATGAGATCGCGACATCGATATTGCTGAAAAAGGTTTCTAGTGATTTTTCCATACCGGGACTCAGTAGGCCGGTAGGACCGACCCTAGTGTGACTGGATCACTTCAGCATTTATATACATATATATATCTTATTAATTAATTAAATAATTAATATATATATATATATATATGTATATATATATATATGTATGTATCAACGTGGATGGAGGGGAGAAGACCAAATGTCTTTAGTCATTAATGTCTTTAAATGGTTAAAGACAAAATTGACTAAAAGACAAAAATGCTAAAGGAAGGTGATCTTCGTGGATGAAAAGTGTCCATGAGAAGCAAAAGGCTATTTGAAGACTAAAATGAGGTTGATGATCGGGGGATTTTGTAAGAAGAAGAAGAAAGGTTTGAAAAGAAAGAGTTTCTCTCTCAAGCTATCTTCATCATCGATCATCTTCAAGATCTTCTCCAAGCTTCATCTTCTCCTTCATCATTTCTCCTTAGCTCTCCAAGAATAAAGGTAAGATCTAGCAGTCTTTACTTTATTCTAGCTATTCCTGGGTCAAAGGGTTTACCCCGGTTAGGTTCTCCGATCTCTGCGTGGATTACCGTTAGAGACGGTCTCTTTTGGTCATTATGGTTTGACTTTGTTATATAGACACATGCATTCTGACTTTCGGGAAGGTCCCAGAACAAAATTTTTTGTTTTTCCGCACCGTGTGTATGTGATGCACACACCAGGATTTTCCTATAGTGGTATTAGAGCCACTTGTGTCGTATATAACGAAGAAATCATAACAAGGTTGGAGCTGCCTATTGGTTGTGACGATGATGCATGTTGACTGTGTTAAATTTGAAATCAGTATGGAAAACTTTTTTTCGAAATTTTCTTGCCCAGATGTGCTCATAAGATGTTTTTGAATATGTCTGTGGAAGGAAGGAATTTATCAATGTGATTTGATATGGTTTTGCTAATTTATTCCCTAATGTTCTGGTTGCTGTGTTTGTGCACATTCCTTGAACAGGCATGCCTATAAATTCGAGAATAAATTATAGAAAAATTATTTTTCAGATTTTCTTTCACCAACATGTCTCTAAGATGTTTATCAATGTCTATGAAGATGGAAAAATGTTTTCGAGGTGATTTACTATTTATTTAAGAATTTATTGTGTGCTGCTGGGAATAACTGTGTTGAGGAACACAGATTCTACATTGGCTTTAGTGCTGAGGTTTTTTGAGTTTTTGTTGGAAATAAATCCTGAAACCATTCATGGAGCATGTTATGAACATGTTATAACCTCTGTAATTTTCTCAAAATATTTTGAAATTGTTTAAATGAGTTTTTCAAGCAAAATACAGAGCTTGGTAGTTTTGAGAAAGTTGTTGGAGCTGTTTTGTTTGGAATGTTTGATTGTGTATTTCTCTATTTCAATGCCTTGGATTATTTTAATATGATTAAAAATATGTTAAATTGATGTTGTATGCTTTCCAAACTGATTTTCATAAAATTGGGTTTCTAAAAATTTTTGGATGTCAAATGTGTCACATTAGCATCTCGTTAGTATATTTCGTTGTCTTGATTGTTTTGGCCGTCACAATTTTGTGACCAGTGCCGAAGTAGTCTTGATAAAGTGTAGACTACCTAGAGATACTTAGGGTGATAGTTTGATATTCGCAAAATTATTTGGAAATCTAAGTGAATAATAGTGTATTCATCAATTTCAAGTTTTTCATGTATAGTATGATTATACATGGTAAGCATGATACAATGAAAGTGTCTCATCGGTACGTCAAAGTAAAGTATATTACACCTGGTATTGTGAATTGAAACTGCACGGATTGAGAAATTAGCCGATTAGAAAGCATTTCCACATATATAAGTTGACTTACACATGCATAAGTCGACTTGTATTCTTAGGTAAGTCGACTTACACATGCATAAGTCGACTTGTTCGTGTACATAAGTCGACTTGCACAATGGTATAAGTCGACTTGTACGTGCACAGTATCATAAGTTGACTTGCATAATGGTATAAGTCGACTTGTACGTACAAAGTAGCATAAGTCGACTTACACATGCATAAGTCGACTTACAACATGCTTAGGTGGGATGATGAATGATTATAGGTATAGACTCAATGTAATTGATGAAATGCTCTAAATCATTCCATATAGTCATGGTGACTATAATCCTACAGCTTGGATGAGACTAGAGTTTGAAATCCCTCACATATAATATGAAAACTAACGCCTTCCATTAATATGGGGAGAACCAGAGTTCTTATAGAGTTCGGGTTGTTGGGTAAACCTAAGCTCACTCTATACGGATTTGTTCGAACCATGAAAATGAGATTTTTGGATTAATGGGTCGGTTTTCACTAGAAGCGTTGATTTGTTGAGTAAACTCAAGGTTAACGTAGACAGAGGCGAAATTGGGTAGTGTACATCAGATGTACGCGCATCAAGAGTTGATAACCCAATGTGTGTGCATACATCACGAGTTGATAGCACTAGTTGATAATTGCACCTGTGATGTAATTAGTATGACCGATACCTGCCGATTGATCTAAGGTGGCTTGTTGGGTAAACCTAAGGTCATTTTTAGTAATTTCGGATATCTATGATGCAATTGGTATGACCGATACCTACCGATTGACCTAAGGTGACTTGTTGGGTAAACCCAAGGTCATTCTTAGCAATGTCAGATATCGACCCACTAGGACATTTTGTCATAATGTTTCTTGGATTCGTAGTGAGGGTTATGGATTCTTTGAAACTAGTGGGAGCCATATGCATGACATGCATGATCATAACATGCAAGTCCTTATGATCATGCATGTAATTCTATTCTAACATTCTTTCTCTCTTTCTCTTTAGGTTGATTGAAGATGACTTCCAGTGTGAATCTGCGCTCACTTATGGACTCGAATAAATTACTGGACCTAATTTTCTCGATTGGCTGAGAAATCTGAGAATTGTTCTCAGATCTGAGGAACTGGGCTATGTCTTAGATGTTCCACTTCCTGATCCACCAGCTGTTGATGCTTCTGATGAGGATCAGAAAGTTTATCGTAAGCATCTCAAAGATAGTGACATGGCTACCTGCATTATGCTCGCATCTATGTCACCAGAGCTGCAGAAGCAGCATGAGTCTATGGATGCTAATACCATAGTGTTTCATCTTAGGGAGCTTTTCGATGAGCAAGCTCGGTCTGAAAGGTTCGAGACCTCGAGGCTACTCTTCACTACTAAGATGACTCCAGGTTATCGATGATTATTCTCGATATAGGTACCTGTATCTGATGAGATACAAATCTGAAGCATTTGCAAAGTTCAAACAATTCAGAAATGAAGTAGAAAACCAACTTGGGAAAAGTATCAAGACATTACGATCCGATCGTGGTGGGGAATACTTAGACCAACAGTTTTTAGATTATCTCAGAGATAATGGGATTTTATCTCAATGGACTCCTCCTTACACACCATAGCATAATGGTGTGGCTGAAAGGAGAAATCGAATCTTGTTAGACATGGTACGATGGATGATGGGCTTTGCAAAGTTACCAAAATCCTTTTGGGGGTATGCAATCGAGACAGTTGTTTACTTGCTAAACAGAGTTCCATCTAAGACAGTTGATGTTACTCCATATGAGATGTGGACTAACAAAAGACCCTATCTTACTCATTTGAAAGTTTGGGGTTGTCCTGCTTATGTGAAGCGGATACAGTCAGATAAACTTGATGCAAAGTCTGACAAATGTTTGTTCGTAGGATATCCTAAAGAAACAATGGGATATCAATTCTACCATGCTGAGGAACAAAAGGTGTTTGTTTCAAAGCATGCTGTCTTTTTAGAGAAAGAGTTTCTTTTACAAGAAGACAGTGGGAGCAAAATTGAACTTGAAGAAGTTCAAGATGCTTGAACA
Organism: Erythroxylum novogranatense; assembly: GCA_029891385.1. NCBI lineage: Eukaryota > Viridiplantae > Streptophyta > Magnoliopsida > Malpighiales > Erythroxylaceae > Erythroxylum > Erythroxylum novogranatense. The sequence continues at coordinate 40,531,750 of CM057228.1, forward strand.
GACGCAGATCAACTGCTTGAACCTGAAACTGTGACTCATACAGATGAAGTAATAGTTCAACCTTCTATAACACATGAAGTTCGTAGGTCACGTAGGATACGCTCTGTTCCCGAGAGATATGGATTTCTCGTGAGTGAACAGAATGACATATTGCTCATAGAAAATGATGAGCCTACCACCTATGAAGAGGTTCTGAAGAGTTCAGAGTCTGAGAAATGGCTTCAAGCCATGAAGGCTGAAATTGTAAGTGATCTAGAAGGGGGGGTTGAATAGATCTTAAAAATTCTTTGAAAACTTCTACAAGAAAATCAGAAGTTAAAACACACAAAAACAATTTAGATAAACTTAATTGAAAAGTGTAGGGAAGAAGATCAAACACTTATTTTTATAGAGGTTCGGTGCTAAGATCTACGTCCTCTACCTAAGCTCCCACTTAGGATTTTGCCAACCACTTTATTGCACACTTTGTAGTTGAGTGTGAACTTTTTACAACGCCACTTGAATTCCGGCTCAAGTAACCTTTTACACTCGATTTGTCTTCCGGCACAAATCCTACCTCACGTGACCTTTTCACTCGTCACTCAAATTGTAACAAAACAATACAAAGATTGAAGAACAAATGCTCAATACAATCTGTAGCAAAATATGAGTAATAGTGAGCAATTTGAAGCAATATAAGAGTATTTAGACTTGTAGAACTTGTATATACTCTTCTTCCATCATCCTCTATTTATACTTGAAGAAATATAGCTGTTGGAGCTCTTCTAGCCGTTGCTTAATTGGATATAGCCGTTTCTTGATAATCTCCATTCCATTTTTAGCAAATTGGACCGTTGGAGCAGAATATGTGCATCCATAAGTCGACTTGTCGAATGAATAAGTTGACTTGTTTCAACCATTTACGTAAAAATTGTAACTCCGCTCTCCAATAAGTCGACTTGTGCTGTATAAGTCGACTTGTTGTCTTCGATAAGTCGACATTTGTGTTATAAGGCGACTTGTCTTAATACATCTTCATATATAAATTAAACTTGTCGCTTCTAGTTAACTTGTTATATTCAGACCTTGATGTAAGTCGACTTGTATTACCAAATCCTTTATAATCCTTAAGCTTTATGCCATTTTTACTTAGAAGATAACTCCCAACTTAATTAGACACTTGCTCATCTTGATTTGCTCAATCCTTTCATTGAATAATACCTGAAATAATTTCTTAACTATTTCTAGATATTTTATTATTATCAAAACATAAAGGGATTTAATTTGTCAACCACCATTGGTCCAACATTCTCCCCCTTTTTGAAAATGACAAAATATTTAGAAATTGACAAGAAAATTGAAAGACATAAAATTTGATCAAGGTTTCCCTTGTCTTGATTGGTTAGGTTAACTCCCCCTTAATTCATAAATCAATGATTAGAATAGAATTCAATAAAATTGCAAATTAAATCTCCCTTACCCATCCATTTTCGACCTCCATCTACTCTAAACCCACTCATTTTATCTCCAAATTAACCCTCTTTTTCGAAAACCCCTTTCTTAAAACCCTAACCCTAACCTACAAATTTTTCCTCCTTCTCTCTAAATCTTCCATGGCTCCAAGAAAAGCTTCTCAGAAAGGGAAAGAAACGGCTCAAACTCACGATCCCCACGTTCCTCAAAGACCACGAGTTCGGGGGTCTTCTTCAAGGGGAGATGCGACAAGGGAGGAAGAAGCTATTGAACCCAGATTTATTTCGAGGGATGCTCAAACATTGTAATACAAGGTAATCAAAGATGAAGTTTTGATTCCCTCCATGAGATTTGATTGGGTTGAGCTAGATAGCAGTGAGTTCTCGGATGTGTTTTCTGAAATCGTTAATCTTGGGTTAAGAGATTTTTTGGGTTTTCATGATGATATATATGAAGAGGCAGTAAAGGAATTTTATGCGAATTTGGTTGTGATTAGGAGTAATGTTGAGGATGGAGTTATCTTGTCCACTAAAATTAACAGGAAAGCATTATATCTTTGTGAGTCAGATTTGTGTACCATGTTTCATCTGCCTAGAGGAGGAGTTAGGCCTAGAGCCTCTTTTACTGATTTTGAGATTTTGAGAAATGATAAGGGTGACACTGATGAGGAAGCCGAAGAAAATTTCGGATATACTGAGGAAAAAGGGGCTGATTTGCTAATTCGATTATGTTCCGATCATTCCCCTCCATTTGAGGCGATGGATTTACCATTGAATTATAGGTTACTGCATTATGCGATAAACAGGGTTGTGTATCCAAAGAAAGCGAGCAATAATCAGATTACTTCTCTAGATAAGGAGATTCTGTGGCATATGCAGGAAGGACGGCAAATAAACTATCCGAGTTTGATTATTCAGATGATAAGGAAAAAGGCGAGTTTATTACGTGGACAGCTGAAGGGGAAACTAGTCCGGCATAAAGGAATGCCGTATGCCGCACTGATCACCCATATCTCTCAGGTTAGGAGATGCAACTTGGACTCCTATGTTAGTTTTCCTTATCCTCAGAGCTAGAGGTTCACACCTTACAACTTACGGAGCATGAAGCTGGTGAGGACAGTTGAAAGAGGTTGGGTCTATTCCTATCACGTTGAGAAGCTTGGGTTGACTTTGGTGGGTGAGCAGGTTCCTTCGAGAAAACGATCTAGGACAACAGATCGTCCAAGTAACTCACGACCTAGTAATGTTGGAAGAAGTGAGGCATCGCAGGCTGATTTTCAGGAAATTCGGGATCAGTTGGATGAGATAAATGAGCGACATGATGATCAACAAGACACTCTGATTAGACTGGAAAGAAAAATTGATGAACAACGCAGCATACTTACCCGCTTGGAGAAGAGCATTAAGAAGATTTTTGATAAGCTAGGGTGTAGGCACGATGATTCTTCATGATGTGTATTGCATTGTGCTTTGACCAACATTTCGACTTATGTTTGTTTGCTTGTTGTTGTTTTCTGTGTTTTATGTGTTTTTTGGGTTGACATTTTCTTTTAATGAATATCATTTGTATTTGATGTTATGGTTGGTGTTACATTTCATTAATCTTCATTTGTTTTTCTAATTAATTTTTGATTATGACAAAAAGGGGGAGTAAGATTGAAATTGCTATTTGATTAAGGGGGAGTGAACATTTCATTAAATTTGACATGAATACTTTCTTCAACACATTTAGTCCTATTATTATAAACTCTAAAATCCTTACTAGTTTGAGAATAACCAATAAACACACCAGTATCGGATTTAGAGTCGAATTTTCCTAAATTGCTCTTTCCATTATTATGAATAAAAACTTTACAACCAAAAGGATGAAAATAAGAGATATTAGGTTTCTTACCTTTCCATAGCTCGTAAGGTGTCTTATTTTTGTCTCTTCATAAGTGCACCCGGTTGATGACGTAGTAAGCGGTGTTGACTGCCTCTGCCCAAAATGATTTAGGAAGATTGTACTCATTTAGCATAGTCCTACTCATTTCTTCAAGTGAGCGATTTTTCCTTTCTACTATACCATTTTGTTGCGGAGTCCTTGGTGTCGAAAAATTATGTTCCATTCCGTATTTGTCGCAAAGACTTTCGAAAGGTTCACATTCGAATTCTCCTCCATGATCGGTTCTAATTGCAACGATAAACAAATTTTTTCTCATTTTGAACCAATCTACACCACTTAGTAAATTCATTAACGACATCATTTTTATTTGCAAGAAATCTTACCCAAGTAAATCTAGAGAAATCATCTACAATCACAAGTACATATAATTTTCCACTGAGACTAGCATGCCTAGAAGGTCCAATCAAATCCATATGCACAAGTTCAAGAATTCTAGATGTGCAAATTTCTTTCTTTGGTTTGAAAGATTCTCTAACATGTTTGCCTTTCAAACAGGGCTCGCACAAATGATCTTTAACAAATTTAATCTTAGGCAAACCTCTTACAATGTCATTCTTTGAGAGCTTAGAAATTAAAGGCAATGGTGCATGTCCTAATTTTCTATGCCATAAAAATGCATTTTCTTCTAGTGTCACCAGGCATTTTTCATTGAATGAACTATCATCATGCAAATCAACAATGTGTGTGTTCCCATGTCTAAAACCAATAAAGGCAACATGATCATCCTTCTTAACTAGGCAATGTGATGATTCAAATGATACAATATAATTCATATCACAAAGTTGAGACACACTTAGCAGGTTATGTTTCAACCCATCAACTAGCAAAACATTGTCAATGGTTGGCAAAGGTTCCTTACCCACTTTACCAATTCCAATGACCTTACCTTTGTTGTTGTCTCCGAAGGTGACATAACCTTGATTTTTTGGTTTGATTTCTGCAAAAAGGTTCTTGTCCCCACTCATGTGTCTCGAACATCCGCTATCGATGTACTGAGTGCTTGACGACCTTTCATCCCTTGCTTGTACCTACAATATCAACGTTCTTTCTTCTTATAGGTACCCAAGCCATTTTGGGTCCATATTGGTTAGCCATATAAACCACATTAGGTGGTGTTGTGCCTTTAATAACCCAAAATTTCTTAATCTTAACACATCTTCTAGTACTCTTGCAGGCAATTTCTATGTGACCATCTTTCAAACATCTAGCACATTGAGCGATTTTTCCATCCTTAGTAAATTTGGAAATTAAAGAGCAATCTCTATCAAAAGGATCATAACCTAATCCATGTTTAGAAATGGAATATCTTTGTAGCGATAGCAATTTTTCAAACTGTTCGTTTCCATTTGCAAATTTTCCAACCACATATGAAAATTCTTTTCTAAGTCTATTAAGCTCACAAATAAGATTTTCTTTTTCAATAAGACATGCAGAATGATCTTCTTTCGGACTATCTAAATCATCAATCGTTTAATGTAAGGCACTATTTTCAGCAACCAATTCACGTATTTTCTTTCTTAATTTTTTGTTAATCTCAATGGCTTCTTCAAAATAAGCTTGCAAAGCATCAAAAGAATCTCTTAAATCGTGTTCATTAAAATTTACATCATTTTCATCATCACTTTTTGCCATAAGTGCCAGGTTGTTTTCATCATCACTTTGATATGTATCCTCTTCATCACTCCAAGTTGCCACCAGGCTAGTTTTCCTTTTACCTTTTTCGTATTTGTCATTTTTCTGACAGTTTGATGTTGATGATGAGCTTTTCCATTCTATTGCGAGATGTCCCCGTTTTCCACATCTCCAACATTCTTCGTTGCCTTTCTTTTCGTCATAGCCTTTTGATTTTCTTTTCGCGCCAAACCTCTTTCTTTCTACCTGTTTTCTGCCATTTAATTCTTTCATTCGATTTTTGAGAAGTCCCTTGAACTTCCTTAAATTTCTAGCGTACATAGCAATTTCTTCATCTTCCTCGTCTTCATCTAATTCCTCATCACTTTCATCAACAAAAGAAGTGTTAGCTTTAAAAACAATAGATTTTTTGGGTTTACCTCTACCTCCACTGGATTTGAGAATAATCTCATAGTTGATGAGTGATCCCACCAAAGCGTTGAATTCTAGATGGTTGAGATCCTTTGACTCCATAATTGCGGTGACTTGAGAATCCCATTCCTTCGGCAGTGAACGAAGAATCTTCTTCACTTTCTCGCTATCTGTCATGTGCTTTCCCAGGTTTCCTAATCCATTTATGATTTTTGCAAAACGGTCAAGCATTGTAGAAATTGACTCACCTTCCTTCATGACGAACATCTCATAGTCGTGAAGAAGCATGTTGATTTTTGTCTCCCTGACTTGATTTGTCCCTTCATGAGTAACTCAAAGTCTTTCCCACATTTCCTTGGCAGTGGTGCAAGAATTTACCCGGTTTCTTTCCTCAACCGTTAATGCACAATATATCAGCTTCATAGCTTTGGCTTTGATGTACGCTTGCCTCCAATCGTTATCATCATACTCCATCTCTGTTTTCAACTCACCATTTTCTTTTAGAGGGGCTTGAAGTCCGAAGATAATGATCTTCCAGTATTCAACTCCCTCGCTTATAATATGATACTTCATAGGATTTTTCCATGATGAATAGTTAGAGCCATTAAACAAGGGAGGACGATTATTAGTGTTACCTTCTTCCGCTAGGTTGTTGTGTGCCATCCCAGATACTTCTGCTCTGATACCAATTGTAAGTGATCTAGAAGGGGGGTTTGAATAGATCTTAAAAATTCTTTGAAAATTTCGACAAGAAAATCAGAAGTTAAAACACACAAAACAATTTAGATAAACTTAATTGAAAAGTGTAGGAAGAAGATCAAACACTTGTTTTATAGAGGTTCGGTGCTAAGACCACGCCCTCTACCTAAGCTCCCACTTAGGATTTTGCCAACCACTTTATTGCACACTTTGTAGTTGAGTGTGAACTTTTACAACGCCACTTAAATTCGGCTCAAGTAACCTTTTACACTGATTTGTCTTCCCAAGACAAATCCTACCTCACGTGACCTTTTCACTCGTCACTCAAATTGTAACAAAACAATACAAAGATTGAAGAACAAATGCTCAATACAATTTGTAGCAAAATAAGAGCAATAGTGAGCAATTTGAAGCAATATAAGAGTATTTAGACTTGTAGAACTTGTATATACTCTTCTTCCATCATCCTCTATTTATACTTGAAGAAATATAGTTGTTGGAGCTCTTCTAGCCGTTGCTTAATTGGATATAGCCGTTCCTTGATAATCTCCATTCCATTTTTAGCAAATTAGACCGTTGGAGTTGAATCTGTGCATCCATAAGTCGACTTGTCGAATGAATAAGTCGACTTGTTTCAACCATTTACGTAAAAATTGTAACTCTGCTCTCCAATAAGTCGACTTGTCTTTGTATAAAGTCGACTTGTTGTCTTCGATAAGTCAACTTGTGTGTTATAAGGCGACTTGTCTTAATACATCTTCATATATAAGTAAACTTGTATCTGCTCTAGTTAACTTGTTATATTTAGACCTTGATGTAAGTCGACTTGTATTACCAAATCCTTTATAATCCTTAAGTTTTATGCCATTTTTACTTAGAAGATAACTCCCAACTTGATTAGACACTTTCTCATCTTGATTTGCTCAATCCTTTCATTGAATAATACCTGAAATAATTTCTTAACTATTTCTAGATATTTTATTATTATCAAAACATAAAGGGATTTAATTTGTCAACCACCATTAGTCCAACAGAAATGGATTCCATGTATGAAAACCAAGTATGGACTTTAGTTGAGGCACTCGAAGGAATAAAACCCATAGGGTGTAAATGGGTTTTCAAAAAGAAAACCAACATGGATGGTAATGTGATTACCTATAAAGCAAGGCTTGTGGCTAAAGGTTTTCGTCAAAGACAAGGAGTTGACTACGATGAGACCTTCAGCCCAGTAGCAATGCTTAAATCTATTAGGATACTCCTAGCCATTGCCACTCATTATGATTATGAGATATGGTAAATAGATGTGAAGACAGCTTTCCTAAATGGAAATCTAGCTGAGGATGTGTATATGACATAACCTGAAGGCTTCATCTCCTATGATGACATATCCATTTTGATGAGGTAATCAAAGAGTTTGGTTTCTCACAAAATCCGGATGAATACTGTGTGTACAAGAAGGTTAATGGGACTGCAATCGTATTCCTTGTGCTATATGTAGATGACATATTATTACTAGGAAACGATGTCTCTATGCTACAATCTGTGAAGATTTGGTTATCCAAGCAATTTGCCATGAAAGAACTTGGTGAAGCAACTTATATCCTTGGGATAAAGATTTACAGAGATAGATCAAAAAGATTGCTTGGTCTTTCACAATCAACGTACATAGACAAGATGCTAAAGAGGTTTAGCATGGAACAATCCAAGAGAGGGTACCTTCCCGTGACTCATGGGATAATACTCTCGAAATCTATGTGTCCTAAGACACAAGATGAGAGGATGCGCATGAATATGATCCCGTATGCATCTGCAGTAGGATCTATCATGTATGCTATGTTATATACGAGACCCGATGTATCATATGCTCTAAGTGTTACGAGCAGATACCAATCGGATCCTAGTGAGGATCACTGGGTGGCTGTCAAGAATATCCTCAAGTACTTGCGAAGGAATAAAGATGTTTTCTTGATATATGGAGATGGAGATCTCAAAGTGAGCGGGTATACAGATGCTAGTTTTCAATCTGATAAGGATGATTCTAAATCCCAATCAGGTTACATATTCACACTGAACGGTGGGGCGGTCAGTTGGAAGAGGTCCAAACAAGAGACAACTGCCGATTCAACAACTGAGGCAGAGTACATTCGCTCTTGACGCAGTAAAAGGAAGCGATTTGATCAAAAGTTCATTCTTGAACTTGGTGTGGTTCCTAGTCTGTGATGGGTGTGGCGCCTTACCATAGGGTATCCACCGAACGCCTGTAGGTCATTCCGATAAATATCCCACGACAAGAGACCACTATCGACAACAACCGCTACACTCCTCATGGCATCACAATCATAAGACAATAATAAGAAATTGACTACTTTTAAAACCAAATTGATTTCGTTTCATTCACTTAAAACTCAAGAATTTACAATCATCAATTACTTTTTAATTTACATATGACCCAAACATCGCACATTAAGTATTATCTTTGTCATCGCATAAGAAAGCAGATCTAACTATAAGTCTCCAAAAGAAAGCCCGGTGACCGACCTTTGAGCCATTGCTTCTATCGCCAATCCACGATATCTGGGTCTACAGCCTTGAGGAGCTATCCATCTACACTTAGGCCTGAAAATAAATTGCAATTTTGGATGAGTTTGCGAACTCAATGAGAAACCATCATCGATGGTTCTCCCAATTCATGCATCATATAAGCATGAAACAAGATACACGCATAATTAAACAAAACACAACATTGATCTTGATTCAGTACAATTACGATCCGTAACAAATAAATATTCACCCGATTAACAATATTGCCAAACATTCAATCCGTATGCAATGCACATGTGACTCTTTTCCGATTCATTTCGAGATTGTGACCGAGCGATAATAAATGATCGGTATAGGCGCGTCTGGGAGAATTATCTCCGTCGAGCTCGAGGCTCTTGTTCAAAGATATCGAGCTCTAGGCTCGGTTCGATCTGATGGCGTCTCGGTTCACAATTTTCCTTTAATGACAGGATGCGATTGTGCATGAATGCACATGTCCCATATCAACAAACATGGTAATACACAGTCCAAATACACAATATAATCATACAATCCAATTAACAGTTGCCTAATGCTTATTTCACAATCAATTGGGCCATATATAACCACATAATCCCCGTAGGGCAATCAATTCACAGTCTTAATCCACGTAATCCCTGTAGGGCAATCAATTTACAACAATAATTCATGTATTCCCCGTAGGGCAATCAAACCATAGTTAACACATAGATTGGAATAACCAACTAGGTTACTCACCTAATAACTTCCACGCTAGTGCCGAGAAGTCTCTGCCAAGTCCGTGGAACGACGGTCCACTTGAGACTCTATAGCACATTAAATGAATAGCCATTACCATCGGTATACTTGAAATGACTAAATAATGCACATGAAATCAGTAAAATGTGTATAATGCATGTTCATGGCAATCCCGGCCCTAATCCAATATTTTCCCATTAACACAAGGCAGTACATTGGCAATTTCATAACTCACTAATTCTTCAGTAATAAATTACCCCAAAAATATGGTCAATAAGTTCACAATGTCCTCAACAACTTTCATGAACAATCCAACATCAAATTATATTGCTAAACAAGTCAATTAATTCATCTAATGTTACTGTCCCTGAAATCCTACAATTTGGGCAGTAACCTTATAACAACCATAACTCCCTGTATACAAGTCAGTAAAATCTGAACTTTATATCCATGTAAAGATAACATCATAAGCTTCATTTTCATGAAGCACTCTTCATCCAATTCGATCTTTATCAATTTTAAAACTGTTATGGAAGCTACTGTTATGATCAACCATTCTTAACCTAATGTAGGGTTCATTTTTGAAAAATCATAACTCCCAATTCTGACTTCTAAAAATTACACACCAAATATCAATTTCAAGGTAATCTCTTCCTCTACAACTTTTCAGAAGCTCACTCACACCAATTCAGTCCATATAAAATCTTAAAATTGCCTCCAATCAGTAAACTCACAAAATCACACTTAAGCTAGGTTTCATCCAAAATGCTCAAAACCAGTCATTAATAATCAATTCATATCTCCCAATATACAATTCTAAAAATAGCAAGATCAGTATCAATGGAAAGATAATTCAATATGCTACAACGTCCATGAAGACCATTTTCCCTAATTCCATCTCAATTAATTCATAAAAATCAACAAAACTCAGATGTCATGGTTGCGGTTACTGTTCACAGGCAATGGAACAGTAACTTTCCATTCAAAAATTCACCCTTCTATCATTGAAATTTAACAACACCTATTTCACACTAAATTGAAGCCAACATCCCAAAGTTTCAGTGGCCACTAACCTTACCTCATTTACATTTCTACAAAATAAGTTATGAATAAATCAGTAACATCAATTTCAACTCTAACTTTCCAGATTTAATGTTAACCTTAGTTCTAACATTTCCAATGCCTTTTCACATCACTAGACATCCAAATAAATACAAATTAAATATTAATACAGTCATACATATACTAGGGCTAACACTGAAAAATTGGCAGTATTAAATTCCTCAATTCAAATACTCAAATAATTCTCCTTATTCAATTCAAAATCTAACCATATCACTACTTTCCACTCAACATCACCTAGCCTTAAACCCATTTCTTCCAACTATATTAGTCATTACTTTAATGCCTACATGAACCTAATACATGCCCTAAACCTCTTATTAATCACCCCTCACTATCATGGCATTTAATTCCATGTAAATACACCATTTAAAGATCAAAAATTAAATGAAAACTTACCTAATTTAAAACCTCCTTTCAAAGCTTCAATAACCACTTCTAACTTCCACACTAAAATACCAACCTCCTTTCCTTCTCAAGTATACAATACTCATCATCTAGCTTTGATGAGAGTAAGAAATAATAGCTTGAAGTTACAAGGAAGATGAGAGGAGGAGAAAAATTTCGATGGGTTTAAAGAAGAGTTGGTGTTGTATGTGTTTCGGATGGCTATAAGAAAAGCCTAACAATTTATCTTCTCCTTTCCTTTAAACACACATGTCCGAGAGAGAGTGAAGAGGAAGCATTTAATGGTGCTTTTAAATGGCAATGTCTCATTGGTTTCTTTTTATTTGAAAAGTCAAATTATCAATTGTTTAATCCAGTCTAAAATGTTACTCCATTTAACTCTACTGACCCTACTTTCAGTCCCAAAATAATATACACATATTACTGTGCCATTAGGTAGCGATTTTTGCTACCGAAAATCGACCGATTCGCCAATTGGTGATTTTTTTCCGGTCCGAGAATTGTCTCCGGAAAAATCCAGAAAAATTCCTAAAAATCCATAAAAATGTAAAACAATTTATGGTGCAATCCAAATAATTTTTCAAAACTCGATTATCCCATTAATTTCATACAGAAGTTCAATTTCAACCTTAAGCCGGAAAATGTCATGAATGCATGTATACTATGTGCATGTGCAACCAATCAGTAATTATAGAGGCTATATGTTGTATATGCATGTCGAGATATAATTAAATATCCCGAACCCGTCCCAATTACCAAAATGCCCTTCCTATAGAAGAGGGGATGTTACAATTCTCCCCTCCTAACAAAAATTTCATCCTCGAAATTCTTACCTGATTGATCGAAAAGGTGAGGATACTGTCTCCTCATATGCTCCTCGGTCTCCCAGGTAGCCTCCTCAGTCGAATGGTTCCACCAGAGAACCTTCACCGATGGAATACTCTTATTCCTCGGTTGTTTCACCGAGACCCGAGAATCAATCGCTCCTCCACATAACTCGACATGGAGACCTCAATCTCCGAGCCAGTATCACATGTGTCGATCCGACCGATATCTGCGAAGCATACTCACATGAAAGACGTCATATAATCGAGACATCTCACTCGGAAAGCTAGCACAGAGGCCAAAGGTCCGATCCTCTCGGTGATCGTGATATGGACCAATGTACCTAGGGCTTAACTTACCCTTTCTCCCAAATCTCAAGACACCACGCCACGGTGACACCGTAAGAATACTCTGTCGCCCATATTATACTCAATGTCCTCCTATGCTTGATCCACATAGCTCTTACATTCATCCCGAGCGCTTGATGCGACTCGAATCGATCTCACCTTGTCAACAAAGATCCTGAATCACTTAGACCCTCAATCATCCTCTCACCCTCTTCATCCCAATACAGAGGCGATCTACACGGTCGCCCATACAAAGGCCTCATATGGAGCCATCCCGATGCTCTTGTGATAATGATTGTTATAAGCAAACTCAATCGTGGCTAGATATCGATCCCATGCTCCTCTGAACTCCAATACACAAGCCCAAGCATATCCTCAAGTCTTAATCGTCCTCGACTCGCCCATCATGCGAGGATGAAATGTCATCTTGAAATTCAGCTTAGTACCCATAGCAGATTGTAAACTCGCTGTAACCTCAAGTAAATCTGGGATCTCGCTGATACTATCGACACCGGACCCCATGCAATCTCACTATCTCGCCACATACTTCGGGCCAACTGATCCATGGTATTATTCTCCTCATCGGTAAGAAATGGACCGATTGAATCAACCGGTCCACTATGACCCAGATAGCATCATCTTTGCCTCGGCGCCCTAGGCAACCCCATAATGAAATCCATGGTGATCCGCTCCCATTTCCACTGAATGGGCAACGAATGAAGCTTCCTCATTGGAGCTTGGTGCTCGGCCTTAACTTGTTGGCACGCCAAACACCTGACACAAACTCGCCACCTGCTTCTTCATACCGGGCCACCAGAAATGTTGCTTAAGGGTGTTATACATCTTGGTAGTACCAGGATGCATAGCATATGTGGCCATGTGAGCCTCCTCCAGTATCTCGCCTCGGATCATTCACATCGTACACAAAGCCTCCGCCTATCCATAGAGTCTCATCTCACATCAAACTCAGATCTCGAATCAGCTTTCACTTTCTCAATCAGTCTCACCATAACAGGATCCTTATCCTGAACTCTCCTGATCCTGTCCAGTAGCATCGGTCTCAGTCTCAATGTAGCCAATAATACTCCATCCTGCTCCAGATTCATCTGAACATTCAAAGCTCTCAACTGAATCATATTAGGCAACCTCATAGCCTGAATCTGAGCTGTACTAGTATGTGACTTCCTACTCAAAGCATCTGCCACCACATTAGCTTTCCAAGGGTGATACTCGATAGTACAGTCATAGTCCTTCAACAACTCAAGCCACCTCCTCTGTCTCAAATTCAATTCTCTCTGGCTCAATAAATATCTCAAACTCCTGTGGTCAGTGAAGATTTGAAAGGTCTCACCATACAGGTAATGCCTCCAAATCTTCAGTGCAAATACAACTGCAGCTAGCTCCAAATCATGAACAGGATAGTTTACCTCGTGGGACCTCAACTGTCTCGAGGCATAAGCGATAACTCTACCGTGCTGCATCAGAACACATCCCAATCCCTGATGCGATGCATCGCTGTACACCTCAATTCCTCCAGTCCCAGATGGAATAGCCAACACCGGTGCAGTAGTCAACCGATGTTTCAACTCCTCAAAACTCTTCTGACACTCCTCGGTCCACCTGAATGGCACATTCTTTCTCAGAAGTTTTGTCAGAGGGGCTGAGATCAATGAGAACCCCTTGACAAACCTCCGGTAGTAACCCGCCAATCCGAGGAAACTACGAATCTCCGGCACATTCCTAGGAGCTTCCCACTTCAGCACTGCCTCTACCTTACTCGGATCCACCTGAATACCCTCTCGAGTCACTATATGCCCCAAAAAGATCACCGATCCAAACCAAAATTCACACTTCTTTGAACTTCATGTACAACTGCTCTCCTCATAAATCTCAAACACCATCCTCAAATGCTCACTATGCCCTGCTCATCCTCGAATACACCAAAATGTCATCAATGAAAAATAACAAACCGATCCAGTAGGGCTGAAATACCTTATTCATCAAGGCCATAAAAGCTGCGGGGCATTTGTCAACCCAAACAGCATCACTAGAAACTCGAAATGCCCATACCGCTCTGAATGCACTCTTAGGCACATCGGCCTCTGCAATCTTCAACTGATAGTAACCAGATCGCAGATCTAACTTGGTGAATACCTGAGCTCCCTGCAACTGATCAAACAAGTCATCAATCCTAGGCAGTGGGTACTTATTCTTTACTGTCACCCGATTCAGCTGCCTATAATTGATGCACAACCTCAAAGTCCCATCCTTTTTCTTCACAAATAAAACTAGAGCTCCCCATGGTGAGACACTGGGTCTAATAAACCCCTTCTCCAACAACTCCTGCAACTGAGCCTTCAGCTGCCTCAGTTCCACAGGTGCCATCCTATATGGAGGTATAGATATAGGAGCAGTACCTGGAACGAGGTCAATAGTAAACTCCGTCTCCCGATCCGGTGGCAAACCCGGTAACTCGTCAGGAAACACATCTGGAAATTCCCTAACCACGGGAATATCCTGGAGCCTCTGCTCAACTCTGGTGTTAACCACATGAGCCAGATATGCCTCATGACCTCCTGCATCAATCTCGTGGCACTAAGGAAAGAGATCATCCGGCCGGCATCGCCGACTAACTCCTCTCGAACTTCGCTCTAGGTGACCAGAGACTCCAACACAACCTCCTTGGTGTAGCAGTCCATGATAGCCCTATGGGCGTCACCACCCATCCCGTAATCACATCGATCTCTCGGCGGCAATACTATAAGGTGCGCCTCAATATCGCTGATCAATCTGGATCGAGCATCCCCTGCACCTCTCCTAATGCATAGTAGTACCTAGAGGTGTCTCGACCTCCAGCCCATCTTGTAACATCTCCTATCCCCATGCGATCTACATGCCATATGAGGTGCAATGAAAGAATGTGTGGATCCAGGATCCAGCAGAGCAAATGCCTCAATATCAGAAAGGAGAAGCATACCAGCTACAACATCAGGGAAATCCTGGGCCTCCTGCCGCGTCATGGCGTATACTCTCGCCTGGGACTGTGATCGGCTGCCCCGACCCTCAGTCCTCACAAAGGACCCCTCAGCTCTACCATGGCCTCTACCTCGGCCCTTTGTCCGGATCCACCCACTCTACTCACATGACAACAGATTACTCCCGACTCGTCCACTACCAGCAGACTGAACTCTCAATGTATCTGGGCAATCCCTGACCTGATGCTCCGTCGAGCCGCACCTCAAGCAGGCTCCAGTAAGCCACCAACACTCCTCACTGTGTCTCCTCTCACAATGCGGGCACACTGGGGAAATCTGTCTAGAGCCCCTGCCACTACCACTACCAGTCGGTCCAAATCGCCCCCTCTGCCCAAAACCAGACTGTCTTGAACCTCCCGAAGACCTGAAAGTCCTACCCTGGCGCTTACTCAAGCTCCTGCCAGAGCTTCCCTGACTATCACTTGGCCGCTTACCCCGGGACCCAATCTCAGCCTGCCTTTGTCTCATCAGCTTCTCCACTCTAACGGCAGCAGCCCTTAACTCAATGAATGTACCCATGTCCGACCGAGCCAACCTGGTACGAATCTCAGTGTTGAGGCCATTCTCGAACCTCCGGCACTTATCAGCCTCAGTCGGGATCATCACAGTGACATAATTTATCAACTCATTAAATTTCACCTCATATTCGGCCACTGACATCCGACCCTGCTTCAGTTCCAGAAACTCCTGCATCTTCATATCAAGGTAGACCTTGGGCATATAATTATCCCTGAAGGCCCTCAGAAACTCAGCCCATGACAGTAAGCAAGGCCTGGTGGTACTGCCTGGCACAGTCTTCCACCACTTATATGATGGGCCCGCAGCGAGATATCGCGATAATCGAACTCATCATCGTTCGCGATCCATCCGTCAAGACTCTCTCCGTCCTCTCCAACCATCCTCGGCCTCGGTCTCAGATCGCCATAAAAATCATACCATTACCTTGCAGAAATCATACCTCCTCTCCCGTCTCTCGGGAACTCGAGGAGGCAGATCCTCAATACGAGGCATAGAAGACTCCCTACCTGCTCCCACTGATCCTTGGTCAGCTGGCTGCTCAACCTGATCACCTAATGCAGAAGACCTAAAACAAAACAAGAATTTTGATAAGTTTCAACAGTTCCATCCGATTCAGACCTACATTGTTACTATTCCCAAAAGATGCCAAATCATGCTCTGATACCACCTAATGTAGCGCCCTCTTACCATAGGGTATCCACCGGAACGCCCGTAGGTCATTCCGATAAATATCCCACGACAAGAGACTACTACTGACAACAACCGCTACACTCCTCATGGCATCACAATCATAAGACAAGAATAAGAAATTGACTACTTTTAAAAACCAAATTGGATTCCGTTTCATTCACTTAAAACTCAAGAATTTACAATCACAAGATTTTTAATTTACACATGACCCAAACACGCACATTAAGTATTATATCTTTGTCTTTGTAAGAAAAGATCTAACTATAAGTCTCAAAAGAAAGCCCGGTGACCGACCTTTGAGCCATTGCTTTATCGCCAATCCACGAGATACGGCTCTACGGTCTTGAGGAGCTATCTGCCTACACTTAGGCACGAAAATAAATTGCAATTTTGGATGAGTTTGCGAACTCAATGAGAAACCATCATCGATGGTTCTCCCAATTCATGCATCATATAAGCATGAAGCAAGATACACGATAATTAAACAAAACACAACATTGATATGGTTACCGTACAATTACGATCACGAGCGGTAAATATTCACCCGATTAACAATATTGCCAAACATTCAATCCGGTATGCAATGCACATGTGACTCTTTTCCAGATTCATTTCAAGATTGTGACCGAGCGCATAATGATGATCAAGATAGACGCGTGCGGGAGAATTATCTCCGTCGAGCTCGAGGCTCGGTTCAAGATATCGAGCTCTAGGCTCGGTTCGATCTGATGGCGTCTCGGTTCACAATTTTCCTTTTAACGATGTGATGCGATTGTGCATGAATGCACATGTCCCATATCAGCAAACATGGTAATACGGTCCAAATACAATATAATCATACAATCCAATTAACAGTTGCCTAATGCTTATTTCACAGTCAATTGGGCCATATATAACCACATAATCCCCGTAGGGCAGTCAATTCACAGTCTTAATCCACGTAATCCCCGTAGGGCAATCAATTTACAACAATAATTCATGTATTCCCCGTAGGGCAATCAAACCACAGTTAACACATAGATTGGAATAACCAACTAGGTTACTCACCTAATAACTTCCACGCTAGTGCCGGGAAGTCTCTGCCAAATCCGTGGAACGACGGTCCACTTGAGCCTCTATAGCACATTAAATGAATAGCCATTACCATCGGTATACTTGAAATGACTAAATAATGCACATGAAATCAGTAAAATGTGTATAATGCATGTTCATGGCAATCCCGGCCCTAATCCAATATTTTCCCATTAACACAGGGCAGTACATTGGCAATTTCATAACTCACTGATTCTTCAGTAATAAATTACCCCAAAAATATGGTCAATAAGTTCACAATGTCCTCAACAACTTTCATGAACAATCCAACATCAAATTATATTGCTAAACAAGTCAATTAATTCATCTAATGTTACTGTCCCTGAAATCCTACAATTTGGGCAGTAACCTTATAACAACCATAACTCCCTGTATACAAGTCAGTAAAATCTGAACTTTATATCCCTGTAAAGATAACATCATAAGCTTCATTTTCATGAAGCACTCTTCATCCAATTCGATCTCTATCAATTTTAAAACTGTTATGGAAGCTACTGTTATGATCAGCCATTCTTAACCTAATGTAGGGTTCATTTTTGAAAAATCATAACTCCCAATTCTGACTTCTAAAAATTACACACCAAATATCAATTTCAAGGTAATCTCTTCCTCTACAACTTTTCAGAAGCTCACTCACACCAGTTCAGTCTATACAAAATGTTAAAATTGCCTCCAATCAGTAAACTCACAAAATCACACTTAAGCTAGGTTTCATCCAAAATGCTCAAAACCAGTCATTAGTAATCAATTCATATCTCCCAATATACAATTCTAAAAATAGCAAGATCAGTAGCAATGGAAATATAATTCAATATTCTACAACGTCCGTGAAGACCATTTTCCTTAATTCCATCTCAATTAATTCATAAAAATCAACAAAACTCAGATGTCATGGTTGCGGTTACTGTTCACAGGCAATGGAACAGTAACTTTCCATTCAAAAATTCACCCTTCTATCATTGAAATTTAACAACACCTATTTCACACTAAATTGAAGCCAACATCCCAAAGTTTCAGTGTCCACTAACCTTACCTCATTTACATTTCTACAAAATAAGTTATGAATAAATCAGTAACATCAATTTCAACTCTAACTTTCCAGATTTAATGTTAACCTTAGTTCTAACATTTCCAATGCCTTTTTCACATCACTAGACATCCAAATAAATACAAATTAAATATTAATACAGTCATAGATATACTAGGGCTAACACTGAAAAATTGGCAGTATTAAATTCCTCAATTCAAATACTCAAATAATTCTCCTTATTCAATTCAAAATCTAACCATATCACTACTTTCCACTCAACATCACCTAGCCTTAAACCCATTTCTTCCAACTATATTAGTCATTACTTTAATGCCTACATGAACCTAATACATGCCCTAAATCTCTTATTAATCACCCCTCACTATCATGGCATTTAATTCCATGTAAATACACCATTTAAAGATCAAAACTTAAATGAAAACTTACCTAATTTAAAACCTCCTTTCAAAGCTTCAATAACCACTTCTAACTTCCACACCAAAATACCAACCTCCCTTTCCTTCTCAAGTATACACAATACTCATCATCTAGCTTTGATGAGAGTAAGAAATAATAGCTTGAAGTTACAAGGAAGATGAGAGGAGGAGAAAAATTTCGATGGGTTTAAAGAAGAGTTGGTGTTGTATGTGTTTCGGATGGCTATAAGAAAAGCCTAACAATTTATCTTCTCCTTTCCTTTAAACACACATGTCCGAGAGAGAGTGAAGAGGAAGCATTTAATGGTGCTTTTAAATGGCAATGTCTCATTGGTTTCTTTTTATTTGAAAAGTCAAATTATCAATTGTTTAATCCAGTCTAAAATGTTACTCCATTTAACTCTACTGACCCTACTTTCAGTCCCAAAATAATATACCCCATATTACTGTGCCATTAGGTAGCGATTTTTGCTACCGAAAATCGACCGATTCGCCAATTGGTGATTTTTTTCCGGTCCGGGAATTGTCTCCGGAAAAATCCAGAAAAATTCCTAAAAATCCCTAAAAATGTAAAACAATTTATGGTGCAATCCAAATAATTTTTCAAAACTCGATTATCCCATTAATTTCATCTGAAGTTCAATTTCAACCTTGTTTTAGGAAAATGTCATGAATGCATGTATACTATGTGCATGTGCAACCAATCAGTAATTATAGAGGCTATATGCTGTATATGCATGCCGAGATATAATTAAATATCCCGAACCCGTCCCAATTACCAAAATGCCCTTCCTATAGGAGAGGGGATGTTACAATGGGCCCAGTTGTATTATGACAACAATGGGGCTACTGCATAGGCAGAGGAACCAAGGTCTCATCATCGATCCAAACACGTACTCCACAGATATCATCTGATTAGGAAGATCATTGGACGAGGTGATGTCCAGATAGAGAGAATTCCTACCGAGCAAAATATTGTTGATCCGTTGACAAAGCCATTATCACAAAAGAGTTTTGACTCTCATGTACTCGCCTATGGTATTAGATATCAAGGCGATTGGCTTTAGGTCAAGTGGGAGATTGTTAGAGTAGTGTCCTAAAGGCAATCGCCTTTAGCGCGTTTTGTACAAAGTTGTGTACATACTTTATGAATAAATAAAGAAAGGCATATTTCATTACTTTATTGTTCATTATTTATGAATTGATATTGATCAATAAGCAAATTGATGAAGTCCATGATATATGACATAGCATGAAGGAAATTATGATGTGATCATACTACTGAGATTCCTATCATGTGCAATTATGTCAGTATCTAAATAATCCCTAGTCATAGGATTATTGAAACTAGACATCGGTAATCCGGAGAGACTAGCACATCTCAAGCTCCTTGATTTGATCAAGCAGTGGATCTCAGAAACTGTAAATATGAGATGTTTAGGGTTGAGATGTGAATGCTTACTAGAGGTAGTAAGTACATTGGATGACCTGCTATGAGATCATCACATGGATGTCCTATTCTAATGTCAGTGATAATCTCATCATAGCAATGGTGCAAATGTCCTTAGACTTGAGGTACTCAAGGATATCTTGGATACTGATTCTATGCTTTGACTCCATTCCTTGTTGCCTTACACAGGTCGCTCGTAGGGTGGTGATTGGGTACAGCTTGAGGTATTCGAAGGTAATTGAGTAGCCAATAGAGGATTCACCACTTCTGTGATAGCAGAAGATGATACCCATGGCCTCTTGTCAGGGTCATTACTTGGAAATCTCTGGCCGTAGTTCATATGTCATGAAGAGTGTCATCAGTGACATATAAAGTAATGAGTCCCAGGATAAGAACTGATATCACTTGGACTAGATTTGACGTATTCAGTCTAGTAAGAGTTGACACTTTGCCCATACTCATAACCAAGTGGGGTATAGCATGGTGAAAGGACGAATTGCACAGTAATTGTCTATGGAAAGGTTCGTGATATGGTTCATGATGAACATAGGTTCATTCGTCAAACCAATTACTTTCCAGTCAATTGGGGGTCATGATGTGTTGCTAGATACCGCTCATGACTTGCTCAGATTAAGTGTTAATCTAAGTGGCCAACATAACCGGGAACCTAATGGGTCACACGCATAAGAGTGATTCGGAGAATTCGTAAAATAGTTTTGGATAGAGATCCAATAAATGGAGAGCAATGGAATTAAATGGATTCCGATGAGATTGGGATATGTCCCGATGGGATCGCGATATCGATATTGCTAAAAAAGGTTTCCGGTGGTTTTTCCATACCGGGACCCGGTAGGACCGATCCCAGTGTGACTGGACCACTTCAGCATTTATATAAATATATGTATCTTATTAATTAATTAAATAATTAATTAATATATATATATATATGTATCAACGTGGATGGAGGGGAGAAGACCAAATGTCTTTAGTCATTAATGTCTTTAAATGGTTAAAGACAAAATTGACTAAAAGACAAAAATGCTAAAGGAAGGTGATCTCTGTGGATGACAAGTGTCCATGAGAAGCAAAAAGCTATTTGAAGACTAAAATGAGGTTGATGATCGGGGGATTTTGTAAGAAGAAGAAGAAAGGTTTGAAAAGAAAGAGTTTCTCTCTCAAGCTATCTTCATCATCGATCATCTTCAAGATCTTCTCCAAACTTCATCTTCTCCTTCATCGTTTCTCCTTAGCTCTCCAAAAATAAAGGTAAGATCTAGCAGTCTTTACTTTATTCTAGCTATTACCGAGTCAAAGGGTTTGCCCCGGTTAGGTTCTCCGATCTTTGCGTGGATTACCGTTAGAGACGGTCTCTTTTGGTCGTTATGGTTTGACTTTGTTATATAGACAGATGGATCCTGGCTTTCGGGAAGGTCCCGGAACAAAATTTTTTGTTTTTCCGCACCGTATGTATGTGATGCACACACCGGGATTTTCCTACAGTTTATACCTAGGTTAGCTACATACCTATCCAGTAGTACAATAACAAATACAATGTCCAGCCTAGTGCATACCTGAACACACATCAGGCTACCAATCACATTAGAGTAAAGGATATTCTTTACAACCTCTCTTTTAATCTCATTCTTTGAAAAATCTCAAAGATAATCTCTCACTATAAGAGATAGGCACTGTAATAGGTTTATAATAAGCCATATTAAACCTTTGCAACATATACTTAATGTATGAACCTTATAAAAGGCCCAACAAGTTTTGAGATTTGTTCTGGTGAATTTGAGTACCTAAGATAAAAGATGCCTCACCAAGGTCATTCATATCAAAATTCTTGGCTTCACCCCTTGCATCATGGTTAAGTCAATCAATGTAAGCAAGATATCATTTAGACATAAAAGTAGAAAAATAACCTTGTTTTCCCTTACCTTATAATGTAAGAATCTTTTAACCATATTTTTATGAAGCTAAATAAGGTAACAATCTCATCAAACTTCAGGTACCACTACTTGGAAGGTTTTTTTAGAACATATATAGTTTTTGTCAATTTATAAACACTATGAGTATTATCCTGATCATAAAACCCTTTAGGTTACTCCATATAGACCTCCTCGTAAGATGTTTATTTAGGAAAGTTATTTTAGCATCCATCTGATGTAGTTTCATATGAAAATAAGCTATTTTTTCATTCTAAATGCATCTTTGAAGGATACAAGAGAAGAGGTCATAACAAATTCAATGCCTTCTCTCTAAGTGCATCCTTTAGCATCAAATTAGCTCTTAAACCACTCGAACTTATCATGAGAGTCCTTTTTAGTCTTTTAAACATTTTTAGCTAAACAAATTTTATTCTTAAGGTAAATTTATAAAATCCCCCACCTAATTATGCTTCATGGATTGTATTTTGTCCCTCATAGCATTACACAAAAAATCTGTATAAGGTCCAAAAATAGCTTCTGTAAAATAACTAGATCCACTATATGTCTAACATTATAGTCATGTTCACCTAAATAGACTATATAATTAGATGATATTATTGGTCTCCTCATTTAAGCAGATCTCCTTAACCAAACTAGTTGAGTATGATCATATACCTAAAAATCTCAGTATATACTTAGGTTTTGGTCCATGAACCAATATGGTACTCAAACTTAGATCCTGCTCCTATACCAATATGATACTCAAAATTGGATGCACTAGTCTTAACTGAGTGAGTGATAGATAGGATATGAAAGTTATATCTACTATTATATTGTCTAAGAGATGAATTGTCTAAGAGATGAAAGGAACATCTTTATTATACATATTATGTTTCAAAGATTTGGATCTTTGCAATTTTACTATTATAGATACCTCCTTCTTTATAATAAAATATATATCCCTTGTAGTGGCTAAGATTTCCTATAAAATATCAAGTGGAATGAGAATGTAAGTAATCCTCATATTGATTACATAAATATACCTCAATAGGGCAACCTTAAACATAAAAATAAGAGAGAATGAGATTACATCCTTTTCCAGATCTTAAAGAGTGTCTTGAATATTGATTTGCTCACTATCCTATTAGGTATATAGATAACATTCATTATAACTTTCCCCTAAAGGTTATCCTATAGGCTATAATATTCTTGCTTTGCATTCATCTTGTCATATCCTTTAAGGTGTGATTTTTCTTTTCAGTTGCATCTTTTTTCTTAAGACTACCTAGCATAATAAAATGAGTGACTATTCTGTTTGGAAAATGGACCCTTTTCTTATGTTAAAACCTCATGTCTACCATAATACTCTCCTTCACTGTTAGATTTATCAATTTTGATCAAAATTTCCCAATTAGTTCTCAACCTCATTATTAAAGATGTTGAATTATTAAGAATTCCATACCTTTCTTTAAGCAAGAACAAATAACAATAATGGGAATAGTCATGGATGAATTTCAGAAAATATCTTGAATTGTAGATAGTAAAGGTATAGGGGCTACAAATGTCAATATGTATGATTTTTTAAAGGCCAAAAGTATGAATTGATTTTTTTTTTAATTTTGGCCAACTTTCTTCTATTATCAATACGTGTTTCTAAATAATTAAAGTCTATAGAGAAATGATGTATTCGTTTACCAATCTCTCAACCCATCTAAAAAAATTGGCCCAATTTCTTATGCCACAACATCTATGGTTTTTCTTTTATTAGGGTTTGTTTACTAGTAACGTTGACAACAATATATGAAAAGACATATATCTCATCTTGAGTTAGACACATTTAACATAAATAATATGATAAGGAGGTTATATTAGTGTGTTTTATATTAAAAATAAATGTAAAATAAAATTTATAATTACAGAACTACAAATCTTTTTATCCAAAATTTAAAAAAATTTGATTATGCCTTAACAATGGTATATAAAAGTGTTATATAATACAAGTTTGAATCCTTTATCTAAGTTTAAATAAACATCTCCCACCAAGACAACATCCACTTCTTGATTATTCATCACCATCAATTTTGACTCCTCCCTACTTGGTTTTCTCTTTAGTATAAATCTATGTATTATTGAGATAATATGGTTAAAAGCTCCAATATCTAGCCACCATCCTATCGTGGCTATAACAATATTATATTCATAAATCATATAAGCTAGAGAGTTACTTGATATTTTTTACATATCCTTCCAGATTTTATACTTTGGGCATTCTTATTTTTTATGTACTTTTATTGGTTACAAAATAAGCATCTCATACCCATACTTCTCATAACATTCATATGACCCTTGTCTAATATCTTTATATGGAGGGAATTTACAAGGCTTACCTTTGAATTTATTAGGTTTCACCTTTACTTGCCTTTTAGTTACTATCAAAGCTATTTAACTAGTGTTTTCAGCTTTTCCTTCTTAGTAACATAATAAGAAATTAGTGAATTTATATCCCAATCCTTATCTTGAGAATTATATGTAGCAATTAGAATGACAAAACTTTTAAGGAAAAGTATTTAGAGCCTAGTAAACTATACAAACCTTAGAAATAAAAATATTTAAAGCCTTCATCTTACTGGAGAGGTGGACCATATTAATGACGTATTCTGACCATGTGTCGGAACACTAATCAAAATTAAAATAACTAGACTACTACTATAGCAGTGGTGAGTATAGGTTGATCCCACAGAGAGTGTGTGTAAAGTTTAAGAAATAAAATTAACTGGTATTTAGTAAAAAGGGGGGTTATGGATTTTAAAAGAAGAAAATAAAATAAAAAATAACCAATAAAAACAAATTAAAGAAAACATGCGGAAAAAGATAAAAGTAGGAAATTCGGTAGGGACCCGATTCTTTGGTTCAATTTCGGCCTACACCCTGACTAAGCATATTTTATTAATTTGTTGTTCTTTAATCTCTCCTAACAACTATTAATCATGGGTTAAAAATTAACTCCAGTTCTTCCTTAAGTTTTGTTTAATCAAGATATGATCGTTAATTAAACCTAACCATCGAACAACCTAGAGTATAATCTTTAGATTTAATTAAGTAGTAGCATTACGAATTAGAAAAATTGATTAATCAAGGCAACAACTACATACGATACGTCATTTAACCTAGGTCATATTATTCCTAATAATTACAAATCATCAATCGTTACATATGAATTTCAATATAACAATTATGGATTATATCGAAATTCTAGCAATGAGTTTGAAATTAACGATTTAATAAATGCATTAAAATTATCAATTCACAATACCCAACGGGTTTATACACAAATAATCGAATAATAACGAAAATCAAATTATCCATACATAAAACGCAAATCAATTAACATCGAATAACACAACCAATTCTTAATAAGAGAAAGAAATAACAAAATAAAAAAAATATTTAACCCCAATTATCGATGTCAATGTCACCTCCAAACTAATATCGAAATGTCTAATTCTTCATAGGTCTTTCCTAAAAAATTACTTCAGCTCCTTTTTTAATCCCTAACCAAAAACCGTTTAATTTTTGTTCAAAGCTTCAACGCCTGGACAGTGTCCCTCTTGTTTTCGTTACTGTGCTTTGTGCCGACACTTGACAATTTAATTTTTCTGCTTTAAAACCTTCTAGCGCTCCTTCGTTTCTCCCCTGCGTGCTGCCTTCTGCATGCCCCAGCCAAGCCTACAGCCACCATCTCATGCCTGTGCCAGCGTCCACACGAGCTGCTGCCGCTAGCTCCCTAGCGTTTGCACCTGTTGTGTGCTTTATTGCTTGTGTCTTCGCTGGATGCAACGTTTTACGTTGCTTGAATGAAGCAGCATTGCAACGTTTTCACGCTGCTCTTTTTTTTATTATTAAAATTTTTCTTCTTCTTTATCTTCCAATTTTCGTCTTTTAATTTTTTTTGTCCACTCTATGAAGACAAACGAGTACTAATATTCGAAAAATATCTTAAATAGGATACTTTTGACTCATTTTAATTTCTTTACTTCCAAATTATACCTAAAATTATATATAAATCAAAGTGAGTATCTTAAGCATTTTTGTATCATTAATCCCTAAGTGTAAATAATTAAATATATCAACAATTAAACACATATCAATTTCTCTCACACTTAGCTTTTGTTCGTCCTCAGGCAAAACATCTAAATTAAGCTCAAAGACCCGAAACATTTACTTAATTATCATATTTTCCAAGACAATATAATCATAACCAAAGATGAATAACTTTAAAAAATAATAACAAGAAATCAACATTCCAAGCTTTTACTCATTATCAATCAACATTCAATATCTTCAAAAACTGAACAATCTAATGGTAGACTTGGAAAATGTGTTTAACTAAAATATATCTATGGGTACGCTCAATACCATTCATTATCATGACAATCTATAACTGTTGGGCCTCGAATTTTTCTTATTTATGTTATTCAACGTGAATTGTATTAATTATGTGATTATGCCTTAGTCTGATGAAATTGAGAGTGTTAGTGGATAATTGAGATTTATTTAAGTTTAATGTGGTTTAAATTGGAATTAAAGGGTAAGATTGTATGAGGGTATTTTGGAAAAATTATTTAGGTTGGATAGGTTAAGAGTTGGCTTAGAGGGGTAAAATGGTCTTTACCTATCCCTTAGACTTAAGTGAAGGAGTTAGAAGAAAGAACGGAAAGAAAGAAAGGAAGAGGAGAAGAGAAGGAAGAGTGTCGTAGGAGGAAGAAGAGGAAGAAGAGAAAGTGGGTTTTAATCCTAGAAGAGTTTCGACTGTTTGAAGCAAGTCTTGGTAAGTTTAACTTCATTTCTTCTTGTTTTGGTTGGATTAAACTCTAGAATCGATTTGTATGAGTTAGAATCGATGGTTTAGGGTTTTTCGGGAAAAATTAGGGGAAATCCTTGGGTTGATGAGTTTGTGACGATTTTTTTAAGGTTTGAATGAGTTAGAAATGTAGTATAGGACTTGAATTAAGGTGTAGGTGGGTTGTATTTTGAAAAAGGAAAGGATTGAATTTGGAAAATGCAGGAAAATCAGGTTCGGAGTCGTTCTCCAGGCCCGCACGTCGCGACGTGCGTATGAACACGCCGCGACGTGCGATATTATTTTTCGTCGCGACGTGCGAACCTATGTTCGCCACGACGTGTGAGAACATGGTATACGTCGCGGTGCACACTTGTGTGCACGCCATGGCGAGCACGGGCGTTCGCCGTGACGAGCGGGGCTTCGCCGCGGCGAGCCCCCTGTTTCCAGCAGCGAGGAATTTTAGTCTTTTGGGCATATCTTGGGCTGTAGATGTCCAATTGAGGTGATTTTGGATTCGTTGTGATCTAGAAAGAAAGGACTACCAGTTGTATGAAGAAAGGAAGTTGGATTTTGCCTCTAGAAATTTGGGAATTTAGATGGCAGTTGAATGTAGACTTTTAACGCTAGTGCTTTTACTTTTTGAGCTTTTGAATATTTCTTTTGAATGTTAATTGAATGAGAACTTGGTTTGTTATTGAAAACCAAGCTGACCTGATCCAATCATAAGAGGAAGGACAATAGTGAGTTGGGTTCTCGAGCTATATTAGGTGGGTAATATATTTATGGTTGTTGTGTGTATGGGCAATATGTGTATGTTTGCTTGCATGTGTGTGACACTGTTTGTGTTGAATGATAAGAAATATTGAAAATGCATTGTGAGTATGATTATGTACTGCCTTGATAGGCACTATGGCATCGTGTAAGAATGAAAAGAACAAAAAGTATGAAAGCTTTGATAAAATGCTTTGAGCATGAATTGAATTGTTATGTGCTTTGTTTGGGTGAGAGAGTAACGGATGGATAGTCATGTGCACGTCGACGTATAGCCTTCTCCCGGCTGCCCGCTTGAGGCCATGATATCCTTGAGAAATCGGACTCGTTTTGTTTACGGAATAAACTTTGATTTATCCTGATCATTTTACGGAACTCTCGAGCCATTTGTTGTGCATTGCATAATTGATTTGTTGGAAATGAAGCATAATAATTGTTATGTTGTGAAGCAGGAATTGCATGACATATTCTCTTGATGGTTATATGAATGTGAATCAATCGCTAAGTGTGGACTTGCTATACTTGTGTATATATATATATCTTGAATGTGTGGCTCGTTGTCAATGGCTATAAATGTATATGTCATTGAGCTTCGCAGCTCACCCCATTATCTCCCCTCCTCAGGTGCAGAACGAGACGATCATTGATCTTGCAAGGCATCGGAAACTTCAAACTAGTTAGGAGCTTTGTATTAAGTTAGTATTTTTGGTTAGCCCGCCAAGCATATCATCGTGGAGCATATTCATGTATTTTGGATTTAAACTTTATTTTGTATTATGTTATTTTGAGAATACTTGTTGAATTTCCTTCGGATTGTAATGACATGAAGCCCCTTGGCTATGGGGTGTTTAATTCATAGTTTAGATGATCGTGTGAATGTTATGAAAATGTATGTGCGAATCGATTTATGTATGGATGTTGGGATCAAGTCCAATATGTTTGGGAGCTCGTCGCTGACACAGCCCGAGGGGCCACCTCGGGAATAGCGATCCGGGACCCGGGCTCAACAATAACTTTGTATATCATTTCATTTCTCCACTATAATGTTCACATGCAAAATCATGAATCAAAGGATTTTTTAAGGTTGGAATGTGAGTAAAGGTGAGGTGAGGTATATTTGGGTTAAGTAGCATAAAAGTCATCAAAGCTAGTGAAACAAAGCAACACTCATCAAAAACTGGGTACCGTCAACTATGACAAATGCAACATTTTTGTTTCACAACCTCATTCAGCTCTCACACACAAACCACATAAAGCATATACTAATCTGAAGAAATCACTCATACAATTTATGCTAATGAAATCACAAGAGTGAATCTTCCATGCCAACCTCTACGTCATATTCAACATACTCAAATAATACTTCCATTACAACTCTAGGAAGATGCATCAACCATAAACAAATTTTCAACACATATGCAATTCTTCCTTGATAAATTTATTTTAAACAACTTTTTTCATTTTTTTTCATTTTCTTTCTTTCTTTTCCTTTTTTTCTTTTTTCATTTTGTTTTCTTTTTCCTTTTTTCTTTCTTTCCTTATATATAAAAAATTAAAATAAACTACATCAATATGGGAATTTCAATGATAAGACATAAAATAACATCCTAATATTATAACCAACCCTCACATATGTACACCCTCACACTTAGAATTTTATACATCTACGAACTCAACAATCACAAATGTTTCACTAGCTTTATGATTTAGGTTGGACATTTGGTTAAGTTTGAAAGCATAAAATGTGATTTATAAAAAAAGAAAGGTTAAAGCTCAAAGGGGTTTATCAAGGAAAAAATCATGTCAATAGGATAGGTTAGTTGGCTAATATAGTTTATGAAAAACAAAGAATGCCTAATCATATCCATGTTAATGCATATGATAAACATGTGGTCTCAAATAAAAATTCAACACAAAATCAAGATGTATATGTCATGAAGGTCACACATTATCAAAAGCCAATGAGACTGATATGAATGTGTCAGTCAAATAAGATTCAAAATCTCACCGACATTATCTACCATTAGTCACTACTCTTTTAAAGATAATGCATATCGACCAATCACAAGAGCAAAAGTACATACTAAAGTTGTTATGAAATTCTCTAATCAATCCGCACTCTAGTCATGATTATATAATCTTAGAAGTAATAGAAAATGAGAAAATGTTTATTTCATTTGTTTTCTTTCATTTTGATTGAAAACTTAAAAACAAGTAAAACAAACATATTCAAAAACACACATGCATATAAAAAGATAATGTAGAAATGTAAAGGAAAAGAAATTTACTTCCCTTGGGTTACCTCCCAAGAAGCGTCTTTGTTTAGGGTCACTGGCTCGACTCCTTCTTCTCCACACGTGACAAAATTATGATCTTCAGGAATTATAGTTAGCGCCGCTTCCACGCGAGGTAATCTAGGATAAGGCCTTAATTGATCATCATCCTCCTTCAACATCTCCCCTATCCTCAGATGCTCAATCCTAACTGAGTCCATGCACTCTAGAGATATTTCGAACGTCTCTTCATCTTTTTCTTTATCGTTTAACTCATCCAATCAGTTATGTAAGAGTAAATAGTTAGTTTAAAAAATAATTATGGACTCAGCACTTACCTCCGAGCTAAAAGATGTGTTCTTTTCAGCTTCGAGCTCCTTCTCAACTTCTTCGACGCAAACAATTCTTTGAGGGTTGACCTCGAAATTCTCAAGCTCCTCATCACTTTGCAATGTTTCCGCATAAACTTCAATTGTGTACACATCGGGTTGATACGGATGCTCCTCTTCGCTTTGCAATTCTAAACGATCAAAGCTTATTTCCATTTGACCCATTAGGTGTTCCATCCTCTGTTGCCTTGCTTTGGTCTCCTGTTGAAATTGCAAATTGTTAGCAACAAGTTTGTTAACAATTTCTTCTAAAGATGCACCTGAATCATGTTGCCTCTCCAAATCTTGGGATTAGACCATGTATTTTTTGGAAATTGCCCTCCATCCTTTTGGAATTGTAAAATATTCTCCAGCAATTGCAACATCAACTTTTCCAGAGATGGACCGGAGTTGTGATAGGAAGCTTCTGGTCTGTACCAGAATTGTTGTGCGTCCTATAAACTATCATGGAAGTAATTTTGATGATTATTCCATCCATAACAAAAGTTAGGTTGATCAGTCCAAACATTGTTATAGGAATGGGAATATGAATTATAAAAGAAATTACTTTCGTCCATATCAATTTTTTAACACGAAATAAAAAATAAAAAGATCACAAAATAACAGAAAAGAAATCATTGACAAACAAATATATACAAAACACCAACTAACTCACAAACAAAAATTAAAACATCGCACTCCCCGGTAATGGCGTCAAAATTTGGCCTCGCATTGTAATAGTCTAAATTAAAATAACTAGACTAATACTATAGTAGTGGTGAGTCTAGGTCGATTCTACAGAGAGTGTGTTTAAAGTTTAAGGAATAAAATTAACTGGTGTTTAGGAAAAAGGGGGTTTTGCATTTTAAAAAACGAAAATAAAATAAAATTAACTAATAAAAACAAATTAAAGAAAACATGCAAAAAAATGATAAAAGTAGGAAATTCGGTAGGGACCCAATTCTTTGGTTCAATCTCGGCCTACACCCTAACTAAGCATATTTTATTAATTTTTTGTTCTTTAACCTCTCCTAATAACTATTAATCGTGGGTTAAAAATTAACTCGAGTTTTTCCTTAGGTTTTATTTAATTAAGATACGATCGTTAATTAAACCTAACCACCGAACAACCGAAGATACGATCTCTACATATAATTAGGCAGTAGCATTACCAATTAGGAAAACTGATTAATCAAAGCAACAACTACATACGATGCGTCATTTAACCTAGGCATGTTATTTCTAATGATTACGAATTATCAATCACTACATATGAATTTCAACATAACAATTACGGATTATATCGAAATTCTAGCAATAGGTTTGAAATTAACGATTCAATGAATGCATTAAAATCATCAATTCACAGTATCCAACAAGTTCATACACAAATAACCAAATAATAACGAAAATTTCATTATCCATACACAAAACTCAAATCAGTTAATATCGAATAACACAATCAATTCCTAATGAGAAAAAGAAACAACAAAATAATAAAAAATACTAAACTCAGGTCATCGGTGTAGATGTTATCTCCGAATTGGTGTCAAAATGTCTAGCTCTTTATAGGTCTTTCTCGAAAATTGCTTCAGCCCTTTTTTTAATCCCTAACTAAAAGCCCTTTAATTTTTTTCAGAGTTTCAACGCCTGCACAGCGTCCCTCTTGTTTCCGCTACTGTGTTTGTATTTGTGTAATGGGATCAACCAGTAATATACCAAAAAACAATTAAGAGATAGATTTCTCTTATAGATTCTTAACGTCAACGATAGTACAATAGAGCTATTACAGGTAAAGTGACGAACAGAAGGGTTGAGGAAGAAAAGAAGATCTGGTACAACGGTACCCAGATCAGGGGAAAGAGAGGAACTTAGTCAATTCTGGGAAAAAAAATTCATACCCTCTCAGTAAAGCCCTAAGATTATTTATAGGATAGTTCTTAACAAAAATTGTAACTAACTTGCAGTTAGCCCCATATGAAATCCTTAAGGATCACCGGTTTCCTCTTTTCACGCAATGGCCTTCTCGCGGGATTTGGTGTATTAGCTATCTCACTTGCATTGGCCACATCGGATGGTTTAGATGGTTCATGGGTCGTTACATTGCCTCCCTCTTCAAATCGAACCTTGTCCTCAAGGTTCCATGATGAATAAGTAGCAGGAAGTGTCTTTGTTGGGATCCAAGTTGCTTCGCAGTGCTAAGGCCTTCCCATTGGACGAGCACTTGAGGTTCTATAACACAATCCTTGAATTTCTCGGTAGCCAAGATGTGAGATGGAGTTTCAATGGAGGAGGTCGACTCTATGATAGGCAAGTGGAATGTGTTGACTAGTGGGTCGCCAACACATTTCTTAAGTATAGAAACGTGGAATACAGGATGAATGCGTGATGATTCCTAAGCTCCAACTTATATGCAACCGCATCAATGCGTTTCAAAACCTTGAATGGGTCAAGTACCGCAGATGAATTTCGATTTCGTGACAGCGGAGGATAAGCGTCGATAGGGTTGAAGCTTGACAAATAACCAGTCTCCTACATCGAATGAAACATCCCCTTTGTGCTTATCAACTTGATTCTTCATTACCCTTCAATTGTTGAAGGATCGATCTCGTTAGGACAGTCATGGTCTAGGGCTAATAGCTTGGCGGTCTTCTTAGCACATAGCGAATCAAAGTTGGTGGGTCTCGACCATATAAGGCACGAAAGGTGTCATCCGGCTGAACTATGGTGGGCAGTGTTATACCAAGACTCAACCCACGGAAGGAACCTCACCCATGTGTTTGGAGTCTCGGACACAAAGCACCTCAAATACATCTCTAAAACCTTGTTGATGACCTCGGTTGCCCA
Source organism: Erythroxylum novogranatense (assembly GCA_029891385.1). Classification (NCBI taxonomy): domain Eukaryota; kingdom Viridiplantae; phylum Streptophyta; class Magnoliopsida; order Malpighiales; family Erythroxylaceae; genus Erythroxylum; species Erythroxylum novogranatense. Next base: position 40,565,170 of record CM057228.1, read on the forward strand.
TCCGTTTCTGGATGATAGGCTGAACTTAGAGCCCTAGAAGTGCCCTGCAATTTGGTCAACTCATCCCAAAACATACTCAAGAATAACGGATCACGATCACTAATAATTTTAGTGGGAATACCATGCAGCTTAACAATCCCATTTAAAAACACATCAGCCAACTTGACACTAGTGAAGTTACTAGGCAAGGAAAAGAAATGAGCAAACTTAGATAAGCGATCAACCACAACGAAAATAATTGTTTAACCAAAAGAAGGTGGTAAGCCAGTGACGAAATCCATACTGATTTCTTCAAACACTTGAGTTGGTAAGGGAATTGGCTGAAGAAGACCAGTAGGGGAGAGCTGAGATGATTTCATGGTTTGGCAAACCATGCATTCCCTTACAAATTGTCGCACATCCCGACGCAAGGAAGGCCAAAAGAAATTTGCTGCTACTCGATAAAGAGTGCGGGTAATACCAGCATGGCCACCTACTCAGAACAATGGAAATCAGTGAGGATTGAGTGACGTAAGTCTGGCAAGTTGGGAACAACCAGGCGATTTCAATAAAAGAGTAATCCTTCGTGAACAAAGTAGTCATTGAATTGAGGGTCCTTAGCTGTCACCTTAGCATGAAGTTCGATCAGCTCTGTATTAGAGGTATTCAAGGACCGAAATTCATCCAACCGACTGAACTTTTGTACTGTCAAGGAAAGGAAACAACCCGTTAGAGCACGGGATAAAGCATCGGCCACAGAATTCAATTTCCCAGGGCGGTATAATATCTCAAAATCGTACCCAACAAGTTTGTATAGCCAATGTTGCTGTTCCGGAGTCTGAATGGTTTGGGCAGTGAGGTTTTTAAGTGCCCGTTGATCTGTGATGATTGAAAATCGTCGCCCCAATAGGTATTGTCACCATTTGCCCACAGCTTGTGTAATCGCAAACATTTCCCTATGCTTAGCAGGGGCCCCTTGCATGCGTGGGGATAATTTGTGACTGTAAAAGGCGAGTGGTCTCCCCTTTTGAACCAATACAACCCCTATACCTATGCCGGAGGCATCTGTTTCGATCATAAAAGCAGCAGAAAAATCGGGCAAGGCAAGCAGTGGGGCACTACACAATGCTTCCTTAAGCTGGACAAAAGCTACCTGTGCTTCATGAGGCCAAGAAAACCTGTCTCTCTTCAAGAGATCAGAGAGTGGTGCTGCGATTTTGGCAAAACTGCTAATAAAGCGCCTGTAATAGCCCGTAAGCCCCAGAAATCCGCGCACGCCCTTACATTATTTGGAGTAGGCCATTCTTGAATAGCAGAAATTTTTGAGGGGTCGACTTTCAATCCTTCCGCAGCCACCAGGTGTCCCAAGTACTCAAGTTGGGTTTTCCCGAAAATACATTTGCTCTCTTTAGCAACCATGTGATTATCACATAGCATTTTGAAGACGATACGGAGGTGGTGTAAATGTTCATCCTGTGACTTGCTATAAACAAGAATATCGTCAAAAAATATGAGTACGAATTGACAAAGGTAAGGTTTAAAGATACCGTTCATTATTGCCTGGAATGTGGAGGGGGCATTTGAGAGACCGAATGGCATAACGAGGAATTCGTAATGCCCTTCGTGTGTTTGAAATGCTGTTTTGTGAATGTCTTCAGGGCGAACTCGTATTTGATGAAAGCCAGCAAGCAAGTCTAATTTGGAAAACATCTTGGCTCCGAACTACTCATCGAAAAGTTCATCTGCTGTCGGTATGGGAAATCTATCTCTGTTGGGACCCGATCTGGAGACCGACGCCCCAACCCAAAAACAGAAAACGAATACGAATACGAACCAATATGAATCGAATCAAAGAAAGGAAACGAAACATAAGGCGAAATCAAATCAGATACGAAGCAAACTTCGGATCACAAAGCTCAACAAATCATTAACGAATCGAAGCAAATCGAATCGAAACCAATTTCGACACGTAACAAAACGGAGCCGACATCCGTGAACAAGTATCAAAGAAAGCGTTTGCGTTGGAAACCTTAAGACTATCAGTCAAAACTAATCCAATCCGTGTACTTTTTTTTTCTTTCTTTCTTTCTTTCATTTTCATTCCATCTCTTACAAGTGACTTCAATATCCTCAATCCAATAACATTCACATACAATCGCACTATCCAACGTCCAATACCTGTTCATTCACATTTCTCCATACACAAATCATGCTTATATCTCAGTTGGACATACACAAGTTATATAACATATCCATGTACAATACCATAACTCAATAGCCTCATCTTTACCTCATAAATACAATTACGATTTATACACCATTTCATAAATCAAAGCTTTATACAAATCATAGTGGCATTTTCAAGCCTTATACATTACCCATAACCCTAAACCAAAGTACACAATACACAACGATTCTAGACTTCAAAGAACCATCTAACTTAACAATAATACAATATAAACACATGTAAGCAGAATCTTCATTTTCTTTCACCCGATCTTCTTCTCATCACTGTGGATGGGAATGAAGGGGTGAGCTTACTGACCGTGGGTAACAGTTTATAACAAATATATAAGCAAAATCCTTGAAATTCTTTTTCTTTTCTGGTCTTAGAAAACATTTCTTTGAAATCCGTAAAGCACATTTTTCAAAAAGTACTTTTCTCATTGTAGCCAAAATCGCCATTTGCAAAACATATGATTTTTAGGCTTTCAGCCATAAACCCATAGGTTGCAAAACATGAATGCATCAACTTGACAATTCATAAATGCAATGGCAAACCACATATGCAATGCACAACACATGGCTCGAGAGTTCCGTGCAACACAACGAATAAACCAAAATTTATCGTAAACACAACGAATCCGATTTTTCAGGATCTCATGGCCTATAACGGGCAGCCGAGAACAGGCTTAAACGTCAACGTGCACGTGACTAACGAAACGTTCCTCTCTCTCCCAAACACAAGCACATAATCATGCTTAAATCAATTATCGAATGCTCTTTTTCGAATATACGAAATGCCATGAAATGTTCGAGGCATAACACAAATGTATTTGCAATTCATCAAAAGTTCATGTATTGAATCAATAATGATTTTTCAAATCATTCATGCAATAATGCAACATTAATGATGCAATTGAAATGAGAAGAATCTCTTTGTTTAAAGACAACAGTAGTGGCTTATAAATTTTATTATAAACAGGTACCCACCTCGAATAGATGCTAGAAACTTGTTCCTCGTTCCAATTTGTCCATTGGTTCCTTCTTTATTCCAATATAACTTCTCCTAAAGCAATTTCACCCAAATTCAATATCATAATTAACTTAGAAACACTAATCCCTCATATATTCAAGCTTTTTAAATCACAAATTTTCAAAATCCCCAAATTCCAAATTTGGGCATAAACCCTAATTAATTTCCATCCAAAATTAAACCCATAATACTAAGAAATCAACAAAATTAACTTCATACTCCACAAACCCATTCCATTTTCCATGATTGTAAACCAAAACTTCAAGAGAAACTCAAATCTTAAAAACTGCTCTTACCTCATTTCTCCTCCATTTTCAGATTTTCTTGGTTCAAGATGAAGCTCTCTTCATCCTCCACCTTTCTCTCTCTTAGAATGACATCAAAATCACTCTTCAAGTGGTAGAAAAATCGAGCCCTAGCTTTCTCTCCTTTTTCTCCACCGAAGCTTGCTCTCCCTTCTCTCTTCTCTCTTATTTTCTTTCCTTTTGTTCAAGTGTCGTGCCTCACTTAAAGAAACAACATCTCAATCCTTTTTATAGTGTCATGTCATTTAATGAATGGGGAATGACCCATAAGCTCCTCCATTTAAGCCTATAAACTTAACCCTTTAAGTAAACTTCCAAAATTGCCCCTCCATTGGTCTTTAAAACTGACATCTTGTATGATTATTTTGATCAGGTAAATGAAGCCATTTGACACAACTTTTTTCTAGAGAAATGTTCCTCTATGTCTTATGAATCCAATGCTTCAAGAATCAGATCGATCCGAGCTCTATAGCTCAAGATATCTTCAAAATACTGAAGTTTGTTCTGCAGACCCGAGGCTGAACACTATACCTAACTTCCGACCCAAATTTGGAAGTCTTAGAGGCTAAATTATAGCTCGACTTCTGTATAAAATTTGTAGCCCCATGTCTCTAGTTTAATTTCCAAAAAGAATCAGATCAATCAGAGCTCTACCAATCAAGATATATCCAAAATACTAAACACTGTTCAAACTTTTACAACCGATCAGCTCATTTTGATCGGGTCGATCTTTTTTTGTTTAATGTCAAAACCGATCTATATAGTATGAAAAGATAGAAAAATGTCTTAGGAATTCAACGTTTAAAAAATTGGCTTAATCGGAGGTCTACACAAAAAGTTATGGCCAAAAGAAAGAAGAGGGGTCAAAAACACAAAAACAGACAATAATGTCAAGACAGCAAATTAATTGCGTGATGACGTCAAGACAGACGTTAAAAATTAAATGCGTGATGACATCATCACAGACGAAGATGACGTCATCACAGACGAAAAATGAAGACTAACTTCGTCTGACCCCTTTCTCCAGAATATCCCTACTTAGAAAGATCATAACTTTCTACTCAGAACTTCAAATAAGACACGGTTTAATTCGTTGGAAAGCTAAGAGACAGATCTAAAATTTTAAAGAAGGACTCAAAGGCAAACTCAGTCTTTAAAGGGGTCAAAAATGTACTCAAAGATGACCCATCGATAATCTCCTCAAAACTTTACACAGTACCTCAACTTGCAAACATCATAACTTTTTACGCAGAACTCCAAATAAGACAAACTTCGTGTCTATAGAACGGTAAAGAAACTCTCTACAACTTTCATGAAGACCTTAAAAATCAGAACGACCTCTAAATGGGTCAAAAACTCCATGCAAACTGACTGGTTGATCAACCCCACACTAAACAACATCAGAACTTCTAAAAATCATAACTTCTCGCCCCGATATCGAAAAATTTCATACTTTATGGCGTTAGAAAGCTGAAAACATGAGCTACAACTTTCATTAAGACCATTTTGGCCAAATATATCTAGATCAGTACAGATTTGCCATTGAAGTTTCTAACACCATTCTAACACATCAACTTCACATATCAACACATCACCACAAACTCTTCAACTAATTCCTCTCAAACACAATACACACAAATCTATACACAATTGATATTCATACACAATTGATCTTTCATATCCATATATAAATCCATGTCTCATTAACATCATAAGATAAATGTTTATAAAATTAAATGGCATTCCAAGCCATATTACAACATCAGTATTCAAGTCCAAGTACAAAAGATACAAAACTCCACCATTCTCCACATATGACTGAAATCTTATTCTTACAATAATCTAACTTAAAACACCACATGCATAACCAAACAAATTGTCTATACTTTCTAATTTCTTCAAAATTTTACACTCTCACTTTCTATTTCTTGATTTCAACTTCCATTTCAATCCACTCATCCACTTGAACTTTCATAACCCATACAAATCTATTTGAATCCCAAAGTTATCAAATCAAACAAATCTTTTCTCATCAATTTCCTAAAGGAAAAAATATCTATAACTCCATTCATATACAAAAAAAATCTTATCAAATTTTTATTTTCATATTTCTAATTTCCACTAAAAGATCGGGGTCCAACAATTCTCCCCCTCTTAAAAGAATTTAGCCTCGAAATTCCTATCCTAATAATCACCAAGTAACTTATTCTCTCAAATAATCTCTTTAAATAATCATATTTATTCACTTCGAACTAATTTCTCATCATACATATTTCTCAACTTACTCACAATTTATCACTTCTTGTATCAAATACCACCAATATCATATCATATCAATATGTTTTAACAGATTTACACAAGTCAATGATCCAATTCTTAATAACCTTAATATGGACCAATACCATTCAATTTAATCCTTTTGAACTTCCATATATATATCTATATCTTTATCATTCCAAATCAACCTATTGATCTTCCATACATATATTTCTATCATTAATCTCATCTTTCTAGCATTTCTCATTTCATCTCGCAAATATTCAAAATCAAATCATCCTTCACATTAATCCTTTGACTTTCTATACATATATCTTCATCACCATCTCATTATTCAAGTCATCAATGCCCAAAATCAATTCACAAAATTGTCGAAGCCTAATCATCATGAAATTTCACTCTCATTCATTCACGTATTCCTAAAATCAATCAAATAATCACCTTTGTTCTTCAAAGCAAACTTATCCACATCAATATCACACTCTCACTAATTCAATCATACTTCATGTCATCAAAAGCAAACAATCACTTAGCACTTTCTTACAATCTCAATCTTATCCTTACAAACTCTTATCGATTTCTTACTCATACACATACGCCCAAGTAAGATCATATTACTGGGCTCTGATACCACAAATTTTGGGACTCGATCCGGAGACCGACGCCCCAACCCGAAAACGGAAAACGAATACGAATACGAACCAATATGAATCGAATCAAAGCAAGGAAATGAAACATAAGGCGAAAACAAATCAGATACGAATCAAACTTCGGATCACAAAGCTCAACAAATCATTAACGAATCGAAAGCAAATCAAATTGAAACCAATTTCTGATACGTAACAAAACGGAGCCAACATCCGTGAACAAGTATCAAAGAAAGCGTTTGCGTTGGAAACCTTAAGACTATCAGTCAAAACTAATCCAATCCGTGTACTTTTTTTTTATTTCTTTCTTTCTTTAATTTTCATTCCATCTCTTACAACTGACTTCAATATCCTCAATCCAATAACATTCACACACAATCGCACTATCCAACGTCCAACACCCGTTCATTCACATTTCTCCATATACAAATCATGCTTATATCTCAGTTGGACATACACAAGTTATATAACATATCCATGTGCAATACCATAACTCAATAGCCTCATCCAAACCTCATAAATACAATTACGATTTATACACCATTTCATAAATCAAAGCTTTATACAAATCATAGTGGCATTTTCAAGCCTTATACATTACCTATAACCCTAAACCAAAGTACACAATACACAACGATTCTAGACTTCTCAGCAACCATCTAACTTAACAATAATACAATATAAACACATGCAAACAGAAATCTTCATTTTCTTTCACCCGATCTTCTTCTCATCACTTGTGGATGGGAATGAAGGGGGTGAGCTTTACAGCCCGTGGGTAACAGTTTATAACAAATATATAAGCAAAATCCTTGAAATTCTTTTTCTTTTCTGGTCTTAGAAAACATTTCTTTGAAATCCGTAAAGCACATTTTTCAAAAAGTACTTTTCTCATTGTAGCCAAAATCGCCATTTGCAAAACATATGATTTTTAGGCTTTCAGCCATAAACCCATAGGTTGCAAAACATGAATGCATCAACTTGACAATTCATAAATGCAATGGCAAACCACATATGCAATGCACAACACATGGCTCGAGAGTTCCGTGGAACACAACGAATAAACCGAAGTTTATCGTAAACACAACGAGTCCGATTTTTCAGGATCTCATGGCCTCTAACGGGCAGCCGGGAGCAGGCTTAAACGTCAACGTGCACGTGACTAACGAAACGTTCCTCTCTCGCCCAAACACAAGCACATAATCATGCTTAAATCAATTATCGAATGCTCTTTTTCGAATATACGAAATGCCATGAAATGTTCGAGGCATAACACAAATGTATTTGCAATTCATCAAAAGTTCATGTATTGAATCAATAATGATTTTTCAAATCATTCATGCAATAATGCAACATTAATGATGCAATTGAAATGAGAAGAATCTCTTTGTTTAAAGACAACAGTAGTGGCTTATAAATTTTATTATAAACAGGTACCCACCTCGAATCGATGCTAGAAACTTATTCCTCGTTCCAATTTGTCCATTGGTTCCTTCTTTCTTCCAATATAACTTCTCCTAAAGCAATTTCACCCAAATTCAATATCATAATTAACTTAGAAACACTAATCCCTCGTATATTCAAGCTTTTTAAGTCACAAATTTCCAAAATCCCCAAATTCCAAATTTGGGCATAAACCCTAATTAATTTCCATCCAAAATTAAACCCATAATACTAAGAAATCAACAAAATTAACTTCATACTCCACAAACCCATTCCATTTTCCATAATTCTAAACCAAAACTTCAAGAGAAACTCAAATCTTAAAAACTGCTCTTATCTCATTTCTCCTTCATTTTCGGATTTTCTTGGTTCAAGATGAAGCTCTCTTCATCCTCCGCCTTTCTATCTCTTAGAATGACATCAAAATCACTCTTCAAGTGGTAGAAAAATCGAGCCCCAGCTTTCTCCCCTTTTTCTCCACCGAAGCTTGCTCTCCCTTCTCTCTTCTCTCTTATTTTCTTTCCTTTTGTTCAAGTGTCGTGCCTCACTTAAAGAATCAATAGCTCAATCCTTTTTATAGTGTCATGTCATTTAGTGAATGGGGAATGACCCATAAGCCCCTCCATTTAAGCCTATAAACTTAACCCTTTAAGTAAACTTCCAAAATTGCCCCTCCATTGGTCTTTAAAACTGACATTTTGTATGATTATTTCGATCAGGTAAATGAAGCCATTTGACAAAACTTTCTTCTATAGAAATGTTCCTCTATGTCTTATGAATCCAATGCTTCAAGAATCAGATCGATCCGAGCTCTATAGCTGAAGATATGTTCAAAATACTGAAGTTTGTTCTGCAGACCCGAGGCTGAACACTATACCTAACTTCCGACCCAAATTTGGAAGTCTTAGAGGCTAAATTATAGCTCGACTTCTTCATAACATTTGTAGCCCCATGTCTCTAGTTTAATTTCCAAAAAGAATCAGATCAATCGGAGCTCTACCAACCGAGATATATCCAAAATACTAAACATTGTTCAAACTTTTACAACCGATCAGCTCACTTTGATCGGGTCGATCTTTTTCCGTTTAATGCCAAAACCGATTTATATAGTATCAAAAGATAGACAAATGTCTTAGGAATCCAACGCTTCAAAAATCGGCTAAATCGGAGGTCTACACAAAAAGTTACGGCCAAAAGAAAGAAGAGGGGTCAAAAACACAAAAGCAGACGATGTTGTCAGCACAGACGCAAATTCATCTGTGATGACGTCAGCACAGATGCAAAAATTCGTCTGTGATGACGTCAACACAGACGCAAAAAATCATCTGTGATGACGTTAGCACAGACGCAAAAATTCATTTGTGATGACGTCATCACAGACGAAGATGACGTCATCACAGACGAAAAATGAAGACTAACTTTGTCTGACCCCTTTCTCCAGAAAATCCCTACTTAGAAAGATCATAGCTTTCTACTCAGAACTCCAAATAAGACACGGTTTGATTCGTTGGAAAGCTAAGAGACAGATCTAAAATTTTCAAGAAGTACTTAAAGACAAACTCAGTCTTAAATGGGTCAAAAATGTACTCAAATATGACCCATCGATAATCTCCTCAAAACTTTACATAGTACCTCAACTTGCAAACATCATAACTTTTTACGCAGAACTCCAAATAAGACAAACTTGGTGTCTATAGAACGGTAAAGAAACTCTCTACAACTTTTATGAAGACCTTAAAAATCAGAACGACTTCTAAATGGGTCAAAAACTCCATGCAAACTGACTGGTCGATCAACCCCACACTAAACAACATCAGAACTTCTAAAAATCATAACTTCTCGCCCCGATATCAAAAAATTTCATACTTTATGGCGTTAGAAAGCTGGAAACATGAGCTACAACTTTCATTAAGACCACTTTGGCCAAATATATCTAGATCAATACAGATTTGCCATTGAAGTTTCTAACACCATTCTAACACTTCAACTTCACAGATCAACACATCACCACAAACTCTTCAACTAATTCCTCTCAAACACAACACAAACAAATCTATACATAATTGATATTCATACACAATTGATCTTTCATATCCATATATAAATCCATGTCTCATTAACATCATAAGATAAATGTTTATAAAATTAAATGACATTCCAAGCCATATTACAACATCAATATTCAAGACCAAGTACAAAAGATACAAAACTCCACCATTCTCCACATATGACTGAAATCTTATTCTTACAATAATCTAACTTAAAACACCACATGCATAACCAAACAAATTGTCTTTACTTTCTAATTTCTTCAAAATTTTACACTTTCACTTTCTATTTCTTGATTTCAACTTCCATTTCAATCCACTCATCCACTTGAACTTTCATAACCCATACAAATCTATTTGAAACCCAAAGTTATCAAATCAAACAAATCTTTTCTCATCAATTTCCTTAAGGAAAAATATCTATAACTCCATTCATATACAAAAAATCTTATCAAATTTTATTTTCATATTTCCAATTTCCACTAAAAGATCGGGGTCCAACAATTCTCCCCTCTTAAAAGAATTCTACTCGAAATTCCTATCCGAATAATCACCAAGTAACTTATTCTCTCAAATAATCTCTTTAAATAATCATATTTATTCACTTCGAACTAATTTCTCATCATACATATTTCTCAACTTACTCACAATTTATCACTTCTTGTATCAAATACCACCAATATCATATCATATCAATATGTCTTAACAGATTTACACAAGTCAATGATCCAATTCTTAATAACCTTAATATGGACCAATACCATTCAATTTAATCCTTTTGAACTTCCATATATATATCTATATCTTTATCATTCCAAATCAACCTATTGATCTTCCATACATATATTTCTATCATTAATCTCATCTTTCTAGCATTTCTCAGTTCATCTCGCAAATATTCAAAATCAAATCATCCTTCACATTAATCCTTTGACTTTCTATACATATATCTCCATCACCATCTCATTATTCAAGTCATCAATGCCCAAAATTAATTCACAAAATTGTCGAAGCCTAATCATCATGAAATTTCACTCTCATTCATTCATGTATTCCTAAAATCAATCAAATAATCAACATTGTTCTTCAAAGCAAACTTATCCACATCAATATCACACTCTCACTAATTCAATCATACTTTTTGTCATCAAAAGCAAACGATCACTTAACACTTTCTTACAATCTCAATCTTATCCTTACAAACTCTTATCGATTTCTTACTCATACACATACGCCCAAGTAAGATCATATTACTGGGATCTGATACCACAAATGTTGGGACCCGATCCGGAGACCGACGCCTCAACCCGACAACAGAAAACGAATACGAATACGAACCAATATGAATCGAATCAAAGCAAGGAAACGAAACATAAGGTGAAATCAAATCAGATACGAAGCAAACTTCGGATCACAAAGCTCAACAAATCATTAACGAATTGAAAGCAAATCGAATCGAAACCAATTTCTGATACGTAAAAAAACGAAGCCGACATCCATGAACAAGTATCAAAGAAAGCGTTTGCGTTGGAAACCTTAAGACTATCAGTCCAAACTAATCCAATCCGTGTACATTTTTTTTTCTTTCTTTCTTTCATTCATTTTCATTCCATCTCTTACAAGTGACTTCAATATCCTCAATCCAATAACATTCACATACAATCGCACTATCCAACGTCCAATACCCGTTCATTCACATTTCTCCATATACAAATCATGCTTATATCTCAGTTGGACATACACAAGTTATATAACATATCCATGTGCAATACCATAACTCAATAGCCTCATCCAAACCTCATAAATACAATTACGATTTATACACCATTTCATAAATCAAAGCTTTATACAAATCATAGTGGCATTTTCAAGCCTTATACATTACCTATAACCCTAAACCAAAGTACACAATACACAACGATTCTAGACTTCTCAACAACCATCTAACTTAACAATAATACAATATAAACACATGCAAACAGAAATCTTCATTTTCTTTCACCCGATCTTCTTCTCATCACCTGTGGATGGGAATGAAGGGGGGTGAGCTTTACAGCCCGTGGGTAACAGTTTATAACAAATATATAAGCAAAATCCTTGAAATTCTTTTTCTTTTCTGGTCTTAGAAAACATTTCTTTAAAATCCGTAAAGCACATTTTTCAAAAAGTACTTTTCTCATTGTAGCCAAAATCGCCATTTGCAAAACATATGATTTTTAGGCTTTCAGCCATAAACCCATAGGTTGCAAAATATGAATGCATCAACTTGACAATTCATAAATGCAATGGCAAACCACATATGCAATGCACAACACATGGCTTGAGAGCTCCGTGGAATACAACGAATAAACAGAAGTTTATCGTAAACACAACGAGTCCAATTTTTCAGGATCTCATGGCCTCTAACGGGCAGCCGGGAGCAGGCTTAAACGTCAACGTGCAAGTGACTAACGAAACGTTCCTCTCTCGCCTAAACACAAGCACATAATCATGCTTAAATCAATTATCGAATGCTCTTTTTCGAATATACGAAATGCCATGAAATGTTCGAGGCATAACACAAATGTATTTGCAATTCATCAAAAGTTCATGTATTGAATCAATAATGATTTTTCAAATCATTCATGCAATAATGCAACATTAATGATGCAATTGAAATGAGAAGAATCTCTTTGTTTAAAGACAACAGTAGTGGCTTATAAATTTTATTATAAACAGGTACCCACCTCGAATCGATGCTAGAAACTTATTCCTCGTTCCAATTTGTCCATTGGTTCCTTCTTTCTTCCAATATAACTTCACCTAAAGCAATTTCACCCAAATTCAATATCATAATTAACTTAGAAACACTAATCCCTCGTATATTCAAGCTTTTTAAATCACAATTTTCCAAAATCCCCAAATTTCAAATTTGGGCATAAACCCTAATTAATTTCCATCCAAAATTAAACCCATAATACTAAGAAATCAACAAAATTAACTTCATACTCCACAAACCCATTCCATTTTCCATGATTCTAAACCAAAACTTCAAGAGAAACTCAAATCTTAAAAACTGCTCTTACCTCATTTCTCCTCCATTTTCGGATTTTCTTGGTTCAAGATGAAGCTCTCTTCATCCTCCGCCTTTCTATCTCTTAGAATGACATCAAAATCACTCTTCAAGTGGTAGAAAAATCGAGCCCTAGCTTTCTCCCCTTTTTCTCCACCGAAGCTTGCTCTCCCTTCTCTCTTCTCTCTTATTTTCTTTCCTGTTGTTCAAGTGTCGTGCCTCACTTAAAGAAACAACAGCTCAATCCTTTTTATAGTGTCATGTCATTTAATGAATGGGGAATGACCCATAAGCCCCTCCATTTAAGCCTATAAACTTAACCCTTTAAGTAAACTTCCAAAATTGCCCCTCCATTGGTCTTTAAAACTGACATCTTGTATGATTATTTCGATCAGGTAAATAAAGCCATTTGACAAAACTTTCTTCTAGAGCAATGTTCCTCTATGTCTTATGAATCCAATGCTTCAAGAATCAGATCGATCCGAGCTCTATAGCTCAAGATATCTTCAAAATACTGAAGTTTGTTCTGCAGACCCGAGGCTGAACACTATACCTAACTTCCGACCCAAATTTGGAAGTCTTAGAGGCTAAATTATAGCTCGACTTTTTTATAAAATTTTTAGCCCCATGTCTCTAGTTTAATTTCCAAAAAGAATCAGATCAATCAGAGCTCTACCAATCGAGATATATCCAAAATACTAAACACTGTTCAAACTTTTACAACCGATCAGCTCATTTTGATCGGGTCGATCTTTTTCCGTTTAATGTCAAAACCGATCTATATAGTATGAAAAGATAGAAAAATGTCTTAGGAATCCAACGCTTCAAAAATCGGCTCAATCGGAGGTCTACACAAAAAGTTATGGCCAAAAGAAAGAAGAGGGGTCAAAAACACAAAAGCAGACGATGATGTCAGCACAGATGCAAATTCGTCTGTGATGACATCAGCACAGATGCAAAAATTCGTCTGTGATGACGTCAACACAGACGCAAAAATTCATCTGTGATGACGTTAGCACAGACGCAAAAATTCGTCTGTGATGACGTCATCACAGACGAAGATGACGTCATCACAGACGAAAAATGAAGACTAACTTCGTCTGACCCCTTTCTCCAGAACATCCCTACTTAGAAAGATCATAACTTTCTACTCAGAACTCCAAATAAGACACGGTTTGATTCGTTGGAAAGCTAAGCGACAGATCTAAAATTTTCAAGAAGGACTCAAAGGCAAACTCAGTCTTTAAAGGGGTCAAAAATGTACTCAAAATGACCCATCGATAATCTCCTCAAAACTTTACACAGTACCTCAACTTGCAAACATCATAACTTTTTACGCAAAACTCCAAATAAGAAAAACTTGGTGTCTATAGAACGGTAAAGAAACTCTCTACAAATTTCATGCAGACCTTAAAAATCAAAACGACCTCTAAATGGGTCAAAAACTCCATGCAAACTGACTGGTCGATCAACCCCACACTAAACAACATCAAAACTTCTAAAAATCATAACTTCTCGCCCCGATATTGAAAATTTTCATACTTTATGGCGTTAGAAAGCTGGAAACATGAGCTACAACTTTTATTAAGACCACTTTGGCCAAATATATCTAGATCAGTACAGATTTGCCATTGAAGTTTCTAACACTATTCTAACACATCAACTTCACATATCAACACATCACCACAAACTCTTCAACTAATTCCTCTCAAACACAATACACACAAATCTATACACAATTGATATTCATACACAATTGATCTTTCATATCCATATATAAATCCATGTCTCATTAACATCATAAGATAAATGTTTATAAAATTAAATGGCATTCCAAGCCATATTACAACATCAGTATTCAAGTCCAAGTACAAAAGATACAAAACTCCACCATTCTTCACATATGACTGAAATCTTATTCTTACAATAATCTAACTTAAAACACCACATGCATAACCAAACAAATTGTCTTTACTTTCTAATTTCTTCAAAATTTTACACTTTCACTTTCTATTTCTTTATTTCAACTTCTATTTCAATCCACTCATCCACTTGAACTTTCATAACCCATACAAATCTATTTGAAACCCAAAGTTATCAAATCAAACAAATCTTTTCTCATCAATTTCCTTAAGGCAAAAATATCTATAACTCCATTCCTATACAAAAAAAATCTTATCAAATTTTTATTTTCATATTTTCAATTTCCACTAAAAGATCGGGGTCCAACAATCTCAGATGGTGATGGCATTGAGCGCGCGGTAGTCAACGCAAAAATGCCATGTGCCATCTTTCTTTTTAACGAGTAAGACTGGCAAAGAAAAAGGACTGGTACTTGGTCGGATGATGCCCTCCCGTAACATCTCGGTGACTTGCCTTTCGATTTCGTGCTTCTGGAAATATGGGTATTGGTAAGGTTTGACATTAATAGCAGCAGCGTCAGGTGGCAGATGAATGGCATGATCACTGGTGTGGGTGGGAGGTAACCCAATAACCTTAAGAAAGGCTGATCGAAATTGCTATAACAGAGGTTGAATGGCCGATGAAATCGGCGATGGTGATGCGGACGATTGAAATTGGATCTGAAGGCCGAAAAACTCAGCTACGGCCCCAACGTTGTGGCTCCTGCGCAAGGAATTTAACTGGATAGGCTGAGGGCCCGCATTCTGAAGGCCCTTCCAAGAAATTGTAGTAGACCCTTGGACGAATTGAAAGGTAGAATCGGTATAGTTGGTGAGGACCGAACCGAGTGTAGCCAACTAGGTTACTCCGAGTACGACGTCTGAACCGTGGAGTGGTAGGACATAGAAGTCAGCTGAAATAGTGGTGCCTTGAATTTGTAAATGGACATTACGAGCCTTGCCCTCACTGTGAAGAGTCTCGCCGTTGCCCACAAGCACCGGAAAGGACACTGACGGATCAAGATCCAAGCCCAAATGTCGAGTAACCCGAATCTGAATAAAGTTGTGGGTATTACCGCCGTCAAGGAGTATCTGAACGGAATGACCTTGGAGCATGCCCATGAAGCGTAAGGTCGCCGGAGATGGACAACCGGACATAGCATTATAAGAGATGATGGTGTGAGGGGTTGAAGCTGAAGGAGGGATAGGAAGAGAGGGGGGGTCGTCTGGCGGTGGTGGTATAGTTGGCGGAGGTATAGCTGGTGGTGGCTAGGGGGGGATCCTCATCATCACCGGAAAAAATATCATCAAGCAAAAAGAGTTGGGGACGGCTGCATCGGTGCCCCCGCTCAAACTTGTCGTCGCAATAGAAACAAAGGCCTTGTTCCTTGCGACGTTGTGCTTCGGCCTGGGTTAAACGTCGGGTTTGGGGAAGTGTTGGTTTAGGTGGGTTGGTGGCTGGTTTAAGTGGATTCAGTAGAGGTGTGGGTAGAAGACCAGCTCCAGTAGGGCGACGGTCCCAAGGAGGAAGACTTTTGAGAATAATTTTCCGCTGCTCCGCAAGTTTAGCTTCTTGAAGACGGGCTAGGCTAATAGCTTGGTTCAACGATGTGGGCCGGAAGGAGAGAACTTTATGCTTGATGTCGGCCGAAGACCGAGATGAAGCAATCGACAAAGAAAGAGGAAGGGAGGTTAGCGGTGCGGTTGGAGAGAGTTTCAAACGGACCGATAATCCTCATTGTGGAAGTTCTTTGTAATTTGGCGAGAAGTCCTTGGGGTTCCTCAAGATGAGTAAGTTTGAATCGTGCGATCAAGGCCCCGGCAAAGTGAGCCCAAAGATGATATTTGTCGGTTGCATTTCATCCATTGATACCATCGTCGTGCCTTTCCTTCAAAATGAAAGGCAGCCATAGTGATCGATAGTGTCCTCTATATTGTAGAAGGAGAAAATTTCTTGACATTGAAGACCCATGAATCAGATCGGATCCATCAAACTTGGAGAGTTCTACCCGAGCTGCCTTGGGCTGAAAAGGGACATCGATGAAAGACGCAAAACCATCGAGAATGGTGGCGGTGGGTATCGGAATGAGAGGACGATTCAGTGATCGGGGCTTTGTTCTTCAAGAGTTGACTCAGTTGAGCGAATTGGTGACTAATATCACCCAGTTGGTCCTTCACCTCAAGTAGGTAAGCAGCTTGAGACGAGACTGTGGATTGAAGGGAGGTCATGGCAGTGGAATGGCCGGTGAGGTCACCTTGCAGTTTGGAGACCGCCGCATCAAGCTTAGCGAGATGAGTATTGTCAGCCATGGGGAAGAGGTCGTCAATGAAAGCACCAAATGTAATGGGATCAACCAGTAATATACCAAACAACAATTAAGAGATAGATTTCTCTTATAGATTCTTAACGTCAACGACCTATTACAGGTAAAGTGACGAATAGAAGGGTTGAGAAAGAAAAGAAGATCTGGTACAACGGTACCCAGATCAGGGGAAAGAGAGGAACTTAGTCAATTCTGGGAAAAAAAATTCATACCCTCTCAATACAGCCCTAAGATTATTTATAGGATAGTTCCTAACAGAAATTGTAACTAACTTGCAGCTAGCCCCATATGAAATCCTTAAGGATCACCGGTTTCCTCTTTTCACGCAACGACCTTCTCGCGGGATTTGGTGTATTAGCTATCTCACTTGTATTGGCCATGTCGGATGGCTTAGATGGTTCATGGGTCGTTACAATTTGTGTCGACACTGTACCTTGACTTGAAAATCTAATTTTGCTGTTTTAAAACTTTCTGACACTCCTTCATTTCTCGCCTGCGTGCTGCCTTCTGTGTGCCCCAACTAAGCTGATAGCCACCAACTCACGCCTATGCTAGCGTCCACGCGAACTGTTTCCGCCAGCTCCCTAGCCTCTGTGCATGTTGCGTGATTTATTGCTTGTGTCCCCTCCTTCTAGCTGATTTGACAATTAAATTGCAACTCTTAAAGCCCTCTTGCTTATTTCTTCGTTGGACGCAACGTTTTACGTTGCTTGAATGAAGAGCGTTTTCACGCTGCTTCAACGTAGCGTTTTCACGCTGCTCTTTTTTCTTTTGCATTAAAATTTTTCTTCTTCTTTATCTTTCAATTTTTGTCTTTTAATTTTCTTTGTCCACTCTATGAAGAAAAATGAGTACTAATCTTCAGAAAATGTCCCAAATTGAATAATTTTGACTCATTTTAATTTCTTTACTTACAAATTGTACCTAAAATCATATATAAATTAAAGTGAATATCTTAAGCATTTTGATATCATTAATCGCTAAGTGTAAATAATTAAATATATTAACAATTAAACACATATCATATTCCCTTACTATTCCTACTCTAGTATATCTCATAAATTATAGGTCTTTTAGGATTTTGGCTATTTCAATTTTTGAAGATACCCTCTACCCTTAAATCACGTTTTTAAGTAAGTCTTTGATTTTGTTACGAGCTTTTTGGTACACTGGAATAGAATGGCTATTCCTAACATATTCCTTAACCCGTGTTTGGTAAAAAAGGGAGCCAACAATAACTAAACTTGGGTAAAAGCTATTCTTCAAATTTGAAGAATACCCAAAGGTCACCCCAACCTATCTTTAACTAATCGACGAATAACTCAACTGATCTGAAGACAACTTTGTCCTCTCATCATTTCTAGCCTCTGAAATTTCTTCTCCTTCGTTGACGTTGGCACATTATCAGAGCCTCCTCTTATCCTCTCATGTTCAAGCCTCCGAAGTCTTTCACTTCTTCAACGTAAGCTATTCTCTTTTCCACTTCGTGATTCCAGATCTACCATTCTCTAGTTTGTAAAAGAATTCCGTTGCTTTTATCTTTGTCTCTTTTTTTCTGAGTTTTTCCGGGTATCTTTAACTCCTTTTATCTAGGTTTTCTGCATATGAAATTTTGATTTTTGGGATTGTGATTACAGGAGGGTTGCTCCCTTGGGTGGAAGCGTCCCAGGCATTTCTTGTTTAAGTAATCATAACACTCACTGTAAATAACTTTGCTACTACTTATCTACGACCTGTTCCATTAAATTTTCCATCTCCTATGTTAGATTGTTCATATTAGGGTTTGTTTTCTTCATAATGCAGAAGGAATTAGCATCGATGATGGTGCTCTAAAGGACTGGTTTATTCTCGTTCAAAATCAACAACCTGTTGGACTTTACACCTCCTCTGAGCTCCACGGTACTCTGTCTTATCCATTTCCCATTTCGTTCTCATATTCAATTTCAGTTCAGTTTTGTTAGTAGCCATTTTTTTTGCATATTTTTCTTCTCCTACATGTTTAATAGCATTAAGCTTCACCTATTGAATTTACTTTACTTTATTCCCGTGAACAGAGCATTTCTTAAATGGATACATCTTTGAGACCACACTTTTGTTTGATTTCAATCATTATCTTTCCAGTAGAAATTGCTAGCCAAGAAGGCTTTGTTATTGTTATGGAATTAGGAGTCCTAAAAACTTGCTTTGACTAAGAAATGGTACATTCCTCTGTCAAATTATGAATGTGAATCACCCATTGAATCCCAATTAAACATCAACTTAAAAGGCGTCAACCCTGTTTATGTTACACGTTCTTATTCAATGCAATCCTCCATCATCTTCGTATGTGTTTAATGAGTCCCTATCTCTGATGAATTGTTCGAAGTACAACGATGGTTTTTAGGCTGCTAGTCCTAAATTACATCTTTCTCTTTTGACGCATATGCTGCTAGTCTTATTAATTTCAACCTAACACCTTGAGCCTCCAATGTTTACTTAGGCTCATCTTTGCATGTTATAATAAAAGACAATGTGAATGCAGCTTTGAAGTATAATCCTTACTAGTTAAAGCTATTACATGGACATAGATTTGTAGATATTCCTAAAATTAAGTTTTGGTAAAGATAGGGGTTTTAGTGCCATTACTATCCTCAAACTAGACCAAGGGGAGCTTTTGGGCCCTGTTCCGAAGCCCAACCGAGGTGTTGGACCTCATTCCCAGAGCCCAACTATCCGATTCGAAGTCAAAAAGCGTAAGCGGGTTTCCTTGTAGGGTTATTTCAACGATCCCTCACTTGCTTTGAATCAATCCTTTCGATTTCAAAGCCACAAGCTACCAATTTTTATGGAGAGTTAGAAAGACGTGTTAGAAATCCAATGCTTTAAGAATCACTCAATTTGGAGGTCGGACGGAGAAGTTATAGTCAAGAAAATCCAATATGTTTATGTCTATAAATGTCGGATTGATTTCATTTTTATACCATTGGAAAAAATACATCGAGATATACAACTCTTATGAAGACATCAAAGCAAGATTCGACCACCAAACTGGTCAAAATCATGATTTATTGTAGCTGACCTGAGGATGTCCGTTTAACGGACATACACTGGCTGCAAAGCCATTTTTCATCCGAGAGCATCCGTTAAACGGACATAGACTGGGTTGAAGGTCCTTTTTCACCCGAGGAGGTCCGTTAAACAGACATAGGTGACCCAAAATACCTTCCAAAGCCTCTTTAATGCTTCCAACATCCATCCTAACACCATATTCACTCATAAACTCCCCAAATTCAACCCTTCAGGTGTAATAACACTCCACAAACATTCAATTACCAATTTAAATGCATTAAACTCCCAAATTTCAACTCAAATAACTCATAAAAATACATAAACTCTCAACATTCTCCATAGTTGTCATGTTCATACCTCTCATACAGTATCATCACTTATAAAGCTCATAACTCTCAACTCCGATACCCAAATTTTACAAACTTTATAGCGTTGGAAAGCTAAGAGGATAAAATACAAAGTTCAAGAAGACCATTTTGCCCAATATGGCCTAAATCAACCCAGTTTTCTCCCATGAAGTTGAATTGCACACGACAAGATAAATAAGCACATACACAAGGGAACTTCTCAAGTCCTCAATTCATTTCCAATTCAAAATGAAATTCATACAAATCTTTCATACATAGCTTTACTTATATATCGACATTTCATCAAAGTTTCAACACAAGTTACAAAATGCATTTGATGCTCAATGTTCAATATGCTACTAAAGCTATCCTAAAAGTCTAACTACTAACTTAGTGCAAAAGCTAACTCTCTCAAAATGGTCCAATTGCCTTGCAAGGATTCACTGCTCTTCTCGATCTGCACCTGAGGAGTGGGAAAAATATTGGGTTGAGCTACACAGCTCAGTGGCTAAGATATTTGTAGCCATTGGCGATGAGCCACACAATCAAGCATATATATATATATATATATATAAACATTCACATAAGCATACACTTCACAATGAAAGTTCAACATTGACAAATTCAATCCACATTTCACAATTCATAACATCATCATATATTGGATGTAATTCAATTCAAAGCATAGCTTAACACATGAAAATGCAAATGCACAATCAAATGGCTCAAGGGTTTCGTGAAACAAAACGGCGAAACGAAAGTTTACACCATGAACGAAACGAGTCCATTTTCGGATCTCATGGGCCTCAAGCAGGCAACCGGGAGAAGGCTTTATGTCAACGTGTACGTGACTACGAAACGGTTCCTCTCTCGCCCACATGCAATCAATTTTCATGCTCAAATTAATCGTTCATATTCTCATACTTTTCTTTATACAAAATGCCATGACACAATTCAATGGCATAGCAAGATCGTACTCAACTCAATCATATCAAAGAGTCATACATATTTCAATGCATAACATGCCATAAAACACATCATAATGAATTTTTCACATCACAACATTTCAAAGCAAGCCATTTAACACATAATACACAACAAGGCATTTTGTTCATATTACACAACAACTATAAATAAATTACCCACCTTGTACTCTTGGAAAATCCAACTTCAATGGTGTCCTTCCTCTTGCTCTTAGGTAGGTTGTCTTTGATTCCCTAACACAACCAACATTCTCATTTAATCCTAATTCATTTGGAAATTCCCCAAATTTTCATAATCTCAACAAAATGAAATTAACCCTAATCAAGCTCCAATTGAACCTACCTATAGTTCATATAGGTTAGAAAACTCAACACCTAGCTTGGAAACCCAAAAACCTGAAGGATCTCTCCATCTTCTTCTTCCTCCAACCCTTCCCAACACAAACCCCTCTTTCTCTCTCTACAACTTCTCATTCACAAAACCATAACCCATTTCTTAACTAAAGCATGAAGAAGATGATGAACTGACCTTGGAAAGCTTGATTCTTTTTCTTCCACGAAATTTTCCTCCTTTTTCCCTAGCTTTTTCGATTTTTCTTCTCTTCTCTTCTCTCCCTAACATTTTCTCTCTTCCTCTCTATGGCTTCCACGATATCTTCCTCTCCTCTTCTAATATTTGCCCTTTTTATTACTCCTTTCCTTCCAATATTACCCCTCACTTACATGGCCTTTCCAACTTTGCCTTTGTTTTGTCTTATATGGCTTTAACCACCACTTAAGCTAACTTAATTATAACTTAAACCTTACCCTTCATTCTAATTTCAATTTCTAATTCTTCCCTCAAATTTTTAATTAATGGCCCAATTCTAAAATAATAAAAAAAATTAAACCAACATTGTAACACCCCACTCCCGAGTGACCCGAACCCGATATCGTTGGTGATATCCGAGTCCGTGCCTCGCGAGGGTGGCTTACTACATCAGTCGATTAAAACTCAGTATAACATTTTCTCCTCTTTTTTTTTTTAAACATTCATTGACGCGGCATAAACAGTAAGAAACTTAAGCCCATGTTCACAATTAATCATTTTCAGTTATTATAGTCATCCAATAATAATTTACAATAATTCAATGTGTAAAACAATAAAACCACAATGGTCTCATTATAAATACAAAGCATTATTGCACAATGATTACCGAATACAATTCAATAAGACACTAATGTAGACACGAACTGATCCCGACCTGTATCCTTCACTTGCCTACAGTAGACATACTCCCGTGTCAAACGGGGTACCCTTCAAGTCCTGAAAAATATATTGCAATTTTGGATGAGTTTGCAAACTCAATGAGGAACCATCATCGATGGTTCTCCCAATTCATGCATCACATAATCAATTCACGATAATAAGGCGATTGCGGTAATACTACGGTCTCTACTGATCCACGATAATATGCACGATCTGTCTGATAAAACCCATTTCGGGTATTCAGTCTAGTGATGATGCAATGCACATGTGACTCTTTTTCCAGTTTAATTACAGTGTTGTGACCGAGCGCGTAAATAATATTCAATGATTAGTAGACACGTCTGGGGAGAATTATCTCCCTTCGAGCTCTAGGCTCGTTTCAGTATTTCGAGCTCTAGGCTCGTTTCAGTATCAATGGCGACTCGGTTCACAATTTTTCTTAATCAGTTTATGCATTTGTGTATGAATGCACATGTAAAACCTCACTCCCGCAAGACCCGAACCCAACATCGATGGTGATATCCGAGTCCGTGCCCCGCGAGGGTGGCATACTACATCAGTCGGTCGGTTAAAACTCAGTATATATATATTTTTTTTAAAAACAGTCGAGTGCGCGGAAATAATAAATGATTCGGGCCCGTGATACGAAAACCCTTTTCGGTCATACACTTTACCAAAGATTACATTTCAAAACAATATTTATCAATTAGGGCCCTCAAACAATTCAGTACTATTTTTGCAGAATATAAATTTACATATAATTCAAAATGAAACAAATGCAGACGTGAACTGATCCCGACTTCAAACACCGACACTCTTGCAGTAATCATACTCCCGTTTCACTAACGGGGTACTCTTCAATACCTGAAAAATAATTGCAATGTTGGGTGAGTTTGCGAACTCAATGAGAAACCATCATCGATGGTCCACCCAACGCATGCATTACGCATATTGCGTACAGCATAACACAGTAATATTCAATTAGCAATATCATATAACCATTTACAGTATTATATAACAGTTTATAGTGATAACAATTTTATAGTAACATGTAACAATTTGCAGTATCATTTCGCAATTCACAGTAAATCATGCCACCACATAATCAGTCATCGTCACAAATCAGTCAATCATGAAATTTCAATGCATATGTGACTCTTTTCCAGTTATTCAGTGTTGTGCCCATGTGCTCGATCGATGTTCGATGGCGACGGACCGTGTGATTTCTCCCTCGGGCTCGAGGCCCGGTCAGTACAATATTAGAGCTCGAGGCTCAATCAGTGGCATTAGCAACTTGGGGCACATATCCATTATCTGATCATGCATTTATGCATGCAATGCAGTGTTCAGTAATTTACAGTGTATGGCTATAAAAGCCTAGTATTGCAATTCCCAGTTTCATACAGTAGTCCAGTCCAATGCAGTAAAAGCACGAAATTCGCTTCTATACATTTACACTTTATTTCATTTACGCATTAATGGCCATTTACACAAAATAGCACTTCAATATCACATATTCAATATTTCAGACACCCATGGTCCGAAATCAATCAAATCAGACACACATATATCCATCCATTATCTTCGCATGGCATTAATGCATATAATATTAAACACATAAAGGCTGAGGAATCAACTAGGTTACTCACTTATTACTTTCGAGCTAATGTCGGGAAGTCTCTGCTACGTCGGTCGATCGACGCTCCAGTTGGGCCTCTATAAGCATCAGAGAATAAAACGATCACTAATTGTTCAATCCGAACTAGTAATGATGCACATGTAAGTGTAAAATGCATGTTTATGATATTCGCCCTAATCCTATTTTTTTTATTAGAAAAATCCGTTTAAAAATTTGAAATCCAATGGCGCTGACGACGCTCAATTTGGTCCTGTATAGGTCCCCAATTAAATAAAACAGTGAGTAAAGGCTCCATTACTCGGGCCCACGTCAATTTTCCGTCCACAAATCTCCAATTTCTCAAAAATGAAATTAAATAATCAATGAATCCGATGCCTTAAGAATCAGGTCAATCGGACGTCTAACGGAAAAATTATTCACGAAAGAAACCAAAATTCACATTAAACAATTAATATCTATATATATATAACCCTTATTTCCTTTTTTTTTCCTGATTTCCAAACAAACTTCCAACAGCCATAACTCTTTGCACACAATTCAGAAAATTATAAACCATATCTCATTGGAAAGATCATGAAAACCTCTATAAGTTTCATTTAGACCATTCAAATTAATTCCACCCCTAATGGTGTCAAAAATCCTAAGAAAGCTACTCCTCACTCAAAGTCACTCAACACTGTACAGTATCTTGTAAATTCAGTAACTTTCATTCTCTTCAGTCAAAAATTACACAATAAATATGGTCATCAAGATCACAATGTTATCTAAAACTTTCATGAATAACCAAAATCCCAATTCATTTACTAACTAGGTCAAATAATTCACTGAAGCATCTGTCTACTAAACTGTCCCAATCTGAACAGTAAATTCCCAACCTGTATATCTCCTAGCACAAATGTCAAACAAATCACTACTTTATATCCCTGAAAAGATAAGATCTCAAACTTCAATTTTCATGAAGAACCCAAATTCCAATTCAACCTCTAACAATTTCAAATCTTCCAAATAATGTACTGATCAGGGAAGCAGTGAGAAACCTAATGTAGGTTTAGTTTTTGAAAATTCATAACTCCCACATATTATCTGCAAAAATTACATGCAAGATACTATTTTCAATATAAATGTGTCCTCTACAACTCTCCAGTAGACCACTCAAGCCAATTCAATTCTTAAAATTGCTACTAATCAGAATGTGCATCAAATCTGCCATTTCAACTAGGTTTCACTCAATGCACAAAATCAGTCAATAGTTAACAATTCATAACTCCCAACGTACATATCGAAAAATTGCAAAATCAGTGGAATTGGAAAGCTAACAATACAGGCTTCAACTTTCATTTAAACCATTTTCCCTAATTCCTTCTCAATTAATGTAGAAAAATCATCAAAACTCTAGGTTATGTGGTTCGGTTACTATTCATTCTAGCCATCAGCAGTAACTTTCCATGCTAAAATTCACCCTCTTAAGACAAAAATTAGACAACACCTATTTCACACAAAACTGTAGCCAACAAACCAAAGTTTCATTGGGCACAAACCTCACCTCATTTTCATAACCACAAAATTAGTTAGGCATAAAACATTGCAATGGGTCAAAATCTATTCTCCAGCTTTCATCTTCAACTTACACTTCCTATCATGCCAATTCAAATTCTACTACCATAAGCATCTCAATTGGATACAAAATCAGTCCCTATATCATTCATACATTCACTAGGAGTAACCACCTCAAGTTGGCAGCCCTAACCTCTTCATTTCCATGCAAGAATAATCATCAATAATCAATCAAAATCAAGCTAAAACCAAATTCAACCATAGTCATTCATTATCCTAACACACCATACATTTATACCCAACAATTCCACCTATAACTTTCATCAAATTAAAGCATCAATAATCATAATAAATGCACTAAAAGTCCCATTTAATGCATCTAACAATCATGATTCATCAATTACATAATCAAAGCATAATTAAAACTTAACTTAATCACTTACCAATTCAAGCTTCCACTATTTCCCACTCTCCAATCACTTCACTTTCTTACTTCACTTTCCACCCACAACATCATCATCCACTCAAGGCTTAAGCTTGGTCTTGGGTGAGCATAAAGAAGAAGCAAGAAGAAGTTCTTGTATGGGAAAAGAAGAAACTAATTTAAAGGAGGAAGGGAAAGGAGGCTACGGATGAAGGAGAAGATTGGCTTTCCAAAAGAGTTTGTTTGTTTATATTCCAAAGAGAAAAGTCGTGGGTGATGACTAATATAAGACAAAATTAATTAATGAGGTAGACACTTGGCATTTTAAAGAAAAAGACAAAAAAAACTTTTTATTAAACCCTAATGAAATGAATCTTTGACCCCTTCAATTCCAATGGCCCAAATTTTAATTCCAAAATAATATACCCAATAATGCAGTGCCATTGGATAGAAAATTTCGTTATCGAAAATCAACCGGTTCGCCACTTGGCGATTTGTCCGGTCCGGAAATTTTCTCCGGAAAATTCCAGAAAAATTCCTAAAAATCCCTTAAAATATAAAACACTCAATGACACACTCAGAATAATTTTTCAAACCCAAAAATCACGTTAATCCTAATGAAATTGTCTTAGGCACGTAAACCGGGAATGTCATGTATGCATGTCTAGTAATTTCATGTGCACAAACGTGACTGTGTACCAATCCTATTCTGCATGAACAATCCTATGAAATCCCAATCTAGCACATCCTAGGCCAATTTACTATTATACCCTTCTAATTGAGGGTGGGATGTTACAATTCCCCCCTCCTAAAAAAAAATTCGTCCGCGAAATTATCAGTCCACAGTTTTACACAGCAACCACACTCAGTTAGTTGTTTTGTTACTAATTTGGCTAACTCATTATCACTCAGCACAGTAGACGGACTCAACAAGGCTATCAATTGGCGATCTCATTTTCTTAACTATCTCACTTGCCATTTTCAGAGTAGTCATTACCTTTAGTTCTAATGCTATGACTCAGTTCATTATTTCCGAACCTGTTCACTCATCATCACGTTTATCCATCCAATACCTTTTTCTCCCAGTAACATACAGACTAAGTCGTATTCCGTGGAGTACATCTTTTCAAGGTGATACTTACAATAACCTCCTTTATCTAGTCCCTGACGATTCACTTTCCTTTGGTACCAATACAATGACATTTAGCTCCAATTCACTATAACCAGTGATAATTTACCTAATGCAGTCATGCTTTCTAATCCATTGACTTTTAGTTCAAATTCTTAGACAATTCATTGTTCTATAGTATTCATACACGCCATTCGGATTACTCTATTTCATTTGTCCTATCCGGTTCCACCTCCACTAACCCATTCAGCTTTCCTGAGTTCCTTTATTTCACCCATCACAGTCTCAAAGCCATTATGGTCTTTGACTCCTGTTAGGCACTGTGCAGTGTAGCAGTAAATCAGAACTCTATAATACGATCATAATCCTGTGAAACCCAAACCACTTAAACATTTTTCCTGTTGAACATTCAAACCTAGAAGCACTCGAATCAATAATCACTTTATTCTATACCCATAGTTAGTCAATTCACTTTTCGCATATACTTACTAGAATGTCTAGCTTCGACTGTTCACTTTCTTGTTCTAGCACTTTTGTCGGGTACCAATACTTTTTCTTTGAATCATTCAATATTGTTTTTCCAATGTCATTTGCATATTCAAACTCCTCATAAGACTCACCACTTTAACTCCTGCACTCTTAACCTTTCTTACCTCTATCCAGTATCACTAGTTCTACAACCTCAATTTTCCAGAAATACTTCACAATTACCCATAATCTACTTGACATTTGACTTTTTTTTTTTTGAAAATCCCAATATCTGTAATTGGTCTATTGATTGCAGCATTATCCGTTCACTATTTGAGCTTAGTAGTCAGAATTGTCTGTTTATTTCAGTATTCATTTATGCCGTCTTTTTCCTCGAATAAGCACAGTGTATCCTTATAAGAATCTAAAGTCTCCAAGGCTTTAAACAATTTCGATCATAACACCAATACCATTTATCAAAGTCAATTCAATTTATCTAATACTGTTTGAACATAATGTCTCAGTTCATCTCACACTGCTCACTCTCCAAGGATATGTTTATCATCAGTATCAAATTCCTCAATTATTCATAAAGTTCTTTTTACTTTTTACTGTTCAACACTTCCAAGCACATTTCATCAATAATCATGGTCACTAACATTTGCTTACCTCGTATAATTCCCTATTAGAGTCTTGTTGACTTTTCCAAACATCATTTATTGAGTCCACAAGTAGTGTATTTGCAATCCTTTTATGAAGGTAACATTACATCACGTCATCGTCAGTTTCCCTTTAGAACTTCTTGTCTCTACTCATTTTCTCTTTTCAATTAATTTCCTGTCATTCACATCAACATATGTCAATACCGAGTCATCCGTACTTGGACTTCTATAAATTCCACTTACGTAGTTGGATACTTTACATTTCTGTACGCACAATGCAGATACCCTTAGTAGTATATTTTTCACTTGTTATGCCTAAATCTTCTCTTGAGATATGTCTCAATTTCACTTTTAATTTCGTCCATACATATTTTCGATTTATTCCTGTCATGACCATTAGTCTTGCAACTGGCATTATACTGTTCACCACATTCTCATCAGCCAACTAGTTTCCTTAATTGCTTTTCAATCATCCGTGGTATCTCAAAAGCTCAATTTCAACTATACGCACAATCTCAGTCAGAACAATTTTATGCCATAATTTGAAAGATCAAAACATTCCTTGCACTAAATACACTTTCTTTAACCCTTATACTTTACTATACACATTACCCGAAATCATTTCATCTTATCCGGAAGCCAATTATTAACCTATACGATTCCAAATTCCACAAAACTCCTTTCCGTTTATGCCAATCCTCAAATAGAGGATTTAGCTATAATCATTTTTCATTTCCTCTCATACGGGCATGGGCATGCCCAGTCCTCTTATGTCTAGCTTTCACCCATTATGAACTTTACACTTATAACTATTCACCGATCATCTCCTCTGTTATTTCCATGTATCTTTCACTTACGTTTCATTAATCATGATCAACTTTACTGTCCAATAGATACTCCCAACGGTAAATCGACTTAAATGTGACAACTCTTTTCATATCATATATCACTATCATTGTTTCATTTTTTTTTCATTTCCCTAGTTTCATTCCCATATCATTCGTGTATCAGCTTGACCTTTTAAGGTCATATACACTGGGCTTATACAATGTCATCACATTATTGCTACGTCTCTCTTTATTTTCCTCAAACAATCCACGATAGGGTATTCATATTGATAGTACATTCGGGGATATGTCCCCAAAACATGACAAAATCATAGATACTCCACTGTATCTCTATCTATTTACCCATCCATTTACCATTTCTATGTCCATTTACATCTTTTCAACCAATCCTGAATTCCCGATACCCAATCAGTAGAAAATTGTCAGTCTGTCTTTTTCCCCTACGATCTTATTATACTGATTTCCAAACTCTTAGCACAATATTCGCATACCCATTTCAGTCTCAAGCTTATGCGCTCATGATCATACCCATTTCACGAGTTCATTTCAGTTTATCTGTACACTTTTGTCTCACCATTTCTACTTTTTCTTACTCTACTAGGCACTTTGCTCTTTCAGTTCTTTGTAGACCAGTACAATACAATATCGATCTCAATACAATCTCACTATCATCATCTATGATATCCACTAACAAAAATGTAGTGAATCCATATCTGCTTGATCGAACCATATACTCTTTGCTCATTTCCAGTTCCCATTTCGTCGAAGATACAAGTCAGAACTCTAATTACCTCATCATGTAATTGCACATAGGCCTACTATAACCAGTATGTTTCTCATATCTCCAGTGGACCTCTCCAAGTTCTAGACATATTCGTTTTCTGTCGCCATGATATTGCCACATTAATCAGGGAACTCAGTTTGATATCAATTCTTTCCTTAATCAGTCTAGGCCAACATAGTCATTCTAACCATAGTACATTATAATTCTCATTATCGATGTTTCCTTTTTCCCATTCCTCATTGCCCATACACATTCATGGGCTCACATTCTAATACAGTCTCACTTAGTCACTTAACACGTATGAACACGTAGGATTTATCCTCGTGTGACTCAGACTAGGGATCAGTTGTCACGGTCTGGAACGACACGACTCAAATGCATGCAATTTGACCTATGTTTCAGACTGTGCCCAGATACATTCGTATTGCTGGGCTCTGATACCACCTAAATGTAAAACCCCACTCCCGCAAGACCCGAACCCAACATCGATGGTGATATCTGAGTCCGTGCCCCGCGATGGTGGCGTACTACATCAGTCGGTCGGTTAAAACTCAGTATATATATATATATTTTAAAACAGTCGAGTGCGCGGAAATAATAAACGATTCGGGCCCGTGATACGAAAACCCTTTTCGGTCATACACTTTACCAAAGATTACATTTCAAAACAATATTTATCAATTAGGGCCCTCAAACAATTCAATACTATTTTTGCGGAATATAAATTTACACATAATTCAAAATGATACAAATGCAGACGTGAACTGATCCCGACTTCAAACACCGACACTCTTGCAGTAATCATACTCCCGTTTCACTAACGGGGTACTCTTCAATACCTGAAAAATAATTGCAATATTGGGTGAGTTTGCAAACTCAATGAGAAACCATCATCAATGGTCCACCCAACGCATGCATTACGCATATTGCGTACAGCATAACACAGTAATATTCAATTAGCATTATCATATAACCATTTACAGTATTATATAACAGTTTACAGTGATAACAATTTTACAATAACATGTAACAATTTGCAGTATCATTTCGCAATTCACAGTAAATCATGCCATCACATAATCAGTCATCGTCACAAATCAGTCAATCATGAAATTTCAATGCATATGTGACTCTTTTCTAGTTATTCAGTGTTGTGCCCAAGTGCTCGATCGGTGTTCGATGGGGACGCAGCGAGGATTTCTCCCCGAGCTCGAGGCGGTCGAGACAATATTAGAGCTCGAGGCTCAATCAGTGACATTAGCAACTTGGGGCACATATCCATTATCTGATCATGCATTTATGAATGCAATGCAGTGTTCAGTAATTTACAGTGTATGGCTATAAAAGCTCAGTATTGCAATTCCCAGTTTCATACAGTAGTCCAGTCCAATGCAGTAAAAGCACAAAATTCGCTTCTATACATTTACACTTTATTTCATTTACGCATTCATGGCCATTAACACAAAATAGCACTTTAATATCACATATTCAATATTTCAGACACCCATGGTCCGAAATCAATCAAATCAGACACACATATATCCATCCATTATCTCTGCATGGCATTAATGCATATAATATTAAACACATAAAGGCTGAGGAACCAACTAGGTTACTCACTTATTACTTCCGAGCTAATGCCGGGAAGTCTCTGCTACGTCGGTCGATCGACGCTCCAGTTGGGCCTCTATAAGCATCAGAGAATAAAACGATCACTAATTGTTCAATCCAAACTAGCAATGATGCACATGTAAGTGTAAAATGCATGTTTATGATATTCCCGGCCCTAATCTCATTTTTTTCCATTAGAAAAATCCGTTTAAAAATTTGAAATCCAATGGCGCTGACGGCGCTCAATTTGGTCCTGTATAGGTCCCCAATTAAATAAAACAGTGAGTAAAGGCTCCATTACCCGGGCCCACATCAATTTTCCGTTCACAAATCTCCAATTTCTCAAAAATAAAATTAAATAATCAATGAATCTGATGCCTTAAGAATCAGGTCAATCGGACGTCGGACGGAAAAGTTATTCACGAAAGAAACCAAAATTCACATTAAACAATTAATATCTATATATATATAACCCTTATTTCCTTTTTTTTTCCTAATTTCCAAACAAACTTCCAACAGCCATAACTCTTTGCACACAATTCAGAAAATTATAAACCATATCTCATTGGAAAGATCATGAAAACCTCTATAAGTTTCATTTAGACCATTCAAATTAATTCCACCCCTAATGGTGTCAAAAATCCTATGAAATCTACTGCTCACTGAAAGTCACTCAACACTGTACAGTATCTTGTAAATTCAGTAACTTTCATTCTCTTCAGTCAAAAATTACACAATAAATATGGTCATCAACATCACAATGTTATCTAAAACTTTCATGAATAACCAAAATCCCAATTCATTTACTAACTAGGACAAATAATTCACTGAAGCATCTGTCTACTAAACTGTCCCAATCTGAGCAGTAAATTTCCAACCAGTATATCTCCTAGCAAAAATGTCAAACAAATCACTACTTTATATCCCTGAAAAAATAAGATCTCAAACTTCAATTTTCATGAAGAACCCAAATTCCAATTCAACTTCTAACAATTTCAAATCTTCCAAATAAT
Source organism: Erythroxylum novogranatense (assembly GCA_029891385.1). Lineage (NCBI taxonomy): Eukaryota > Viridiplantae > Streptophyta > Magnoliopsida > Malpighiales > Erythroxylaceae > Erythroxylum > Erythroxylum novogranatense. Next base: position 40,598,161 of record CM057228.1, read on the forward strand.
GTACTGATCAGGGCAGCAGTGAGAAACCTAATGTAGGTTTAGTTTTTGAAAATTCATAACTCCCACATATTGTCTGAAAAAATTACATGCAAGATACTATTTTCAAGATAAATGTGTCCTCTACAACTCTCCAGTAGACCACTCAAGCCAATTCAATTCAAAAAAATTCTTAAAATTGCTACTAATCAGAATGTGCATCAAATCTGCCATTTCAACTAGGTTTCACTCAATGCACAAAATCAGTCAATAGTTAACAGTTCATAACTCCCAACGTACATATCGAAAAATTGCAAAATCAGTGGCATTTGAAAGCTAACAATACAGGCTTCAACTTTCATTTAAACAATTTTCCCTAATTCCTTCTCAATTAATGTAGAAAAATCATGAAAACTCTAGGTTATGTGGTTCGGTTACTGTTCATTCTAGCCATCAGCAGTAACGTTCCATGCTAAAATTCACCCTCTTAAGACAAAAATTAGACAACACCTATTTCACACAAAACTGTAGCCAACAAACCAAAGTTTCATTGGGCACAAACCGCACCTCATTTTCATAACCACACAATTAGTTAGGAACAAAACAGTACAATGGGTCAAAATCTATTTTCCAGCTTTCATCTTCAACTTACACTTCCTATCATGCCAATTCAAATTCTACTACCATAAGCATCTCAATTGGACACAAAATCAGTCCCTATATCATTCATACATTCACTAGGAGTAACCACCTCAAGTTGGCAGCCCTAACGTCTTCATTTCCATGCAAGAATAATCATCAGTAATCAATCAAAATCAAGCTAAAACCAAATTCAACCATAGTCATTCATTATCCTAACAGACCATACATTTATACCCAACAATTCCACCTATAACTTTCATCAAATTAAAGCATCAATAATCATAATAAATGCACTAAAAGTCCCATTTAATGCATCTAACATTCATGATTCATCAACTACATAATCAAAGCATAATTAAAACTTAACTTAATCACTTACCAATTCAAGCTTCCACTATTTCCCACTCTCCAATCACTTCACTTTCTTACTTCACTTTCCACCCACAACATCATCATCCACTCAAGGCTTAAGCTTGGTCTTGGGTGAGCATAAAGAAGAAGCAAGAAGAAGTTCTTGTATGGGAAAAGAAGAAACTAATTTAAAGGAGGAAGGGAAAGGAGGCTACGGATGAAGGAGAAGATTGGCTTTCCAAAAGAGTTTGTTTGTTTATATGCCAAAGAGAAAAGTCGTGGGTGATGACTAATATAAGACAAAATTAATTAATGAGGTAGACACTTGGCATTTTAAAGAAAAAGACAAAAAAAACTTTTTATTAAACCCTAATGAAATGAATCTTTGACCCCTTCAATTCCAATGGCCCAAATTTTAATTAAAAAATAATATACCCAATAATGCAATGCCATTGGATAGAAATTTTCGTTACCAAAAATCAACCGGTTCGCCACTTGGCGATTTGTCCGGTCCTGAAATTTTCTCCGAAAAATTCCAGAAAAATTCCTAAAAATCCCTTAAAATATAAAACACTCAATGACACACTCAGAATAATTTTTCAAACCTAAAAATCACGTTAATCCCAATGAAATTGTCTTAGGCACGCAAACCGGGAATGTCATGTATGCATGTCTAGTAATTTCATGTGCACAAATGTGACTGTGTACCAATCCTATTCTGCATAAACAATCCTATGAAATCCCAATCTAGCACATCCTAGGCTAATTTACTATTATACCCTTCTAATTGAGGGTGGGATGTTACAGCACATGCCCAGTTACAACATCCCCATAAACAGTTAATCATTCATAGTCAAGCACAGTCAATTAACATTCAGTATGCACAAGTAACAGTCCATAATTCACAACAATGAACAGTTCATAATTGACAATCAATCACATTCAATCACAGTAATGGCAGACAGGTCACACAATGTACACATTCCTGGTCCCGCCATTATCCCTATATTTGACAAACAATAATTGAGAAACCCATCTAGGTTACTCACCTATTACTTCCGAGCTAATGCCAGGAAGTCTCTGCGACGTCGGTCGATCGACGCTCCAATTGGGTCTCTATAACAATCAGAAAAGGTGTACATTACTCAATTGTCCAATCAGAACTAGATGATGCACATGTAGGTGTAATATGCATGTTCATGATATTCCCGGCCCTAATCCCACTTTTCATCAGAAAAATTCATCTAAAAATTAGAAATCTAATGGCGCTGATGGCGCTCAATTTGGACCTCTATAGGCCCCCAATGAAATAAAACAGTGATGAAATACCCATTTCCCGGACACCCATCAATTTCTCGTCCAAAAATTCTCAATCTCTCAGGAAATGAAATTAAATATTCCATGAATCTGATGCCTCAAGAATTAGGTCAATCGGATGTCGGATGAAAAAGTTATTCCCAAAAGAACACAAAAAAGCAAATAAAACAATTCATATATATATACCCCTATTTTCTTCTCTTTTTCCTATCTTCAAACCGAAATTCAAACACCGATAACTCCTTGTACACAATTCAGAAAATTACAAACCATATCCCGTTGGAAAGATCATGAAACCCTCTACAAGTTTCATGAAGACCATAAAAATCAATTTTACCCCTAAAAGTGTCAAAATTTCAATTGAAAATTCTACCCATTCAAAACCTATCAAACATAACAGTACTTGGTAAATTCATTAACTTTCATTCTCTTCAGTCAAAAATTGCACCATAAAGATGCTCAGAAAGATCACAATGTGATCTACAACTTTCATGAACAATATGAAATCAAATTCAATGGTTAACTAGGTCAAACAATTCAGTGAATGCTGCTGCCCCTGCAAGTACTCAATATGGACAGTAATGTTCTAAACAGTATGTCTCCTTACACAAATGTCAAATAAATGCATACTTTATACCTATGGAAAGATCAAACACAATGCTACACTTCCCATGAAGGGTTCAAAGCCAATTCCATCTCTAACAAGCTTAAAACTTTCATGCAAGTTCTTGATCAGGAATGAATAATAACCTCATGCAGGTACAGATTTTGAAAATTCATTACTCCCACATCTGATCTCCAACAATTACATGCTATATACCATTTTCAAAATAATTGCTTCTTCTACAACTCTTCAGAAGATCACTCAAGCCAATTCAATTCACAGAAATTGCTAAAATTACTTCTAATCAGAATGTGCACCAAATCCACTCTTAGTCTAGGTTTCACCAAATTGTTCAAAATCAGTCAATATTCCACAGTGCATATTTCCCAATATACAGATCAAAAAATTACAAAATCAGTGGGAATGGAAATATAACTTAATAAGCTTCAACTTTCATTTAGACCATTTTCCCTAATTCCATCTCAATTAATTTAAAAAAATCAGCAAAACACTTAGGTCATAGTTTTGGTTACTGTTCACAGACACTAAAACAGTAACTTTCCAAGCCAAAATTCAACCTCTTAAGGCTAAAATTGGACAAAACCTATTTAGCACAAAAATGTAGCCAACAACCCAAAGTTTAATTGGGCACAAACCTCGACTCACTTGCATAACCACACAATGAGTTATGCTCAAAACAGTACAGTAGGTCAAACTCACATTTTTAGCTATACTACTCAATCACAACTCCTATCATGCCAATTGAACTTCTACTACCATAAGCATCCCAATTGGACACAAAATCAGTCCCTATATCATGCCTACATTCACTAGGAATAACCACCATAATTTGGCAGCACTTACCTCTTACATTTCATGCAATAATAAACATCAATATTCAATCCAAAACAAGCTAAAACACTTCAATCATATGACTTTAGCAAGTCCTACTTAAACCTAGTCTTATACCCACCAATTCAAACACTAATTTTCATCAAATTAATGCATCAATAAGCAAAATAAATGCCCCAAAATTCCCATTGCATGCTTCTAAGTACCAAGGCATTAAATTCATAAGCAAAACATAATTACAACTTAACTAAATCACTTACCTGCTTAGCTTCCAAATCTTCAATTCCTTTCAATTCTTTAATTCCTACCCTCACTAACAACTTCTTCTAACACCATGCAAGGGAAAGTTCTTCATGGTAAGAAAACAACTTAGTTGCACGAAGAAGAAGAGCTCTTAGGTTAGAGGAAAGTTTCACTTTTAAGGAGGAAAAATCGATGGAGGTGAGAGCAAAGGCAAGTTTCGGATGATGGTTTGAAATAAACAATAAAAAGCTCCTTTTTATTCATTCCCTTAGGCAATAACCGAGAATGAGCATTAAAGAAGTGGGATGTGTCACCATAACACTTGGCAATTGGAGGAGACATAAAGAAAAGTCAAAGAGCCAATCACAAATTTGATAAAAACAATTAACCCAAATACCAAATAAATGTTCAATTCATTGTTAAGGGTCCATATTTCGACCCTACCAAAAAATATCCAATAGCCCAGTACCAATTGATAACAATTTCGGTATCGAAAATCGACCGGTTCCCCACTTGGCAATTTTTTTCTGGTCCAGGAAATATCTCCGAAAAATTTCAGAAAAATTCCTGAAAATATAAAACATTCAATGGCTCACTCAGAATAAATTTTCAAACCCAATAACCACGTTAATCACAATAAAATTACATTAGGCACGAAAACCGGGAATGTCATGTATGCATGTACAGTACTTTCATGTGCACAAATGATACTGTGTACCAATCCTATTATGCATGAACAGTCCTAAGTCATTCTAATCCATCTCATCATATGCCAAATTTACTATTTTACCCTTCCTGTCGGGGACGGGATGTTACAAACATACAAACATAAACAACTATTTAAGAAATTTATAGGAAATTCAGAAATTCAAGACCCAACAGTAGCTTTTGGAGTTCTGCATTAATTTGTGCTTCTGAACAGAACACATGGATTCATTTTGATATAGGAACAAGTTTCTTGTACAATAAGGGGAGATAATATGCATAGAAGCATTAATGGTTACGTTATGGGGTTTATGTTGCATTCTGTAATGTGCACCTTGATTGGAACAAGTTGGTTGTCATTAACACTAACATTTAACCCTGTTGACACGTAATCCATGTAGCTTTGGATGTTGTTCAAGACCTTGCATTGACTACTAGTGCCATATACGTTCTCTTCTTTAGATTGTTTCTCGTCAGTACATTTGTACTTCCACTCCGCTGTGTCTACATCTTCCCATGTGCCTCTTCCCATGTATATATCTAACTATAAGTATATTTTCTTTTGCTTGATACTCCTTATCTGTTTGTTTCATTTTCTCTCAGGTTCTTGAAAGGAATTGACAAGTTTAATGATATGGTGGTATCAATCTATGTTATAGCTGGTCATATCCTTTCTATTGATCATTTCTTGAACTACTGATGCGAACATCTTGGAATTATTATGTAATTGATTGGATTCTAGTAAATTTGGTGTTTGCTTCATTTATGTTTCTAAAGTTCCTCTTATTCTCTACGGTATGCTGTCACCATTTTGTAGATAAGGTAAACCTTATACCCTTGTATGTGAATTTAGAATTTTCAATTTTAGCACGATGATATTTAAGCTATTCTTCTTATTATTAGCCTACAACATTAATTAGTTATGTGAATGGGTCTTAATGTCATTTTCAAATTCCCTTGGCATAACATTTTTGTATTGTCTTAAAACCATAGAATTTGGAATTGTCTTATATCTGTTTTCCTTCAAGTTTGGTTTATCCATTAATTTGTGTGGTTTTCCTATTTTATGATATCTAGTCTTCACTGTAATCTTTGACTTCTCTTACATACACGATATATGCTACTTCATGACTCGTGAAATGAGGATGGGATCAAGAGGTTTTTCAAGGAGGTTCATGAGCTGCATATAAAGGTAATTGTTTAAACACTAACCATCGTTAATAACAAATGCTTTTCTCCTTATTTAGGTTGACAATAATGGGTTTGTAATCTGCAGATTCTTCTCAATCCCTTGTATTTACTTGGTTCTCACATTACATCTTCACATGTTGACAAAAAAGTTTGTGCCCTTGCAAGGAAATATATATAGAGGCCTGTGGAAATGGAAGTGCCCCAAAACTCAGCCTAGATGATAGTTTAGGATTGGTTTGTTTTCAGTTTTAATGATTGTCTTGAGGATTAGTACTCCTATGATTTTAGCTTATATATTTTGATCCTTCATTTGATTCAACAGTAACACTAGAAAATGAAGTTATTCCTACAAAAGTTACTCCTGAGAACAATTAACTTTATATTTTGTTCAACTAACTAAACTTTTTAGTAATTTAAAGCCCTATGTTTTGTTTTGGTTTAATATCGTCCCACTGTTATTTTATATTGCAATTACGACTATATAATGAATGTTGATATGAATCAGACCAGAAAAATTAACCAACGCAAAATGTTGGAAAGTAAAATTAAAACTAAAAATAAAATTTAATAATAATAATAAGTAGAAGAAAAAATTAATTACGTATAATAATTAATAATAATAATAACAACAACAACAATAATAATAATAATAATAAGAGTAATAATAATAAATAATAATAATAATAATAATAATAATAATAATAATAATAATAATAAGATAATAATAATAATAATAATAATAATAATAATAAATAAATAAATAACTAATAAAAATAAATAACTAATAATAATAATAATAATAATAATAATAATAATAATAATAACAACAACAACAACAACAACAACAATAATAAGGATATTTTGGTCTTTTGTTACTTATTCATTTCTTATTCCAAGTTTATATTTTCAAACCAAACACTGGAATAGAAATTCTTTATCTATTCCATTTCTTAAACCAAACAAAATAATACTAATTCTTTTCTATTCCTCATCTTTTCTATTCCTAGGAATAACTATTCTATTCCCTGTCTATTCTATTCCAGCGTACCAAACAGACTGTTAGTCTCTAAAAGTCCATTTAGTAGATTATATAGAATCAATCTCTTTCAATTAAGTTATACATTCTAATTAACCTTTCATATGTTGCATATGACAATTTTTCAACTTCAATACTAATAAATGTGGGAATCACAGTCTATCTTTAATCATAGTTATGTTAATATCTATCATCTCTAATGCGAACTCTAACTCCTTCTTTCATTTCTTGAATTTGAAACAAGTAAGGGTTTTCATAATGTTATTGAAAAAAAGATGACTACACAATTGATAATATAAATCATTAACAAAAATATAGGATAATAGTGATAATCAAAGTAAAAACAATATTTGTAATAAGCATCTTATCACATATATCATAAAACACTTATAGGTTGAATGCATGATACACATAGATAATGCCATCACATAAAAGCGATTAAAGTATACACCACTAACTCATATGATTCTACCACCTATGGGTGTATAGATAACTTAATCAATGACTTCACCAAGTAATTGCCTTTATGCACATCTTAAAGTCTTATATAAGATCAACACATATAGGCAAAATAGCTAAATGCAAAACTAAAGACATCCCCTAATATGTAAACAAAACAACCCAAATACTAATTTGAAAGGCTACTATATTAACTACATTCCTATTAACATTTAAAATGTTATGTAAACACAAAGGACACAAATATATACTATCCTCACATTTACCTATATAAGCATATAAACATATGATAACTTACCATTAATTAATGTAAAATCCTTATGCACTTTCTCATTTTCATCTATTAGCTATGTAAAAATCTCAATAAAGTGCTAATTAGCAACATATAAAAAATCAACTATATAAGATAATTAACCAATATGTATCTCTTTTATATCAAGTCAATTGTGTGAAAATTTACTTACTTATGGCTTTGTTAACTTTACTTTTGGTGTTAAACCTTATTTATTATTGATGTAATAAATTTAAAAAAATAAAAAAATACTTTATAAATTTATACGACCAAAAAAATGATTCAAAATAACTTGATGGATCACTTTTTCTGAAATATGTAAAATGTATAACATCATCTGCTAACGTTAACACTGCAAGAGCCAGATGGCTCGTGCACTATATTCGCCAATCCTCATGCACAATCGGATGGATGAGCCGGGTGTAATTTAAGCTCATGATGTTCAAAGACATATGTCGCCCTTCATGGCACATGTGTTTCACGCATTAGACATGCCCAAAATGTGTAACATACCTTATGGCGCATATAAGACATACGTACATTACCTTATAATTCAGTAATTTTTTGAGATAGTTTTTGAAGATTCTGACTAGATTTTAGTGAATTTTTGTCAAAAAATACTAGAAAATATGTTTTTTCACACATTTTCTATAATACTTGTACAAAACCAATTTAAAAAACATATATACAGTTTATAAAAGAAAAAAAATTAATTTCTTTAGTTTCCTTATAATGAAAATAAAAAATCTCTATTCAAATTCATATAATCATAAAATCTCATGTTAGATGTATCATAAATCGTAGTTATTTGATACTCTGTGTTAGATGCAACATATTTATTTTTAGTGTCAACACACAAGGTGATGGGGAGCCATGGGTCCATGAATCTCATGCATGGTTATGCATCAGAAGCATTGGAATCAAAATTCCAATACCATGAAACCCCTAGAAAATCCAGAATCCATTTGCATATATAAACAGAATGTAAGAACATGAAATTATAACATATGTACCTTGCAACTGCCCCTCCTTTCTTAAATCTTCTATTTGTTTGGGTTATAGCAAACACCAAACAACTTTAACAACCCGTGAAGAACATGCAAAGATGAAGAAAAATTGGTATGTAAAGGTGGTTAGAGCACTAAACAAGATGAATTCAAGTAGATGCTCAATTGACAGTTAGATCATAAACAAGTTATATAAAATTAAACTCATGAAACAATTATTAAAAATTGTATGAGCAAACCTTATAATCACTCCTCTCAACCTCCAAAACTCTTCTGGACCCTTTGCTCTCAATTTTGTATGTTTTGAACTTAATTTTATGTAGATATATGTGAAGACTTCACTTATGTACCACTTGTCATAAAGTGGGTCACGATCATGACTTGCTTAAAATGATAGCCATGCATACTTTGTATTTCATCATATCTTTTATGCACGTGATCCTTAGGTTCCCAGTTATTTTAGGCACTTGAATTAACTCTTAATCTAAGCTTATCATGAATGGTTTAATGCCACTTGAATTAACTCTTAATCTAAGCAAATTATGAATGTTTCATGATGCCAATTTTTCGGAACATAATTGAATTAACACACGAACTCTTTGATAGTTAATTATCTAATTTACGAACCTTTCTATAAACAAGTATCGTGCAATTCATCTCTTCACCATCTTATACCCCTCTTAGTTTGAAGTATGGGCCATGTGTCAACTCCCACTAGACTAACTTTGCCACATCTACTCCAAGTGATGTTAGTTCTTGCCCTAGGGATCTCATTACTCTATGTGCCATTAAAGACTCTCTTTGAGACACATAACTACTCTGGAAACAGACTCCCGAGTAATGACCACAATAAGAGGTCGTGGTATCATCTACTACTATCAGGAGTGGTGGATTCTTTATTGGGTACCTAATTATCTTCAAATATCAATAGCTATACAACATGGTTTTGAAACCCGGACTGGATTGGCAGATTCGATCGGTGACTAGTAGGCTATTCGGTCCGGGTAGCCCCTAAAAATCAGTCCCCAATTGAACCAGTGCAAACCGGTGAGAACCGATCAATTGACCGGTTAAACTGAGACTGATCAAACCGGTTGGTCACTGGTTCAATGAATATTTTTTTTGCCTTTTTTTCTTTCTAAAATGCTTATGCATTTTTTGATTTTTTTTTAAAGTAAAACCCACATTTTCTCCAAAAATATAACAAAAGTACATAACCCAAAGGACCCAACCGGTTAGTTATATTTATTTATATTATTTGGTATATTTTTTCTATTTTTTAATATTATTACTATTATATATAATTAAATATAATTATTCTGTAATTATGATGTCACACCTGTTCGATCAGTGTTCAAACCAATCGAATCAGTCGAACGGGTGACCAGTAGGGCCTTCGGTTCGACGTTCGATCCGGATTTCAAAACCTTGAGGAATGGTTTCAAAGCACAAGATTAGTATCCATGAAATTCTTGAGTACCTCAAGTCTAAAGATATTTTCACCATTGTTATGATGAGATTAATCATTGACATTTGACAGATCATCCATATGATAATCTCCTAATGGGTTATCCGATGTACTTACTGCTCTTAGTAAGTATCCATATGTTAACTCTAAACATCTCATGCTTACAATTTATGAGATCCACTACTTGATCAAACAAATGAGTATAACATGTGCTAGTCTATCCAGATTAACAATGTCCTATCTCATTAATCCTATGACTAGGGATAATTTAGATACTAACATAATTGCACATGATAGGAATCTCATTATCATGATCTCATCATGATTTCCTCCATGCTATGTTTTGTATTATGGACTTCGTTAATTTAATTTAAGAATGACATCAATTCATAAATAAATGAACATCAAATTAATGAAAATTGCTTTTCACTTTATTAATCAAAATAAAGTTTGTACAAAAAGGCTAAAGGCGATTGTCTTGAGAGCACTATTCTAACATAAGGGAATTTTGGGCATGGAAGTTTGAAGTTTGGTACAAAAATGGTTTTCATTGGAAGTGACAGGAACTACTAGAATGATGTTGTAAACATAAAACTTTTGTACAAACTAGACCATTTGTAAGCTAGTTTAAAGCTTCACTATTAATGGAATCTAGATAGAGAGGAACTACAGAATATTTTGGAATGAAGCTACATATGAGAGGAAGTTGAGTCATGGAGTTGTTAACAATTTAAGATACCAATTTCAAGCTCACAAGTTTAATCAGAATTGCAGCAAGAAATTAGATCTAAAATGGAGACTCCATATGATGAGATCCATAATTAAGTTAAAAGAAGGATGCATATGGAAGAAGCAATCACTTAGTACTTTATAAGGGACTTCTAAGTGTATTATAGTTGAAAGCAATTGTTTTCTTTACTTTAGGCAACTCAAAGTTGTTTGAGCTTGATCATTTTATACGAAACTACTATGAAAGTTATTAATTCACTTAATTTTTCAATAAAGGTCTTATTTATTGACCCAAGATCAACCATGAACTTATATTAACGAATATAATACAAAAAATGACATATTTTTATGTCTATTGGTTGATTAACAACCTGTTGATCAACTTAGACTAGCAGCTGGATAGAACAAGCTCCTCGACAAATGAACAAGTTGCTGAAACTTTTGAACTTAACATGTAGACATGTTAATAAGTTCTAGAAATTGTACATCTACAAACTTACTTAAGTTACTAGCATAAGACCTTAGTAGCTATTTATAATAATCTTACGAAGTCTCTCCATCACGTACTCAATAAATAACTAAAAACTAATGTTGGCTCTTGAATTTTTTTTATATATAAATAAACATGATTAAATTATTTTAAGGGCTCACTAGAGTAACATATGTTGGCATTAATGAGCTTGCTAATATGGGTAAGATAATATGACATAGGTTAAGGGAATTGAAGTATTAAAGTAGTCAGAGTGTGTAAGGGCAAATTTGGCAAGTCTCATAAGTTTAGAAACCATAAGGCTTTTAAATGAAGGGCAAAATGGACATTATGCAATCATTAAGGGTATAAAAGGAGAAGATGAAGGGTGGGCTTGAGTTGGAAGAAGCCAACAATGTGATTGAAGAAAAGAGAGGAGAGAGAAGCATGAAAAAAAGAAAAAGAAGAGAGTTATGTTAGGTTTTGATTTTTAGAGTGATTTTGAAGTTGAGCAAGAAGGAAAAAAGGAAGAGGAAGATTAGAGCCTTTTTTCGATCCAAAAAACTTATTAAGTGGTGAAGATTCAAAGTAAGTTGATGTTAAATCTTTTGGAGTATTGGAAAGGTTTTGGTACAAAGAGTTAGAAAATGCATGGTTTTAAGTATTCTAGGACCAATTTTATGCATATGTTTCTTTGTGTTCTCATTTATAATTCCTATTGATTTGGGATTTGTATCAATGTTGAAGAAAATCAAGGGAGGAAAGAGGAGCAAGAGGAGAGGCACATTTGAGCAAGTTATAAGCAAGAAATTCAAGGTAGATTTCACTTTTATAATTAAGGAATAAGCCATTAAAATTTCTTTCAAAAAATGTCAATAAATGATTTTCAACTACTTTATTCATGTGCATTTATTGTTTTTGTAAATGTTGTAAGAATGTGCTATATGGTTGTATATGAATTGTGTTAATTATTGAACAATTAAATGATGGAAATGATTTTTGAAAAAATAGCAAGTTTACTAAATCAAGTTTTGAAAATGCATATGAAGTTTTTTGTGCTCATGAAATACAAGTTTTCAAAAAGTGTCATTTTGGGCAACAAGTTACAAGTTATGAAATATGTGTTATGTGGGTTTGGGGTAGTCCCTCAAGAATGTCACATGCACGTTGACTAAGTTATAGGCTTCTCCTGCTTGCCTATTAGTAGCACGGAGCTCCTTCATAGACTCCCTTAAGTTTACGGCAACATAGGACCATTAGATAGAATGTTGGACCCCGAATCTTGAGTGACAATTTGATTTAGTAATATGAATGATCAAGTAGATGAGTTGATTGAAATGAAGTTAAATAGCAAGAATTAAAAAGAAAAAGTGTGAAAATTTGAAGGATTTAGAAAGTTTGACTTTTTGGAGAGAGAATGTTTGACTTTGAGAGTTGACTTTTGATTTAGGCAAAATTGGATAAAATGGTCTTTTGGAAACTTGTAGATTATGTTAAGAGCTTTCTGTAGCTATAAAGTTTGCAATTTTTCGATATCGGGAGTGAAAGTTATGATCAGTCAAAGTTTATGTTTGATAGGGTTTGACTTTTATTATGGTTGAAACTTTGACTGACAAATTAACCTAGTTAGAGGTTAATTGAGTTTTGATGTTCTTCATGAAAATTGAAGGTTTGTTTTGATCTTTATTTCGATATAAAGTATGCAATTTTTTTATCTCGGAATAATAAGATATGATTTTTACAAGTTTGTATAGAGGATAGTATCTTTGACCAGAAAATGGACTCCCGTAGGAGTCAATTTGATTTTTATTTCCTTCATGGAAGATGTAGAGCTTCCTTTAAGCTTTCTATAGAGACTAAGTTTGTCAAAATTGGAGTTCGGGAGTAAGAGTTATGAATTTTGGAAGTTTAAAAAAGAAAAAAGGAAAATGAAGTACCCCCGTCGCTAGGGTGACGTCCGCATTGCCGTAGCGATGGCGAGCGTTCGGCTCGCGTCGCTAGGGCGATGTCCGCATCGCCGTAGCGACCGCGCCCTATCCTCGCCATAATACGACGTCATTTTGCTCCTTTAGTTTTCTTGCTTCCTCCTCCAATCCGACCTTTGTTCACTATTTTGCTCATATCTTTTCCGTCCGACATCCGATTGAGTTGATTCTTGCTGCTTTGGATTCGTAAGACAATTACCTACATTCTCATGGGAAATTTGTGAAATTTTGAGATTTAATTGATGGTGATTAATTTAATCAAAGTGAGTCGGGAAATTTTTCGAGCATAGTTCAGTGTTTTGTGAAATTCAGGATCTGTAGAGATCCGATTGAAGCGATTCTTGAGGAGAAATAAAGATAAGACAAGGGGATACAAATCATATGAAGGCATGAAATGTCAATTTTGCCCCTAAGACTTTTAATTTTTGAATTTAAGTTCGGATTAGGGTGTAATTTTCAGATTGGGAACACCTAAGAGTATTTTAAACATAACTTTTGATCTAGGAATCGAAATGAGGCGATTCTTATTTTGAATTAAACTAGAGACATAAGGCTACAATTGTTAAGAAGACATCGAGTTTCAATTCTGGGATTAAGAATGCGAACTTTTGGACGGAAATAATCATACATGGAAAATGTCTTAGAATATGGATATTCCCGAACTGTTTTTCGCATAACGTTTGATGTAGTGCTCCGAATTGAGCGCGGTCAGTGGCGTTGGATTCGTATGATTGAGAGGAACATTTCTTGAGAAGGAAGTTTTGACAAATTCCTTCAAATTGATAGTGCAAATTAAACCCGCGTGTAAGAATGGCTTAAAGTAACATGACAAGGGCATTTTAGTCTTTTCATCCAAATTTAAATGACATGGCCTTTAAAAATCAGATGATGTCGTTTTTTATGAGTGAAATTCGATGATGAGTGAAAAAAAAAGAAGAAGAAGGAGAAAGAAGAGTGAAGAAGCTTCGTATGGAGAAAAGAAGGGAGAGAAAACTTTATTTTGATTTTTTCTACTTGATTCTTCAAGCTTTTGGGATTTTTCCAAGAAGGAAAAGAATGGAAAATGAAGAGAGCTTCTTCATGAGCCAAGAAATTTGAAAATTGGAGAAGAAAAGAGGTCAGAGAAAAATTTGGATTTTGAATTTTGGTTAAGTTTTTGGTTTAGATTAATTAGAAATGATGTGGGTTTATGTGCTATGAGTTTTATTTTGTGATTGATGAGTTAATTTTGGTTATGGAAGATTTTAGAGAGAGAAAGCTTAGTGAGGAAGATGATGAATAGTAAAATTTGGGGGTTTTTGAAATTGATGATTTAGATGGCTTGAATTAGTGATGAATTTGAGATATCCTAAATTAATTTTGATGTTTATGCTTTAGGTGAAGTTTAATTTGAAAAATTGCAAATTGGGGGTTTAGACCAAATTAGAGATTTGGGGGTTTTCCCAAATTTTGTGAATTAAAGGTGTAGAATCATCAAAAATAGCATGAATTGATGAAATATGGAATTAATTTTGAAGAAATTTAATTTGGGTGTATTGGTTTAGGCCAATTTTGAAAATTGGGGATTTTCAAAATTGGAAATTGAAATAGCTTGGAAATATGATAATTATGAATTTCCGATAGTTAATTTTTAGAATTATGCAAATTTATGATGTGAATTTGGGTGATTATGGCTTAGGTCATTTTTTTTGAAAGAAGGAAAGAAGCAAGGATCAAATTGGAGCTTGGAACAAGTTCTTAGCGTCATTTCGAAGTGGGTAGCATATTTATATTTTGATTTGTAAGTTACATATTACTTTTCAAAATTCAAGGAAATGAAAGAAAAGATTTTCATACTTTATTCGTTTCCGAATTACTTTTGAAACATTACTACAAGCTTAAATTTATTGTTTGAAATGATTTGATAAATCGATATAAATTTACGAAAATTCATATGTTATGAGTGCATTGATAAACTGTGCAAAGTGTTGAATTTGTAGAATTACTTGATTTGATTTAATTGTATGAATTGTGTAGAATTGAGAATGTGTATAGTATGCTGCGTATGAAAAACAAGACTTTTGAAAAGTGCCTTCGGACAATTTGAATTTCCGTTTTCGATATATGTTATGTGGGTTTGGTAGGTCCTTTGGTGAGTCAGCGCTGTCTCTATGTGTATAGCCTTCTCCCGGCTGCCCGCTAGTGGCACGGAGCTCCGATTTCGGACTCCCTTCACGACTACACTGGACTGCTATGCGGGAAAGTGTAGTACATTCTGTTCACGACTACGTTCTGTTTGGACCTAGCCAGACCATTCTAATATGTTATGTGTTTTCAATTTTGTTTCTGTATGTTGCATTCATATTTATGAAAATTCGAGAATTTTTGAAAAAAGAAAAAGAAAAAGTGAGATGACTATGAAAAGTTTGAAAAAAATATATAAAAAAGAGTTTGAGGAAATTGTTTGAAAATTTATAAAATTTGAAAAATTAGCCCTTTTGGCGAAAGATTATGAAAAATGATTTCGGCTTATTTGTCACTTTATAAATGTGTTATCTACGAGCTTCCGAGCTCACCCCCTTTCATCCCCATCTCCGTGTTTCGAAGGGAGATCGGATGAAAGAATGTGAAGACGCGGCCGACATTTGTATAAGTTAGAGTCTCGAGTAATCTAAATTTGAGTATGGATATGTATATGGCTTTAGATAAGTTTGGGAAAAATGTATTTGTGTATAAAGTTGAGAATTGTGAATGATTGTGAAATTTGTATATGAAATTATGGATAATTTGGGTATATAAATGTATGATTGATTTGGGAATTTGATTGAATTATGAGTTTGGTATTGAATTGAGAATTATGGAAGTATTAGATTTAGGTTTGCGTTTTGCTGGTGTTTGGATTCCGGACGGGAGAGTCCGATGATTCTGAGATTTGTTTGGCATATAGAAGTGTGTTTTTCGATACTTTGCAGGTTTGGGTTAGGATTAAGGCAGCCGTTATGCTGCCAAAATTTCGATAAAAATTAGTATGAATATGACTTTTGGGATTAATATCAATGTGTAAGAATATGATTAAGTTTTGAGATTTCGCATGAAAAAGAATTTCCAAGGAAAAAGGATATAAGATTTCTTTGTATGAGTTTGATAAATGAGTATAAGAAGAAAAAAATATATATACCAGATTTTGGAACGTCTTAGGGTTTCCAACGCGATTGTGATCCTGCGTTCCTTCTTGCGCTTTCGGATGTCGACATTTGTTTCTGCTTGCGTTTTGTATTCGATCCGCTTCGCTACTTTTGGTTGGATTTGATTCAATTTGCTTTATGGTCCGATTTGCATTTCGTTCCGCTTTCATTTTATTCTGTTTCCGTATGATGCGATTCGGTTCCGTTTCGTTTTTCGTTTTGCGTCATCTATCGAATTTGCTTTGCTTCCGCATTGTGTCTCCGATTCGATATTTCCATGCAAAATTTCCGTTCCCATTCGATTCCGTTCCCTTCGTTCTTCTTCGTGTTCCAGTTGGGATCCGGTTCCCGGAGCGGGTCCCAACATTTATGGTATCAGAGCAAGAAGAGTTTATAAGGAATCATGCGTACGTGTGAGGGAATCTGTATGAGTAGTTGGGTTCCGAATGCGGGTCCCAACATAGAAATGTGTAGTGCGTCATGTTTATGGACCTACCCAAACCATTTTGATATGCTATGTCTTCATGATAAGTGGATAACAGTGATGCATACACATTTTGCATAAACGTGAATTTCTACATTGGAAATGACTTTACAAATGGTTTTTCTTGTTAATAATTATAAAATTGTTATCCATAGGCTTTAAGCTCACCCCCATTCTCCTCCCCCATATCCAGGTGATGAGTAAGATATCAAGTAGTCAAGGGTCATGGCATCACTTCAATTTTTGTTTATTTTGTATTTGAAGCCAATCTTGTAAAGCAAGGCTTTAGTTGCATTTTGAGCAAATCATGGTACATGTATCTTTTGTATTTTGGGATTGTAAGATATTAATGTATTTTGGGCTTGAAATTCCCACCGAAGCTTTGTAAAACTCTTATCTTTTTATGCAAATGGATTGTAATTGCATTTTTACTCATAACTCTCTCTCTTAAGTTTGTTCATTGAATTTTTAAGTTTTCATAAGGGAAAAGTTCGTGTTCAGACGTCAGGGAAAGATCTGGATTAATCTAGGCTGATTTAGGCAAATGTGCCTTCTAGAAAGTTGTAGGTCTTTCTTTTAGCTTTTCAATGGTATATAGTATAGAATTTTGGCAAATGTGCCTTCTAAAAAGTTGTAGGTCTTTCATTTAACTTTCCAACGGTATATAGTATAGAATTTTAGGACATCTGGGTCGAAAGTTATGGTCCTCAGAAGGGGAGATTCTTAGGAGTATAAAGTGGTATCGTCTATAAAGACGTATCATCTGTGATGACATCATATCGTCGATAAAATTGTATCATCTATGATGATGTCATTCGTTTTAAGAGTCTCATCATCTTAAGTTGACTTTACTTCGTCTTAAGTTGACTTTGTTTCGTCTTAAGCGTTGCATCGTCTTAAGTTAACTCCACTTCGTCTTAAGAGTTGCATCGTCTTAAATTGACTTTGCTTCATCTTAAGTTAACTTCACTTCGTCTTAAGAATTGCATTGTCTTAAGTTGACTTTGTTTTGCCTTAAGTTGACTCTGCTTCGTCTTAAGAGTTGCATCGTCTTAAGTTGACTCTACTTCGTTTTAAGAGTTGCATTGTCTTAAGTTGACTTTGCTTGATCTTAAGTTGACTCTGATTTGTCTACTTTCTGCTTCGTCTACTTTTTGCTTCATTTTTTTTCTGCTTATGTGACCTAAACTTCTTCTTCTGTACATCATTCGTCTGATCATATCTTCTATTCCATTTTTGAACCTTTAGATGATAAAATCTGTCTTCGAGGTCTTCATGAAAGTTGTCGAAGTCTTCTATCAAAATGTCCTAAGATGATCTTAATTTGATATCCCAAATGGTAGTTATGTTAATTGCCCCAAGACAGGTGTAATATGATGGAGGCCAAAACCCTGTTTGATTCTTTCAGTCATAACTTTATTATGGGATCTCCAAATGAGATTAATCCTGTCTCTAAATAAACTAGAGAAATAGAGCCGCAAATGTTTTGAACAAGCTAGATTGAAATTTTTAGTTTGAGGTTTCACAAAAATCTGTCCTGAAATAGGAGAAGGGAGTTTTTTTTATGTTTATCCTGGTTTGGGCTCGCCACCTTTGTGGAACACGTGTTTAGATGTCATTTAGGATGTCGAGCACATAACCCACGCTGGCAGGGTGCCCAACACTTATGGTATCAGAGAGACCAGGTTTTGGAGTATCCTAGGCATGAAGTGGGTAATCTAAGACATGAAATGAACATGCATTGTTTTAAAGTGAATAACTTGCGTTGTTTTTAATTGTTTTACAAGATTTGAAATTGTTTTATATGATTTAAATTGTTTTACATGATTTGAAATTGTTTTGCATAAACTAAAAATTTCAACAGTTTTAAATTAAAGGACTAGAAAATGTCGCCTTGAAAGAGAACTCGAGTAGTTGTGACTCTATCTAGCTCTCATTAAGGGAGAACGGATGAATCCTATATCTGTAAGATGCTGGGACACAACCTGCTCCTGATTTTGAGGCACCTAGTGTGCAACATGAAGTGCCACCGCCTCCTCCTCCTATGCCTACTACAGACACGTGGTTCTTTCAAACCTTTGCTCAGGCTTTCACTTATTCCATAGGCCAAGGGTCACAAGTGCTGGTGCCAGCCTCAGTAGATAGAAGTGGACAATATGACAAGCTTCGCAAGTATGGAGCTATAGATTTTAGTGGAACTATAAATCCAGAAGAGGCTGAAGCCTGGTTGAAGAGGACCGAGAGGGTTTTAATTTAGATAAAGTGCTATGATGAGGAGAAGTTGGATTATGCAGTTAGTGTGCTACAAAGGGATGCACTTCATTGATGGGAATCAGTGCCTCATAGTCAGGATATACCTCCGGTGTTGTCATGAAGAGATGTTTTGGAAGCTTTCAAGAGGAAGTACTTCTCGAGGGTCTATATCCAAGAGAAGGCTAAGGAGTTCCTAAACCTCACATAGAGGGACATGAGTGTGAGTGAGTATGAGTTAAAGTTCACCCAGCTATCACGATATGCGACCAACATTGTTGCTAATGAGGAGGATAAGTGTTATAAGTTTAAGGGGGGACTACATTTCGGGATCAAAGAGAAAGTCTTGATCTACAATTTCTGTGACTACTAGCAATTGGTAGATGCTGCACTCTAGGCTGAGAAACTGGACAATATAAAGAATGAAGTGAGCAGGAAGAGGAAGAATAGGGAGCAGTCTTTTAAGAAGGGGATGAGTTCTCTAATACCTGAAAGGAGTACAAGGAGTTACCATACTCAAAGTGAAGTAGGAAGCAGTGAACTTACCAAGAACAAGCAGGCAAGGGCAGTCACAAGGTAAGGCTCAAGTGTGAGAGGCATTGGAAGGATAGGGAGGAGCAGATACACAAACCCTTAATGTGAGCATTGTGGGAAGCTTCACAAAGGAGAGTGTTTTAATTTACTTGGAGCATACTTTCAATGTGGAGAGAAGGGACACATGATTAGGGATTGTCCCCAAGCAACAAAACAAGAGGGGGCATAGTTGCACGCCCCGAGGAGAGCAGAGACAGTGGGAACTAGGTCAGTCTTTGAGGTGGGCAATTCTGGAGCTTTAAAAAGGGCTATTCCTCCTGGGAGATCAAAGGGTCAGGTACTAGCTAGGGTATTTGCTATGACAAGAGAGGAAGTTGTAGCCATACCTGAAGTTGTCACGAGTATGCCTCACTTATTCAATTCTGCAATATATGTGTTGATTGATTCTGGGTCCATGCATTCATTTGTTTCTACAAGCATGACATTACATGATGTTGATTTGAGGCCTTTGGGTAGTCCTTTAATTATTAGTACTCCTCTAAGGAGGAAAGTGATTATAAGTCAAGTGTATAGGGATTGTGAACTTTTCTTCGAGGTTGCCCAACTGGTAGTGGACTTACCACCCCTAAATCTAAAGGGGCTAGTGTTAGAGTTATGTAAATATAATTCCCTAGAAAGCAAGTGTATTTACATGTAACTTTATCTTCTTCAGTTACAGTTTTGTAATGAAAACATTTATTATTAATAAAAAAAAAGAGTTTGGTTTTATCTGTATGAGCATTATATATCTGGTCATAAGGTACCAAGATTCTTTTGTAACTAATATACATATACATGGAGATGTATGGGTAACATGTATATTATTAGAATATGAATTAATTGATTCACAGTTGAATAATCAAGTTGGTCGCTTGATTATGGTTTAGACTGTAGTGTTGCGATTTATCTCCATATAAGTAAAGGAGTTTACTTCAAGGGAATGATGATCTTCATATCATAATAGTAGTTGACTATCGATAATGGCACTATTAAATGAATCTGGAATCAAGTATGTTTTCAAGAATAAAGTGGGTCGTTACTTTAATCTTAAAACATACAACTTAAGCATTCGCTTATTATGAACCATAATCTTGATAAGTGGTGAAATCATATATGTTTCATTATAATTCTTGATATAATCGAAATGAATTTTTACAGAGTATTAATCCAGTGACTGCATGTTGGAATTATTAATTGAAACATGTATCAGGGAACATTCACTCAAATAAAGAGTTTATAGTGTTATCATCTCTTCTAGATGTTTTAAGGAGATTTGGTGATTAAACTGGTGCCAATAGTTTGATGGACTAGCTACCCATCAAGTCTTAACACTGAGATGAGATGATATGTGTTAATCACCATATAAAGTAAAATGAGAGATCTAGAAGGAAAAACCAACATAAGGGCAAAACAGTAATTTTACCCTTTGTTGTGTGGATGGCTATAATAAGGTTCTAAATAGGGTTTGCAATTGTACATATTCTCATAATATTTAATAATTCAAGATTTCAAGTAATTGTCTTTAGTGGAATGACATTTAGTTAATAAGCTAGAATTAATTCCAATGAGATTGAATTAATTCTAGGCTTATTTGAGCTTGAATTATCAAAGTTCAATAAAATTTCCCTACTTGGCTTTAAGGAAGGTTATCAAGCTAAGTAACAAATATAAATGGAGGTTAATTAGAAGCCCATAATTGAATCTTGGGCTTGGTCTAATTAAAGAAGCCCAAATGTACATTTAGTCATAGGCTTGGTTTTGGTTTAATGTAATTAATTAGATTAAAGATGAAATATGTACATTAGATGGACCATCTTCCTTCTTTCTTCTTTGTGAAACCGAAATTGGGTATTGAATTTTAGGTTATGGTCTTTTCAAATAGCCATCATAAAGATAAATGAAGATAATCTCAATTATTGGCTATTTTATGAGTGATTAATGAAAGAAGTGATGCATTGGATGCCTCTCTCTCCTTCCATCCATGCATATACGAAATTGGTAGGCAAGAAAGAGTTCTTGCATGTTCTTTACACCTTCTCTCCTTTCATGAAAGAGAGAATCGAAAATACCAATTGAAAGAGTTTCAATTTTGCTTCTTCTTCTTCTAAGAAAATCTCCTCCAAACATTTCTTCTCCTTTCCCACCAAAGGATTTTGTTAACCTAATTGCCCTTGAAGAACAGGTGGTAAATCTAATTGTTTGAGGATATTACATGTTGGACCCCGAACCTTGAAGTGAAAATTTGAATATGAAAATGAAAGAAAATGAGTGTTTTTGTATAAAATTTGTGTTATAGATGAGGAAATGTGAATTATGTATGGATGGTGAGTTGAGGAACCTTAAGTAAGAACTATGGTGATATATGTGAGATCTTAGGCAAAAGAAAGAGGGGAACTTGGTGAATGAAAAAATGCTATTAAATGTAAGAAATCATATGAATTGAGGCTGAGATTTGGATAAATTCCATATAATAGTTGAATTGTTATAAATGATGTGCAATTAAGAAAGTGAGGTTGGCATGAATGTTGAGTTTTGCATGTAGATAAAAATGTGTATGCTGATTCGAGGGAAATTAGAGAATGATTGTCTAAAGTTGCCTTCTTTGAAGTTGTAGCTTGTTCTTTTATCTTTCCAACGAGACTAAATATGCAAGTTTTCGAGATCGGAGTTAAGAGTTACAGTTAATACAAGTTATGATGTTATATAAGATTGATGTTAGTGACAACTTTGATGAATGTTTGAGATTTATAGTTTTGAAGAACCAATTTAGTTGAGTTTTGAGAAGATTGTGAATTGAATTTATTTTTTCAATTATTATGAAGAGTTATCCATTTGAATAAGTAAATATATGAAGATTATAAGTACATATATATGATGTTAGTTTGGATGTGAGAAGCTTTAGAAGGGGTTGAAGAGGTTTTGAGAAACGCATGTCCGTTAAACGGACATGGGATTCCATTAAACGGAACTTCTCGGGTCAAAAGGAACATTTTTTGTGCCTATGTCCGTTAGACGGACATGGATGTCCGTTAAACGGACTTTCTTGGATGGTTTTGTGTATTTTGAGCCGCGACTGTCCGTTAAAAGGACACTCACGGGTTAGCTTGTGAAAATCACGATTTTTTACACTCTTGGAGGCTGAATCGGATTTTGTGGTCTTCATAAGAGTTGTAGATATATAAGTATAATTTCTAATGGTCCAAGAACGAAATCAATCCTATTTCTAGATTGAACGCTACGGCGTTTGCGCCAAAAGAGTTTCAAATCGATTTAGGGTTTGGACATGTTGAATTATTTTGATCATAACTTACTCATCCGACCTCCAATTGATGTGATTCTTGAAGCAATGAATTCCTAAGACATCTATCCTTCTCTCCATAAAAATTTTTTTCATTTGGAGTTGAATTGAAAGAGTTTGGTTGAATCTTATGATAATCGGAATGATTTGTTTCATTATGATCTTGCTATTTTTCCTTCCTCATCCGACCTTGTCAAATCATTTGCTTATATCTTTTCCGTCCGACATCCGAATGACTTGGTTCTTGAAGCGTTGGGTTATTAAGACAATGAATTTCATTTTATGTGAAATTGTGAATTTTAGAGTCTTAATTGAGGAAGATTGTTTAAATCAAATTGAGTCGGGAAATTTTTCTGAACATAGTTCGGTATTTTGAGAAATTCGGGATCTGTGGAGATCCGATTGAAGAGA
The DNA here is from genome assembly GCA_029891385.1 of Erythroxylum novogranatense. Taxonomy (NCBI): domain Eukaryota; kingdom Viridiplantae; phylum Streptophyta; class Magnoliopsida; order Malpighiales; family Erythroxylaceae; genus Erythroxylum; species Erythroxylum novogranatense. Next base: position 40,621,667 of record CM057228.1, read on the forward strand.
TGTTTGAGGCAAAATAAAATTACAATATGGGGCTAAAAATCATATGAATAAATGAAATTTCAATTTAGCCCCTAAGATTTCCCAAAGTTTGAATGGAATTTCGGATTAGTGTACAACCTTGGATTAGGAGCATATAAAATTATTTTGGCCATAACTTTTGCTATAGTTATCAAAATGAGGTGATATTTGATTTGGATTAAACTAGAAAAATAGGAATACAATTTTTATGAAGGAATCGAGTTTCAATTTGGTCCTTAAGAAGGTAAATTTTTGTATGGAAAAAATGTGCTAGAAAATGTGTTAGCAGATGATATGTTCGACATGTTTGGACTATAACTTTTGATGCAGTGCTCCAAATTGAATGATTTTTTTGGCATTACGAAATTAAGACAAAGAGCAACAACTTTCTAGAAGAAAGTTTTAGCAAATTCCTTCTTTTTGATGTGAGAATAATATCCTAAATAGCATGATTTAAAAGTAAAGTTCAGGGGCAAATATGGAACATCACTTAAAGATTTGAGACTTAAGGCTTATAAGTAAGGGACAAAAGGGTCATTTATACTTCATTTAGTGACTTGGCACTATAAAAGGGAGGATTGGTCATTTTTTTAGAAGAGACCTACGAAAATTAGATAGAAGAACAAGAGAAGGGAAAGAAAGAAGAGAGAAAGGAGGGATTTCGGTGGGGAAAGAAGGAGGAAGCTAGGGTTTCGGATTTTTGAGGGATTCAAGCTTAGTTTTCATTGATTCATGAAGGAAAAAGAGGGAAGGAGAAGAGAGTTTCCTTCCAATCCAAGTAATTTCGAAATTTGAGAAGAAATGAGGTAAGAGTCAATCTTTAATCTTTGATCTTTTAGTGAGATTTTGGTTTAGTTGGCACAAGATTAGTATGGGTTTGTAAGTTATCTAATCAATTTTGAGAAGTATGATGGTTATGATATTGGATTTGGTTGATTATGGCTTAGGTGATTTTAAGTTGGAAGAGAGAGAGAAGTAAAGATCAAATTGAAGCATTGGACAAGATTATGACATGGAATTTAAGGTAGGTAATGTGTTTATTTTTCAAATTTTAATCTAATTATGAGTGTTGGTTTTATAAACTATTGTTTTACAAATGATTGAATCAATTTCTTTTGGAATGATTTTATTAATTGTTAAATTCATTGATTTCAAAAGGATTTACAAAAAAAATTCTGCAATTGTTTCGAACAATTTTCCATAAATGACTTGATTTGTTTATTCAATGGATTTTTGAGTAAATTGATAAAGTCGAAATACTTATTTGAGTTCATTGTGTTAAATTGTTTGATTGATAATCTGATTATGTGAACTAGTGTGATATGATTTTTCAAGCATGAATATGTGTTAGATGGGTTTGGTTAGGTCCCTCATATGGAGTCAGTGCACTGGTCTCATTTTTAAAAGCCTTCGCCCGGCTTCCCGCTAGTGGCATAGAAGCTCCGATTTCGGACTCCCTTCACGGCTACACTGGACTGCTATGCAGGAAAGTATAGTACGCCCTGCTCACTTACAAGACAGACCGCTTATGGAATGTGCAGTACATCCTGTTTTATGGACCGACCCAAACCGTTTGATTTGTTTCACGTGTTAAGTGTCTTTGCCTTGTTTAGAATGTGCTGCATTTCATGTCTTCAACTTAAATTATAAATTGTAAAATGGTTTGAAATTACGACGAATGAGAAATTGGGATTTTCAACTATGAGAGTTTTGAAAACTGTTTGTAAATGTTTATGAAAGATTTTGAAATTGAGAAGTTTTTTAGAAATAAACCTTCGTTGTTTTCGATCAACTGAAAATAGGGTTTGACAATATTTTTCTTATCATTTAATTTATAAACATGTTATCCACGAGCTTCTGAGCTCACCCCCTCTTTCATCCCCATCTCTAGGTATTCGAGCAGGAGATCGGATAAAAGACGTCAAGACATCAGTATTTGTACATGTTTTGTACTTTGTGTATTTGGTTTATGATAATTGGAAATGGTCTATGGCTTGGAATGCCACTAGAGTATTGTAAGCATATGGTTCATAATGTATTTTAGATTATGCAATTGTATAAGAACTTGAGTCATGGAATTGGAAATGTGTATGGCTATGGATTGTGCATTTTGGTTTTGTATATAAATTGAATTGAGTTATGAATGACATTGGGATATATATATATGGATATGGATGAATGTACTGGATGATGGGATATGATTTGTGATGATTCATAAATACGATTGGTTTGGGTTTGATGGAAGTATTAATTTTGTATATGAGTAAATGGGAATTGTATATGTGTTTGAATGTGATAAATATAAATTGAATATGAAAAATGACTTAAAGAGGTTTAGAATTTGGGATTGCGTTTATGCTAAGATCCCGGACGGAGGGTCCGGTGGATTATTGTTGGACCTCGCTGCCGGAGCCCAACATCGGACATGAGAGCGTGATACTGTATGCGTGGGATGAAACCAGTTAATTTAACAATTTTGGAAAACGACCCTCGGAAACTCGATGGGCCCACATGAAACAAATTTGAAACAAAGACCCGTGGAAACCTGCTTTCATATGATTTAAATAAACAAATCCATAATTCATGCTCCAAAAGATGAGTTTCATAAAGCGTTAAGAACATCTCAAACCAAATTACAACTTTGAGTTCAAGAGCCAAAAATACAAAATACTCTTGAACCAACCATACTTGAAATGTAACTAAAGCATAAAAATAAACATGACAAAATGGAGTGCTGCCGTAACTCGTGACTCACTCGGTCTCTTGCTCGTCACCTGAATGGGGGAGATAAGAGGGGTTGAGCTATGAAGCTCGTGGGAAAATATTCATAATATAACAATAAGCAAAAGTATTCAAAAATAACTCATTATCGTGATACTTGTTGAAATCATAGCGATTGAACATGCATGAGTCATTATCTTGAAATATGCTTGATTCTTGAACAATTCGTGATGTATGGAACATAACAACAAATCATAAACACATAACATAACATAATGGTTTGGGTTGTCCCTGGTTCATTACGTGCTACACATACCATCGAAATGTTGATGTGTAGACGTAGTTTCGTGAGGGAATCCTTATAAGAAACCCTGTGCTACTAGCGGGTAGACGGGAGAAGCCTTTTCGTGAGTCAATGTGTACTTGCCTATTTGTGAGAGACACCGTAAACCCACATAAATATGCATTATTCATGTTCTTGTAAACTTGTTTGCCAAATTGGCACTTGCTTGTAATCTTGCTTGTCATATATTCGTAAAACATGATTTCATGTACATGTATTCTTGAAGGGAGAAAAACCCCTTTTGGAAACCTTTTCATAATTCATGAATGCAAATCATATAACAACCTATAATCATTCATAATAGTATGTAATGCAATCGTGGATGATGCACTTTAAATGCATTAAATCTTTCTTGAGTTGAACAAAACAATGAGTGACTTATTTACTCTATTATAAACATGAACCCACCTGATTTCGTTGCTTGTTCTTGCCTAGGAATGAGTTTCCTCTTAAGCCTCTACTAATATCCACATGGCATCGCAGTAGTTAAATCATAAAATAACATAAATCAGTAAATTAAAAATCCAAAATGATAATCATTTTATACAGTCATCCAATGATAGAATAGACCAGTCTATCAGTCTCCTAACAAAACCAAAAAGGAAACTGATACAAACATCTATCCTAGGTCATCCTCAAAACGCTAACCCAGCTGACCAACCTGTGTGCCATCGTCTCTTGCCAGCAACTCGCACGGCAGGAAAAGAATATCTTCAGAGCTAGGAGTCTACTCTATCAGTCTTGAAAAATATGATGCAATTTTGGGTGAGTTTGTGAACTCAGTGAGAAACCATCATCGATGGTTCACTCAAATTATGCATTACGCTGCATGCAGCAAAGACAATTCAAGAATATCAATTAACAAAGATCATATACAATTTATAGTAGTCTATACCAGTTTACAGGATAAAGTATCAGATATCATTTTACAGTACTAAACAACAGTTTACAGTGATAGACAATTTACAGTATACAATTCACAGTGATAACCACTTACAGTAGCATGTAACACTTTACAATATCACATCACAGTCTACAGTCAATCATGTCATCACGTAATCAGTCAATGTCACAATTCAGTCAGTCAAATGTATGTAATGTATATGAGACTCTTTTTCAGTTATTCAGTGTCGTGCCCAAGTGCTCAGTCAGTATTCAGTGAAGGACGCGTCAGGGATAAATCCCCTCGGGCTATGCCCGGTCAGTACAGTGTTCGAGCTCGAAGCTCTTTTCAGTGATTTTAGCAACTTGGGACACATTCCATTATCTGATCATGCATTTATGCATGCAAATGCAGATCTTTCGATAATTCAAATGTTCAGAATTTAGTATTGAAGAGTTCAAGAGTTGGCTAAAAGCCCATATTACGCTTCTCGGTATCACCAAGAATCCAATCCACTACAAGAATCGTATGCGAATCATCACATATGTTCGGTAATAATCGATTCACTCTCATACATTTCAGTGGTCTAGTCCAATACAGTGAGAGCATACAGTTTGATCATGTATATTTCAATAGTCATACAATTTCATGGGATGCAACGATCCGCTCGAAGACAAAGAAAAGCATACAATTCAATCACATTCATTTCAAGAATCATACAAGAATTCATACAGAGAGCACTTAGACAATCGATAATTGAGGAACCAACTAGGTTACTCACCGTTACTTTCGAAGCTCGCTCGAAGTCCCAAAGAAAGTCCGTGAAACGACGATCCAACGGCGCCTCTATAACAGTTAAATACATTCCATTACTAATTGCCCAATTGATCAATACAGTAATGCATATGTCTCAGTGAAATGATGTACAATGCATGTTCACGATTTTCGGTGCTAAATCCCAATTTCGATACCTTTAGCCCAATTCCATTTTCTCACCGAATTTCTTGACAAAACCGATCCGATCCTATGATTAAGTCCAATCTCCTATATTCATACTTCCTATAACAATTTCCTATCCATTGGGTCAAACCTCTATTGCAATCTCCAATTAAAACTTCGATAGTCTCAATTTGACACTTATGTCACACTATGAATCACAATTGACCTTAATCTCTATAATTCAATACCATTTAAATCAAATCTAGTTCCATAATTATTCTTAGTTGTAGACCTCTTTTCCTATTTCATAACAAACTGAATTACCTCAATTGGAGGTCTACACCAAAAGATATGCCCAATAAACCATAATTTAAGCCTAATGAAATAGTTCCTCGCCGCGACCTTGCGGCCTTCACTATGACGAAATAGCACGCCGCCGCAAGCGTCGTCTCTTATGACTCGTCGCGACGTTAGCCATAGGTTCGTCGCGACGTGGCTTTTTCCCTTGCTCGTCGCGACGTCTTGCTGCATACGTCGCGACCAATACATTTAACTTAATTCAAATTTATTCGTCATGACGAAGCCCTAACGCCGATGCTCATCGCGACGTCGATTTACCGTGTCGTCTTCTCCGATCGATTTCCGCCATTAATACACATACCAACCTCCATTAAACACTCTATCTACTCAAACAAACCCCATAAATGCCATAAATACTCAAATGACCAGTAATAACAACATTAAAGCCAACAAAACTTACCAATCGACGATAAATCCCAAATCTCAAAATCACCGTAACCCTAACTTCCTCAAATCACCGATTAACACTCTCCAAATCTCTCAATCCTTCATCAATCACAATAAATCAGTTGGCTAAGCACAATAGAAGGGAAAACCAAAGGGAGAAATAGCAATACTCACCAATGGGGAGGCATCGTCGAACGCCGAAGGGGAAGGAGAAGAGAAACCATGAAATGCTTGAACCTTTTCCCCCAAAATCTCAACCCTAGCTATTTATAGACCTGGGTCTCCATATCAGTCTAAATTTTAGTCTCAAAATTTCAATGGCTCAACATATTTATTTCCTATCAGTCAAATTCTAATTTTTCCATCGCCATCGGACAGTTCTTTCAAGATTATACAAATAATCGGTCATCACTCAAAATTTCGTCCGCATTTTCTCCTAATTTCACGAAAATTTCCTATAAGCCTCTATAAATTACCAATCACTCATAAACAAGATTAAATCAGTCAATTACACTCAATTACTCTAATTTCTCAATCAGTCCCCATAATCCAGCCGGGCTTCGGTAAGAATTTAATTTACAATTAAATACCAGAAAATCATGAATGCATGTACCTATGAATATATGGATATGCGGTAGACCAGTTTCTCTATGATTAGAGGCCAGTAGCATGCTCAGTCAGTGTATGCAGTGAAATCCTATCAGTCCGTCCCAAAATTACCATTATACCCTTAATGACAGTAACGGGATGTTACATCTTGATCCTCTTGCCTCACTTGATTTCCTAAAATAAGAACCAAAATCTCATTCAATAACTCATGCTGAAACAATATTTCCATTCTTAACTTCCATCCAAAATTCCATATCCTTAGAGACTGAATCAAAACTTTATTTCTTCACAAAACTTGTAGATCTATGACTCTAGTTTACAACGCCTCAAAAATCACCTCAAAAGGACTTCTGTAGCAAAAGATATGCTCCAATTACTAAAAACATCATTGCTGGAAAAATTGGCCTCGCCGCGACGAGGCTCGTTCGTCATGACAATGGCACAACACGTCATGCGCGTGCGGCCTTTCAAGACGTCATGGCGGCTTGTTCTCACGACGCTGCGACGTGCGGATGGGAGGGTCGACTCCTGAACCCAGATTTCGACATTTTTCAACCCTTAATCCTTCCCTTTCTCAACTACAACACATCTAACCCTTGAATCAAGTTCTCTACTTCCTTTTCTAACTCATTCTAACACCAAAAACATCAACAACACAAAAACCCATGGATTTCTACCAAGTTTTCCCATAAACCCTAAACCAACGTTTCCTACTCATTTCATGCAAATCTAGGGTTTAAAGCATTCTAAACAAGAAGAACAATCGTTTACATACAGGAAAGCTTCAAACCAGGAAAATGCCTCAATCTAGCTTCCTCTTTTCTCTTCTTCTTCTCCTCTCCCTACGACTTTCTCTTCTCTTTTTCTCTTCTTCTTATTTTCTTTTCTTTTTTTTTTTCTTCTTTAATTCCTTGCCTACAAGAAAGAGCAAAGACTAAAATGTCCCTCTTGATAAGCCTAACACCTCTTACCCTTGAGTGACTTGTCCATTATGCCCTTATGAAAATATACTCTTCCATAACCATTTATTCCACACTAATCTCAAATAAATCTTAATTTCCCATTAATACTTTCAATAAAATCAAACTATGCAACAATTAACACAATCAACTTAATTCATACCTAATAACATCAAGAAAAACAAATTTGGGGCCCAACAATTATGATGTATGTGTGATTGTTTGAAAGTTATAGAAGTGAGTTTTACTATTTGCAGGTTTTTTGATAGGTTAAAATGCAGCTGTCATGCTGCCCAATTTTTAATAACATGGGTTGTATGGCAAGGATAATGTGAGAATAAGATTCTTGTTCAAGATGTTTTGATTTTGAGATATGCATGTTTAAGAGAAACCAAGTAATTTGAGTCTGATTAAGGATGAAATTTACAAAGGGGAAACTACATTACTTTGATTAGTATAAGTTTTGAAAAGATACATAAGATGTGAAAGAAAGAAAGAAAAAAAATTTACATCGTTTCGGATGGGTTAAGTCATAAGGGTTTCCAACGCGACCAGTTTTCTATATTCACGCTTCAGATGTCAGAATCTGAAATTCAGTTCGAAACCACCATTCGTATGCTTTGATTTCAATTTCACTTTCTATTTGCATTTGGATTCATTTGATATCTGATGTGGATCCGTTTTGATTGATTTCAGTTCGAATTGATCCGTTTGTTTTGCATTCGTTTTCGATTTCCATTTGTATTCGATTAGATCCTATTAGCTTTCCATTTGTTTCGTTTCATTCGCTTCGGATTTCGATTTTTCGTTCCGCTTCAAGAGTGATAGCGTTAATGTTGGGCCCGGGCCCCGGATCCCCGATTCCCGAGGGCGGCCCCTCGGGCTGCGCCAGCGATGGGCGCCCAACACCGTCGAACCTGATCCCAACATTTATACATATGCATAAAACCATTCGATTCACACATACATATACTCATACATTCCAGCACTTACACATGTATCTAAATATGAATTAAACTCATGCCATTAGTATTCAAAATCATACGAAATACATAACAAAGTGTCAATCCAAGATACATGAAATATGCTCCATGAGAGTATGCTCAAAGGGCCAACCAAAACACGAACTTAATACAAATCTCCTAATTAGCTCGAAGTTTCCGATGCCTCGCAAGATCAACAATCGACTTGTTTAGCACCTGAGGAGGAAAAAAATAATGGGTTGAGCTACACAGCTCAGTGGCTAATATAATCATAGCCATCGGTAACTAGCACAAATCCCAGCATATGGATGTATATATATTATATCTATACAAACATTAATTCAAGCATTCACTTGCTACTCAAACAATTTACGCATTCAATATAATTAATTCAATCCATAATTATGTCACAAAATATGCTTCACACAATGAACAATTCACATATGCAATGCACATCACAATGGCTCGAGGGTTCCATGGAAACAAAAGGGAGAAACCGAAGTTTAACCCTGAACGAAATAAGTCCATTCGAGCTCATAGCCACAAGCGGGTAGCGAGAGAAGGCTCTTGTTCACGCGCACGTGATTTAACTAAATGGTTCCACTCTTGCCCAAACAAAAGCACATAATCATGCTCATAATCGTTTAATCATACGATATTCTTTCATATCTTGCATTTAATCAAAATTCCATGACCGAAGTCGAGGCATAACTTGCTCAAAATCAAAATGTCATGCTATCAATTTCCATGATTCTTTCACATATATGAAGTTACAATCATTCAATTCAGCACATTTAAACATGAATCATCTATAACATGTATTCATACATAGGCAAGAATTTGCCTAATCACACAATAACTATAAGTTTATTACCCACCTAAGATCGCTCGAGTAGTCGACTCACTGGTGTCCTTCCTCTTGCGATGAAATCGGGTCAGCTTGGTTTCCTAAAACAACCAAGTTTCCATCCAATCAATATCCACATAAAATAATCAAAGCTTAGAAAGTCAAAATAAAACATTAAAAGTCTCCACCGGACCCCCATCTAAATTCTCGAAACCTTCGAAACTATTTCCGAACTATCCTTCTTCATACACTCGTAGCCCTTGATCTCTAGTTCACAATGAATCCAAAATCACCTCAATTGGACATCTACACCAAAAGATATGCCCAAAATACTAAAAATTTCATTTTTGGACAAAGGGGGGGTCGCCGTGACGTCTGAGCGCTCGCCGCGGCAAACGAATCATGCTCGCCACGGCGTGCACACTCCGCGACGTCTGCTCCTCGCGGCGAATCAAAAGCCGCATGTCGCGACGTCTCCTTTCGTACGTCGCGACGTCCACGTTGATTTCACAAGTCGCGACGTGGCTCTCCTTCCTCGCACTCCGCGGCGTGTTCATATACACGTCGCGACGTCTGGGTCGAGAAACCGACCCCGAACTCCAATTTCCAGCTTTTCTCACTTCAATCCTTTTCCAAACACAAATGCAACACAAACAAATTATAGATCAAGACTTATACTACATTTCTAACTCGTTCTAAGCTTCAAATCCATCACAAACACATCAACCCAAGAAAATCCCTACATTTTCACCCAAAAATCCTAAATCATCGATTTCACTCAATCCAAACTATCTTAAGGTTTAATCCATCCAGAAACAAGATAGAAAGGAGTTAAACTTACCGGGTATTGCTCCAAAACTGTCGAAATCTCCAAAGATCGCAGCTCTCTCTCTTCCTTTTCTCTTCTCCTTCACGACGGCGTGCTCTTCCTCTTCCTCTTCTCTATTTCCTTCTTTTTCTTCTTTCTTTTCTTTTCTAATTTCTTCTTAAACCTAACCTAAAGAAAATACAAAGACCAACTTACCCCTCTTTACAAGCCTAAACCCATTTAAACCTAAGCAATCTTCCTAAAATGTCCTTACACACTTTTACCCTATAATCCCCATGTAAAACCACATCATAACGAATTAAGCTCAAATAAACCAAATTTATGCACTAATACTCCCAATTTAATCAAACTAAGGCATAAAACCACAATTATCACAATTCATGCTGAATAATATCATAAATAAAAAATTCGGGGTCTAACATTTCTCCCCCTCTTAAAAGAAAATTTCGTCCTCGAAATTTACCTGAATCATCGAAGATATGCGGATACTTCTCCCGCATGGCTCCCAAGTTGCCTCCTCTACCGAATGGTTCCTCCATAGAACCTTAACTAACTGAACCGTCTTGTTTCTAAGGACTTTGTCCTTGGTATCCAAAATCTCCACCGGTTGCTCCTTATAACTCAGATCATCCCGCAACTGAACCTCACTAGTCTGAATAATGTGAGAAGGATCTGATCTATACCTCCTCAACATGGACACATGGAAGACATCATGAATCTGCAATAACTACGGAGGTAACGCCAATCTGAAGGCGAGTGGTCCAATCCTCTCAAGGATCTCATAAGGACCCACATACCTCGGACTCAACTTACCCTGCTTACCAAATCTCATCACTCCTTTCCAAGGAGATGTCTTAAGGAACACTTTCTCACCGACCTCATACTCCATCTCCTTTTGGTGAGCATCAACATAACTCTTCATCCTATCCTGTGCTGCCTTAAGCCGCTGCTTAACCAAATTAACTTTATCGACCGTCGTCTGAATCAATTCCGGTCCTTCCAATTGCCTCTCTCCTTCTTCATCCCAACAGATCGGAGTCCTACATCTCCACCCATACAGTGCCTCATATGGAGCCATCTGAATGCTCGAATGGTACGAATTGTTATAAGCGAATTCGACCAACGGCAAATGCTCATCCCAAGCCCCTCGAAAATCCATCACACAAGCCCGAAGCATCCCCTCAAGAGTCCGAATAGTCCTCTCAGATTGACCATCCGTCTGAGGGTGAAAAGTCAGATTAAAATTCAGCTTTGTCCCAAAGCTTCCTGCAACCGCCCCAAAACCTCGAAGTAAACCGAGGATCCCTATCAGACACGATCGAATCCGGAATCCCATGCAATCTCACTATCTCATCAATGTACTTCTTTGCCAACACATGCAAAGAATCAGTCTGCTTGATCGCCAAAAAGTGGGCTGACTTGGTCAACCTATCCACAATCACCCAAATGGCATCATGCCTCCTGCTGGTCCTAGGCAAACCCATCAAAAAGTCCATAGTCACTCGCTGCCACTTCCACTCCGGAATAGGCAACGGTCTGAACTTGCCTGAAGGTGCCTGGTGTTCAGCTTTGACTTGCTGACACACTAGACACTTGCTAACGAACTCTACTATATCCCTCTTCATGCCTTTCCACCAGAAATGCTCTCTCACATCTCGATACATCCTGGTGCTACCTGGATGCATGGCATAAGGCGCATTGTGTGCCTCATCCATAATCTCATCCTTAACTTCCTGCACATCAGGAATACACAACCTAATCCCCACTGTCATAAGCCCATTATCCTGCACATCTATCTCAGAAACCTTGCCATTCTGAATTTCCTCCTGAAGCTTGCTCAAATCTACATCTTGAGCCTGCAATTCTCTAACCTTTTCCCTGAGAATCGACCTCACTCTGAAATTAGTTAGAAGGCACTCCGACTCCTCCTGCTTCAAACTTATCTTAAGCTTGGCCATCTCTTCCAATAAAGGAAGATAAACTGATCGCACATGAGCAATCGACGACTTCTTGCTCAAGGCATCCGCCACAACATTGGCCTTGCCCGGATGATACTCAATCAGCAAATCATAGTCTTTGAGTAGTTCGATCCACCTTCTCTGCCTCAAATTCAGTTCCTTCTGGCTCAACAAATACTTCAGACTCTTGTGGTCAGTAAAGATCCGAGTCTGAACTCCATACAAATAATGCCTCCAAATCTTCAAGGCAAAGATCACCGCTGCTAACTCCAAATCATGCGTCGGATAATTCAGCTCATAAGGCTTCAACTGCCTCGAAGCATAAGCAATCACCCGATCTCGCTGCATCAAAACACATCCAAGACCCTTCCTCGAAGCATCACTGTAGACCGAATAGCCCTCATCACCCGATGGTAAAATCAAAATCGGGGCACTCGTCAATCTGTACTTGAGCTCCTCGAAGCTCCTCTGGCAATCCTCACTCCAAACAAACTTCTGGTTCTTCCTCAACAACTTAGTCATCAGGGCGGCTATCATGGAGAATCCCTCCACGAATCTCTTATAATAGCCTGCCAAACCCAAAAAACTCCTCACTTCTGCTACATTCCTCGGAGCTTCCCAACTCACTACAGCTTCTATCTTCCTTGGATCCACATGAACTCCTTGCTCCGAGATCACATATCCAAGAAATGCAACTTCCCTCAGCCAAAATTCGCATTTATCGAATTTGGCATACAACTCATTGCTCCTCAAAGTCTCCAAAAAAATCCTCAAATGTTCCTCATGCTCCCGATCACTCTTGGAATACACCAAGATATCATCAATGAAGACAATGATAAATTGGTCCAAGAATGGCTTAAATACCCGATTCATCAAATCCATAAATGCTGCAGGAGCATTTGTCAATCCGAAGGGCATAACCAAAAACTCAAAGTGACCATACCGAGTCATGAAAGCAGACTTCGGCACATCGGACTCCTTAATCCTCAACTGGTGATAACCCGACCTCAAATCTATCTTCGAGAAGACTTTCGCCCCTTACAATTGATCAAACAAATCATCAATGCGAGGAAGCGGATACTTGTTCTTCACAGTAACCTGATTCAGCTTCCTGTAGTCTACACACATCCTCAAAGATCCATCTTTCTTCTTCACAAAAAGAACCGGAGCTCCCCAAGGCAAAGAACTCGGTCAAATATACCCCTTCTCTAACAATTCCTCCAATTGCTCCTTAAGCTCTTTCAATTCCTTCGGAGCCATCCGGTAAGGCGGAATTGAAATCAGCGTTGTACCTGACAAAAGCTCGATCGAAAACTCAATCTCCCGAACTGGCGGTAGTCCTGACAATTCCTCGGGAAAAACATCCGTGAATTCCCTGACTACTGGAATATCCTCCAACTTCCCTCTATCAGCCCTGGCGTCAACCATATAAGCCAAAAACGCCTCACAATCCTTACTCATCATCTTCTTTGCTGTCAATGCTGAAACAATTATGGGCGGACTCGCTTTCCTGTCCCCAGTAAACACTACTCTTCTACCGTCATCCAATTCAAACTCTACTGTCTTCTGTTTACAATCCAAACGGGCATTGTACTTCTCCAACGTATCCATACCCAGTATCACATCTAATCCTCGCATCTTCAGTGGCATCAGATCTACCACTAGAAGTCCTCCACCAATACTAAGCTCACATCCTCTAAACACCTGACCAATCACAATGTGCTGACCAATCAGAGTACTCACCATCAGCGGACTATCCAACGGACTCGCAACCCCATCACACACAGGTCTACTTGACGACACAAACGAGTGAGTAGAATCTGGATCAATCAACACAAGCACATCATCAGCAAATAAGTGAGCCATACCAGTGACAACATCTGGAGTGGCCTCTCCATCCTCCCGTGTCATAGCAAACACCCTGGCTGGTGCCTGCCCTCTCTGTCTCCCCGGAAGACTCGCCCTCTTGGCAGCATCAAAAATGCCTACCTCTGTCGAAGTCCTCTGACCCGCAGTCTCTATCCTCCTAGGAGCTGACATCTGAGGTCCCTCTCTCCTGGACGGCTGAGGACACTCTCTAGCCCTGTGTCCCTTCTGTCTACAGTTGAAACATGCTCCCGTCAATTGGTAACACTCTCGGCCATGAAAATTACCGCAATGCTCACACTTAGGGACGGATGACCTGTCCCCATCTCCCCTCCTACTGCCGCCCACCGTAAAAGCTTGATGAGAAACAGTAGAGGTTCGCATCGGCCTAGGTCAGCTCACACCACTACTCCTCTCCTCTGACTGGACCGGGAAGCTCCTAGCACTCCTGTCTGGCATAGGAGTACTAGTGCTACCTCCCCTCCTGGACTGCTCTCTGCCCTTTCTCTTCTTATTCACAGCACTCTTGATATTCTCTATGTTCTCCACCTTCAAAGCTACTTCAACCAGCTGCTGGAAGTCACCGAAATTCTGTACAATCACCTTCTCCCGGATACCCAAATGTAGTCCTGACTCAAACCGACGACATCTGGCAGCCTCACTCAAAGATCAAGTCCAAGCATCTGGGATAATCTGTGTGAACCGGCGCTCATACTCGCTCACCGTCATCTCTCTTTGGGTGAGACTTAGAAACTCCCTCTACTTCTGCTGGACATATACCTCTGACAGATACTTCTTCTTAAACGCAGCTAAGAAGTTCTGCCAAGATAACCCTACCGGCCTTATCTGACTGCCCGGCACGGTCTCCCACTAATGCAGAGCATCACCCTGAAGCAAGCTCGCAGCATACACCACTCAGTCATCCTCCTCGCAATCCATCGATCCAAGACTGCTCGTCCTCCAACCATGTCTCAGCTTCCTCAGGATCTGCTGTCCCAAAGAAGTCAACTGCTCTATACTTCCTCAGCTTGTCAAACTGTTTTCCCCTCTTAACTGGGGCCGGAGCAGAAGGCTGTGGCATCTGAACCATAGCCTGAACAAACGCCTAGGTAAAGGCCTGAAACATCCTCGGATCTAGAGGAGGCACTTGCTCCTGCAGAATCGGAGACTCCTGCGTCTGCGAAGGAAGGGGCTCACTACCAAGCCCTACAGAGGCCGCAGCATTCCCTGGGGCTACGGACTCATCAGTCCTCTCCTCTCTAGTCGGAGAGTCAGGTGCAGCAGATCTTTGCATAACTCCTCGTGTCCTTTTACGAGGTGGCATCGTACTCCTTCAAATGGAAACACTAAGGATTAGCTATATGGCAATCTACATGTATGCATGATATGTATGTCACTTAATACCATCAAGTAATGCAACAATTAATCATAGAGCACACAATCCTATATGCATTCTAAGCCGAGGACACTGAATCTAGGCGCTCTGATACCAAACATGTTGGGCCCGGGCCCCGGATCCCCGATTCCCGAGGGCGGCCCCTGGTGCTGCTCCGGCGACGGGCGCCCAACACCGTCGGACCCGATCCCAACATTTATACATATGCATATAACCATTCGATTCACACATACATATACTCATACATTCCAGCACTTACACATGTATCTAAATATGAATTAAACTCAAGCCATTAGTATTCAAAATCATATGAAATACATAACAAAGTGCCAATCCAAGATACATGAAATATGCTCTATGAGAGTATGCTCGGAGGGCCAACCAAAGCACGAACTTAATACAAATCTCCTAATTAGCTCGAAGTTTCCGATGCCTCGCAAGATCAACAGTCGACTTGTTCTGCAGCTGAGGAGGAAAAAAATAATGGGTTGAGCTACACAGCTCAGTGGCTAATATAATCATAGCCATCGGCAACTAGCACAAATCCCAGTATATGGATGTATATATATTATATCTATACAAACATTAATTCAAGCATTCACTTGCTACTCAAACAATTTACGCATTCAATATAATTAATTCAATCCATAATTATGTCACAAAATATGCTTCACACAATGACCAATTCACATATGCAATGCACATCACAATGGCTCGAGGGTTCTATGGAAACAAAAGGGAGAAACCGAAGTTTAACTCTGAACGAAATGAGTCCATTCGGAGCTCATAGGCCACAAGCGGGCAGCCGGGAGAAGGCACTTGTCTACGTCCACGTGACGAATGAAATGGTTCCACTCTTACCTAAACAAAAGCACATAATCATGCTCATAATCGTTTAATCATACGATATTCTCTCATATCTTGCATTTAATCAAAATGCCATGACCGAAGTCGAGGCATAACTTGCTCAAAATCAAAATGTCATGCTATCAATTTCCATGATTCTTTCACATATATGAAGTTACAATCATTCAATTCAGCACATTTAAACATGCATCATCTATAACATATATTCATACATAGGCAAGAATTTGCCTAATCACACAATAACTATAAGTATATTACCCACCTAAGATCGCCGAGTAGTCGACTCGGTGTCCTTCCTCTTGCGATGAAATCGGTCACTTGGTTTCCTAAAACAACCAAGTTTCCATCCAATCAATATCCACATAAAATAATCAAAGCTTGGAAAGCCAAAATAAAGCATTAAAAGTCTCCACCCGACCCCCATCTAAATTCTCGAAACCTTCGAAATAATTTCCAAACTTCCCTTCTTCATACACTCGTAGCTCTTGATCTCTAGTTCACAATGAATTCAAAATCACCTCAATTGGACATCTACACCAAAAGATATGCCCAAAATACTAAAAATTTCATTTTCGGACAAAAGGGGGTCGCCGCGACGTCTGAGCGCTCGCCGCGGCGAACGAATCATGCTCGCCGCGGTGTGCACGCATGCGTCGCGACGTCTGCTCCTTGCGGCGAACCAAAAGCCGCACGTCGCGACGTGGCTCTCCTTCCTCGCACGCTGCGGCGTGTTCATATACACGTCACGATGTCTAGGTCGAGAAACCGACCCCGAACTCCAATTTCCAGCTTTTCTCACTTCAATCCTTTCCCAAACACAAATGCAACACAAACAAATTATAGATCAAGACTTATACTACATTTCTAACCCGTTCTAAGCTTCAAATCCATCACAAACACATCAACCTAAGAAAATCCCTACATTTTCACCCAAAAACCCTAAATCATCGTTTTCACTCAATCCAAACTATCTTAAGGTTTAATCCATCCAGAAACAAGATAGAAAGGAGTTAAACTTACCAGGTATTGCTCCAAAACTGTCCAAATCTCCAAAGATCGCAGCTCTCTCTCTTCCTCTTCTCTTCTCCTTCACGACGGCGTGCTCTTCCTCTTTCTCTTCTCTATTTCCTTCTTTTTCTTCGTTCTTTTCTTTTCTAATTTCTTCTTAAACCTAACCTAAAGAAAATACAAAGACCAACTTACCACTCTTTACAAGCCTAAACCCATTCAAACCTAAGCAATCTTCCCAAAATGCCCTTACACACTTTTACCCTATAATCCCCATGTAAAACCACATCATAATGAATTAAGCTCAAATAAACCAAATTTATGCGCTAATACTACCAATTTAATCAAACTAAGGCATAAAACCACAATTATCACAATTCATGCTGAATAATATCATAAAAAAAAATTCGGGATCTAATAGTTAAGTTTTAGCAGTTGGGTCTCGAACCCAACAGATGTGGTATCAGAGCCCAGTAATATGATCTTACTTGGGCGCATGTGTATGAGTGACTTGCATGAGAAGTTGATAAGAGTTTGTAAGGCTAAGTTTGATTTTGTGAGAATGTGATATTGATGTGAATAAATTTGCATGAATTATTTGAAGAACCTATATGATTTTTTGATTAAGGTGAAGAATTATGATTGAGTTTAGGATTATGATATTGAAAATTAATATTTGAAATTCATGATGAAATTGGATGATGTGACTTCGAATATATGTGAGATGCAAATATGAATCTTTAAAGATGAGTTTGATGATAGGAATATATGTATAGAAGTTAAAAAGATTGAGATTGAATGGTTATAGTCCATATTAAAGTTCTCAATAAATTAGATCATTGGCATATGTGAAGAAATAGTTGTTTGATATGATAGTGATGATTCGATCTCACAAAGAAGTGAAAATTTGCGAGTAAGATAAGAATATGTGTGATAAGAAATTTGAGTGATTTTAGGTTGTGATAATCAAATTGAGATTCGAATTCATGATGAAATGGGATAAATAAATATTGTTTATCCTTTTGTGAAAGGAAAATGTGAACATTTGAAGATAGAGATATATGTATAAAATTACAAAGGATTGGTTTGAATGAAAGATTCATTAAGAGTTGGACCATTAATTTGTGTCCATAGGTTGAGGAA